>CM056800.1:2400000-3600000 GCA_029852875.1 Mythimna loreyi | reverse complement strand
GACTGAATAATATGCCTGCTGCGATCTTCGTATCCGATTATAATTTAGGTGTTTCACTAATTTATTCAACGCTAAATTTTGACTTATATGTAGTTGTCAGTATTTGCGTACTAACTACCTATAGGTCATTGAGGTCATTGAACTCGCTCAGCTGATGATAAGAATTTAAATATTATCTTTACAAATCAATAGTGTATCATGTACCGAATCGACCTTCCACGGGATTAAAGCAATCAAAATTTAATGGTGTACAAATGAAAAAAAAAGCTCACCTCAGCCAATCCTGCAAGAGAAAGACGTAAAGCTACGATGCAGTATAAATGCAAAACAAAACATTAAACGGCTAGAAGCCCATCAAAATGCGGAAGGTGATCTGAATGCCAAAGGATTGGAACGAGTTTGTTTAGTATACAGAACAGCTGTTTACGTTTTGTATACAGCATCGCTGTTGCTGATAAATATAATTATGTTGTTGGCATTACGGCGTTGTTGTTGTATTGTATAAACGATTGTTTATTGCCGCCTCACATAGGCGTGGCGGTCATGACCGCACGCAATCGTGGCCTGATGAGTTCAGGTGTTTCGATGAACAGCACTTTTTGATATATGCACTAGTTAATTAAGAACCTATTCACCTAGCCTTGGAAAACATCTAATTTACTAATAATAAAATAATAATTGACTTTAATAATAATAATCTTCTAAACGGAGCTTAGACATTTTCCGGCATCATCATCAACATTTAGGATGTTTCTGACCACTGACAACATTACAGTTAATCTGAAATCCAACCCTTTAATTTAAATTGTATCATTACTACATGGGAAACAAAGCAGAGATAGTAACTGTAGCAGCAATATATATAATAGATTTGCTGTTGCCCGCGGTTTTTCCCTACTAACTAGCCTATTCTACTCTACCATACACTATTTTTTTCTTCAAAAAAACCTTCTCCTAACAATAACATACACAACAAAAAAAAAAAAGGATTAGCGAAATCGGTTCAGCTGTTTTCGAGATTAGCGCTTAGCGACACATTCAGCGATTCATTTTTATATTTTTTATATTATACATTGGTTTTCTTCTGTTAGATGTAAATTTTGTTGTTCATGCTAAAGTTCAGAAACCTTTATAGGTCAACCAATTGGGGTCAACATTCTTAGCAACTTTGGCTTTTACTAGTCCCATTTCGTTCAATTACCGAACCAGTGTACGTCATTGGTGTTAAGAGACGATTTATACAACTGCCGTTACTACAACCAGCCAATCATTTATTTATCCACTGTGCTAATCGGGTATTTAATATTTAATTTAGTGTTTAACGATTCACATCACACTTTCACATAGTACTATTGAAGCGTCTGCAATGTAACTAGCAGCTGTGTAATACTAAATTGTGTTGTGTACTCTCCTGGACTATAAAATTGCTAATTAAACAATCTACTTTTCTTGTTTCTTTCTACACTTTATTGTCTACATTTCTTTTAATTTCTCTTTTCGCTGGTCTGCTGAAAGTTTCTTTTTAAATAAGCAGTTGCTGGGCTTTATTTCTCTCAACGAATCAGCATTGCTATCCAGCGCGGCAATGCTGCCAGCGTTCTGGGCACTTTTTCCATTGATATCGATGTGGATGAATTTTTTGATGCCCAATAAGTTTCATTTTTTTAACCATTTCGTCGCTTAAGTTCTAACACCGCGTATGTCAATAATAGCTACTTTTCAGTAGAGGAAAAAAACAGTTTTTTTCCTCTACTGAAAAGTAGCTATTATTGACATACGCGGTGTTAGAACATAAGCGACGATTTGTAAATATCATGTATTTTTTTTATTGAATATACACTTTCTAAGTTATTATATAATAACATTTACCTTTGTGTAACTAATATAAAATAAATAAAAGCATTAAGTAGTACTTAGTACATTTTTTACAATGATTCAGTTTGTAGAGACATCTATGACGCCCCAAAGAACTAAAATTCAAAATTCTACAAAAAACTAAAAAACTCACTCTCGCGATATACCATTTTTCTGTGCGGTTAGAACGCACAACAGCTCAACAATTCAACAATAAGACAGGACATTCTTCTGGTCGGAGAGTTCTTTCTTTTCATCGGACGATTACAGGACTTTCCATCCTGTGCTACATACCACCGAAGGGTGTTGTAATGTTGTGCGGATTTCATCATGCATGCGGAATTAATACGCACGCGTGACCCCCGCAAATGTCCTTTTCAAACCAGTATTTATTGTAACGCGTGGAATATATACGCGGGACGCGAAGCAATCCCGCATGTGTGATGGAAGGGATATTAAAAACACCTAAGTTCAAATATTTAACGTAGAACCATGTCTTTTTTATTTGGTAATTGGTTGCGTTTAAAGATAAAACACATACCAAACAGCCAGTAATATATATTTTTTTCTTTTGTTTTTAGAGGTTTTAGTCATAATTGGACTACGACAGCTTTATTATAACTTACACTTGTGTCAGATACTAAACTAAGGCTTGTTGCAATACAAGTGAGCCATTGAAATGACTTATATGCTTTTGTTTTCATAGAATATATTATGCAAGTCATTGCAGAATGTGTGTCAGATATTATAAAGCCGATTGTTCTGTGAAGTTCTTAACGTTTAGACTACACAAACGTTTATGTGTTTGACTATTGCTGTCGTAAAAAGTCTCTGTTTTAGATTCGACGATCTATTTCGTTTTGTCTCTCAAAACACTGTTCAGTGTTCATACTAGGGATGTTATGGAGGTGGTTTTGACGGAACGGAAATCGGAACCGGAGGTGAACCATGGAATGCTAGGGACAAATGAGAACCTATGTTGGGGCCGGGTCATATACACCGTTAAATTTTGATCGTTTTAATCCCGTGGAGGGTCGATCGGGTACATGAAACACTATCGATTAACGTAGATAAAATAAAAAAAATAGAGTAATTTTTTTTCTAAATCTCGTTGTGATATACGCATTAAAAAAATAATTTCTTTAAGTAAACGAGTCAATGACCGCGTAGGTAGTCTTCGGGTGTTGCATACTAACTACCTACAGGTCAATTAACTGGCCCAGCTGATATTTACTTTAAAAAACCAATTTCGAAAGTGTATAAACGAATACGATTTTTAAAAAAAAAGTGCTTATTTTTTTATTTTAACTTTACAAATCGATAGTGTTTCAAGTACCGGATCGACCCTTCAAGGGATTAAAACGATCAAAATTTAACGTTGTATACACAAATTTGTGACTGACATACAAATAAAAAACCGATGAGCCGGTATAACCTTCGCTTCAAATCAATCGGAGCCAATTTCGGCTTTGGCCGAAGGTGTGAAATCAACTAAAATTTTCGGTATATCGGTATCGAAGCCGGAACTCCGTAACATCTCTAATTCATGCCACTGCCTGTTTACCCTTATCGAAATCCGAAGGGTCAAAAGGAATCCTATTACTAAGGCTCCGCTGTCCGTCCATATGTCTGTTACCTGTAACTCATTAACCGTAAGAAGTACAGTTGAAATGTTCGCTAAATATGTATTGTATTTTATTATATGTAAAGTGGAACAGTTTTTTTTTTTGGGGAAATCATCCAATAACCTTTATTGCTCTGGGGGTTTGGGAGTGAAAGTGTCAGATTTTTATTGGCCCACTGTGTTGCCTTTTGAGTACATTCAAACCTTTGTGAGAAACCCTGCAGCCCTTTCATACTTTTATAATTAATCAATCATTATCAATCCTAATTGTCTCATTATTTATATTTATAAAAGGAAAAACTGACTAACATACTTTTATAATACTTTAATAATTAATCAATCATTATCAATCCTAATTGTCTCATTATCTATATTTATAAAAGGAAAAACTGACTAACATATCAACACACAGACGAAATTACTGGGACTAGGACAGTGAAATGTACAGGGCTTTTCCAAAATTCATCCCCTAAAGGGATGACACGTGTGTCCAAAGTTTGTGCAAAAACCTTTTTTTTTTTCGGGCAAAGCCGCTGGAAGAATGCTACTCCCTAATATAGCAAGAGTCGAGATTCTTGGTCTTTGCCGCAAAAGGAATTTCGAACCTAAGTATAAGATTCAGTAGCCATCAAATAACATCTACAATGATATAATGTTATTAATAACATACTATTAAACACACTCCGAGTAGCGCATAACAACTACCCAATCAAAAAGCACTATTCTAGACGTTAAACCTATCATTAGAAACGTCAAAATCGTTGTACTTATCAATTTATTTATTCTTAGATAATTTATCACTCAAACATTTATTTGTAACTAAGGAACATGTATGCTAGTGAATTAGTAATAAGTGTTATGATTATTCTGTGTAGTTTGTTGTCTACACGTGCTGTCTTCATTAAAAATTAATATATATTGGGCCTACTAAAGTCGTTAAAAATAAAAGGCTCGATTTGACATTTGAGAAAGAACCTAAAATATAACTTGGAACGAAGTTGTCCAAGAAACAATAAAATAATAATTAATAACACAGTCTTTTAAAATATAATTTTTTTGACGCATTAAATATAATGATATCTCTCTATTATTATGACAAATGTCAAAATAGGCACCGGCGTTCGCTTGAGGCTCAAAATGTTAACATTCACCTTTGCATCACTGCTTACCTTCAGGTGGATCGCAGTCAAGCAATCCATATTAATATTATAAATGTGAAAGTAACTCTGATTGTCTGTCTGTCTGTTACGCATTCCCACTTAAACCTCTCAAACGATTTTGATGAAATTTGGCACAGACAATCTTTAGACCATGAGAAAGGACATAGGTTACCTTTTATTGCGAAAAAAAGGACGCAGACGAAGTCGCGGGTACCAGCTAGTAGTTTATATAAAGTAGAAAAAATGTATCCGCATTTGTTAACGATGTTTTTATATTGCGTATTCAATGAAACTAAGACTAGACCTAAATGACTCAGTTACCAAGTCATAAAATTAAAAACAAAAGGAAGTGTTTTTTTTTCCTACAACTTTGGCCCCGGCGTGTACTTCAAAAACAAAAGTGTCAAATTACGTGAAAAAAATCGTAGAACCTGAAAAAAATATATATTGGATTTATTTGCGCATTTGTACCACCTGCAATAGTCGATCGAAGATGTTAAAACTTGCAACCCAAGAATTTCAGTCTGGCAATGTCGTGATTTACTTCTTCGATAATGCGTTTCGTTACTTCATTTTATGAAAATTAAAATGTATTATTATGGATTTTTTTCTGTGTTACAGATAATTTTTTTTTTCTAGTTACATTTGTCGTGTATTATTATAGAAACTAGTATTTCTAAAAGTACATTTATTTCACAATTCATATTATTTTTTGCGTTTGGTTATCTACTGGTCAAAAAGACCGGGCACCAAAGCCAGGGCCGATACTATTTTTCTATTGTTGTCAATGTCATGCAATTCAAATCATTCCGTTTCGGTTAATCGTCTCTGGAGTGCTATTTTTTGTTGTTTTATTTCGTTTTTGTGACTTGGCTATTCTTCCCTGGACTTTCGATAGATTTCTTACAACTTGATGACCTGGCTGACAATATATTCACATCAAACAAAAAAAAAAAATACTTTGACAGATAGAACAAATTGACAGCTGTCAACGTTATCACGAACGTTTCTTTTTACGCAGTAACGTCGCGAGGCAGTTTTTTTTTCATATTCTTTTATTTCTTAATATATGTGATATTAAAGGCTTTTAAATACTGCAAAAAACACAAATTATTGGAAGGAATTTTATTAGTAATTTGTACCTAGGTACAGGTTTGAGCCAGAAAAAAAACACCTTTAACAATACTTCTTCATTACGAACACTGTCAGTACTTCTTTTCATATAACACACCGGTTCCGGAATACCTGTTCCGTCATCCCTGACCTTGTCATACTGTTTGTTGAGTTTTGATAATATTTCTAAAAGGTAGAGTCAGGTTTATCGTCAAGAAAATAAAAGACTAGACCTAATTGTCTCAATTACCAAGTCAGAAAATTGAAAACAAAATGTAACAATACTCGCTTCTTCATTACAAAAGTACACTGTCAGTACTTTTCATTTAACACACCGGTTGCGGAATACTTGTTCCGTCGCCCCTGACCTTGTCATATTGTGTGTTGAGTTTGATAACATTTCTAAAAGATAGAGTCAGGTTTATCGTCAAGAAAATAAAAGACTAGACCTAAATGCCTCAATTACCAAGTCAGAAAATTGAAAACAAAATGTAACAATACTTTGCTTGCAAAAGTACAATGTCAGTACTTCATTTACCACACCGGTTCAGGAATACCTGTTCCGTCGCCCCTGACCTTGTGATATTGTGTGTTGAGTTTTGATAACATTTCTAAAAGGTAGAGGCAGGTTTATCGCTCGTCTTGTTGTTATTGAAATGAGCTCTACCCCACTGAAATAATAATCTGCTTGAATGGGGAGAAGTTTTGCTCGGTTCCCCCTTAAGTTATGTTGCGTGTTTTGTTTACTTCGCGATTATGAACAGCTGATACTTAGGTTCGTTTCATTTAAGAATTTAAACTACGTGTTAGCTTGACTATTGTTTAAAACCTTTCGAGTACCGTTATTAGAGAAATAATAGAAAGACGATAGGTATGCGAACGCCGGCGTATGCTTGGGGCTCAAAAGTTTAATAAGACTATAGGATCTAAAAGCGGTTGCTCTCTGTCTCAACAATCTCATTTTAGCGATGTACTAAAAATCTACAGATTTGGTTATAAAATTAAAGCACTGACAATCATATCTGACAAACATTCAGCATAATTTCATGTTTTTATTAGTTTGTGTATCTGCCTTATCGTACCAAATTAGCTATATTATGTTTTCAATTCATTATCTATCTAGTATTTATCCTGAAGAATGACATATATTTTACTGATTCTGTTTACTGCAGTGGATCACATTGGTCCTTTAGTTCTTTTAAAATTTTGTTACGTTTTTTGTAACCCTTTTTTTTTTCTTTGCCATGTTCTATTGCTATGGTAATGCCTTGATTTTACACTTACCGAGTAAAAAGACAAGACAGTAAAATGTTACTAGACCGAGACAGTTACGATGTAAGGGAGTTGTAAAGATGATGACGGTTGGTCGAGCACTCGGTGCACTGTTCATATCATACGTTCTGAGTATTAGGCCGAAAGCACTGTCTCGTCTGCTCAGTATGTGTGATCAAGGTATAACTCATTTAAACAAACCGACAGCCACCATTGCCCCTGACCTTGTCAAATTAAACGTTTGATAACGTCTCCTAAAGATGAGACAGGTTCGTCTCCCATGTTGTTGTTATGGAAATGAGTCTACCCCACTGAAATAAATATGCTTCAAAGGGGAGATGTTTGTCCCGTCCCCCCTGAAGTACCGTTACGTTGCGTGTTTTATTTTACTTCGTCATTGCAAACAGCTGATAGGCAACTTTCTGGCTTTTATTGTACTCAAGTGTTGAGTTGATAATCATGTTTAGTATCATGTTAGGTGCTTCATTTTCTAGGGTACAGAAGATTTAGTTTTGCTACAATATTTGTTAATTATTTACCTGCTAAATGTACTGTATCCATCGATATACTACGTATTAGACTAGGCATATCATATAGTCATTTTACTTCACTTATGTGATCTGCAGGCCATACATTGTACACCTTTACACTGATTAGTGCAGTTTTGACGTTCACGCAGCGTGACAGCGCTGTAAGTTGACAAAATTTTGTTACTTGTACTTTTATTTCGACAAATATTTTCTAAGAACGTGCTTGTCTGTCGCTAAGATATAAGTCGATGGCTATATCCAGCAGTTTTAAAGGTTAGTAGTAAAATGAGGGCCAGGCTAGTCAGCTAAAAAAATAAGCCATGTAGATTTTTACCGGATACGATATTTTTTTTTTTCAATCTACAGAGTTTTGAAGAACAAGGTTATGGCCAAGTCAAAAACCTTGACTCGGTTACGAGTCGTTTATTAGAAACTTAATTTAATCAATTCGAATAGGATTGATTACTATATTTGTAATTATTATAAGTTTAGTCATAATTATATTGATTTCAAAAATGGTAAACCGCATGCCAATTATGCGGTTTTCACCAATAAAACCGAGTGATACACGAGAAAAGTCAAATATTATATTTAATTAATAATTATATTTTATTCATTTAACAGACAACAAATTCCATAACCACAAAAATCATGATACTTACATGCACATTTATCTGATTTATGAAAATCCCGTGCTTTAGTGTTTATCGAAGATTTTTTTTTGTTTATATACGGTAAATCTAAAAATTATAGATCATTTGCATTTCTTTACCCTCCTATCCCCAATTCCCATATTTAATATGACAGGACAATGTGTGCCGAGTTAGCTAGCAGTAGCAGTAGAGAACAGTCGAAACTTTTTAAGATTGTAACATCGTTGCAAACCTGGGGCAGGTAACTAGTTAATAATAACATAATCCTAATTTAGAAAAAAATATATTTTCAGAACATCTAGTATCTACGTAAAATTGGATTTTGTAATGGCATGCAAGTAACGCAAATTTTTTCGTGTGTACACATTTACTTTTTATTGTGTATTTTTTACACGTGCTGCGATAATCTTAATTTTCATATTCATAACATTTCAACGATTGAAACGTGCTTAGTTACGATTTATTTATTTTATTTTCGGTTTGGGCCCGCTCAGCGTACTGTTTATTTTTTTTATTTTTACCCTTGTTTTTTTGTGTCTCCAATAAATGTATTTCTATTCTATTTATAATTCGATTTGCTTTATACAAGAAAATTAATAATAAAACTGATTATTAATAGCGGAAAGTTTCCTTTAAGCTTGATAGACGTTGTCATGTTATTACAAGACTATCTAATAACTTAAACGTTACTTTGCCTAAATGCTTGTATTACTTAAGTCTATTTTTAGCTTACGTAGAATAATACATATAGATTGGTTAGACTTTAAGCCTTTTGTTTGCTTTCGCCTAAGGGATAGGCACCAAATGTGCTTGAGTTAAATAATCTTTTTACTTTTGAGCATTGTTTTAACAAGTTTAATGTCCGTGTTTATGTTCAAAGTTCTATAGACTGACAGTGTTCCCCAATTAGTCATCAGAGATAGATATTATCCGATATTAGTGATAGTTTGGAGGTGATAAAGGTTAGTGAACCTGACTGCTATGCCGAAGGTCGTGGGTTCGATTCCCACCCAGGACAAATGTTTGTGTGATGAGCACGATCATTTGTTCTGTCTGGGTGTAATTTATCTATAATATGTATGTATTTAAAAATATGCTAGTATGTTTATCAGTTGTCTAGTACCCATAACACAAGCTCTGCTTAGCTTGGGACTAGATAGCGTTGTGTGATAGTTGTGAACATATTATATTATAATTTGGAGTCCTTAAATCAATCGATAATATTGGCAGTGAAGCGTTTTCCCTTGAATAGGGTGCGTGTTTCTATTGAGGTTGGCCTCAACGAGCCAAAGGAGATAATTATTATGAAAGAGCCTCACATATTCTTAATCATACGTTTGTATACCTAGTAATTATTCACTAATTACTAAGTATATTAACGTCTAAACTAACACTGAGCAATAGGAAAAACAAAGAATATTTCTTATAGGTTTTACTTTTATTTAATATCAAATCCGAAATATAAGAAATCTATTTAGACATTAAGCCTTTTCTAAGTCACATTCTTCAACCTTGTGTATTTTTCGCGTTAAGATTGTTTTCTCTCATCCACGTGAAAGCCACAGTTTTTACAACACCCAGCTACTTGAGCCTGCCGCAAAGGCGTGGGTGGACACGCTAACAAAATGAAAACATAAACGTGAAATCGTGTTTTTCCATTTACGAAAAATACGCTCAAGGGTCAGCTTTTCTTGGCGAAGTAACACAGCTTATTCACTTTGAACTCGTCTGGGGAAGTTCGTGTTGGGTCTCGTATTTCCTACTGCATTTACTTTACCAAACCTTTCCAAACGTTTCGTTCTAGGCACATAAGAGATTTCCTATTTGTCTCTAAAATTAACTTAGACTCTGGTTGCTACCATATAAAAAACTTGCTTTTGCCCGCGGTTTCATTTCCAGCAACAGAAAAATGTGATAAATAAAGAACCACTCTACAGAATCTGCTACTTAAATAGTTCGAATAAAGTCTAAAAATGTGGTTTGGATAGGTGAGTCCGTTCTTTAGTTTAGAAACAACAACGAAAAGTGGCATTGATTTTTATAAATACAGATGTGAAAACTTACAGTATAATACATGCAATACTAAGAATATGTTGTTGTGTCCTAACAGGGAGGGTCCATGTTCGAGATACTACAACCACGTTACATTAATTGTCAACATGAATGCAATAAATAAACAAAAAGCGGCTTAGCTTGTTTCTCAACTATGTTGAGGTCAGCTTCGACGAGACGGATGCAATTAATTATCAGTATTTTTAGATAGAGTTGCTTATATGGTCTCCGCAACCCAGTGACTGGAATATCTCTTTTTTGAGAAATGAACTAGTGCGCCTTACCATCAACGATGGCATCACTGCTTACCATCAGGTGGGATCGCAGTCAAGCACTAGTTTATTGCAATTTAAAAAAAAAAACTTCTATTTTGATGGAGTGCATGAATCAGACTTTTAGAGACTAAAAACATTCTTATACCCTTAGCAGAAGCAGGGGTTTTCCGAAAAGGGAACCCCAGAACGCAAGGCCAAGAAAGAATATAGGAGTAGGTTTTAGTCAGTAAAAGATTACACGCCTTTCTGTTTCGTCCTAGAGTGAAAGAAGTTATCGGATGATTTTCCACCTAAAAAAATCTTTACAATGGTGCGTCCCTTCCGGTGGTTCTGTACTGACATCTCTTTGTACCGGCTTGGTCGTTACTGGAAATCTAGGATACCTCTTGATTACAATCATAAACTATTGAAAGTATATTTTATTCTGTTTTTCTCATTGTGTCATTGTATGTTTCCAGGTGACGCGCTGCGTAGCGGTGGTTAAAGCGGCTCTGCCGCTTTAAATGGACAAACGCAAGATGCTGCCAAAGAGAGCGCGTATGGATAGCATGCGGGGTCCCATCGCCAACGGACCCTTGCAGTCGAGGTGATTATTACATTTTATGTCTATTTATAAATGCAGTCTCACTCTAAATGAAACTTAAGAATAACTATATGCTGAGTACCTACGAGTAGTACGTAATTTTATGTTAACGCGGTCCTAATGTTTGCCGTGGCTGTCTATTGGTATGCCAAACTTCACAAACGTCTTGATTGTGTTAACATACAACCAACTCACACTAAGTACTCTGAACATCCAAAAAATATTGTTAGGCTGTAACATATTATTGATGATGAGGCAGGAACAAACAGTAAAACTAACTATTGATAATGTTTGTATGTATACTCTCTCGAATTATTACATTTAAGTTTAGCAACTAAACTAACTTGGCATAATGAAATCGCATAATTATCAAAGCCGCCACTGATTTAATTCAATCAGAGTCCACAATCAGAAACTCCAACAGTTTAGCAAAGATCGAATCTAGCGGAGTCGCTCGTCTAATTTGTAAGCTGGTCGCGAGTGAACGCGGCCGGCAACTTGACAAAGCGTCGTCCGCCGTCTATTGGGCTCACTCCACTTATTCTTTTCTCGCGCTAATCCTATTTGGTTTCCATCAAAACTTGGCCGAAGGGTTGCCTCCCCTCCCCTCACACCAGTGCCCCCGGCCTCTTTGTTTGCCACCAAAATCTGTTTTCGTCTGCCCCCGGAAAAGTTTGTTGGAATTCTGAAAACTCCCTCCTTACCCGCCTGGAATTACTTTCCCGTTTCGCCGCCCGAAACTTTCCCCGGCAATAATAATAATTCCGCTCCGCTATGACGAAAGTTTAAATTATTAGTTTAATCGTACTGGTGTGCTTTAATTATTCGCGGCGGGCGGGGGACGTTCGGGGCACGTCCTCTTCGTGATTAGCTAACTTGGCCCCGACTGCTATCCCCAATCTCTCCTAGTTTCCAATATTTGTCGGTTTGCTTAGAAATTTAATTTGTCCATTAATTTTGGTTTGTCTATTACCAAAGCTAATTGGCAGTTACGAACTTGTAATTTTGCTGTTCGTCGTATCTCTTAATCTAAATTGGTGTACCCAAGTTATTTAGTACTAAACTTGAATGTCTTTACTGTTGCAGTGATTCTACCAAGTTATCTACTTTACGATGTATTGCCCTTATTTTGTCCCTCATTCGACGTTACCCGACTTCGCTGGGAATATCAAGTTAATAATTTACAAATCCGTGATAAGACCTGTCATACTGTGTGAATCAGAATTTTGGTCTGTAAAAAGACTATGAAAAAACATTGCATGTAATGAAGATGAGAATGTTAAGATGGATGTGTGGCATGACGAGAATGGATAAAGTGAAAAATCATATCAGAAGAAGTTTGAAAAGTCACCACTTTCAAACTTTCTCTGATATGATTTCTCTTCAATGACTGAAAAGTTGAAGGGGAATCGTTTGTCTTAGTATGATCATATAAAGAGAGGGGATGAAACGTATGTTACTAAAAGAGTTTTGAGTATACATGTGGACGCAGAGAGATGGGAGAGGAAGACCAAAGAATATAGGGATAGAATGGTAGTCAGAGTGTCAGCATATCGGGTGAAAGGGCAGAAGGGACGAAAAAATAACCCTTGTCACGCCGACCCTAGAGACGAAGAACTAACACGAGACGAAGGCAGGAAGAAGAAGAGTTTCTGCGTTGTTAAAATGTGCAGTCACGTTACTGTTTCAAACTGCAAACTAGACTAGTTACAGAATTGTCATATCCGAAAATAGTCTGCCACGTTTCAAATGGCACAACGCGTTATGACGAGAGAAAGTGACCTCATGTGGCGGCCGTGCGTCAATCAGACGTCGCTTATTGCACAAACGATACCAGCATTTCAATAACGTATAAAAAAGCAGTTTGCATTAATGTGGCCGGTGATGATTATAATTTACATGCAAATGCTAATGTTTGATTCATCCAAAAGTATTAGGAATTGTCTGCAATAAGAGACAATTGGCATTTAAAACTTGAATCGATTTAATCACAATACATTTCCTTTTTAGAATATCCATAAAAGCGCCATTTATGGGAAATATTGACCAGAATTTATAAATAGCATAATGTCATACCCACTGACGTTTATTTTGAAGAAATCATCGACTTACTATCACCACTGCAAGCGATTGCATCATTGTTTTATGGGGTCGCAGTCAAGCACTAGTTTATAACAATTTAAAAAATATCTGGCCTGTGTTTGACGCACGAAGAAAAATAATTATTGATTTAACAACGAACTGTGATTCACGATGTAATTATTCTTTACTCAATAATGAATGACTGTAATTACAAATGAAATCGCTCTACCGTTCCATATCGTTTCATTCATTCTACAACGCGTATAAAGCTGCTTTCAGATTACGCTATATTTACTATACTACAGTACGGCCATCCAATCTTGGCAATTCTGAAGTTACCTCGTAAAAAAAATAAATGGTTTTAAACAAATAAATGCAATTTGCAGTTGTTTTTGCTGTTAAAAACTGTTATTGGCATTTTCTTTTAAACCTTTATTTTTGTACGAGTTTTCAAGTGCTAAAATTTGCAGAGCCTAATTTCAGACTCGCCAAGATCCGACGGCTGTACTGTATATGTAGTTGGAACGTGTCCATAACAGCATTTGGTGCGTGATATTGTTATGCTATGAGCTACTATATGCTATTACATTATAGCGTATTCTGAAAGCAGCTTTACGCGTACTTAAATGTACGCCACGTACTGTTTTAATAATTATTATTAAACTTGTGTCATTAATATTGTGTTCGGGCACATTTAGGATTTCCAATATGGTGGTTAACCAAATCATGCGGTATGGACACTAATTAATCTGATATTTTGGATACAAGTTTAATTTTTTTTTTATGGAACACTAATAATAGGTACTTAATTCAAGTTTAGTTAGTAAGTTGTAAGCTCTACTCGTTATAAGTAACGGTAAGTCCTCACGGATGCATTGCTTCCCAGACGCGGACGATGAACTGCCTAGCCTTCAATTAATTTTGTTTGATTACGACTTTGAAATTAGCCGATCTATCTAAATAATCCTTTAGTCCGCTAAATAACCTGTACGTATCTTCCACCAACCAAAAATGCAATTAATAAATGTAACCCATATAAATTTCTGATCGAAAGCTATTCAACCTATTAACCTAATACTCGACACTCCTTAACCACGACGGTTTTAATAGCCATCGTGTTGTGTTTTAGCACTTCGTTTGTTTTTGCGAGCCACCGGCAAAAGTTGGTGAAATTGACGGCCAAGCTCGAACGGAGACGGGATGAAAATAGAAAAGTAACACCACCCCCGTCCGTGTGGCCCGTATATCGTTTAGTAGAACGTTTTCGTGTAGGATGATTTAACCTAGTTGTATTTGTAAACATATTTTGATGAACCCTTGTGTTTTTCTTGCCGATTTGTCTGTGTTTGAGTTTTTACTTCGGTACTATAGACATTAATCGCAGTTTTGTTTAAAAACAGAAATAGGTTTTTAAATATTTATTATCGGTAAAAGTCTGGTACAGTGCTTCATTAGCCATTTTTCCGTCTAGCAAAACTTTTAAAACTTACAGCTCTTTCACATATGGTAGGTTTTGGTAGGTACAGGTCTTTCACACAGGTTCTGTAGCTCGCGTTTGATTACTAACTTACCATCAGTAGTAGTAGTAGAAAAGCAAGCATGAAAGAAAGAAAGAAAGGAAAATATTTTATTTGACACACAATACAGAAACTACAACCACCAGACAGAAACCAATGATAAAAAGGTAAAAAAAAAAATATATTATGGCATAAAGTAAATAGAAGTGCCAATAACATGAACAAACATTATGCTATGTAACTATCACCCGTTGCGTCGCGTTTTCATTGTTTCAGCGCTTTCCTGTTACTGACAGCGAACCAAAAGTGGAGGAAATTAAATACATTCTGTTCCGAGTGCGTTCTATTATAAAATAATAAAAAAAAAAACTATTCGTGTGCTTACTTTAATAATGGTCATTGAGAAGTTTGTGATGCTGAGGAAGTAAGGGTTGTTTTTATTAGTACGAATGAATGTACGATAGCTAAAAGTTGGACTGAAACTCCTACAAGACTTAATGATGATAAGTATGTTTAGAAAGGTTTTTGTTATGATGGCTAAAATATTATCCTATGACAACTTCCGCCCAAGGGCACTCCTTTCTTAGCCGGGCCGGACCTTCCTTTCAGACATCGGTCCATCAAAATCAAAATCAAAAAGGTTTTTATTTCATATAGGCCTACAAGGGCACTTATAAAACGTCAGAAGCTAGTGCACGGGTACATGTCCCCGGTATGTCTTGGAAGGTGCGATTTTCGGGTTTGTGGTCGCCAAAATGTATCTTCTGTGTATCTAACATTCATTGAGATTGACCATCTCGAAAGAAAATCGATCGAGGGAATTGGTTGAAGAGGATCGTTTCGATGCTCAGATAACAAACTGGAGATGACGGGACGACTTAGTCTTCCTTAGGAATTGGCAAAAAGTTGCTTAGAACCGGGAACAATTGAAGGAGCTTAAGTCGTCATACTAAAATACTATAAAGTTAGATATTTATTATTTATGTGTATTCGCATCACAGCTGTCTTTCGATGTGATGTTAGTAAATTGTAGCAGCGTACCGTGTAAAGAGAGAAAGCACTTTCATAACAAGTCGTACATTAACACAAAGTGGCAATAAATAACGTCGTAAAGCAGTATCGTGACGCAAACGTTACATAAAACCTAAGTGATAAAGAACGCGTAACGCTTATAGCACATTATCAAACGACGATAATGGCGCCGTCATAACCGGCGTGTGTTGGAACAACGCGATATATACTGACCATTCACAATCCGTACTGCTTTTCATTCTTCCCTTTTTACATGGTAGGTAAAAAAATAAAAATAATCCAATGAAGAGCCCCGCCTTTGGGCAGGGCGGGAAACAGTGTCAGACTATTACTGATTAAACAATCTACCCCGTTTTCCTACGTTGTCATATATGCTAGGGCCAGAGCCTTCCTTTTAGACACGAACCCTTGGCCCCAATTGGCTTAGACCCTTCTGTAGGTTCCACTGACTATACAATCTACCCCGTTCCTATGTTGCCATATACCATGGCCAGAGCCTTCCTTTCAGACACGAACCCTTGGCGCCAGTCGGCTTTCGACCCTTCTGCAGTGTCGAGGGTCCCTATAGTTTATTTTTCTCTTGACTTTATCCCCATTGGTTTGTCTTTAGTCTTTTTTTTTACTACTGTCCATTTCTGGCCAACTGTCCATCTCCACTCCTAACTTTCAAAAGCCCCTCGCCTTCTCCCAGTAAGAATACTACAAATCTTTTTAGTTCGCAAAGTGAATGGATTTAGTTTTCGCATATTTTTTAACTTCCATAACTATAAGCTTTGGGACTTGAACAAACTTTGAAACTTGAACAACGCTACCATTTCTAGAACGTTATGTTATCTTTGAACATGACTCAAGACTGAACTTAGTTTGTTAAATGTTCAAATTGTTAAATAGTTTTTAACCGACTTTAAGACTCCGTGCATAAAATTCATTCCCTAGAGTTTAGGCAAATTCGCTGTGATGCTATGTTTGTGTGCATCGTGCGTGCGCCTACACACACACGCGCGCAATAGTCGAGCTTAGTGAACGTTCAAACAATGTTGATCCTTTAGAAGATATAATATTTTATTTTCTTATTTTATGATGTTCACCTATGTACCACTTTTGTACAAGTAGATTAAGTAACAAAATCATATAATAAGTACGGTTTGTAAATAAAAATCTGGAACTTGTGTATATTTTATATTTATCACAATTGTCAAAATAGTTCAGTTTAGTGTTAGATGGATGTTGATACATTTAGACATTAAAAAAAATGTTAAATACAAAACTATAAATGACAATTACGATAGCTAATTTATGTAAAATGGTTGTAAAAAAAAAAACATTTTCAAAATTCTGTTTAATTTTGAAAATGTTTTTCGTCAAAAATAAATTATGTTTACGAGATTTCTCTTTTAAGGTGGCATTTTTCCACTCGCCTAACCATTGAGCGTGGTTGGAAAACGTGTTGCTTTGTCCATATCCAACGCAATGTTTGATGGAGAGGCAACACGAAAAAAGAGAGATAACGCCCGAATACGAATACACAAGCTTAGAAAGTTTAATTTACTATTACCTGCTTCGATGGAAAAATCCTAAACGTCAATCACCGATCACTAAAAAACGCTTTACTCGGCCCTCAAATGTATAATAAGGTTTCAAAAAGAGCAGAATTTGTCTCCTGCCGCAGGGCAGATAAAAAGAAGAGATATTTTAAATAGTCCTATGCATACATTTGACCAGTGGCGCACCCCTATGGATGACTCAAGACCGATTTTTTTTAAAGAATTTTTTTTTTGTACTCAAATTATTACGCGTCTACGGTAGCCGGAAATCGGAATCGGAATCTCGGCGGCGTCAGGGGCGTGAGCGCCCTTGCCTTATGCGATCAGCCTCCTGCTTTGTAGAAGGATGCGACCGCCTGCCACTCCTACTCGCTCCGGACCAAGGTCTATATAAACCCCGTGCGAGATATCGCCGCCGCCGAATGACTCCACATGGACATGGCGATGCTCTGTCCAAGCATGGTATACCAGTACCATGTGCTCCACCGTGTCCTCCGGGCGCTTCACACAATGGCAACACCCTGGCGTCACTTACGCACGAATCCAGTGCAGGTATCTACCTCCCAAACTTACCATGTTCGGTTACCTGCGTCATACGGAAGGTGAGGACACCGTGAGATCTTTCCAGCCGGGCCTCAAAGAGGGGACTAACCGCCATACCTGCATCGGATTCGTGCGGAAGAGAAGCCCCAGGTGTCACAGTAGAGGTGTGCCCCGCTTGGGAGGAGCATCGCCGTGTTCTCATGGGGGTGATCGGTGTCAGCGATCTCTCGCACCGGGTCTTGGTGGAGGCCATGGGCGCAAGCCTCTGCGAAGCAGCAATGCAAGTCAAGGAGGAGGTGGACTGCATAAGGCAACGGCGCAAACGCCGCCGGGCTTGCGGACGGCGAGCAATGGGTAGATCACCGTCCGGTCATCTTGTAAGTTGTAACAGTGCGGACCAAGCCCAAGTCGTCGACGGGGCGCTCTGTTCCCGCGCGCTTCAAGCAGTTGTCAGCAAAACGGTAGGGACTCTGCAAAAGGGTCGAAGCCTGCTGGGGCCCAGGGTCTCTTTCTGAAAGGAAGGCTTGGCTCCAATGCGAAGGGCAAAATGTTTAGTCAGTAAGAGTCTGACACTGTTTCCGGCTTCGCCCAAGGGTGGGATTGGTCATTGCATGATTTTAGCCCACCATAAAAAAAAACCACTGTAATTATGACGTGCCCAGAACTGGGATGCGACAGTCGCTGTCGCCATACCACCTGGATATCCAGCCGAAGCTCTGTCCGCCATGCTGCAACTTGTCGCGGCAGCGGGGATTCGCCCTGGCGTTGCATCTCCACGCGCAAATCGTGCATGCGTGCTAGGGCTGTTGCCTCTAGTTTCCATGGTGGCAGACCAGCAAGGAGGCTCGCCGCTTAGCGGGAAACCGTGCGGTATCCCCACTCCATCCGTATTGCAATGGCCCTCTGGCATGCTTTTGGATGGGCCCTCGGTTGCTTTTGCAGCGTAGGAACCCGGTGGCGGCGCGTTCCGAGGGCCGTTGAAACACATATCCTTGGGCTTGTGTAGGGCCACTCGCTTCTAGTGCTAATTGAAAGTAAAATCTTACATTTTCTGGAAACGAAGCTACAAGCAGTGCATTAATCTTGCGTTCTTCAAAAACTTTTCTTGCACGTATCAGCCCTACCTATATATTTTTTTTCCTTTTAGCAAGGCATTCATAATGCATCCCTTTCTTTCGACCCATTATCTACAAAAAAAGGATCTAGAATACTAGATTTTGCATTTGCCCTAAATAAGTACGTAACCACGTGATGAATGATATTTATTTTGCAAACAGATGACACTGGTGTTTCTTAGCTGACTACCCTGAGAAGAAAAACCGAAACAAACATAGGGGTCAAAAATATAAAAATTCTGTACATAACGAATACGTAATAAACATTGTAGAAGTCATAAGTGAAAGAATTGTAATTAAATAGTAATAGTACAGTAGTTCTGGAAATTATCTTTACATACAAACAAACAACCGTTACCTGTAATTATCATTGAAGTCAAAAGAAATTTTAACAATCTTAATAAACAAACCTAAAATAAACAATAATACTTAATGGATCAAAATGTGGTAGTCAGCGTACAATAATGGGAATTTATTTACGTAAAACTCGGGAGCGGCTGCGGAACAAAGCGACGCGTCCTCGCGCTGGGAAGGCCCGATTGTGACTGACGAGATCGAATTTGCGCGGTCGATAATATAGTCAATTTTGTTTTGTAATTTACGAAATGAAGTTATTATTTATTTGTAAATTAAATTTTTGATTCTTGTAAAGAGATTTCTTAAGATTATTTTGCATATTTTAAATTTTCTTAAAAGTGTTTCCAAGGTATAGAAAAAAATACTTATTTGTACACATATTTTCCAAGAATTACGTTTCTTCAACATTTTTTTTTAGCTATATTTCCAATCAAAGTCAATAATGTAATCAGTATATGTTGTAGTAGACCATGTAATGATGTTACTGGTATTTTTTAAATGTCGTAAAATCCCGTGTAATTTTGTGTAAACCTTAGCCAACCATCACTCGTTCGTTATTTTTGCGAAAAAAGGGTTTGGAATATGGCTAATTGCCATTAATCCACTCATTATTTTACAAAAATTCTCAGTATATTTAGGAGAATAAGAACTTGACTTTTATAATCTATAAAAAGAAGGATTAAAAGTCTTCTCTTTTGTCTCTCAAACCTTGATCAAAAATGTTCAAAATGAGTTGATTTCATACACGGCCCCTTAAGAGGAGCAGTTTGAGATTTGTTCACATTTCTCCTTGAAATGATACAAAGGCCATACGAGTACCTACTCAATATCGTTAACAATTAATAGTCAAAATTTATAAACTAAAGATGGTCCTACAAACTATTACTTACCTTTTCCTAACTAAGGTCTAAGTAGACTTCAAGTCAAATCGTATTTTGGATGTGAAACATCCTTTCGGGTTGATTTGAATATAATTTTCTCCCACCAATTAGTAGCTGGATAGCAGAATGGAAGAACACTGATATATATTATTCCAGCCCCATACATCAGGCTGGAAGATAATGAGGCTAGGTGTGTTAAAAATATTGTGTATAAAGAACTATGTGTATAAAGGTCCTTGGAAACGGGCTAGTATTGTGGCAATTTATTGCAGAAATTCTATAACCGGCAAGTTGCTGATTATATTGCTCAACACAAAGCAACAATTGCAGCAATTTAGCAGTGTAGCCCGACGATATAGTTATGATATTTTAAACAAACGAATTAACAAAATTAGTCAGCAATTCATTTGCAGCCCATCTGTAGAAGCTAGATACAACGCAACGTGGATAATAATTGATTAAGGTCCTGTTAACCTGTTTCTAGACTTTAGGGCTAAACAATAAAACACTGAATACTGTTGTTAATTGTATTTATTTCTTTGTTTCCAGGCCCCTAGTGGCGTTATTAGACGGACGCGACTGTACAGTCGAGATGCCGATACTGAAGGACGTGGCCACGGTCGCGTTTTGCGACGCACAGTCCACATCAGAGATCCACGAGAAGGTGCTGAACGAGGCGGTGGGCGCGTTGATGTGGCACACCATCATACTGACCAAGGAAGACCTTGAAAAGTTCAAGGCGTTAAGGATCATAGTCCGTATTGGCTCCGGCGTTGATAATATTGATGTTAAAGCGGCTGGGGAACTAGGTGAGTTATTTGTTGTTTATTTTATCTTTAACTCCGCCATTGAAGATAAACTACGACACTTTCTGTTTCCACCGTAACTATAGTATGATCAAAATAAAGCCACTCTGACGTTAGAAGTTTCAATTATGCGTATATTCAATACATATTCGCCATATTATGAAGTTGTTGTAGTACAAGTATATAAAGTGTTATGTGAATGCAATTAGCGTCTATTTAAGAAATTATGGTTCTTTGAAACCTTTTCATCGGAACTAAGACAAGCTTCCATCCTACTAAGCATAACATACATAATTACTCTGGTGGTCACGGAGACTTGCAATAGGTTTATCTAATTCTTGATGTGCCCGACAGGGTCCATATTGATCTGTGACAACTGTAAACTCCATCTATGTACACATATGGATTGCAATAAAATATTGAGTATTGATTAATTATTATTAAAATATTTCACCGATTTTCGTGCATTTCATAGCGTCTTTCAGAGAAGTCTATACAACAAGATTACAGGCTCGCAGGTGATCTAGGAAAAACAAACAGTTATGTAGAACTTTGAAATGCCCATCATTCTTAAAGTTAATTATCGATTTTAGTAGTAAACTTGAAAGTTCCCTAAATTATTTACCTGTAAGTTTCGTAGTTCGCAATGTGACGGTTGTGTTGTAAATGTTCCAGGCATAGCGGTATGTAATGTGCCCGGCTACGGCGTGGAGGAGGTAGCGGACACGACGATGTGTCTCATACTAAACCTGTACCGGCGGACGTACTGGCTCGCCAACATGGTGCGGGAAGGAAAGAAATTCACAGGTATACCTTCACATAAACTATTAGAGATAGAGGTTACTTACTGTGTGTAGTTTGTGTATCATAATCTGAAGACGTCTTTGGAGGAAGAGGAAGGCCAAAGAAGAGATGGATGGATTGTGGGAGAAGTGATATGAAAGAAGAGGGAGAGGTTTTAGTGATAGTGTTACGGGGGACAGAGTGGAAGAAAAATACGTCGCGCCGACCCCAAGTAATAAGGGATAAGGGCTGGAAAAAGAATTAGAAGACAGGGCGGAGAAGCATATAGTCACCCCCTATATACCTCATCAGAAAGGACTCCTTTTGGACTTATAAAAAAATGTTATTGACATTTATGTTGGGCATCAAAATACAGAGCTTGTGGGGATGATTTCAATAGTCACTAAAACGTAGTAAAGGCAACTGAAAAGTGAGAAAGAAGTCATTCTAAGCAAACTCATGCTTTTGGTAGATTCAAGATCATCATCATCATCTTCCCGCCCTTGTTGCGTTTTATTCGAGGTCGGCGCAACACGGTTTTTTTTGCTTTCATTCTGTCCTGTCATTCTTCACGCTATCACTAACTTCCTTCTCTTTCATCATCACTTCTCACACAATCTAGCCATCTTTTCTTTGGCCTGCCTCTCCCTCTCAATCCATCCACATGTAAACTCTATGACTCTTTTTGCAACTTGCGACTCATTCCTCCTCTTCACATGACCATACTACCAAAACGAACCATTCCCTTCCCTTTACCAACTCTTTGGTAAATATTCACAAAATTGAACATAATATATAGACGAGAAGCTTGCCCTTGAGATGTAATAAACCGCTGCGGTATTACAATGAATTGGTTTACTACGCGACACGTGCAGGCGATAAATATACACTATTCTTGAAGCTATTTTTAATTGTATTCTTCGTATTAATGGCCATTGATAGTGTCGTTACAATGTCTTATGCAGTATGCACGCTTAACAACAAACGCTTATAGCTGTTTTTGAAATTAATACGCGTTATCTTTTATTACGATGATGTTCTGATATTTTGTTGCTTGACAATGTCTCTGTCAGAGCATAGCATAAACTATTATAATAATACAACATTATTATAATAAGGCTGATGCTGTCCGGCTGCCGGTTTGTTCTGGCTGCACTCCAGCACTCTCACTGGTAGACACCTGATATTATAAGAAGTACCTTAGGATAATTTTATTTTAGAAAACTAGGATTCTGCGCAACATACCTACCTACTTCTTGAAATTGTGACTGAAAGAAAACAGCACAATGCCATTTGGCATTGTGCTGTTTTACAACTCTGATGCGGATGAAGTCGTGAGCACTAATTAGTCTATAATCTTTATCTGTCTGTTTCGCTACGTGTTCTTAATCTTAAACACTGGATGAATTTGTAGTAAATTATTTCTTATAACATTCGTTCATTCTAGCATTCGAGATCTGAAAACTATCTCACTTTTCAAGGCTAAATTAAAAGAGCACTATCTTTCCTGTCCAGTGTGATATATATATATATATAGGTATATATTATATTTATATATGTAACTGGTATGTATTTATTATTAGTATTCGTTTAAGTTATATAAGTATTTATGATTTACTTTTCACTACCTATCTCTTTCTTATTTCTACACACTAATGTCTACATTCCTTCTAACTTCTCCTTTCGCGGGTCTGCTGGAAGAAATTTCTTTGCGAAATAAGCAGTACCTTTGTACTATTTCTTCTATAATGTGTTTTCTTTAAATATGTAAGTGTGTGTAAGTACATAAATTGTTAAATAAATAAATAAAATAAATAAACATCAGCTGTACAGTGTTTGACCTACACTTTAACATGTACAAAAAGATAGACACACCAAAACACAAAAATTTTAAAAAATCTTTCTAAAAGAATATTATATATATTACAGTCACTTTAATTTAGATTTGACTTGTGTTAGTTTTCTCGAATCGAACTAGCACCATTACTTATGTCATAAACTGATGTTGTGGTGTGATGCTTCAGGTCCAGAGCAGGTGCGCGAGGCCGCGACAGGCTGCGCGCGCATCCGCGGCGACACGCTCGGCATCGTGGGGCTGGGCCGCATCGGCTCGGCCGTCGCGCTGCGCGCCAAGGCCTTCGGCTTCAACGTCATCTTCTACGACCCCTACCTGCCCGACGGCATCGAGAAGTCGCTCGGCCTCACCAGGGTCTATACGCTTCAGGTAAATAATATAAATCTATATCTCACACAATCTGACTGACTGATATCAACGCACAGACAAAACTAATGGGTCTAGGAGCGTGAAATTTTGCACAAGGCTTGCTTTTATAACTTAGGCGATCACTGAGAAAGAGTTTTCCAAAATTCAGCTCCTAAAGAGATGTAATGAGTGTCTAGTTTGTATAGAGAACTCTACTTTCACGCGGGCGAAGCCGCTGGCAGAAGGCTAGTCTACACTTCTACACTAATATAATAAAGAGGTAAAGTTTGTTTTTTTGTTTGTAGGGGGTAATCTCTGGAACTACTGGTCCGATTGGAAAAATTTTAGCAACAAAAGAAAGCTGCTTTACTCCTGAGTGACATAGGCTATATTTTGTGTACGCGGGCGAAGCCGCTGACAAAAGCTAGTAAATTATATTTTGAAATAACCCATAGGCCGCCGACATGCCTAAGCCATCATACACCATCCTACCTGTCGTCCAATCATTATATGACATGTGGGTATGGATTGGTTGGCATTGTACCAATCCATTCCCATACACGGTTAAATGGTTGTCACACCGATTAGACCACAGGTAGGAAGATGTATGGCGTAAGAAGGTTCGGAATGGCAAACCTCAACGTTTGACCTATATGCAAAATAAATAAGTGTCTCTTATCATCATACATTTGAATGTTCAGATACAACTGCAGGTCTAATGTTTCTTGAAGGTGGTAGTAAATAATTACATCACAGCAAGTCCAAACTGGAGAATATTTGCAAAAGACTGAAAATAATGCATGTAGGAAACTCCAGGATATATTGTAACTCAATTGTAAAAAAAAAGTTTGGTTTTTTAAAGTTTGGTTTGGTAAAAGCAATTGAAATTACAAATATTTACGGGACACTTTTAACCCATAATTAATTTTTCACTAAAATCCTCGACATTATCTATTCCTTAATCCAATATAGCAATATGCTTTGCTGTGAAAATTTAATGACAGAACATGTAAAAATACCAAAAACCTGTCACAGTGAAACAGTCACTTCAGGAACAATGAATTGTATCTGAAATTACAAACATGTTAAATACTCGAACGATGCACGTACTGTATGAATTTATTACAATTTTCTTGTAGATCTTCAACAACATATAAAAATTTATTACATTTAGACAATAATTTTCATTTCAGCCTTGAAGTTTTCCGAATTAACGAATGATATGTTTGTCTTTTCCAGGACCTCCTATTCCAGAGTGATTGTGTATCATTGCACTGCAGCTTAAATGAACACAATCACCACCTCATCAACGAGTTCACTATCAAACAGATGCGCCCAGGTGAATGACGAACATTTTCAATATTTATTATAAAATAGCATAAAAATTTATAGCCCACCGGTATCATCAACATTGTCCAAGCTACCGGTGATCACAGCAGCAGATAAAAGGAACCTCCTAATTATGCAAACCATGTCCAGGAGTTCCGCTTTTTTTATCAAACCCCTGATACAGTTAACGAGAGCCTCCTAAGGTGTTGTTTGAGGCTCATGGCTATGTCCATGTGCAATGATCGCAGAATCCACATCCCACATGTCGACAACCTCGTGGGCCAAGTCAAGATATTGTATGTTGCTCTTATATTGAGATTCCGGAGGAACAATCACGCCATGGTTTTACGGTATCTGGTAATGCGTTACCACCGATGTCGATTGTCCTCAGTTTGCTGAGCTTAGAGAATTAGTTATTCGTCCATAGAATAAGGTGATGTGTGTGATTGCAGGCGCGTTCCTGGTGAACACGGCGCGCGGCGGGCTCGTGGACGACGAGGGGCTCGCCGCCGCGCTCAAGCAGGGCCGCATCCGCGCCGCCGCGCTCGACGTGCACGAGAACGAGCCCTTCAACGTTTTCCAGGTACATTCTCTTATCAACTTATATGGTCTCTCTACACTACTAAAGAATAAGGCCTTGGACAAGGACATTATTTGTGCATTGGTGTTATATATTGCTGTTGAAATATTAGATTTTTTGACTATTGTTATAGAGTATTGTTTTAATCCTTTTATTGAGTGTGACTGTGTCAGTGACTATCTCTATCTATCTTTGTTTCAAGTACACAACTTTGACCTGAAGACCTGATAGTATAATACATTCGTTCACAGGGCCCGTTGAAGGACGCGCCCAACGTGCTGTGCACGCCGCACGCGGCGTTCTACTCGGATGCGTCGGCGCAGGAGCTGCGCGAGATGGCGGCGTCGGAGATCCGGCGCGCCATCGTGGGCCGCATCCCCGACTGCCTGCGCAACTGCGTCAACAAGGACTACTTCCTGGGCGGCGCCGGCCTGCAGGGCGCGCCGCTGGCCGCGCCGGCCGCGCCGCCCGCGCCCTACCCCGAGAGCATCAACGGCGGCTACTACGCCGCCGCGCAGGCCGCGCACTCCACCACGGCCGTGCACGACGCGCCCGCGCCCGCGCCCGCGCCCGCGCCGCCGCACGCGCCGCTGACGCCGCTGGCGCCGCACACGCCGCACCAGCCGCACCCGCCGCAGCCGCCCATCTCCCTGGTCAGTGCCAGTGGTATGCGCAACCTTAGCCTCGCTGTCGCACGCTTGCCCCGCCCGAACCGCCCCAGCTCACCGCCCTCTCTCTGTTGCAGCCAATCAACACGGCGGATCCGGCCAACCATCAGTTGAACAAGCAGGAGAGCTCCGACGTCCACTAGGCGACGACGATGCGCTACGTTACAGTACCGTGATCACGCCGAGCGACTAAACAAACATACAAACAAACAATAGTTTTATTGATTCCATCGCAATTATGTCATAAGTACCTATGTCGTAAGCCAACGAGTGATATAATATGTAGTCGCGGCGTTTGCATAGAGGCGACACAACGCTTTATATTATAAAATAGGAAATTAGTGAGTCTTAGTGCGTCAGCGTCGGTACGATCCAAGGAGTGAGTCTGTCTGTCCTCTTCCAGTTTGTTTTATAGTGAAATACGTTCCTAGTGCGGGGAAGGGGACCAACGGAGTGACTGCAACTGTCTAATGACTAATCTATCCTCCAGGCACTTCACATATTAGGCGAATTTGATTGTAAAAAAAACTATCGTGATTGCCACTCCATTTGTTCTCTTTTCCATGGTTTTCAAAGTCGATTTCATGTTAACTGACAATAAAAATTACGATGCAATAGGTTTCGGAACAAGTTATCTGAATATGAAAGTACTGTTGGTGATAAACGCTGAACTTTTGAAAGTATACAGTGATACGGGACATCTCCATTCTCGAAAAATGTTTTTATATATGTCTGCTAAATGAGACAAATAATATAATTAGTGCATACGGCTTGTGTGTGACTGTACACAGTTTTATTTCAGTGTGATTATGAGATTCCTTGTGGAACGCACGCCCGTCTCGATGCAAACGTCGCGCAGTGAGCGAATAGTTGATTCTGTGTTTGTATTTCGTAAGTTGGGACAGCTATATATAGATACTGTTATGGTAAAATGCGTGTTATGATCGCGGGCCGAAGCGTGTATGTTCTGTGTACTTGTACGTGTGAATAATGCGATAACATGTCAGTTCCTTTGATGAAACTCTCGCTTTTCAATGACCCACTGGTTGGGCTAGGAAAGTTTTACAGTATAGCTGGTTCCATATTCACAAGAGTAAGTAAACACATACATTTGTATGTATCATGTCTTTGTGAAAAGTTCACGATTCGATTTGGAACTGGTGTTTTTATAACGAAGTTTTTGCTCAAGGGTGATTAAATGTCGGGTGTATTTAATGGTCTTGATTGATTAGTTAGTTTTTGCATAATAACAATAAAGAGGAATCATAGGTTCGTGTTTTAATTTAAAATAAAAAGTTCTGGAAACTTATAGGTCTCATTGCTTTTAATGTTCACATAATTGTGAACAAGGCATGCTTCCTCGCTTGACTCTGATCTTATCAGAGACCATAGAAATGCTCATGTACTGAGCTGAAATGTACAAATGGAAGAAAACTAATGTTGTATTCGAGTAAATAGTATAACGTGAGCAGTGAGATATCGCGTTATTCAGACGTAGGTAGGTGTGTGTGTTGTATCAAAGCGCTGGAGTATACTGTGTACTAGCATACGTTCGATGCATGGTCCCAGCTGGTCTATAAGCATTTGATCGCATTTGTTTGTACCACGCGGCCCGGCCCGGCCCGAGCGCATGCATTCGAACTGTTATTTTTAAGTAATCAACAAAAGGACTGTAGAATTCTATCATCACACTTTATTAACGAGAAAAACGGATGTCTTCGTGTTTCTTTTTTTTTTTACTTTGAAAATGTACAAAATCATCCTTCATTTGAATATTTTTTTTAAATAGAGTTTAAGTGACGAATTTGTACATGAAAGAACACCATGATATAAAATTTAGAACCGAAACGCAATAGTGGGGCGCCGCCCCGCCGAGCACCCGTTTGACAATCGTGAGAATTGGTATTTAAAAATTAGTATTTACTTACAGTTTAGTTTAATGACGACAAAAACAATGTGTATATTTTATGAGAAAGTGAAAAGTTCTTAAATAAAACTATTGTTTTCGGATTAATTATTTGAGTGTTTTATTTATTGTCAAACAAGTCAACCTCGAGCGTCTTTAGTTCCGATTGACCATAACCACAAACTAATACAATATTATATAACTATTGAGATATATCTTGACCACTGCTTTATAACTTATCTAGCACATTTTGCAAGTTAAAAAAGGTCTACTATAATAAAATATACATGCATTATATTTAACATTTGCAACTTTAAAAACACAAGTTTTACAAATATAACATTTCATGCATTACTGAGATCATTAGTATACAATTGGCACATATATTATTCCTAACAAATAAATTAACATTTCAGGGTTATAAAAATTATGTAAAAACTTAAATTTTATACATTCAAGTCTTTAGTAGTGAAAATATTCCTAGCTGTTGGCAAATAATGCCTATAGGTTTATTTGCAAAAGGAATTATAAAAATCTGTGAAGCTATTTGTAATTGGTTGACAGAGAAGTAACCACAACCAAATAGATTCGTATGGGTAAGTATAGGTTTTCCTGGACCCACTATAATATTAGTCAAAAGACTTCAAGTTCTTTTTGCTACCTCCAGACTTGGGACAAGAAGCGAAAGTCAGTAAGACAAGATTTCAGTGTCTTTGATTACCCATCGTCGATAAAAACTTGTTTTAATTTTCTTAGCTAAGAAATGCAATTGTTCGCTTGTTTTTGTAAACGGATTAGATTAGAATTTAGTAAACTCCAAAGATTATAAAAATAATTATATTGAAATTTGTGATCTGTCCGTGTCAAACCGAGAAACGTCGGTCCACAACCGACGTAACTGCTAACCAATCAGTATACAGCTTTGCAATTTGGTTGTTTTGGCGGGATGTTAATCCTTTGAACGCCAACGACACTTACCAGGGACAAACGTAAGCAGTCTCTAGAAGGCCAAATATTGGAGGTTCCGGGAGACGTCCAACCCGAAAGATGGTTAAAAACCTGATAACAGTGCCATCTCAGGTCAGGTCAGGTCGGTTCAGTTGTATTTTTCAAACCTTCCAGGACCCACTTAGACACATACGCATCCAAATTAGTCAAGGCGTTTAGGAGTTTGCTGACAAACACGTATAGAAAAAGTATATTATATTTTTGTAGATGGTAAAAATATTAATGAAAAGAATTCTTTTTTTAGAACTCTCCAAACCAAAACAAAACGTGATTTTTGTAGTAAACATTCACTAGCACTTTCTAAATAAAAAATATAAAAAAACGCTATAGTTTTGGAGTATAAGCATGGCCTCATCAATTCTCATCATCATAACGCATCATAATAGTGTGGCTACTGTTATCTTGATCCGTTTACAGTTACACTATGTGAAGTAGAAAAACTTTCAAGAACACCTACTAAATATACATTGGTAAAATCATTAATATACCAGATTTTGTGACGTTTATAAATAAAAGGCTTGGCGTAGAGAGAGCTTGGGTGCACTTGGCGTTCAAAGGGTTTTTTTTTAATTATTGAAAATTGCAAACTTGCTCATTACTGGTCGGTGTTGGCCCATTTCTATTAAGTTCAAAAGTGGGTCTGGAGGCAGCAATAAATCATTCATTCAACATGCAACATGGTACAGTAAAAAAACCACATCACCTCAAGTCATTACTGTGTCTTCTGTGAGCACGGTGAGCAAGGAGTGACCACCTTGAGCCTCCTATTTTCCTCCGCGTCTAACGCTCGCTTCATCTCGTAGTAGCGCTGTTTGAACGACTGCAGTTCATTGTTCACTCGTTCCAGTTCCAAGCGTTGGTCGTTCACTTGGCGTTCACGCATGTTTAGTTCTGAAAGGTAGTAATGGCAGATGTCGACTACGAAATATGTCGTGGCCGGATTATAAAAATTTATTACTTCATGATATGGCCAAGTAAAACTGGCCAGTGCCCTAATTCACGTAAAATTAAACAATCCCAATTCAATTGTCGTTCGATCGTAGTCCTATCCAAAATCGGTATTCACGATATTTGAACCACAATATTTGACGTTTAGCCGTTGACGTCCTATCCGACAACGATTGAAAGACAATTGAAATAGCTGAATACGCTTCAACGACTCTGAAGGTGGATTTAGACTAAAAGAACATAGAGCTAGAGCTAGAACTAGAGCATTCTTTCGTTAATATCTAGTGTAAACTGAAGCTTGACGTATCTATTTACATCAAACGAACACCGAACTAGAACTAGAACAAGAATGTTCTTTCTTAATCTTTTGGTGTAAACAAGAGCTAGCTCGAATGTTCTTTGCTCATTCGAGTCAATTCTTTGGTTGGTATTGGTAGTGCTTTGCTATGTCTGATTCTGACAGTGAAATCATTATTGCAAGTGCTGCATTTATTATTTTAAAGCAAAAACTCAAAAATAAAAGACGGAAGAGACGTTGGTGGGTTACAAATTTAATGCAACGAAGGACACTGGATAATGTAGGTGAAACAATGACGGATATGCAAAAACAGGAAGAAAGTGGTCAATACCAAAATTTTTGTAGAATGGCGCCAGAGGATTTTGATTATTTACTTTCTCTAATCGGCGACAAAATTCGGAAATCAAATACGAATTTTAGAGATTCGATTCCTGCATATGACAAACTAGCAGTGACTTTGAGATTTTTGGCAACTGGAGATTCCTATGAAAGCCTGATGTATTTTTCTAAAATATCTAAATCCTCAATATGTAATCCTCATCCCTCATCTTGTTTGTAAGTTGTATTTTTATAGTGTTCATATGTCGGATCCCATAGACATCTGGCATTTTGGTAGGCTTCTATCATTAATAAACATTTTTCTTGAGACCAATCCATAATTTAATCGATAACGATACGTAAACAATCGCTAGAACACAAGAACACTTTGATGAGACCGCTCAGTGGAGCGAGCGCGTCCGAACACGCTAGAATGTTCTAAGCAACTGTTCACGCGCTCTTGCGCCGTTTACATCGAGCGAACGAGCATTCTTAGAATATTTTATAGAATCTTTGCGAACGCACTAAGAACAACGAAAGAATGCTCTATGCCTGTTTACACTAGAAGAATTTGACGTAGTGGGGATAGAATGAGCATTCGCTGTTTGGTGTAAATCCACCTTTAAACGAGTTCAAAATCGGTGTCGTTCAAACTCGATTAATGGCTGTGAATACGAAAATGTCAAAGTCGCTACGATATCGCTACGGTTTTGATTACGAGAATTAGGCTACAGATCGTTTTAAACGTTAAAGTTTGATGATAATTTAGTTCTCGTTTGGCCTACTTTCTTTAGAACTTGTAATACCATAGAAATTCTAACATCAATGATATGATCAAACGATTATTCAAATATCGTCAAATGTTAGCGTTTCAACGATCTGGCCAATTTCAATTGGCCATGTCATGAAGAGATCTAATTCTATGATCTGGCCACGATTTATATTCTTAAAAATGTTTTTCATGGGATTACCCTTCCCACTCTTAGTGGAGTTCAAGAGTGTCAAATAGTGTCTGTTTTTCTGACTAAAACTGCTTGTGTTCCTTTAGTAGCGTTCTGCGGAGACGTGAAACGAAACAATTGTAACTTGGCTAGGGGAGCAGACTTTGGCTTTTAATTGATATGCTCAATGAAGCTTGATAGACTGGTAATTTTTTTATCTATTTGTTTATGTTATAAATACAAAGTGTAAGTATGGATAGGCAATCACGTACCGGCAAGTAAACATTTCATCTTAGTAGTCCTCTGTGTGAGTGCACGTTGCGTACGGTTTAGTGTGATCTGTAAAATATTGGTTTTCATTACGAGCTATTCTTTGCTGGACCGAAACTAGGCAGGCATCAATGTGATTTGTGCCACATGTACTTTTATTTATTTATTTATTTGATCAGCCAACAATTGCTTACACCATAAAATAACATTAAATTTAACTTTTCTAAGTGTACATGTATTAAGACGGACAGCTTAAACGTAGAAATATACGCCTTAGAAGATCATACACAGATCTCATTGGTTCTTCAGAAAGGCCAGCGTAGTAGGTACTCACGACTAACGTACGTGTATGACCAGATAAGCTCTTAATGCGAACCATATTACGGCGTAAACTGAACTAAACATTTTTTTTCTCGTCCGCTAGCTTGACAATTTAACACGTCATGGTAAGGCCCAAACGAAGCAGGAGAATGTAAGGACTAGCTAATAGCGTTCTGGATTTACTGCTTGCCTCCGTGGCCAATTGAATTTACGTAGGTACACGTAGGTACTATCGGCTTCGCCCGCGTGAAAGTAGGCAATTTTCCTAAAGGAAGATAATACTTCCGCGATGAAATAGGTCTTCTATTTGGTATTCCAAGACTTGATGTTCTCACGCCTACCAAATTTCATCCAAATCCTTTCAGCCGTTAGAGCTTGGAGAAGTAACAAACACTCGGACACTCACAAACCTCCTCCTTGTGTAATGTAAAATCACATTACCTGTATCTCAGGGCTGGGCTGCAGCTCCAACATATTCTTGACAGCGTTGTACAGGTTCCGAGTCTCCTTCAGCTCCCTATCCTTGAGCACAATCGTCTCGCTCTGTGCCAGCACTTTTCTGTCAAAGATATTATTAGATATATTATTAATTGATTAGGGCTGAATGGTCGTTAAAACAGACCGGATACAGCTGCGTTCTATGACAGGCATAATAGACGTGGGCAAAAAATCTGCTTAAATGAGATTGGGCAGGTCACCTCAGTCGTATTCATGGGGACCAGCGTCGCTACACAATGGGCACCTGCAAAAAGAAGGCGTTGTCGAAGCCGACCTAGAAAGAGCTGGCGAAATAATCTTGGCGCAACTGAGAGGACTGATTTGAGACGGTGCGGGAGAAGAAGGTTTTTTGAAACCTTCTCAGGGGGACTTGGGGAGCCCTTTGCCCAGCTGTGGGACACTAAAGGGCTAAATAAAAAAAAATTGACTGGCATATCTGCATTTTTCCGGCCTTAACAGACGTGGCGGTATAATCTAGATGCGTATTAAAAGGAGTGGTTCGAGACGGTGTAGGAGAAGATTTGTAAGGACTTGGGCAGATCTTTAATTCAGGTGATCTTTAGGACAACGGCCAAGTAATTTAAGTGTCTTCAAGGCCAGTGTTCTCTCTTAATATACTAGTACGCGTCACCATCAACGATTGCATCACTGCTTAACATCAGGTGCGATCGCAATCAAGCACTTATTTCTATGTTTAAATCCAATAAAGTATATAAAAAAATTGATTGTATATTATTTTACTTTCATTGCCGCTAATTAATTTTTATTCCATGGTAATCTAACGCTTTGCCTTTTGATCTTGTATTTCTTTTATTGAAGTCATTGTTTGTTTATGGTCGTCTATTAGATGATAAATATCGTCATACCTACTATTGTCATTGTTTCGTTAAATTAATTTAACCATGATTTTTATTACACTAAGGCGCTCAAGACCAATCGATCGCAGATCATCAGATTGACAGATCATTATGTTAATTTATTAATTTTATCTTTACAAATCGATAGTGTTTCCTTTTACCAGATCGAACCCCCACGGGACTACCAAAAACGACAAAAAATTGTGTGTTTTGGAATCACAAATAATCTTGTGAATCTTACCTATTTATGTTCCTATTGAAATCAAATCATACTACGAATAATTCAGTAAAAACCTCAAGACTTCTGCTGCTTTGGCCTTTCATAATGTAGGTAGGTACATAAAAAATTACTTAGCAAAAAATATATATTTAGAAATCTTCAACATTGATTTCAGATGCTGAGTTCATATTTTCTTTTTCCAAAAACTGAATGGCGAATCGCACTAGTTTATTAAATAAAAAGACCTGCAGGCATCTAAATATAGTTGGACGGGAAGACATATTTTCCTCCCTTATTATTAAGAATAAAATTCTTAATAATTGATTAGGTACAATCTAGCCTAAAAGACTAATAAGTAATTTAACTCTGACTTATTATTACACAATAGAGGTTTTGTTAAAACACGTGGTTCATGTGTCATATGCATAGCACAGCTATATACTAACGTATACACTACACTAACTCAAGGGTTTAGTTCTCTTTAGTCTACGCACTAGATCCGTGTTGTCTAACAGCTGGATTGCCTTAACATAAAGACGGGAAGACATTCGTCGACAAATTGTTCCAGTCTTCTGACAATTTCCTGCTTTCACACAGGTGAAACCATTGGCAGAAGCCAGTTATCATTACATAGTATAAAATAAAGTTGCTTAGTTCCTATGTATGCTTAGATCTTTAAAAGTACGTAACGAATTTTGATGCGGTTTTCTTTAATAGATAGAGTGATTCAAGAGGAAGGTTTATAGCTATAATATATCACCTTTGCACCCGTGCGAAGGGGGGTGCGTGGGTAACAGATGCCTCGCCATGCCGCCTCCGCCGGGACCCGGAAAACGAGGAAGGCCTAAGAGGCGTTGGATCGACGTCGTAAGGGACGATATGCGTGCCAATGGGCTTACGGCAAAGGACGCGAAAGACCGAGCGAAGTGGAGGCGTCTTAGTAGGAAAGCGGACCCCGGGCACCGAGGTGAAAGCCAAGGTTGGCAACCGGGACTACCGCTAGGATGATGATGACCCGTGCGAAGCTGGGGCGGGTAGCTAGTTCATTATAAATGAGTAAAATACAAATATCCTTTTGAAATTCCCACAAAATATTTGCTTAGCGTTACTCATTACTACGTACATAATCCAAGTAATATAGGTACGTTTTTTGTAGAACCGTTTGCCGATGCGTTTGCTTAACATATTTGAGTGCGATTTCCTAGTGAAAAATAATATTGATTGATTGCTGTTTCTCATTCAATGACGTGGAGGTTTTCGTGTAAAAACGGACAAGATAGATAATATTGCGCTTAGGTTTTACTGATGACGTTGTCTAAGCCAATATTTTTTATTTGCACCAAATTCCTAGGGATATTCCAAAAACTTTTTGGTCTTTTATATAATGAATTGGCATACATAACATAGGTAGGTATGTGGTATCAGAGTGTAAAGTCCCAAATACAGATACCTAGGTACCGGCACGAAATTTGAGCGCTCGGTGAAAGAGCGAAGAATGCTTTGCTCATCATACACATCAGCGAGCCAACACTAGTACAAGGATTGCACACCCCGCCTTTGCACCTCACTTTATATCACTAAAAAGACCCGATATTTCACTTCTGCGTAAGTGTGCGAAATCCGTCTCACCAAGAAATCAGGCAAACCAAATTTCTACTATCTTCAGGTCAGCTTGGCCTTCTAGGCTTGCTAAGCTGAATAAAAACATTTAACATAGTCTCCTGCATTGATGTCTGTACTGAAATTGGTTGCAATTGACCTCAATGAAATAACTAGGTACAGTACGGCCGTCGGATCTTGGCGCGTCTGAAGTTAGGCTCTGCGAATTTTAACGCTTGAAAACTCGTACGAAAATAAAGCTTTTATAAAAATTAATTCCAATAACAGTTTTTAACAGCAATAAGAACTGCAAATGGCATTTATTTGTTTTAAACCGTTTAAGCCTAACTTCAGACGCGCCAAGATCCGGCGGCCGAACTGTACATATTAATTTGAATAATATCAGATGAGTACTTACTTCTGTGTCAGTCTCAGTTTCTGCGTGAGGCGCACGCTCTCGGGGTCAGTGCCCTGCAGCTTGCGCCAGCGGTGCACGTTCAGCGGAGTCTCCAGGGCCTCCTCTAGAGCTCGCACGCGGAGGCGCTCGCGGCCTAGCTCACGTTCCAAGTTGAATACCTGGGAACAGGCGCCAAAGAAGTCAAAGACAGAAGAGAAACTGGTTTCTATTTATTTGTATAGTATTTTTAATGCAAGTAGTGTATGCAAGAAAGTGATAGCATGACGGGTGACAAGGCAGAATGGAAGAAGAAAATGTGCTGCGCCGTTCATTAACAACATGGGAGATCTACTTCAAAATCCCTACCCAAACTCTAAAAAAAAGAAAAACACCCCACCAGTCACGCTTCAAGTCTTACGAGGCGCTCGTCAAACTTCACTTATTTAAGTCTTGTGTAGTAAAAATCTTCGTTTGGTAGATGTAGACGGTTACTGCAGCACTTATATAACACTCTCGCCTGCGGCTTGAGATAATTCCGTCTTGGTGGCAATGACAAATTCTCCCCCTATTTTTCGCGCATACTTTGTTGCCAGATACTGAACAGCGAATTGCAAATACGTATAAAAAAGGCATTTTGCGAGCCGAATTACCACACCCAATTAGTCTACGAGTATATCCACTAGAATATAGACTTAATAATTTAAGGAATTCGTATAAACTTCGATAATTACGAGCTCTAGATGTAGCAATAAATTTACTGTCAATTACATACCACGATGTGCCTCAAACGATCTGAACTGGAAATCAGAAATTACTTAGTTCCACTAACTACTACTAAAACATTAAAATATGAATAACTAACTATTGCCCAATTAAATGGATAACTTTGAACATAAATTAGAACCACTAAAGGGTGGACCAGACGGTTGTAATCCAATGTCCCAACAGCGTTCCAACCGAGGTCAACTTGGTTTTGTATGCAAGCTGTGAGCAGGTGTACATTATATATATAAAAGGATAAACTGATTGACTGACATATCAACGCCCATCCGAAACGACTGGGACTAGGAACGTGAAATTTTGCATAAGGCTTCCCTTTGTGGCGTAAGCGAGCACTAAGAAAGGATATCCTTAAATTCACCCCGTAAGGAGATCAAACGAGGGTCAAAAGTTTGTATGGGAAAACTCGCTTGTGATGTAGCCGCTGGCAGAAAGCTAATAGTTTATAAAGCTACGTGTCCTAGGACAGTGCATTTTCAGGCTTTGAATTTCAACTTTCGAACGATCTAAGTTAAACTGTTAAAACCTTACCTCTAATCTCAAATCCGTCATGTTCTCAATTCCCTTGGAGAGCAAATTCTTCTCCTTGCGAAGTCTTATGATCTCGAGCCTTAGAAGACGGATGTCTTCCACACGCTGTTCGTATTGGCGCTCACCTTTCAACATTTATTAAAGTATAGTTAATTAAACGCATCATCATCATTTCAGTTGAAGGACGTCCACATAGTATGTTGGGCATAGGTTTCCCTTAAGTGTCACCACAACGAGCGGCTCTGTGCCTCACGCATCCAACAAATTCTTATTCAAAGAATCCCAAGTTGCAACTATTAGGAAACAGACTCCGGCAAGGAATTCCGCCCCTTCGCTGTATACATATGGATGGAATGTACTCCAATCAAGACCCAAACAAATACCTTAAAAAAAATCCTACTACAACCTACCTACTTATTTCTATGCAGTCCGTATGTCAACCAAGTATTTTAATCTAATATCTGTTTCGATAGCACCTAATGTTTTGCTTATTCAAAATCAAAATCGTTTATTTCAAATAGACCAATTACAGGCAATTTTGAATTGTCAAAACGTCGGTCAGTCTAAAAAAAAACTTATTTGTAGGCAATTGTAGATGTGACTGTGGAGCAGTTAGCGGTATTTAGCCAAGCATTTTTATGAAGGACTAGCGACCCGCCTCAGCCTTGCACGGTTACTGATATTGAAGATATTATGCATGTATTATACACATAAACCTTCCTCTTGAATCACTATCTATTAAAAAAACCCGCATCAAAATCCGTTGCGTACTTTTAAAGATCTAAGCATACATAGGGATAGCAAACTTTGTTTTATACTATGTAATGATGTAATCATCCAGTTTATAATATGCTTATTGCCATTACCTCTCTGAAGCGTGACCTCTAGTATCCGTATCTTCTCGTACAACAGCGAGATCTCGTCGTTCCTCCTCACAAGCTGAGCTCCCACCACGTCACGCTCGTTCATCAGACCTTCTAGCTCCTTCATCAGCTTGGCGCGGGCCGCATCGCCTTCCTGGAGATCAAGGTTCATTGATTTAGGAACCGTTATGATCTTTTTTACTACCCATTGGATCGTATTGTTATAAATTTCAGCTTCATTTGAACTTAGGATAGGTGCGAAAGCGTAACACCAGGGCCTGGGAATAAGGCAAGGAAGGAATGGGGTATGTATTTAGTCAGTAAGAGTCTGACACTGTCTCCCGCTCCGCCCAAGAGCGGGATTCGTCATTGGATGATTTTTACCTATCATAAAAAAGCTTCATTTGAACTTGTTTTGAAAGCCATGAGTCTAAATCTGAATGGATGGAGAGGGAGACCAAAGAAAATATGGATGGATTGTGTGAGAAGTGATATGAAAGAAAGAGGAGTCAGTGATAGCGTGACGGGTGACAGGACGGAATAAAAGAAAAAAAACATATTGCGCCGACGCCAAATAAAACGAGACAAGGGCAGGAAGATGATGATTTGAATGAAATACTTGTAAAGGACGATACACTGTCACTCGCAATGGCATAGTCGAAATCATTAGTAACATGTTTCGGGACCGGGCCTTCCCTAGAACTCTAGGTTAAACGTCAATATGATCAAACTAAGCCTATTTTAAAGCACATAGAAAAAAAGCTTCTGCAAGACAAACTACTAACTGTATTTGTTTGCCATAAATTCACAACCTATTGAAATATTCATATAACTTTATAAGCAATGTTTGAAAATATTCTGTTTAGTATTTTTTACTCACACCTTGACAATTCATATTTTTAGCAATATTTCAGTCCATTTCAAGTTTTATAATCTATTTATATAATACTGTATCTGTCTACATCTCTCACCCGGCCAGCAAGTACTTAATAAAGATTAAATACAGATAGAAAAGTTCATAATTTCGCCATGCTGGAAGAAATTGTTAATTGTTCTATTTGTATTTAATTTTTATAAAGTATTTATAGGTACATAAATTAATAAGCAAACACAGAGTGTAGGATGCGAAAAAAATCTTACAACGTGGTAAGCTACCAACCTGCACGATTCTATTAAGGCGAGCCTCCTCCTGTCTCAACGCGGCAATATCCGCCCTCGCCTCAGACAGCTTCACGAGCCCCGCCTGTATCTCCGTGCGAAGCTGTTCATTCCTTTTGTTGCACTTGCCCAGTAGGCCCTCGCAAGACTTCAGTCCCGTCTCCTTGCCGCTTATGTCTTCTTTCAGCTGCTCTATTTGGTATGCTAGCATCTGTGAGAGAAGAAATAAGCTTAGTATTGAGGATTTTCAATATTTGGTATTTATGGAAGCGTTCGATACAGAAATACACACTATGTATCAGAACTGAGATATTAAGGTAGTTACTGTAAATTAAAAAAAAAAAACAATGTTATTTTAGAAATAAGAAAATGAGCGAGTATTAGTAGTATTTATTGCAGTGTACTATATTTTTTTTTACAACCTTTGCATGCTCAAAGTAGTAAAGTTGTAAATACCTCGCAGGGCTCTGTATTGGGTCCAGTTTTATTCTAAATATTTTTTTATCAGTATCGAATTATATCGTATTACTAGATTTTATAGAAGGTAATATTTGTAAATGTTTAGACAAAAGCCATTATTACTACCTAGTGGTACCAATGAGGTAAATAATGGATTGCCATTAATTGCCATCTAAAATTTTCCCTGTATAAACAAAACTAACCTTCAACTTCTGTTTCAAGTCCTGTATTTCGTCGAGGGCTTCAGTATAGTTCTTGTGCAGCATATTTCTCTCAGCTCGGGTGGCGTCAAGCGCGACTGATAGTTTACGCGATTTGATGGTTTCCTCACGAAGTGCTTTCTTTAGATCCAGGATGTCAGCAGTGCGGAGACGAACCTCCTCTATACAGAGAATAAACAACTTTCATGCAATGCTAAGGGTTAATTTTTTTATCACCGAAGTGGGATATTTTTTTTTCGTGAATCTTTCCATATTTTCTCACCGTTTAAACCTTCTCTGGAGTATCACGAATATTTCAAGACAGAAATTGGCTAAATCGGTTTAGCCGTTCTTGAGTTTTAGCGAGACTTACGAACAGCTATCCATTTTTATATATAAGAAGAACTTGCCTGTTATTTCATCGATTTTCTCGTTAAGAGCGATCGTTTCCTCCAACATCCTGGAAGGAAGATCAAACATTATAATAAAGTTTATAAAAACAATCTGTTTATCGCTCGCACTGGACGGGGACGCAAGTGTTGTCCTCAAGCCGTGCCCAGAAATGGTGTTGTGTATGTGGTCTATTTAATTTAATTTATTTTTAATTGACATATGTATGTGTACTAACATTAGTTTGTAAGTTGTGTATGTTGTTACTAACAATAATGGATTGTATTATCTGACATTAAATGATTATTATTATTATCGTGTTAATAGCTCTAAAATATAACCGTGAGTGTGTACGTGAGTCAACGTGTTTCTAAAACAACGTCGCTCCAACGATTTGGCCCTCCTACTGTGAAACAACGATTTATTCAAAATCTCTTATCATTCTCTCTCTACATCCCATTTGTCATTTTTCTTCTCAAAGTTCCCTATCATTAGCTTTGTTTGTTGATATGTATGGCAGTGAGAGCTCGTGTTGTAGATGCGTAAAATTCTTCTCTTAAAGCTCATTGTAGCCAACCATCTACCTCCCACCTATCTTTTTCAGTCTATCTCTTACTCGATTAACTTTATCCTTCCATTTCTTATCTATCTACCTTCCTCCCTCTAATATCGATCTATATCCCTTTCTCTATTTTTTATCTACCCTTCTTCCTCTGGAAACTGCAAGGGCCTAGCAGGGTCGAAGCCTCCTGAGACCAGGTGTTGATGCGAAAGCGTATTACCGGGGATCAAAGCAAGGAACGAATGATGTAGGTTGTTTATGCAGTAAGAATCTGACACTGTTTCCCACTCCACCCAAGGATTGGATACGTCATTGAATGATTTTTACCTACCATAATAATAAAACATCTTACCTGTCCTTTTCCTTCTCAAAGTTGCGTATCATGAGCCTCTGCTTGTTGATCTGCATAGTGTTAACTTCCAGTTCATGTTCCAGCTGCTTGCGTCTCTGTTCTTGCAGTTCCAACATGTTCAGGTTTTCGAGCGCCTCGTCTGAAAGTTGATGAATTTTTAATACACAGTAAAGTTATGAAATGGTTGGTTATGGATCTACACTAATATAATAAAGAGGTAAAGTTTGTTTATTTGTTTGTAGGAGGTAATCTCTGGTACTACTGATCCGATTGGAAAAAAAATAGCAACAATAGAAATTAGCTTTACTCCTGAGTGACATAGGCTACATTTTATGTACGCGGGCGAAGCCGTTGAGAAGAGCTAGTACTATACAAAGTTGATACGATATGGAAGGGATGAGCTTTCCTTAAAAAGGATCATTGTACACACCAACATGAACAACTTTTACTATGAGACCAACCCAAAAATCATCAACTTTGTATATATTTTTAGGATTCAGTACCTCAAAAGGATAAACCAAAACCCTTATATGATCACTTGGTTGTCCGTTTGTCTGTCTGTCAATACCCTTTATCTCGGGAACGCGTGGAGGTATCAAGTTGAAATTAAAACCATATACCTACTCAGATCTGCGGTCCCTTGAGGCTGTAAAATCGGATTTCTAAGTTAACAAAAATATGGCTCGCGCTTATCTATCATGCCTGATGGTAAGCAATGATGTGGCGGTAGAGAACGCTTGTCTAGAAGAAACCTATAGACTCATTGAAGTCCTGGCTAAGACTTCTAGGTTATACACCGTTAATTTTTTGTCGTCCCCGTGGAGGGTCGATATGGTTTGGTACATGAAACACTATCGATTTGTGATGATATAAATTAAAAAATAAAGTGCTTTTTTTCTAAAACCAAAATTAATTTACGCATATATGAAATGCATATTTTTAAGTAAAGAACAGCTGAGCGGGTTCAATGGCTGTAGCTAGTTGTCGGTTGCTACCTACGGTAATTGAACCCACTCAGCTTAAAGCAAAAAAATAGTCGATGCTCTTTAAAAAATAATGCACTAACTCTGTATCTTCTGCATGTTTTTCAAGAGGATGTCCTTCTCTCTCTTGAGGTTCTCGATGTCTCTCTTGTCGGACTCCGCTTGTTTCTTGCCCAGCATCAGATCTCGCTCCATCACCGATACTTGCTGACGAAGACGCTCCCTGATGATAGAGAGTATAAAGTTATACGGTACCTAATATCATCTGCATTGCTTCAGCCTTATAATGTTCCCACTGCTGGGACTAAGCCTCCTTTAGTTTGTAGGAGATGGAAAGGATTTTATCCACCACGCGGGCCTGCGGGTTGGTGGATGTCACATGTCTACGAATTTTTGGTACTAGGACTCGCAGGTATTTCTTCACTGTTTTAAAGCGATAGTGATGAAATAAATTACACAAAGTAATGTGCCTGGCTGAGTTTAAACCCGCGATCTACAACTCGTAAGTTGGGGCCATTAGTAGTGTATAATTGGGGTTCCTGGATCAGAGATCCAGGAACCCCAATTATACTTGAAAATGGGTTATCATTCAATCAATAAAATCTTGAAAATGGGTTATCATTCAATCAATAAAATCTTGAAAATGGGTTATCATTCAATCAATAAAATCTTGAAATGGGTTATCATTCAATCAATAAATTCTTATTTTGGGGTACTTATCTGTTGTATTTCAACAATCATTAATTACATTAAAAATTAAAATAATAGTGTGGACTACGTTTCGCTTCAGTTATGTTTAAGAAAATAGGATCGAACCCAAGACCTCATGCTCAGTAGTGATCACTCCACTATTCAAGTGTGCATATTTAAGTAGTTACCTATCAGTAAATCGCAGTGCCTACTCTATACGACACAGCACGGCAGAGCATTGAATATGGAATGCGCTCATGTTGCCCACTACTGCCTTATATAGCACAGTGGCTATTCACACTAAACTGTTCTATTAAGTACTTTATATTAAAATAGGAATTCATAGTAGAAATAAAATGAACTTTTCTTGGTAATCTTTTATTTTAAATAAAACCAATTTAATTGTATTACATAGTTGCTTGACGACTTATTTATTAGGTGTCTTTGAATGGTATATTATTCAATCTATGCCTTTGGATCGATGTCATCCTGTATTCTCGCTATTAATTCCCTCGTCCTGGAATATATGTCATCGTATAATATGGAATTTACAACATGCTGAACACACAGATCAGCTTCACAATTACATATTGGCTGTTCGGATTTTGGAAAATTATCCGTATCGTAAATTTCGATCTTGATTATTTTTGTCCCGCGCGTGACAGGTTTCTTTATGTATTGAAACAACTTTTGATCAGTTTTTGGTCTCTTACGACTAAGACCCAGAGTTTTCTGTCCTGATGATTGTTGAACTGCTGGTTGATTCATTGGTACAAAATTGAAAAGATCATCAGTGTCCTGAAAAAACAAAAAAGGAAAACATTTTGATTGAACAAAGCAATATATTGAAAGTAGTGTACCTGACACCTGTACTAAATAATGGTTACCTATTATTGCTTTTTTATTCATAGTTATAATAGGTACTATTAAATTAAAAATATTATCACACTTACCGACATTTCACGATAATAACATTCTATCCAGACAGTACTCAGGAGGACATGCAGAAATAAAATAATCGATTTTATGTTTTTTATCTATTTATATTTTAATTTAATGTCAATCAATAGAGTTCAAAGTCGTATGTTTTTTATTGAATGTTGATATTCTAGACAAAATGGTATGCTGAAATTGAAACCCCGAGACATCACGGCACCAAACATTTTATTGTTTACCTTAAGTATATATTGATAAAATAAATACTACAGTACGTTTGTTCGCTGTAATCTTTTTCATACATTTTATTTTAAAGATGCGGCAGGCAAAACCATCGTATGTAAGTAGTATGTCATTGTTAATGATTTTGCAAAGTTGTGATTTTTCTATATGGAGATGAAGTTGTAATTCTCTATATGGAAACGGATCAAAACAAAATAGCAAATCGGCATACTATTGTTTCGCCTGGGTTTGTCTCCTCTTTTTAAATTATATTAGAAAGATAGGTCCCGATTGTAAACTATTTGTGTTATAAAAATCTGTTCAGCCAGTTTTGTGTGATTGAATAACAAACATACAAACGGGATACCTACGTACCCACAATAAATTTAAATACTTCATGAGGGTGTCAACCACAACACATATCGATTCATTAAATGTTACGTTCAATTCTAGCATACCTCCCTACTTATATTACTTTAAAAATAAATTAAATGCTGAACAATACCTATGATAATTTTCTTGAGAAACAATTCTACTTAGATATATAATTCACTATCATTATTATCATATTAATATATAATATAATATAATATATTCCACAACTCCGTCTAGTCCCAAGCTAAGCAGAGCTTGTGTTATGAGTACTAGCCAACTGATAAACATACTTATATATTTCTAAATACATACATATTATAGATAAATAACACCCAGATACAGAACAAATGACCGTGCCCATCATACAAACATTTGCCCACGGGTGGGAGTCGAACCCACGACCTCCGGCATAGCAGTCAGGGTCACTAACCACTAGACCAACAGGCCAGTCAATATTCTATTTTATATTCTATATGATGTACATAATGTTGAAATTACGTGATCTCATATTGCTCAGTAATTTTTCTGCTACTTCAATTACTTATTTCATATTTGGGTGGCATATCTGACAAAGCATTTTAGTTACACGTGCCCTATCCCTTAAATGGAATACCACTACGCGGATTTACTACTATTTAAGAGCTGTCCTGAAGAACCTGGATCATAAGAATTCTTCTGCTAAGAGCAGCCACATCTTGTCATCAACCTGCCTGAGGAAAATCAACCTGCTAAAATGTAAGTACTTCCCATTACTTTTTTAATTAAATATGTTTAGCAACATATTACTAATTCTTCTATAAGAATTTATAATTGATGCATTACTTACTATGTTCATCAATCAATCAAACAATCAATCAATCAATTCAATTAATAATTGTTTTAGTATTCTTTTAATCAAATGAACACGCAATTAATAAATTTAAATTTTATTTATTTCCTAGTATTCAATCATTCAATTATTACATTCATCCTATTTTTCGACAACTCAATCATAATTGTTGACTTTTGATTTTGTATTTTCTCAGGTCTAAGAACACAGCCGAACATCTATTCCCATCGGAAGACGAATCGCTGAGTGACACACCAGTGAAAACGAAGCCGAAGGAGCAGAAAAAACGTAAGCTAGCGTCAATGAGCAGCTCGCAACCGTCCACAAGCAAGAAACAGAAGATTCACCCCATCACTCCTGTGACCAAGGCTACTGCTCGTGAGCTGTTTGGGAGCGACAGCGATGACGACGCGCTTGAAATCACTGCAGAGAAGAAGCCTCCTGCTATTTACTCCTACATCACGAAGAGATTGGCAAACGGCTTTTCCCGTCAAATGGATGAAAAGAAGAAAGGTGCGTTTTACATTGAAGTTAAAATTTATAGATCTGATGAGATAGAGCGTGTACAGCCTGTAAATAGATGGCGTCATTCTATTATAACCATTAAAAATAAAACTGATGAAGATTCAGATGCCTGGAATCATATGAACGCTTTTATCGCGAGCACTAGAAAAGAGTTCAAAAATCAAACTCCTACATTTATAAGCTCCTATCAATAAAATAATTAAATTTTATTATCTATATATTCACGGCTAAATAATATAATATATACAAATATTTTAATTGTAACATTTATAGTGTTAAACTAATAGTATTAATTTTAAAACTTTATGTAATCGATTAATTATATTCATTAAATAGTGTTATATGTGTAACATTCGTTGTTTTTGTTTCCAGTTCAACCTGCCGATCACATCTCACAAAATTCTAATGTTATTATAAATAATGATACAACTCAGTTTGATATCCCAGAACAAGAATATAATACGAATGTTTATGAACCCAAATGTTTATCAAAGACTATTTATTGTGACAAATGTAAACTTGAGATTCCCGAACACAAATATAAATACCATAAGAGAACTAATATCCATAAATCGAATTGTCTAATGAAATCAAGGTTTGAAAATGTTGAAATTATAGCAACAGCTTTTAAGAATAGAATTATGACTTATCGCTTAAATCCATCTATAGAAGACGAGAACCTCATACCAGAGGCGTTCTTAGATGGTAAGCGACAGTATATCTCAGAAATTATTAAGTTTTTACTGTCGAAAAATACATCTATCAAAGTTAATTTTGAACTGTTTGCTTATTTTATGTTACCTAAATCAAATGAGCAGCAGTTAAAGTCATTTAATACGAGATATGAGATTATATACAATAGTACTGATTTCAATAATATATACTCAAAAATAATAGAAGTATTTAAAAGAAAACTTACCGAATTCGAGCATTGTGAATCTGGATGGTCATTTGTATCCATAAGTCATTTGGAAATAAATGTAAATAAATATTGCCCTTTGCGGGGTGGTAGTTATTTGGACCTACCTGATGTTATTAAAAATACAAAAAGTTGTTTGAATATACAGAATAATGATGAGTATTGTTTTTTGTGGAGTATAGTCGCAGCGTTATATCCTGCCAAAAATAATGTCTGCAGAACGAACTCCTATCCACATTTTAGTTCAATATTTAATCTAGAAGGAATTTCATTTCCACCTTCATTTAACGACATCAAATTATTTGAAAAGAATAACTGTGAGCTAAGTGTTAATGTTTACGGATTAAATGAAAACTGTACAGTAACTGGCCCTCTTTATGTGACGAACTGTAAAAAAGATAAACATATTAACTTACTGTATTTTGAAAAAAACAGGAAAAGTCATTACTGTTTAATTAAAAACCTTTTACGTTTAGTGCGACGACAAGTTTCATACCATAAAGGTCGAATGTATTTATGTGAGACTTGTTTGCAGTTTTTTACCTCGGAAACCAAGTATCATTCTCATAGTTGCTCCAAAATTTTAACTATACTTCCTGACAAAAACAGTGCATTACAATTTAAAAACTATGAACGAAAGCAAAAAATTAATTTTATTATATACGCAGATTTTGAAAGTATATTAATGGACTGTGAAATAGAACAGTGTGATAAAAATACTGTAAAGAAGAAATTACATCAACCAGCTTGTTTTGCATTTTATGTCTGTTGCTCACATGATAGTAGTTTAAATAAATACGTTACATATAGAGGACCTAACTGTGTGGAAGTATTTGTTAAAAAAGTTATGGAGGAAGCGAAATTGATTCATAAAATTTTGATGACTAAGAAACCAATGCGTTCTATGACGAGAGAGCAAATTAATAATTATCGTACAGCAACTACATGTCATATTTGTAATAATTTGTTATTTGATGATAAGGTTTGTGATCATGACCACATTACATCCGAGTACAGAGGCGCAGCACATTCGCATTGTAATTCAATTTATAGAGTTTGCCCCTTTATACCTATAATTTTTCACAATTTAGCTGGCTATGATTCTCATATATTTATAACAGAATTATCAAAATACGATGGTGAGATAAAAGTTATAGCACAAACTAAAGAAAAGTATTTAACTATAACCAAAATAATAAATATGGAGAAAGGATGTAAACCAATACAGTTAAAATTCATAGACTCTTTTCAATTTCTTAGTTCAAGTCTTGACAATCTATGCAAAAGTTTAACTGAGAATGATTTTATTCATTTATCATCACATTTCCCCGACAAAAATCAATTCAATTTACTGCGAAGAAAAGGCATATATCCGTATGAATATATCTGTTCATGGCAAACATACAATGAAACACAACTGCCTGCTAAGGATAATTTTTACAACACTTTACAAATGAAACATATAACTGACGCTGAATATGAACATGCTCAGACTGTGTGGAAGTATTTTAATATAAGTTCTCTCGGTGAATATACAGACTTGTATTTAAAGTGTGATGTACTGTTATTATGTGATATATTTGAAAATTTTAGAAATATCTGTTTACGGTATTATAAACTCGACCCTGCATATTATGTAACTTCACCTGGATTGAGCTGGGATGCTATGTTACTTTATACAGGTGTGCAGTTAGAATTGATTCATGATATAGAAATTTATGAAATGTTGGAAAAAGGAATACGTGGTGGATTAGCTCAATGTTCTCACCGATACGCTCAAGCTAATAATATTTATTTACCTGATTTCGATAATTCAAAACCATCAACATATTTAATATATTTGGACTGTAATAACCTTTACGGATATGCTATGACGAAAAAATTACCAATATCAGGATTTAAATTCATGACAAATAGTGATATGGAAAAGTTTAATATAATTAATGTCCCTGATGATGGGGAGTATGGATACATTTTAGAAGTAGATTTAGCGTATCCAGATCATTTACATAATTCACATAGTGACTTGCCTTTCGCTCCTGAGAAATTTACACCTATTGGAGGAAAAACTCAAAAACTAATTGCTAATTTATATGATAAATATAATTATATCATTCATTTCGTTCATTTAAAAGAGTGTATTAAAAATGGTCTTGCGTTGAAAAAAATTCATAGGATTCTTTGTTTTAAACAAGAAAGTTTTTTGAAAAAGTATATAGATCTGAATACTAGATTAAGGCAAGCAGCTATAACATCATTTGAAAGAGATTTTTTCAAACTATTAAATAACTCCATATTTGGTAAAACAATAGAAAATAAACGTAAGCATGTTGATGTAAAATTAGTTGCCAAATGGAGTGACACTTCGAATAAAACGAATAAATTAATTGGTGCTGAAAAATTAATTACAAAACCTAATTTAAAAAGTGTTTCTATATTTAATGAAAATTTTATAGCTATACAGCTGAGTCCTGAAAAACTTGTTTTAGATAGACCAATATATATTGGATTTTCGGTATTAGAATACTCTAAACAACATGTATATAATTTTCATTATAATTACATTAAGAAAAAATATGGCAGTAAAGCTAAATTGTGTTACACTGATACAGATAGTTTATTATATTTGATACATACTGAAGATTTTTATAAAGATATGTGTGATAATTTGTCGGAATTTGATACGAGTAATTTTGAAACTAATAATCATTACAGTATCCCTAAGGTGAATAAAAGCATTCCCGGTTTATTTAAGGATGAATTAGGCGGAGATCCAATTACTGAATTTATAGGTTTAAGAGCAAAACTGTATTGTATTAAATCATTGAATACACAAATTAATAAAGCTAAAGGTGTGTCTAAACCTATTACAAGATGTTTGTACCCACATGACTATAAAAACGTTTTGTTTAAAAACTTTACACTTAAGCGTAGAATGAATATGATCAAATCAATGAAACATGTGCTTTACTCTCAAGAAGTAAATAAAGTAGTCTTGAATAGAATAGATGATAAAAGGCAAATTATATCAAATCAAATTGAGACTGTTCCCTGGGGGCATTGTAATTACCTATGTTAATTGGTGTATGTATAAATATCCTTTGATAATTTAATTACTTAAGTACTTTTAAACATGTGTAAATAAATAAAATTGTATATGTTAAAATATTTACTAATAATATACCTATTCACAAAACATTACTTGACTTTTCATTTGACTCCTTAAAAGTAAATATAAATTATTATTCGTTTCAAATTGAAATGGAAATGTGAATTTCAAATGAAAGAAGCAGTATTAGTATATTTTAATTAATAATATTTAAGTAAAACATTTATTTAATTTTACTTTTGATTATTATACTTTCTCATTTCAGTTTTAAATAGAAGACTTACTGAAAGACAGGGCCAGCCTGCAGAGGCTCCTTGAGAACTTTATTATTATTATTATTATCATTATATGTTTTCATTGATATGTAAATTTTACTTATTTTATTGCTTCAATTAAGATTTTTTTATTATTTGTTAATAAAACACAGTTTATAATGTTTCTTTTTTATTAGGTTGAACTTAAATATATAATACATTTATTAGTAATAAACTCTAGACACAAACTTGCGCAGACCTAATAAATAACATTTTCATCCGTATCATTAAGTCGAACTTAACTTTTTAACTATTTTACTTACTAAGAGCTCAGTTTCACTCATAATATCATCATAATCACTTTTCACTAAATACTGTATATTCACGCTTGCACTATCAGGCTCAGTGTCTATTTCATCTATGTGACGATCATCCAAATCATGTATAATTATTTTTATTAGTTGGCGAACATGTCCTGGCTCTTTACGTATTATAAATGATGTGTTTTTGAAAGGTTTTGATTTAGTTTTCTTCTTCTTCTTTTGTTTTTGTTCTTCTAATTTTTGTTGATGACTCTCATTACATGCATTTGCCGCTACTTGAGCATACCAACTCTCTCCATCTTGAGCATAGTAAAAAGGATTCAGGACAGGATCGGTAATCAAATTCTGAAAGACAAAGATTTTTTGTTATCAAACAACACCAACTATGAATTTAATTGATAATAGCAAAACCAGCTTAGGTACTTACGTGACACTGAGGGTTAGTACTTGTAGTATCTAGAACAGGGCTGTAAGATGGTGAGCGTGACATGATGCTGTAAAAAACAGTATGCAATATTATTATAATTATTATGTCATTATTATTATTATTGATATGATTAGATCAAATAATCAAAAAATAAATAAAATAGTTACCTTAACAATGTTTTGATAAATGAAAGCAATACGAAGCGACTTCTTTATGGAAAAGATGGTGGTGAAATGAAGTGATTGCTTATTTTATAAGTACACTACTTAACTCAGATTACATATTAAGTATAAATTTGTAATATGAGAATACCATCTTTCTCGTACACATAATTTAGTTAATCCAGTATAAATATTCACGTTAAACAGTTTTCGAATTAATAGGTAAGATGAAGTTGATTAAGCAACCCATATCTCTTAATATTAGTAATATAAAATTAAGTGACTCCGTTGACCACATCAGACATAGCGCTTTATTGCCTAATGCCATTCGTTGTATAATATGTGGCCCATCGAACTGTGGCAAAACGAATGTAATGATAAGCTTACTGCTGCATAAAAATGGGCTCAAATTTAGAAATTTGTATCTTTACTCTAAAACTTCTTTTCAACCTAAATACCGTTTCTTGACTGAAGTATTGAAAAGAGTACCACAGGTTAATTTCTACGAGTTCAACGATGATAAAGATGTAATTTCTCCGAGTGAAGCTTTAACAAATTCTGTATTTATTTTCGATGATGTTGCTTGTGAAAATCAAATAAATATCCGCAATTATTTCTGTATGGGTAGACATAAACAAATAGATTGTTTCTATTTGTCTCAAACCTATTCTAAAATTCCAAAGCAATTGTTACGTGACAATGTTAATTTTCTTATTATATTCAAACAAGATGATGTGAATTTAAAGCATATTTATGAAGAACATGTTAGTTCTGATTTACAGTGGAAAGAGTTCAGAAATCTTTGTAAAACAGTTTGGAGTAAACCTTATAATTTTCTACTTATTAATAAAGAATCGTCATTAAATAACGGAAGGTACAGACAGAATTTTGACATGTTTTTTAAATTTGACTGAATGTTTGTATACACATATACATAAGTAATTAACTTGCAAAATTAAATTCAGTATAATAAATTCTTTAGCTTAATACAGTTGTTAAAATAGGTACAACATGGAGAAAAATATTAAAATAGAATTAATGAAGTCTGTAGATTCCATAAAGAATAAAATAAAACAAATTAAAGATCAGGAACACTCAATGAACTTGTCACTTGACAAAATGTTAAAACCTGTCACAGATCCTCTTAAAACCCTAGTCGATTCGAACAAAACAACAGAAAAATTACAAAATTTAGAAAATACACACTCTAATTTTGAAGAGATGGAATTGGATGACATTAATACTAGCTCATCTACAAAGTTTGAAGAATGCTGCGATCCAGAACTGAAATCTGTGCAGTTCGTTAAAAAGTCTCCCCAAACAGAATTACTGGAAGATTTAGAAATGTCATTAGAGGGCTGTGATATCCATGATATTTATGATGGGGTAAATATACCATTTGGAATAAGGAGTGCAAACAAAAAATTACTAATGGGTAATTCAATAGTTTCATTTTCTAAAATAGATAGTGTGAATGATGACAATGTCATTTTAATTAAAATTGGTGACAAAAGCTACAATTTAACCCCCGGTTTAAAAGAACTTTTACTTCGAAGAAAACCTGATTTGAAACTAATATCAAGCAAAGATAAACTTGTCTATAAAGATATATTGCATTATACACATGCACATAAGAGAGATTTCAATCCTAATGGACAAATTAGAGGCGATAAAGGTATAAAATATCGTGAAATAATTAGACCATTGTTTTCTGAATCGTTAAACAATAATATTATCACAAAATTTGGGGGAAACTTACCAACGCTAAAGAAATACAAAAACAATACTGATTTGGTATATTGGGATGATCCTAACGAATTGGTTGACAGATTGAAACTATTAATTGCTTCCCGAGATGCTGGTAATACAAACCATGATAATGAAATTTTATCAATAATCGAAGAATTAAAAGAAAGTGATATAATTAAATAATAAATAGTCACAATAACATGCTTTTTATTCAGTATAATAGCTGAGTTCAAGACAAGTATACTGAATTGTGAACATGAGCAAAGCTGACGTGGTAAACGAAATTCATAAAAATGCAAGGGTGAACTATCCACGAAGACATGTTATCATGAAAGATATAGATGACTTGTGGCAAGCAGACTTGATTGATATGCAATCAATTTCAAAAGAAAATAAAAATTACAAATATATTCTTGCCGTTATTGATACATTTTCGAAATATGCTTGGACCTTTCCTATGAGAAGTAAAACCAAAGAAGACGTGTGTAACTCTTTCAAAACTTTGTTGGATAAAGGGCGTGTTCCTAAAAATCTTCAAACGGATAATGGAGCAGAATTTTATAATAATAAATTTCAGAAACTTATGAAATCGTATCATATTAACCATTATTCAACCTTCTCAACAAAAAAAGCTTCAATAGTTGAACGATTTATCAGGACATTGAAATCTAAAGTTTATAAGGAATTTAGTTTAAAAGGCAATTACAATTGGATAAATAATACTCTGAATGATGTTATTTACAAATACAATCACACTCACCATCGCACTATCAATGAAATCCCTGCTAATGTGGACAGTATTAATAAAAACAATATATTAGAAAGGTATTTAAAGTTGCTAAAAAAAAATAATTTAAAAAGCAAGTACAAAGTAGGTGATTATGTGCGTATCAGTAAATACAAGGGAACATTTGAAAAAGGTTACACTCCCAACTGGTCAACAGAAATATTTAAAATTCGTAAAATACAAAAAACAACTCCCATAACTTATTTAATTGAAGATACTATCAGAGGTCAGCCTATTTTAGGTGCATTTTATGCACAAGAACTACAAAAAACAAAACATCCCAATGTATATCTAGTTGAGAAAGTTCTTAGAAGAAAAGGTAACAGAGTTTTAGTAAAATGGTTGGGTTTGTCTTCAGCTGAAAGCAGTTGGATTGATAAATCGAATGTAATATTATAAATAATATTAACAACAAACTCGAATCGCATAACTATTTATTAAAGTATTCTAACCGAAATCATCACTCGTATAATGTGTTTTGGAGAGAGTAGTCTTCTCAATTGGCTTATTAATAATTTACCATTTGAATTACACTTACCAGGATATAATTACTGTGGTCCTGGTACTAAATTAATAAAAAGACTTGCACGAGGAGATAACGCTGTAAATAAGTTGGACGAATATTGCAAAGATCACGATATTGCATATCACAAGTCATCAAACTTGGAAGATCGACATAAGGCTGATTTAATTTTGTTAAAAATGGCGAAACAGCGAGCGATTGCTTCCGATGCAAGTATAGGCGAAAAACTCGCGGCACGCTTAGTAAGTAAGGCTATGTCGGCAAAAATTAAAACCGGTTCTGGTTTGAGGAAAAAGCGTTCTCCAAAAGTTACTTCTGGAAGAGGATTGAAAAGTAAATTAAAATCTATTATTACAAAAGCAAAAAGACACATAAAAAAATTAAAACCTAAGAGCAAGAAAATGGCTATAGAATTAGCTATTGCCGCTACCAGAGAATTAGCTGATGATTCATCGTTTAAGCTCCCTCGTGTTATTCCTATTCCAAAAACTGGAGGAGTACTACCTTTGATTCCTATTTTTGCGGGATTATCAGCGGCGGGAGCTTTAGCAGGCGGTGCAGCTGGTATTGCTAAAACCATAAATGAATTTAAAATGGCTAAAAAGCTGTATGAGGAATCGAGGAGACACAATGAGAAAATGGAAGCTCTATGTATTGGGAAAGGACTACATCTTAAACCACATAAGGGCGGTCTTGGGATTTTCGTATCAAAAGAAAAAAACTAAGATATCGGCTACCCAAACGAGCTTTAACTAACTTTGACATTTTAAAGTATGGAAATAGAATACCTTATTTTAGAGGTGTCTTTATGAGAGATAAACTTCCTAAATATCCATATAAAAAAGAATGTGGAGTTATTAATTTAGATAGTTCAAAAAATCCTGGTTCTCATTGGGTAGCCTATGCAAAATGTAATGATTATGTTGAGTATTTCGACAGCTATGGAAATCTGAAACCCCCAAAGGAATTTATAAAATATGTAGGTTCTAACATTCAATATAATTATGAAAATATTCAACGTGATCACCCCTTCAACTGTGGACATCTATGTTTAAATTTCTTAAAGAATTTTTGGTATAATCAAGAAATAAAATAAACAGAATCATTTAAAAGAGTTCAGTATGCAAGCATGTCTACTACGGTTACCATCTCTGGAAATAAATCAGAACTGGTCTCGTATTTTCAACCACCTCTCCATTTAACTGATCAATACGAGTGCGGTTTACTATTCTTTTCAGTATTAAAAACAAGACCGATTGTATCCGTTAATAACAGCAGTTTAACAGGTGTAATCAAAATCGAATGTGATCTTGTGCACGGTTCATATTACAACGGATTACCGACTCATTTTATTCATGAATTCTTATCTGATACTGCTTCAAGTCACGGCTACACAGAAATACCACAGAACGTTATTTATTTCCCAGTGAACAAAAATATAATTTCATCTATATCTGTTAAGATTGTTGATCAACTCGGTAACTGTATTAACTTTGGTGAAGAACATATTCAATTACGTCTTCATTTAAGAAAAACAAAATGATAGTATATTATAAAAACACTCCTGTGAAAATCAAACGTCTTATTCCATCTACGACCACTAAAGTGCATAGACGTAAGAAAAAAGTGAAGAAATTGAGTGGAGCAAATAAAGCTTATCTTAAAGCTCTAGGTTTTAAAGTATGAATATACTACAAATTAATGAATTACCTCACTTCGATACTTCGATTGAAAGCTATGAAGTCCACACATACAATCCCTACACTAACAGCTTTAGAGAAAACGATGAAATCAGAATCCCCATTCATCAGCAAGACATATACGTGTTACCATCGGCCAGTTCCATATACGTCGAGGGCCAAGCAAAGTTCTTCGATAAAGATGGAAAACCGATTAAGAAAAATATTACGTTCAGTAACAATCCTGTTATGTTTTTGTTTCAAGATATCAGATACGAAATAAATGGCATTGAAATAGATCGTATTAAAAATTCTGGAATAACGTCGACAATAAAGTCATACGTTTCAATGAATGATGGAGAAAATAAAGTTGCTGCTTTGTGGGGTTGGAACCTAGATGGATTCAAAAGTGATGGTCATTTTAGTGCTATTGTACCTCTTAATAAGATTTTAGGATTTGCGGAGGATTACAACAAAATTGTGATAAATTGTAAACATGAACTTATTTTGAATAGAAGTAACTCTAACTTAAACAGTATCATAGCAACTGATGATATTGCTCATTTTCAAATAGACATACAGAGATTGCAATGGCGTGTACCACACATAAAAGTGTCAGATCGTGAAAGACTGACACTACTAAAACACTTGGAAAGAGATAAACCTATTCAAATAGCGTTTCGAAATTGGGATTTATATGAGTATCCTTTGCTCCCTAAAACTACAAAACATTCTTGGTCAGTTAAGACTGCATCGCAATTAGAGAAACCTCGATATGTAATTTTTTGCTTGCAAACCAACAGAAAAAATAATAAAACCAAAGACAGTTCTCTGTTTGATCACTGTGGGGTTACTAGCGTAACACTATTTTTGAATTCACAGTATTATCCTTACGAGCCTCTAAGCTTAAATTTTTCCGAGAACAAATACAATATATTATATGAAATGTACGTGAAATTTCGTCAGTCGTATTACAATTGTCCTGCAGACCCCTTGCTTAATTTGATTGATTTCAAGGAGAAAGCGCCTCTCTTTATTATAGACTGTTCAAGACAAAACGATAGTTTGAAAACAGGCCCTGTAGATGTACGGTTGGAGATTGAATGTTCAGCGCCAATACCAGATAACACAACTGGATATTGTTTAATTATTAACGATCGACTTGTGGAATATAAACCTTTAAGTAACATAGTGCGCAGATTATCATGACAGCCATTGTAGATGTTCAAGGTTTCAAAACAGAAACAAATGAATTTATCGTTAAAGAATTTGCGGTATTATTGAATAACAAAATTCAGGTATTTTTAATCAAGCCACCATTTCCATTTTACAATTTGACGAAACCAGAAAAACGACAAGTCAGTTGGATTGAACGTAATAGAAGGATATACTGGAAAGACGGATTTGTGCACTACTCAGATCATCAGAATTTGATTGTAGATATTTTAAGAGATAAAAGTGTTTACACCAAAGGTTTAGAAAAAGTGTTGTGGTTAACAAATATTTTGAATAATAATAATAATAATATAAATAATTTAGAAGATGAAGGTTGTCCTAATTTATTAAGTTTGTACAATAAATATGAACATTTTCATGATGTGTATAGTTGTATTTATCATGATAAAATATGTGCTTTAAAAAATGTAATATGTTTAAATAAATGGTGTATAGATAATAAATTTTTGAAATAAATATTTGCTTGTTTAATTTTCAAATCCTCTATCCCTACCAATCCAATCAAATGTTAATCATTATAAATTGGTGGCTACCGCAGTACGATATCATTTCACCATTATCATTATCTGTATGAAGAACTTTAAAGCGAGTGAATACAACATGTCTCAAAATAAATGTAGCCCTCGTTATGACATGTATAATACGTTTAAAATGCGTGAAAATTCATTTAGATATTATTGGGCAACGGCTAATTCGAGGAGACGGTTGGTGATGGAAATGGCTGACGCCGGATTTTTTTATTTTGGAAATAATGTAAATGATAAAGCAGCGTGTTTCTCATGTGGAGGTGTTATAGAAGATTGGGAGATTTACGACGATCCTTGGATGCAACATGCTATACATTTTCCTCAATGTTTTTATTTGAATGCTGTGAAAGGAGTATATTATATTAATAACTGTCTAAAACTAATGGGTAAATAGGCATAAAGTCGACTACCAAAAAAAAAAGTCCAACAGATTCTGATCCCAGAAAACATTTTCATGTTTATAATATAATCTGAAATGTAATTAATGATTGTTGAAATACAACAGATAAGTACCCCAAAATAAGAATTTATTGATTGAATGATAACCCATTTCAAGATTTTATTGATTGAATGATAACCCATTTTCAAGATTTTATTGATTGAATGATAGCCCATTTTCAAGATTTTATTGATTGAATGATAACCCATTTTCAAGATTTTATTGATTGAATGATAACCCATTTTCAAGTATAATTGGGGTTCCTGGATCTCTGATCCAGGAACCCCAATTATACACTACTGCCATTACCACTCGGCCACCACTGCTCGCGATATGTCATCATCTTGTTTACTTGTAAGTGTTTATTTCATTATTGGTTATTCGCCAGCTTTTTTTTAGTGGGAAAAAATCATCCAATGACGAATCCTTCTCTTGTTTGCAGAGAAGGAACGGGGTGAGATGTATAGCCCACCCCGTACCTTCTCTGCCTTTCGCACTGGGGCCAAGGTGTCCTTTCAGAAAGAGACTCTGGGCTACAGCTTTGACCCTTTTGCAGCTTTTTGAGTCCCTACGTTATCCGCAAGCTTGCGCCTTCCATGGCTGCAGATTGCTCTATGTTCCCGATACCCGAGGCGTCTCATAATATGTCCTTGCGTCTCACACTTGCGGTCGCCTCCTTTATTAGCATTTCTACTTCACAGAAAGATGCGACCGCAGGTAATTTCATCTCTCTCTGGATCTAGTTCAGAGACTAGCGCAAGAGGTCACTGCCGCCAATTGGCTCTACTAGGACACAGCAGTGCACAGCTCAAGCAGAGCTCACTTCCACCATATTTTTCTCCGTTTCCTTCGGGTAGTCCGCACAATGTTGACACCCGAGGGTTTCTTCTCCCTGTATCAGGAACAGGAACCTCCCAAACTTTCCATATCTGATGAGAATCATCCTTCAAAAGTGGCTTACCACTGCAAATGTACCGTGTCCATTTTGCCTCAAGGAGTTGCCAGAAAATGTAGAGGCCCACCTGTAGGGTCGAAGCCTACAGGGGCCCCGGTCCGGCTTATGAAAAGGAGGTCCGACCCCGGTATGAAGGATAAGAAGGAATGGGGTGGGTTGTTTAGTCAGTAAGAATCTGACACTGTCTTCCGCCCCGCCCAAGGGTGGGATAAGCGGGATTCGTCATTAGACGATTTTTCCTACCATAAATATAACCCGTGTCTGTTTGTGAGGTGGTAAGTGGTCAAATGATTTCTTCCTACCTACTCTTCTACCTGAACTACCGACTCACCGTTCAGATTCGATGCCGGCTTTGCTCTGCTCCATAAGCTGGTATTTCTTGACTTGTTGCATGTTCTGTTTAGCCAGCTTTGCATTCTCGTTACGTAGCTTCGTACCATCATCAATAGCGTTCTGAAACATTTTCATAGATTACAATATTTTTTTAGTAGGTAAATACCGTTACGTTGGTCAGACCAAATCCGTAGTACATTGGAGACTACAGTCTGCGACGCCATCCACGTCGCCGAAGATAGGGCAACATGGCGAAATATAGTCCATCAAAAAGTTATTCGTCGAGGTCACGACCCTCAGCATTGAGGATAAACGACGCAAGGAGGAGGAGGAAGTACCGAATCTTGAGTCCCAAGGAAGGATTCTTAACTTGTATGGTTATCTTTTGGAACTTGTGCGGTTCACAAACTTTCGACAGTTTACAATCACACGAGCTAGATTATATGGTGAAGTGGAAACAGCGACTGTCGCAACCCAGCGCTGGGCACACCGTAATCTCAGCGGTAGTGCCCCTCTTTGAGGCGTGGCTGGATAGACCTCACGGCGTCCTCACCTTCCGCATGACGCAGGTTCTCACCGGACATGGGAAGTTCGGGAGATTCCTGCACCGGATTCGTGCGGAGGAGACGTCCGGGTGTCGCCACTGTGAGGCGAGCCCGGAGGACACGGTGGAGCACACGGTGGAGGTGTGCCCTGCTTGGGACGAGCATCGCCGTGTCCTCGTGGGGGTGATCGGCGGCGGCGACCTCTCGCGCCGGGCCCTGGTTCAGGCCATGGTCCGCAGCGAAGAGGAATGGCGGGCGGTCGCCTCCTTCTGCGAAGCAGTAATGCTCGTAAAGGAGGAGGCCGACCGCATAAGGCAAAGGCAACGGCGTACTCGCCGTAGCCGTCGCCGCCGCGATCCTGCCGATATCCGGCCACCGTAGACACTGGCTCGCGGACGGTGAGCAATGGGTAGCTCGCCGTCCGGTCGTCTGTAAGACCGAGTCCTAGTCGTCAACGGCGCGCACCGTTCCCGCGCGCCTCAAGGAGTTGTCAGCAAACTGCAGGGGCCCTTCAGGGTCGAAGCCTCCCGGAGTCTAGAGGGAAGTGGGAAACTGTTACCTCGACTCCAGGAATAGGGCAAGGAAGGTACGGGGTAGGTTTTTTAGTCAGTAAGAGTCTGACACTAGTCTCCCGCTCCACCCAAGAGCGGGTTTCGTCATTGGATGATTTTCACCTACCATAAAAAAAAAAAAAAAAAAAAAAAAAAAAAAAAAAAAAACGAGCTACATTATAATCTAACGGTATTTACCATTTGACGGTGACATATGTAGGGTGACTGGTAATTATTAACCGATACTTCAACACGTGATTGTGGTCATTATAACAAACGACTTTTACTATGAGACCGAACATGAAATCGCAAAAAAAATCAGCAAGTTCAGTACCTACATTTTGACCAATTAGGTGAACATAAATGAACTGACTAGCAAATTTTTGATGTATGTAGATTGTAGCTAGAGTGGGGTTGCTAGAACAGCCCTTAGCCAAGTTAAAATCGTTTCGTATTGTAGCGATGATCGTTGTAGAAAAGATTACATTTCATTCTGTCATTTTGAATGATGTGAGCTTGGTTAGTAATTTTGTTGAAATGAAGTCAGTCCCATACATTTGATTCGTTTTTTACTAGCATTAACGATTGTAGATTATAAACTTGGCTAGGGGGGCAGAGCAGTCACGTAGCGAAGCCGTGGGAAAAAGGAAGTGAATAAAAAAGGCGATTAAATATCGGGCACAAATTATATAGGTACAGATGTCAATCTACGTACAAAGCGCGCTCGAGCAACGCACACATAGACACCGTTCACCGACGCGAAAACCGGGCTCAACGAGGATCATTACGACCGCGAGGGTGTCACGTTTGAGACGCGCGTCTGTGAAATTTTTGTAAAAAAAAAGGATCCACAAAAGCAAAAACTCTATAATAACTGTTCAGTGTACGGTTGTTTAAATTCAACACTAAACAGTGAATTGACGTTTTTTAAGGTACCAGCTAATTCAGAGAGGTAAGTACTGCAAGAAACCTATATAATTGCAACCAGGTAAGGCTGTGGTGAGTAGCTTGTTTGTAATATAACAATAAAATTGAACTGTTTCTTAACGCTATATACGTTTTTCTATTTCATTCCCAACAATAAATCAATCAACTGAATACGAGTGCAACTACCACGATAATTTGTTGTGCATAATCCAGTTGACATCCCTAGCGCGCGCGACCGCCGTGCGTAGGTATGAAAAGTGAAGTACATACATGAGATTGACTTCTGTGCCTATTTATTTTGTGTATCGGGATTCGCCTTACCTTAAGTTCCTTGCAAGTATTATTGAGCTGCAGCGTGGCTTTGTCGAGGTCCACGTTGGCAGCGCTCAGCAAGTTGCGCAGGTGCTCGGCCTTGTGTATGGCAGCCTCTTGCTCCTCCTGGGCCGCTTCCAGCTTCTGCGTCATGGCGTGAAGCTGACGGTCGCGACGCTCTATCGTCTTCTCTGCTTTTGCTATCTGTGGAAATCATATAAATGTTATCTAGTCATCATCATCATCATGGAGCGAGGCCTTTGCCCAGCAGTGGGACAGCACAGGCTAGTTATAATAATATAATATAATAATAGTCATCATAATCATTTATTTTGTTTGTAATACATAGGTATTACAGATGGTGGTTAAAAGTACAGTGCGCTATGTTTTGCCAAATATTGGCATACAAATTTAAAGTTAATAGCAGCATGCGTAGAAATAATTATAACCAAACGAAAAATTAATTATAAGTAATGTAAAAAAAATGTCAAAAAAAAATCATCATCATCATCATCATTTCAGCCGAAAGACGTCCACTGTTGATCATAGGCTTGACTTGGACTTTGACTTGCGGTATACGGTCGCCACTCCAGAACTTTTCGGCCCCAGCGGCCATCTGTTCTGCGTGCAATGTGCCCTGCTCATTGCCACTTAAAGGTCTCTGCACACAGCGGGCGCGGCGGGACCATCTAGAGACTGTTTGTTACGATGTGATAACAGTTTCGTCTCACACGGAGCGCTTTTGCTGTGTAAAAAACTTTTGTCATTCATTTATTACTTTTTCAAAATACCGTCAAAAATGGGTTTAAACACTGTGTGTAGTTTTTATATAACAATCTTGATACTTACTTGAAATAATTAAATAAATAAACGATTCGAAATTCACACGACCAAAGTCAAGAGCACAGCGTCAGTGAAAAAAAGAAGGGATGAAAGAAAATTCTTGTTCTTTCTTTCTTTGAGTGAATAATGAATTCTCAAAACTTTCTTTAGGAGTCTAATGATAGAGCTACAATTTACCTTTTTTATGGTAGGTAAAATCATCCAATGACGAATTCCGCCCTTGGGCAGTGCGGGAGACAGTGTCAGACTCTTACTGACTAAACAACGCACCCCGTTCCTACGTCGCCATATATACAAGGGCTAGAGCCTTCCTTTCAGTCACGAACCCTTAGCCCCAGTTGGCTTCGACCCTTCTGCAGGGTCCCTACTGTTCGCTGACAACTCCTTGAGGAGCTACAACTGACCTTGTCTTTGAGCTGGCCGATCTTGGTCCCGCGAGCGTCCAGCTCTGTCTTCAGCTGGTCACCTTCTCCCTTGAGGTGTTCCACCAGACGGTTCTGACGAACTGCGTTGTTTTCAGCTTCCTAGATTAACAAACAGACACCATTATTATTGACTAGCTTTTGCCCGCGGCTTCACCCGCGTGGTATTGGGGTTGGGGTTTCCGGGATAAAAAGTAGCCTATGTCCTATTCCGGAGTATATCCTATGCCTGTGCCAAATTTCATCCAGATCCGTCCAGCCGTTTTGGCGTGACTGAGTAACAAACATCCAAACATCGTAACTTTCGTATTTATAATATTAGTAAGATTCACATTAATAACATAGTATAAAACAAAGTCTCATCCCGCTGTCTGTCCCTATATATGCTTTTTTCTGGAAGGTAAAAATCATCCAATGACGAATCCCGGCCTTGGGCGGTGCTGGAAACAATGTCAGACTTACTGATTTAACAACCTACCCCATTCCTACGTTGCCAAATATACCAGGGACGCGAACCGTTGGCGCTAATTGGTTTCGACCCTTCTGCAGGGTCCGTACGGTTTGATGACAACACCTTGAGGCACGCGGGAACAGTGTGCGCCGTCGACGACTGGGCTTGGTCGGGACGGTTACCAGACAATTTACCGGCGAGCTGCTCATTGCTCGGCATCCACAAGCCCGCTCCCTATGTATGCTTAGATCTTTTTAAGTACATCAACGGATTTTGATGCGATTTGTTTTCAATAGTTAGAGTGATTCAAAAGAAAGGTTTATACGTATAATACATGCGTAATATATTTAATATCACCATTACACCCGTGCGAAGCTGGAGCGGGTCGCCAGTTTATAATATTGTTCAAGCAGGGGTCATGGTCTTAACTCTTAATATAGTTAAGTTTAACCAGTCCACTTAAGCCTCCCAAAACCATAGTCATAAATCTTTAGTTTCCATATCATCATGCAATTGACATAGGCCTCCCCCAATTGTCGTCATAATGAACGGTCCTGTGCATCTCGTATCCATCCGATATCCGCAAACCCTTACTTACCAGGACATCGTTCCACCTCGTAGGAGGCCTTACAACTAGTTACAACACTACGTTTTCCGTTACGCGGCCGGCACTCCAGAACCTTTCGACAATGTGCCCTGCCCATCGCCACTTAAGTTTGGCAATTCTTCGGGCTATGCCGGAAACCTTGGTTTTCCTGGGAATATCCATTTATTATGTGGCAATTATTTTCCACCAATGGATGTACACCTTGGGTGTCGTACTAAGCACTATATCTGTACTATAATATGCATGTATTGTTCTTTACCTTCCTCATAAATCACAAATTGGTGAAAACTGCATAAAAATCCGTTCAGAACTTTTCAAGTTTCTCGCGTTCATACAGACAGACAGACGCGGTACGGAGTTTTTTTTAAGTGGGTATTTATACAATGACGTCATCCGATTTTGGGCAAAGCGGGAGGGCGTATCGGACTTTTGCCTATGTTCCATCTTTGCTCTGCATTCCAGGACCTTCTGGTACCGTTTCGGAAGCCAACTCATGGCCTCAGTAGCTGTAGGTGCCTATATACAAAGTGTCTTTGACATGTTAACGCAAACGAATACCATGGATCCAGTACATGATTCTGGACCCCCCCCAGTGGTGGAATTTTTCGTCGGTGTTTTTTCAAATTTTTGAAAGTTTTGTTTTTTTTTATTTTTAACCTGTATAAAATCGTTATTCTGACCAATCCCAATGATATTTTAAGAAAAAAAAAATTTTTTTACTAAAAAACAAAAATTAATAAAAAAATCATCAAGGCAAATAAAGTCGTTATTCTATCAAACCCGATGAAATTTTTAATTTGGAACTCATTTTTTTCGCAAATAATGTTAAATTGACGTTTTTAGACAGTTTCATTAAAAAAACGTTAAAAATTAATTAAAAAGAAATAAGAAAAAACCGACAAAAAATTCCATCACTGGGGGGACTAGAATCATGTACAGGATCTATGGTATTCGTTTGCGTTAACATGTCAATGACACCCTGTATGTCAGGGTAGATAACACTCACCTCAATTTGCTCCTCAAGCTTCGAGATGGCGACTTCATTGCTGACATTCTTCGCCTCCAACTCCTCGATGTAACTGAGCGAGTTTGACAGCCGCAGCCTGGCACCGTCCAGTTCGCCCTGGAGACGAGCTTTCTCCTTTTCAAACTTTTCCTTCTCTTTGGCGGCTGATGTTGCTCCTCTTTTGGAAAATAAGAGATAATTATGTTATGATTATCCTGAGGTCAAATGGGTGCTCGGCTGGAATGTAGCCTAAGGGGCGCTATGGCGCGAGGACTTAGAAACTTTTTGTTACTTAAAAAAAAACTATACTTTGGTAAAAAAAAAATTGGGTCAATTTTTCATTATTATCACCTTGAGCAGAGACTTAGAATATTTTCACAAAAATTTTTTTTTTTGGGAGTGGGTAGTATACGCTCTATGGGGCACTATAAGAAGCAAAGAAAAAAAATTTTTTTTTAATTAAAAAAAGTCCCAAATATATTTTGTTACATTTTTTTTCTTCACTGGTGATGTAAAAATTTCCCAAAAAAAAATGTTTTATCCAAAAAAGCGTATACTCCAACTCCTAAAATCCACCCCTAACACGACTCACTGACTCGTGGGGTCAGTGGGTAGCCTTAGGGGCGGATTTAAAACCTACCCGTACTGGGCCAGCGTGGCGGATTACGGCTCTCTCTCCTAGAGAGAAAGCCTGATTCCCAGCAGTGGGAACACTTATTGTATTTCTATTATGTCTCTGATGACGGTATTCAAAAGGTTAGATACGTGATTGTAGTCATCATCATCTTCCTGCCCTTGTCCCGTTTTATTTGGGGTCGGCGCAATATGTTTTTTTCTTCCATTCTGTCCTGTCACCCGTCACGCTATCACTAACTCCTCTGTTTTCCATATCACTTCTCACACAATCCATCCATATCTTCTTTGGTCTCCCTCTCCCTCTCCATCCATCCACATTCATACTCATGGCTTTCTTTGTAACATGCGTTTCATCCCTCCTTTTTACATGGCCATACCAAGACAAACGGTTCCCTCTCAACTTTTCAGTCACTGGCGCCACTTTCAAACTTCCTCTAATATACTCATTTCTCACTTTATCCATTCTCGTCACACCACACATCCATCTCAACATTCTCATCTCTGCTACATGCAATCGCTTTTCATCAGTCTTTTTCAGAGCCCAACATTCTGACCCATACAGTAGGACAGGCCTTATCACGGACTTGTAGATTTTACCCTTCAACTTGAGGGGCATCCGTGGGTCGCAAGTTGTTCCAGTGACCTGTCGCCATTTCATCCATCCTGAGTTGATCCGATGTGCCACGTCTCGGTCTATCTCACCATTCCCTTGGATAAGCGACCCAAGGTACCGAAAATCGGAACAGGTTGGTATGGGCGTTCCGGCGAGAGCTATGGGCACAGGACTAGAGAGACCGCCAAAATCGCAGAACAGGTACTCTGTTTTAGTTCTGCTCAATTTTAGGCCAACACTCTCCAGTCTTTGCCACCACACCTCCAATCTGCTCTGGACCTCTAGGGCACTCTCGGCAACCAGCACAATATCATCGGCAAACAGCATACACCAGGGAGCCTCTTCCTGAATGTACGACGTCAGAGCGTCCATTATTATCAGGAAGAGGTAAGGGCTAAGAGCCGACCCTTGGTGTAAACCGACAGCCACATTGAAGTTGTTAGTGGTGCCCGCTGCAGCCCGGACTTGTGTACTGCAGCGACTATACATTGATCGGATCAACTGCACATACTTCCCAGGCACACCTTTCTCCTTAAGGGCCCACCACAGAACCTCACGAGGTACCCGGTCGTATGCCTTTTCGAGGTCAACGAATACCATGTGCAAGTTTTTATGTGCACCTCTGTATTTTTCGCACAACTGGCGTATAGCAAATATGGCATCCGTTGTACCACGACCAGGCATAAAACCGAATTGGTTCTGTGAAATTTCACTCTCTTCTCTCAGCCGCCGTTCAATAACTTTCTCCCATACTTTCATGGTATGCGACATTAGCTTTATTCCTCTATAATTGTTGCACTCAAGCACATCACCTTTGTTTTTAAAGATGGGCACCAGAGAACTGTTGCACCATTCATCAGGTATGGCTTCTTCCTGCAACAGCTTATTGAAGAACAAAGCCAGCCACACCCATCCATCTACTCTTAATAACTTCCACACCTCAACTGGTATTCCATCTGGACCAATGGCTTTTCCATTTTTCATTCCATTCACTGCTACCCTGACTTCCTCCACACTAACCATTCTCACTAACCCCACATTCACTGGTTTATTCTCTAAAACCCCACTCCAATTATTTTCCTCATTCATAAGTCTTTCAAAATATTCCTTCCACCTCTCTTTGATTTTTTCATTATCCGATAGAACCATTCCACTTTCATCTCTTACACATCTTACCTGGCAAACATCCCTCGCCTTTCTTTCTCTCATTCTAGAAAGCCGGTACAGCTCTTTCTGGCCTGCAGGACTGTCTAATGTATCATATAGTTTGTCCTGGGCTTTTGCTTTTGCAATTGCCACGGCTTTCTTTGCTTTTTTCTTTAAAGCATTATACTCACTCTTTCTTTCAGCTTTCAAACTAACATTATTTGTTTGTACACACTGCCATTCCTTGAATTTTTTCTTCTTTTCTTTCAATACATCCTGAACTTCTGTCGACCACCACCATGTATCTCTATCTATTCTGCCCTTTCCTTTCGTCTCTCCCAAAATATCTCTCGCTGCTTGCATTATACACTCAGCCATCTCATTCCAGCTTTCATTTATACTTCGATCATTCATGTCTCCCATCTCTATCATTCTGTCCACCACTCGCTCTCTGAACTTCTTCGCGCAGTCATTCCTCTCTAGCCTGTGCCATTTTATTCTAGGAGGCGGGCGCTCTTTGGTTTTCCTACAATGAATTTGAACCACTGATGTCATAACCAGGAGTCTGTGTTGCGAGACTAAGTCTTCTCCTGGTAGCACTTTGCAATCCATAACATACTTTAAGTGATTGCGCCGAACTAGAAAATAATCTATTTGCGTCTTATGATTACCACTTTTATACGTGGCCAGGTGTTCATCTTTTTTCTGAAACCACGTATTGGCTACTGCTAGATCAAATGCAGTAGCGGATTGCAACAGTGTCTCCCCTTCATTGTTTGGATTTCCGAAACCCCATCCGCCATGTACTCTTTCATACATACCTCTCATTCTTCCCACATGTCCATTAAAATCACCTCCCACTATCAACTCCTCATGTACAGGGATGTTCATTAAGGCCGTATCAAAATCCTCCCAAAACTTCTCTTTCACCGTTTCATTACATCCTACTTGTGGTGCATACACACTAACTACATTCAACATAACATTCTCTAACATAACTTTCACAACTATAATTCTATCATTCATCCTATGAACTTCCATCACACTTTCTTTCAATTTGCTATCTAACACTACTCCTACACCATTCCTTTTGCCATCACTTCCACAGTAGTAGAACTTGTATCCTTCACCAATTTCTCTCGCTTTTGTTCCTCTCCATTTAGTCTCTTGTAAGCACGCTACGTTTATTCGTCTTCTTTTTAATACATCCGCTAACTCTCTGGCCCTTCCAGTCATAGTCCCTACATTCCAACTTGCATACCTCAATCTCATTTCCCGAGCTAACTTCTTACGTTGCACCCGCCCGGGATGGTGCAACAACCCTGGTCCATTTCCCACAGGAGCCGGGTGCTGCCCCTGCGCGTCGCCTGCGGGGTACGCCCTAACCCTATCTCGCATTCCATTCATAACCGACATATTGCTTTGGGTTTTGGCTACTATTTTACAGCCGGCCGCCTGCCTGACGCTAACCCTCCTTGGGAATGCTATTGTTGGAAGTTTAACCGACCCCACACGGTGACCTTAAGTGCTTATTAGTAGGCACGGCCTTAAAAATACGTGATTGTAGTCATGTAGCTAAATAAACAACTTTTACTATGGGACCAAAATTTTAAATTCCGAAAAAAAACCAACAAGTTTAGTACATTTTCACCAGTTTGGCGAACATAATTTGACCAGATATCCAAAATGTAATCTAAAAAAATTGCAATTTTTTTCGGAATTTCATGAAATCATGTGTTTAACACCCGTATTCACAAACAATACTCAAACGACCCTTGACTAAGCAAACGCACAGCTTTGAATAGAGGCTCTGTGATTGGTTCGTTTGTGTTGCGTAGTTCACAAACCTTGCCCTGTGCGCTCGCGAGCACTGTGAGACTGCATAGTAACGTTTGTGAATACGGGTGTAAGTACAGCCTTTCGCACTGGGGCCAAGCCTTCCTTTCAGAAAGACACCCTGGGCCCCCGTAGGCTTCAACCTTTGTGCAGAGTCCCTACGGTTTTTGCTGACAACTTCTTGAGGCGGGCGGGAACAGAGCGCGCCGTCGACGACTTGGCTTGGTCCGGACTGTTACTAGGCGACCGGACGGCTAGCTAATTATTGCTCGCCGTCCGCAAGCCCGCGCCTGCGGTGGCCGGAAATTGGGATCGGAATCTCGGCGGAGCCTGGGGCATAGATTTTGATGCATGGAGTTATTGAACTTTCGCGCTCATAATTTATCGATTTAAAGTACTGTCGAGCTAACATTTTCGAGCAATTACTATTCGAGCACACGTCATTCGATTTCAAGTAGTGAACCCGTGTATCACGAGTGTGGTGTACTCACTGGGTAGGTGGACGAATGAAAGTCCATCGTTGTATCTCCAGATGTATTTTTCTCCACACACATCACAACAACACAGTTATAACGTATAATAACAATAATGATGGCGCAGAAACTAAGCACAAGCAGGTAAAATTAACAAATAAGTCTTTTGCAAGCACAGTGGTACGTAAAAAAATAAGCTCGAGCTGGTAAAAATAGCAATTAGAAAAGTCATTTGCAAGCACAGTGTTAGATTATCGAGGGTAGATTGTCAATGACTTTTTTATTATCAACGCGAGCGCACGTCTGTCTAGCGGACAGTGTAGATCGCGACTGGTGAGAAACGAATATAACAACGCGACGGTAGATGGAAATTTACGATACTATTCACTGTTTTTTAATTATTCCAATAATTGTTCTGATTATTTTGCTTACCGTAATATTTTGATTATGTTGGCTTTCTTATTTGTAATTTTTTTTCTTTGCTCAAATTATTTTTTCTGATTAATTTCGATGATTTGTTTCATCTGTTATAATTGCCACGATGGTTTCTTTTGTTTTCTTTGATTGATTATTATTTCTATTTTATGTATCGACCATAAATTTATTATTTTGTTATGCTCTTAGTTCTTTCTCAACTGTAATTATTATTTTTTTACTTCTTTCGTTTTATATTGTCACATTAATTTGAGAATGTTGGTTGGCCTGTAATTGGCGACTGTAAGACTTTTGACCACCAATTTTGACCACCTTTACTGTAAAATGCTGCACACAAAAGCTTTTGTTTATACCTTAACCTTTCGAGTAAAGTAATAGAGACATAATAGAAACAGAAGGGACTCAAGAGTTTAAATTAATATCGACAGGGCGCGTCACGGAGTAAATATAAAGAGGAGATGGCCTAAACGGCTGTGCACTGTGATTCTCAGCACGGTCCTGACGTCATCATGGGGGGCGTGGCTTAAGTCAGTGTATTGTTGGCGTTCGTCCTGTGCACAACTTCGTAAACGTAAACAGACCGCCATCTATCGTCAACAAAAAGAAACAGAACAAAAAGATAGGTCCGTAATTAGATTCCAATTATTTTACGTTTGTCCCGTGGCTGTCTCATCTAAAACAATAAATACGCTGGATATCAAAATCTATAAATAAAATATGGTATATAAGGTGCTTTTAAAATATATGCCACCCCTTTAATGGGTGATAGTATTGGGTTTATAGATTACAATAGTGAAGAGCTTTCGTACCCCGGAACAGTTAATCCAGTTTGAGAAAATAAAGTAGTTAAATAAATATCGACTCTTTTCTGCACAACGTGGTTCACAAATTACGCGCGATGTTTCTCTTCGTCAATGAAACAGCTGCATTAGCTATCTCTTTCCATTCGTTCTACGAATGAAAACTAAAATCAGCTGACTAGCTTGTCCCTACCTAATTCACTAGGTACGCAATAATACGTAGGCAAACAAGTGTTTTAAAGTGCAATTACTTACCAGTAGTTACCAGTTACCATGATAAACTTCAAAACAGTCCATTTCAAGTTAGTGTAAACGATAGATACTTAGACTAACCTTTCGACTTTTGTAATTACACACACAATTAAAGAACAAAACGCCGGCGTTCGCTTAGGATTCAAAAGTGTAATATCAAATAACAATAAATTACAGGAACTTGGCGTATTTAAAAGTTATTTACCTACACCAATTGCACTGTATTTACACACCGACTTATCCACAAAACTGTTGCACAAGTCCACCTCACACAAATGTAGACACGCTTACGTACATGGCTTTTCACTTTGTTCAATGTGTCCGTTTTACTTTTCAGTTGCCTAAATGTTTTTAATAAAAACGCGCGCGATAATAATTCCCGTGGCGGTCGGGGGGCGACTGGCAAGCGGGTGGTCGGCCAGCGCGTGCGGCGAACGGGGAAGTGCGCGCGGGGGAGGGGGGGGCTGCGCAGTGACGACATAGTGGCCAGCGCGCAGGCGGCATTCGTCTGATATGAATGAATGTAGTAGAATGAATGGCGCCGGTGTTTTGCGGCGCGGCGCGGCAACAGCTCATAAAGTGTACAGGATGGTTTTATGCAAAAAAAGAATTAAAATTTATACGTGAATAATTTTTGTATGAGAAAAAAAAACACAAATTATCTACATTTTATCTTTACTATTGTAATCTATAAACATAGTGCTACACGCCCTGGAGAGCGTGGCATATATTTTAAAAGCACCTTATATTATAATAAATCTGTAGAAAAGTCACTTTTGTACATCGAAAATACAACGGTACGGAACCCTGTACTTAGCGACATCTACTGATGGTTACGTGACATCAACACAAAATCGACAGAACGAGCAAGTAGTTTGGCTATTGACCGGCAGATGGAAATTAAAGAAATGGACGGAGTGTAACACCCCCTCACCCCGCAAAATGTCACGCGCTGTTTCTTAGGACAATCTTGATACAACAACTCCTCTTTATATTTACTCCGTGGGGCGCGTGTACAATGCGATTAAAATCCCAAAATCCGTTACTGCGCATTTCACCGACATGATGGTTCATCTCATAAATACGTATTTCTAAGCATTGTATACTTACACATCATCATCACCAGCTCGTTTCCTGGCGTCAAGCTCCTTCTCCAACTTGACGAGTGTCTTCTTCATAGTTTCCAGGGTCTCCACGCTGTGCAGCTCTCTGGCGTGCATGGCGTCTGCAAGATCCTGGGCTTCCTCTATTAAAACAGACGTATATTTAAATGTCAAGCTCTTGTAGGAGGCTTGATTCGTTCATCATTTTAGCCCAAAGACGTCCACAGCTGGACATAGGCCTCCCCCAATTGTAGCCATAATGAACGGTTCTGTGCATCTCGCACCCACTGGTTACACACAATTCGATCACGTGAAAATTATACCTACCACCCCATCGAATTTGGGCTATGAGAATCTGGGCTTGCTATGAAACAACTTATTATTATTATAGCTAGCCTGTGCTGTCCCATTGCTGGGCAAAGGCCTCCCTCCATTCATTCCAGTTATGTCGCTTTATCGATCCAATTCTCAAGGAAGACGAAGAAGGATCCAGGTCGTCCCGCCATCTCCTTCATTGGAAACTTGTTTATAAATATATATCTGCATTCTACAGATGCTAAGGGCCCACAACCGCGGCGTCCGCAGGCGAAAACCGCTGCTTGAATTCTTAGCCTTTAACGGACCATATGAGCAATGATCGACTCACGGATATCCTGGCGTAGTTTCTGAATAGTCTTGTGATCCTCCGCGATCTCTGACATATACTCCGTAACCGTGTCATCGAAGCGGTTCAGCTTGTTCTGGAATTATTATTACGACGATTAGAATCATTATCATCATCATCAAGTCAAAGTCAAGTCAAGTCAATATATTTTATTTCACATGGGTACTTATAAAACATCAGAAGCTAGTGGACGGTTCCAAATTAGTTGTTCCCTATGGAGAAGAACCGGCAAGAAACTCCATCTCTCTGCAATTGTCCCGTGTTATCTGGAGTTGGCACGACAAGTTTTTTCCTTCCATTCTGTCTATAACTCGCCACATTATCACTAACTCCCTTTTCAATTATATCACTCCTCACACAATCCATCCATCTTTTTTTTTATTGCGGGTAGGTTAGATTCGTTTGACCACTACCTCACCTGATGGTAAGGGACGATGTGACCGACGATGGAGCACGCTTATCGATTCACTCTTGACTTAAAGACTACTAACTTGTAGCTATCAGGAAACAGACTCGGGCAGGGAATTGCACTCCTTAGCTGTATGCATAATGAATATGTTCCTTAAGCTTTGTACATATGGATGGGTCCTTCACCTTGCAGTGGCGCAACGTCGTACGTCTTGTGGTCGGATGATTGAAGAGTGAAGAGAAAAGATGTGCAATTCCAATGCGCAATTCCCGAAATACAAACTGACTGGCTAGCACCTTTTATTTGGCCTCGCCCTTCATCTCCAACTGTCCACATGTATGCTCATTTAACCCTTTTTGTAGCTTGCGTATTATTTGAAAAAAAAAAAGAAAGAAAAACTTTTTATTTACGAGACGCAAGTACGTATCGATGGATGGGTGCACCTTGCAGTGACGCAACGTCGTACGTCTTGTGGTCCGAAGATGGAAGAGTGAAGAGAAAAGATGTGTAATTCCAATGCGCAATTCCCGAAATACAAGCTGACTAGCTAGCACCTTTTATTTGGTTTCGCTCTCCTTCTTTATCCATCCACATGTGTGCTCATTTAACTCTTTATAGCTTGCGTATTACCCCTCCTTTTTACGTGATTATACCAAGAGAAACGATTCCCCTATCCACTTTTCATTCATTGGCGCCACTTTCAAACTTCCTCTAATATCGGAATTCCTTTCATTGTTGAAACCTCTACAGTTCGGACTAAGCGTTTCGCTTCTTTGTTTATTCCGCGTACGTCGAAGAACTGGAGAAATTTACCTGCTGCGGATTATAATTTGGGTGTTTTCAAGGCTAGAGTGAATAGGCTCTTAATAAACTAGCGCGCCTCACCATCAACGATTGCATCACTGCTTACCATCAGGTGGGATTGCAGTCAAGCTTTAGTTTATATCGAATTAAAAAAAAAATTCTGTCTCTTTAGCTAGTTACTTACCCGGAGTAGTTCTTTTTCCTCGCAATGCTGTTGGTTCTCTTCTTTAAGCTTGTAGTAGGTGTCATATAGCTTTGTGTAGACATCTGATATGAATTTCATGCCTTCCGTCTCACGAAGCTGTTCTAGAACCTGTAAGAGTAGAAGGCAGACGATTGATTTAACGCGCACACATACTAAAAAAGCGACTAAAATCATATCTAGTTGGGAAAGCATATTACAGTATTTTAGAATTTATGAATGACAAAGTGTAATATGATTTAACAAATATTTACGGACATTTTATAATTAGAGGGACATTTAATTCAAATTTGTAATTAATTGCTTATATTTAATGTTTAGTTTGTGTAATATAATAATGAAATCTGTCTAAACTCAAATTCCAAAATCTCAGAAACTATCATCATCATCCTTTTTAATGTTTAGCTGCTGGGACTCTAGGCTCCTCTCTAGGTGAGGAAATAGGCCGGAATCCACCACGCGGGCCCAGTGCGGGTTGGTGGATGTCACATGTCTTCGAATTTTTCGGTCCTAAGACATGCCGGTTTCCTCACGATGTTTTCTTTCACCGTTTTGAGAGCAGTGGCGATGAAATAAATTCACAAAGTATTGTGTACGTGTGTAGGTAAGTTTGAACCCGTGACCTACAACTCGTAAGTCTGTTATCACTCGTCCACCACTGCTTTAGGCAAGCGTACATGAATCATCATGAGTCATCATCATGAATTCAGCTGAAAGACGTCCACTGCTGGACATTGGCCTCCCCCAAACGTCGCCACAACGACCGGTCCCGTGCCGCGTGCGTCTCGCATCCATCGAATTCCAGTAACCTTGACCAGGTCGTCGGTCCACCTTGTGGGAGGCCTTCCAACACTACGTCTTCCGGTACGCGGTCGCCACTCCAGAACCTTTCGGCCCCAGCGGCTAGGTATCTGTTCTGCGTGCGATGTGCCCTGCCTATTGTCACTTCAGTTTGGCGATTCTTTTCGCTATCGTTCGTATCGTTATATGAATGTCTAGTAAGAATAACAAAGAACTTACTTTAGCAAATTCCTTCTCAGCTTCGGTGGTCTCCGAGCCGATGGTGGCGGCCAAATTGAAATCTTCCTCGTCATCCATCGTGAATGGATACTATAACTTACTGGATCAACACTAAAAATATTAACAAACAATATTAAAACAAAACTGGTAGAAAAACTTTGTATAATCACGTTTCGGTATCGGTGTTCCGCTGTTTATGTCGTTGTTATGGTAACGGCGTCGGTGACATCGTAAAAAAAAATGTTGGAGCATAGAGTTTTACAAACTTTGTCTATGGATTTGGATTGAAACTTTTTGGTGTTTGGTTTATTTTTGATTTTGATTCAGAAGTTTTAATTTGGGATTTGGGCTATGAAAACCAGTTGTTACCAAAAGTTATACCTGTGCTTTTGATAACAGAAAATTAAAGCAACGGGACATTACTTCGGGGACATACTACGGATGTGCTATTTCAGGTTTAGGTCAGTTCTAACTTGGCGAGCTTGAAGTTAGGCTCTGCAAACTTTAGTGTTTGTGCACCTATAGGTACAAAAATAATGGTTTTTATGTGTAAAAAAATATGTCTGAATATTACATTCGTTTTTTTGAAGTTATGCTTTTTCCTTTGTAATAAATTTATGGATTATGGATATTCTACGAATATTAGAGCATTATAGTATGATTACTCTGGGTTATTGATTAGTAAGAATTTTGTTGAAAAATTATAACATTAGTTTTTATGTAGTTATGACTTTTTTTTATTTCTAAAGAATTTATGGATAAGGTATATTGGAGAGTAGTGGTGGCCGAGTGGTAAAGGCCCCGACTTACGAGTTGTAAGGTCGTGTGTTCAAACCCAGCCAGGCGCACTACTTTGTGTAATTTATTTCATCTCCACTGCTCTCAAAACGGTGAAGGAAAACATCGTGAGGAAACTGGCATGTCCAAGAACCAAAAATTCGAAGACATGTGACACCCACCAATCCGCACTGGGCCCGCGTGGTGAATTATGGCCCATCCCCTCTCCTAGAGAAGAGACCTGCGTCTCAGTAGTGGGAACATAAAATAAAAGGCTAATGATGATGTATATTGGAGCTTCATTCATGATGTATATGTGTGTGTATGTATCTGTGGGTTTTTGATTAATATTAAAAAGGTACCTTCTTCACCGCCAAAAATAAACTCGAAAATTGGCCCTGTAATCCAATATCATATTTCCCTCTTCAAATAAATCGTTGAGAATCAAACAGCATCATCTTTCTTGCTCTTCGGTACTCTCTTAGAAAGGGACAGTGCTATAGAGACTGTTGTAGAATTAAGCAATCACCGTGATTGGATGAACGGTATAATTGTGGCAGTAATGAGGATGTTGGTCGTTTGCCAGTGTCCTTGGTGACCCCCTCGAGAGCTGTCTTCATAGATGGTTCTCGAGTTTGCCTGGAGGTAGAGCTAAGCTTACAAAACTACGATGGAACCAACCACAGGAAGTATCGATTTATGAAGTAGAGGACATTTATTTATGTATTATACACCATATTCTCTTAATTAAGATTAAAATAAACTATAAATAATTTTATACTAAACCTACTTAATATAATTTTCGTAATAAATTAGGTAGATAGTTAGGTTTAGTAGCACAATACAATTAAAATACAAAATTTATTAACTTAGTTTTGTGGTTCCGTACTTCAAAGGGACTTGCGAGTCGCAGGTCGCGGGTTCAAACCCAGGCATGACTTTGTGTAATTTATTTCATCACCACTGCTCTCAAAACGGTGAAGGAAATCATCGTGAGGAAACCGATATGTCCTAGAAGAAAAAATTCCAAGACATGTGACATCCATTCCCTCTCCTAGAGAGGGGACATGTGTCCCAGCAGTGGAAACATTAAAAAGGCCTATGATGATGAATAACAATATTTTATTTTAAGGATCATATAACTAGTTTCATATATTTTAAAACAGGCCGAGGTTACAACACTACTGAATTTCCAAATTTAAAACACCCAATCACCTTAAGTCAATGTAAAATACGAAAAAATAACTTCTTCGTATCCAAAAATACACAATATTTCGCGACAAAGTTACCGAGACTCGGAACCGGATATAGGAAGTAAGGCCTAGTTTAAAACATGTATTTTTGTTGTAGGCAGGTTACATACTTGTACATGATATTGGTAACTTAGGCTGTACATACATACAGTTCATGTATTATAATTGGTCCACCATTTCCGTATCGGTACAGAAATATTCATTTTATTTATTATTAAAACTGTATGCACAAACAATCATTACATAGGCGGACTTAATACCTTGCCTTTTCTACTAGTCGACCTTAGGGCGATGCAGACAGGCTATGAAATGAAACATAAACAGAGAAAAAAACAATCAATTACTTACCTGGATTTTTTACTGGTGGGTTAAAATTATCCAATGACAAATCCCGCCCTTAGGCAGAGCGGGAAATAATTGTTGAGAGCAGTGGTGGCCGAGTGGTATCGGTCCCTACTTACGAGTTGTAGGTCACGGGTTCAAACCCAGCCAGGCGCATTACTTTGTGTAATTTATTTCCTCACTACAGCTCTCAAAACGGTGAAGGAAAACATCGTGAGGAAACCGGCATGTCCTAGAACCAAATATTCGAAGACATGTGACATCCACCAAACCGCATTGGGCCCGCGTGGTGGATTATGGCCCTTATGGCCCATTCCCTCTCCTAGAGAGGAGGCCTGTGTCCCAGCAGTGGGAACATTGAAAGGCTGATAATGATGAATAATGATGAGCGTCCAAACGTACGTTTTTTGCCACATAATCGGCCGCAACTTTTGTCCATTTTGCCATATTGCAGAATTGTAAGTCAACAAAAAGTACCCTATGAATTTTGATTCATTGAGAGCGTCAAAAACATATTTTTTTGCGACATAGTCGGCCATATCTTTTTTTTCTGTTAACTTAGAAGTTTGCTTTTTTCATAGCTTCAAGGGGCCGTAGGCTTAAGTAAATGGTTTACATTTCAGCTCGATACGTCCACGCATTCTCAAGACAAAGGGTTTGACAGACAGGCCGAGAGGTGGACAATAAAGTGATCCTAAAAGCGTTCCGTATAATTATGCCCTTTAAGAAACGGAAACAAAAAAAAATTTCGACAATTTTCAATCACTTCCAGAATCTGTTTATCCCGGCTGTCTTTGTAAGAGCCCAATAACTGGGTTGTGGAGGTCTCTGGTATTTAGTTGGTTTTTTTATGGTAGGTAAAAATCATCCAATGACAAATCTCGCCCTTGGGCGGAGCAGGAAATAGTATCAGTCTCTTGCTGACTAAACTACCCACCCGGTTCCTACGTTGCGTTTATACCAGGGCTGGAGCCTTCCTTTCAGACGCGAACCCTTGGCCCCTAGTTGGCTTCGACCTTTCTGCAGGGACCCTAAGCTGCATCCGGGTCGACTAGCAGCATGGTAATAATAAAAATGCTCAAAAAAATTATTGATTGATTTTTGGCGTTTCTGAGAAGTCTTTTTGTTATAGGTTCCAAGTAGGTAGTAATTCTAATTCTACGTATTTTGTAAGCTCTGGTAAAACATTATTTCCGCCTAGCGGCTTGGCAATTGAACTAATTCCTCTGACATTTAAATAAACACCTTTTGTTCCTACACCGATATTATGTATACAGGGTGACTGGTAAATTAGTCAGCGATACTTAAACATATGATTATAGCAGCCCCGGATCTTCAATTTTTTTTAGGCGGGGCAAAAACTGAAAAATGCCGCCCCACCTACCTACTTATGTTTATTTTCACCTTTATCATCCATATAATTTCAGCTATCAATATGTATTTTTTTATGGTAGGTGAAAATCACCCAATGACGAATCCCGCTCTTGGACGGAGCGGGAGACAGTGTCAGACTCTTACTGACTAAAAAACCTACCCCATTCCTTCCTTGCCTTATTCCCAGAGCCGCGATAACTCTTTTGCGACCAAAACCAACCCTCGGCTCCAGAAGGCTTCGACCCTGAAAGGCCCCTACAGTTTGCTGACAGCTCCTTGAGGCGCGCGGGAATAGCGCGCGCCGTTGACGACTTGGACTCGGTCTGGACAGTTACCAGACGACCGGACGGCGAACTACCCATCGTTCACCATCCGCGAGCCAGTGTCTACGGTGGCCGGATATCGGCGGGATCGCGGCGGCGACGGCTATAACGGTGAGGGCGCTGTCGCCTTTGCCTTATGCGGTCGGTCTCCTCCAAGCATTACTGCTTCGCAAAAGGAGGCGACCGCCTGCTATTCCTCTTCGCTGCAGACCATGGCCTGAACCAAGGCCCGGCACGAGAGGTCGCCGCCGCCGGTCACCCCCACGAGGACACGGCAATGCTCTTCCCAAGCAGGGCACACCTCCACCGTGTGCTCCACCGTGTCCTCCGGGCTTGCCACACAGTTCCGCTTTACCATGAGATCCCACCGGAGCTCTTTCCGCCACGCCTCGACATGTTCAGGCAACGGAGTTTCGCCCCAGCGTTGCATCTCCACGCGCAGATCGTGCATGCGTGCAAGAACTACCACGGTGACGTTTATCGACCACCGCGCCATGCTCTGGAGCAACAGATCCTGAGCGGGGGCGCAGTGGTTGATATTCGCCTGGAGGAGACGAAATGGCGCCGTTATTGGCAGTCCATTGTCTCCTCGCGAGTCCTCTGTGAGGGCACTGCCGCAGTGGTTGCGGCGGCGGCGACACCGGCAGCGGCATTAGAAGCGGCTGCGGCGGTGACGGTGGTGGTGGGGGGCCGACAGAGTCTGGCCTTGAAACAAATCACTGTCGTGGAGAGAGATCGACGAGGAAGTTTTCGAATATAGCTTTATCTCTTTCGCACTGACGGTAACCAGACGCCTGCTGCCCCGTTCTGCGATTCCTGCAGGCGAGCGGGAGCCGGGCGCGTATTTTGAACTATGCCTACGCGCCTCGCGAATAATAAATGTTCGTGCAGCATATCTCACTCCGCGCTCAGGGTATCGGTCAAGTTGATATGGCCATGAAATTGCTGTACTTGTGCTATTATTTATTCCGTGGTCAAAGTTAAATAAATGATGAGTTGTCCATTGGCCTGTGAAGTGTGAATTTGGCCTCCCCCTGATTTTGCCGCCCCCTGAATTTGCCGCCCGGGGCATAGGCCCCGGCTTGCCCCCCCCTAGATCCGGGGCTGGATTATAGGCATGTTAATAAACAACTTTTACTGTAGGACCAAACTTAAAATCGCGAAAAATATCTGGTGGTGGACATTTATGTTCGTCAAAATGTACTGAACTTGCCGATTTTTTCGCGATTTCAGGCTTGGTCCTAGAGTGAAAGTTATTTGTTATTATGACTACAATCATGTGTTTAAGTATCGGCCACTAATTATCCGTCACCCTGTATAAAGTCTAGAAATTACTTGCATAAAGCGTCTCCTAGTATTATTATCTTCGCAGTTTGCAAATTACTTAGTTTAGTATGCGGCAAATAAGTTGAACCCGTGGCTAGGGTTACGTGCAGCCCCCCCACTTCGATTGAAACCCGAATCGGTTACTGCACATTCAAGGTCAACGGCTATGATGGTTTAACTTGTGTGATGAGATTCGTACGTATGCTAAGAGCCGTGGTGGCTGAGTGGTAAAAGACCCCGACTTAAAAGTTGTAGGTCGCGGGTTAAAACCCGCTAGGCGCATTACTTTGTGTAATATATTTCATTACCACTACTTTAAAAACGGTGAAGGAAAAAGTTCGAAGACATGTGACATCCATCAACCCGCACTGGGCCCGCGTGGTGGATTACAATCCCTCTTGTAGAGAGGGGGCCTGAGTCCCAGCAGTGAGCATTGTAAGGATGACACTATGCTATATTGTAAAGAGCAATAAACTTATACGACATCTTTTGTTATCATAGTACTATATTGTACCCGGTTTCAGTTCGCGTCGTCCATTTAGATTTTGTCAATCAAATCAGATCGTTGATCGATGTAGGAAGCATTAATTAGCTAAGGTATTTCATTCAAGTCGTCGATCAATTCTGGTAGAGGTCAAATAGTTGTAATAAATATAACCGCGCCGAGGGTTCCTGAGATAAAGGGTTTTGATAGACAGACAACTTCCCTTAAAAAAAAAAATTGACAGACAGACTTGACAGCGATCCTACCTGATGTAAGCTCTCCCGGAGCTGAGGTTTGATGCGAAAGCGTTACACCGGGGCTCTGGGAATAAGGCAAGGAAGGCACGGGGTAGGTTTTTTAGTCAGTAAGAGTCTGACACATTCGATGATTTTTACCTACCATAAAAAAAAAAACCTGATGTAAGCTGTGATGCAATCGTTGATGGTGAGGCGCATTAGTTTATTAAAAGCCTATTCACTCAAGCCTTAAAGACACCCAAATTATAATCGGATGAGATGAGAAGACCGCATCAGGCAATTTGTTCCAGTCCTTCGACGTGCGCGGAATGAAAAATGAAGCGAAATGCTTGAAGATGTAACAAAAAAATTACTGTTTTTAGATTTTTTTTTTTAATTGTCATAAACTAGTGCTTGACTGCGATCCCACCTGATGGTAAGCAGTGATGCAATCGTTGATGGTAAGGCGCACTAGTTTATTAAGAGCCTATTCACTCTAGCCTTGAAGACACCTAAATTATAATCGGACGGAAATACTGCAGCCGGCAAACTGTTCCAGTCCCTCGATGTACGCGGTATAAACGACGAGGCAAAACGCTTAGTCCGGGCCGCAGGTGTCTCAACAACGTAAGGGTAAAATTGGGATGGCGGAATCAAATCGTGCAATTCCTGCGCACACTCTCCAAAATGCATCCTGTAGAAAACCGCAAGGCTGGCTACTCTGCGCCTGTGCTCGAGGCTTTGAAGATTGGACTCAACCAAATCTGGATCACCAATCAGCCTCTTTGCACGCCTTTCCACCGAATCTAAAGCCGCTAGGTGACATTTTGCAGCACCAGCCCATATGTGGCTGCAGTACTCCCAATATATTATGGTTTTCAATTCAGTTCGACAGGTCGTCAGAGACGGACAACCCAGTGATTCTATGCGGATTCAGGGTTAAGGGGCAGAACCCTAAAAACTGCATTTTCATAGGTGAGACCTGCCATATTCTTATACGTACAGTTTTGAGATCTAATCGAGGAGGCGTATTTATTTAAAAAATAAAAATGACCTGTTCATATTTGCGACTGTTTAACAGTTATAAATTATTTATAACGCATTCATAAGCGGAACAAGTGTTATCTCACACTACACACTCATTATAATTACTCTATTAAAATGTGTAGTTATTATTTTGTAATTAATTATTTATGTTTGGGTACATTGATTGATCGGTATGCTAATTAAGGAACAGTTCAATGGGTGATCACTAACATTTAATAGAATTCGGAAGTGTTATAATAATTATTATAATAATAATATCATATCCGTTCCGCATCATGAGAAGTCGAGAAATGAGTATATTAGAGGAAGTCTGAAAGTGGCGCCAGTGACTGAAAAGTTGAAAGGAAATCGTTTGTCTTGGTATGGTCATGTGAAGAGGAGAGATGAAACGCATGTCACAAAAAGGGTTTTGAGTTTACACGTAGATGGATGGAGAGGAAGGGGGAGACCAAAGAAGAGATGGATGGATTGTGTGAGGAGTGATATGAAAGAAAAGGGAGTTACTGACTGAGTTACGACAAAGAAATAAATAAATAATTGATATTGTTCGTGAGGTTGTCGACATGTGGGATGTGGAGTTAGCGGTTATGTTACGAAGGAGGGGAAGTTGAACTTTAGATGATATTAGCTCTCTGCCAGCGGCTTCGCCCGCGTGACAATATTTCGGTTTTCGCACAAACTTTGGACACACGTTTCATCCCTTTAGGAGGTGAATTTTGGAAAATCCTTTCTTAGTGTTCGCCTACGTCATAAAAGAAAGCCCTATACAAAATTTCACTGTCCTAGTCTCAGTAGTATCGGCTGTGCGTTGATATGTCAGTCAGTCAGTTTCTCCTTTTATATATATAGATATGGGCGGGCCACACAGTGGTGACACCTAGGCGTTGCCTTCTCACGAATCCGGTGCAGGAACCTCCCGAATTTACAATCTTCGGTGAGAACCTGCGTCATGCGGAAGGTGAGGACGCCGTGAGGTTTTTCCAACCACGCCTCAAAGAAAGGACTTATCGCCATGATTATTGCATGCTCTATGGGCTGAAAAGTTTTTTTTAGTAGTGGAGTAGGTAGTGTTCCAGGGGTAACCAAAAATGGTACAAATGTTTAGTTTACAGGATGGTTGTGGATAACGTGTTGCAGGTTTTTGCCTATTTCAGGGCTCCTGTAGCGCGGGGGCCTCGTATCATTGATAATGCAGATATGATAGTAACTACACCCCTGCGTCATGAATGATCATCATTTCATTCAAAGACGTCGACTGCTGGACATAAGCCTCTCCCAATTGTCACCATAATTAACGGTCCTGCGCATCACGCATCCATCGGATACCTACAAGTCTTGTCAGGTCATCAGTCCATTCTTTGGGAGGCCTTCCAACACTGCATCTTCCGGTACGCGGTCGCCACTCTAGAACGTTTCGACTTCAACGGCCATCCGTTCTGCGAGCAATGTGCCCTGCCCATTATCACTGAAGTTTGTTGATTCTTTAGGCTATATCGGCAACCTTAGTTTTCCTGCGGATATCTTTATTTCTGATACGATCACGTAAGTAAATTCCGGGCATAGCCCTTTTCATTGCTGTTTGGGTCACTTTAAGGCTCTAGACAGATGGTTCGCAATTCAACTGCAATCCAACTGCAAATTGCAGTTCGAATGCAGTTTGAATGCAGTTAACACGACTGCAATTAAATAGAACTGCAAACTAAACGATTACAGTTATATTGCAGTTGGCGGTTCAGGGTAATCGTGTAAACTGCACACCAACTGCAATCGAACTGCACGGTTGGTTTGCAGTTCTATTGCCGTCGTCTCAACTGCATTCAAGCTGCATCCGAACTGCAAGAGCTTTCTGATGAGGTCCATTGTAAGCGACCCCGTTTCAGAGTCATATGACATCACTGGCAACACACATTGGTCATAGATTTTCGTCTTGAGACTAATCAGCAGTTACTATAATTCGTTTTTTAATTCTAGACTACGATTTGACAACTCAGAATGTCACACTCTAGAAATATGTTTCCAATTTTCTGGAGTTTGACATTTTAAGTTCTCAAATCGTAGTCTAGGATTAAAAAACGAACCATAATCAGGAATAATCGTAGTTCATTGTATTAAGTATGGCGTGATCAACCTTGACTTATGTAACCGTTTGTAATAATGACGCATAAATAATGAGAGTTACATCAGAGCGTAGCGCCAATCATTACAAATAAATTGATTTATGATTTTTTATCAAATTGATTGACAGGTTTGTAGGAAACTAAATTTAAGGATACCGTGGTACGTAAAGAGCGGCTGAAGGACATTTTTGGGTTTTAGTTTTAGGCGGTGCTTGACTGCGATCCCAGCTGATGGTAAGCAGTTGATGTGGTCGTAAATGGTGAAACGCACTAGTTTATTAAGAGCGGCCAAAACGACGTACTTTTTCATACAAGCTCTTACGCGATTGTGATCTTCTTCATCTTTCTTCAGACATTTTGGATACACAGATATCTTGCTTATTATCTAGGTTTCTATAGGAATCAAAACATAAATTTGTGTAAGAGTAATCCAGTAAAGACCTCTCAAGATCTATTTTACGTGAACTTTGACTCTCCATAATGTACTCCTATATTAAAAATGTCAAAAAGTTCTTCCATAGAAGCCTAGCGCATTTATACGAGATTCTAAATGATGTCATTTTTTTTTCAAAAATCCTTAAGGGTTTAATAAAAACACATATTTCCTGGAACAAGTCTTGTGAAATATTTGAGTAAATCCTAGAATTACTCAAATATTTCACAACATTCAGTAATTCTACCTGAATGGCAACTGGCAACAGAGTTTTCAGGTGTTTATCTCTTTTTTCGCATTTCTTTTGCATCAAACATCACATTGGATTGCTTTAGAAGTAGCAACAAGCTTTTAAACCATCCTCGTGGCGAGTCGGGAAGGCCCACCTTAAGAGTCTATTTACTCTAGTTTTGAAGACACCTAAATTATACTCGGACGGGAAGACCGTAGCTGGCAAACTGACTTTGTGTCCGATCCGTATTCGAACCAAGATACCTACCTACCCTATATATATTCGCGCTTAGTAGCACGTGTCATGAGACCAACACGGCAGTTATGATCACAGGAGACCTCGTCAAATTAATTGGTCTAGACAAAAAACTTCACACCCACAGAAATAAATAAATCATGTTAATAATGCTAATCGGACCGGAAGTATTAGTAAATTATATTTACAGTTAGAGGAACTGCAGCATATTTGGAATACTAGCTTGTTGGTCTTGTGGTTAGTGGTCCTGACTGCTATGCTGGAGGTCAAGGGTTTGATTTCCACTCAGGACAAAATTAAATAATTGTGTGATGTGCTGGATCATTTATTCTGTGCCTGGGTGTAATTCGTCTATAACTAGCTGACACGGCGAACTTTGTTCCTCCGTAGAGGCAATAAATGAGCAGATTTTTTTAAAAGATTTTTAGTATCCTTTGTCATTCTCCTGGTTATTAGCTATCCCCCTACCAATTTTCAGCCAAATCGGTTCAGCCGTTCTTGAGTTATAAATAGTGTAACTAACACGACATTCTTTTATATGTTAGTATTTAGAAACATATAAGTATGTTTATCAGTTGTCTAGTACTTATAACACTTGGTACTTGTCAAAAGGTCTCATAAGAATGAAAAACTCCAAAACAACGACTTTACTTAGAGTGCAGGTTTAGAAGAAGTAGAATATAGTATTACAACATGACATCCATAACTAAAATAACATGTTTAATTTTTTTATTCTCATGACGTTATGTTTACGGCAAAAAATCTATAGATGGCGTTTCATCGTCAGCATCATAAGCCTTTTTAATGTTCCCACTGTTGAGACACTGGCCTCCTCTTTAGGTGAGGGAATGGGCCATAATCCACCACGCAGGCCCAGAGCGGATTGGTGGATGTCACTTGTCTTCGAATGTTCTAAGACATGCCGGTTTCCTCACGATGTTTTCCTTCACCATTTTGAGAGCAGTGGTGATGAAATAAATTACACAAAGTAATGCGTCTGGCTGGGTTTGAACCTTCGACCTACAACTCGTAAGTCAGTGCCGTTACCACTCGGCCACCACTTCTCTACTCTGCATTTACGGCATACATTAGGTACGTTTACGGCAAAAAAATGCAGATGGTGTTTATATTTATTTAAATATTTTATTTTTTAAGTATGCCGATTTACCAGCAGTATTCTTAATAAGCTACTGTTCCTCTACCATCAAAACTTAAGGACAAAGAAATATGATGAAGTAATAAATATTTTACTCTTATTTTATGGTTCACAAGCTTTCTGCCAGCGGCTTTGCATACGTTTCATCCCTTTTGGGGGTGAATTTTTGTAAAATCCTTTCTTAGTGTTCGCCTACGTCGTAAAAAAAGCCTTGTGCAAAATTTCACGCCCCTTTTGCTTTTGGCTGTATGTTGACATACAGCCAAAACTACTGGGCCTAAAGATATGTATCAATATGTCAGTCAGTCAGTTTCTCCTTTTGTATATTTAAGTATTCCGATTTACCAGCAGTATTCCACATAAGCTGCAGTTCCTCTACTTCTTTAGTACAAAGAAATATGATAAAGTAATAAATATTTTACTCTTATTTTATGGTTCAGATAAGCTCATAATCTTATCGGATCAGCCTTCACATCTAGATTACATCAGGAAGCTGCGAGTCTTGTTTATTTTTTGCAGTAAACATAAATTGCTTACATGAATTTATTTGTGTCTGTTATTTGTCTAATTATCTTTATTGATATCATTATTAAATAAAATATAGCCTTGTCTGTCTGAATGTATACATACTTTATTTTTAGTATAATGTGAAAACTGAAACACTGCTCTGGTATTTTTTATGTAATGAATCTATGCCGATGGATGCAAGACGCACAGGACCGGTCTTTGTGGTGGCGCTTGGGGGAGGCCTATGTCCAGCAGTGGACGTCTTTCGGCTGAAATGATGATGATGATGATGAATCTATGTATAAAATTCAATAACTGTATCGTGAAAAATCACAAAGTCATATACTTGTTATGTAACCTGGGTTTTCACACAAATAGGTACCTGGTCTCCTGGACATCCGGTTTTTTTTATATTTTTTTATGGTAGGTAAAAATCATCCAATGTCGAATCCTGCCTTTGGGAGGATCGGGAAACAGTGTCAGACTCTTACCGATTAAATAACTTACCCCATTCCTACGTTGCCATATATTATTATATCAGGGCCAGAGCTTTCCTTTCAGACACGAACCCTGGGCCCCAGCTGACTTTGTCGGAAAGTCAGGTTATTTCATTTTATTAGGAAAAATAAATAATCGTACAGTTTAGTATGTTTATTTACTTTCCTGATAAATAAGATAATCGTAAGGTTTGAAATAGAGTCAGCCGATGTACAATTAAAAACGTGTGCAGATTATTAAAATACAAAAATATACAGTGAAGACACAATGTTAAAAACCGAACAAAAAAGGGCATAAAAACAGATAAATACACATTGCTTATACTAAATGGGCACTAATTAAATTAAATGAATAATATTATCATGACATTTAACCAAATTATAAACATGCTTGCCATGTTAAGGTGGGTCTTCCCCACTCGCCTATCGTCAACGACGCGCATGGTTTAAAAGCTTGTTGCTTCATTTAACGCAATCCAAAGTGATGTTTGATGAAAAAGTAATGCGAATAAAGAAAGATAACACCTGAAAACTCTGTTGGCATTCAGTAATTCTACTATATACTCGAATGTTTCACAAAACTGGTTCCGGAAAATACGTTTTTTTTATAAACCCTTAAGGATTTTTGAAAGAAAATATCTTACCCGATTATATCTTATCTTAATTCTTACCCGATTAAATGCGCAAGGCTTCTATAAAAGTTCTCTTTAATATTTTTAATACAGGAATAAATTATGGAGAGTCAAAGTTCACATAAAATAGCAGATTTTCAGAGGTCTTTACTGGATTACTTTTACACAAATTTATGTTTTGATTTCAATAGAAGTCTAGATAATATTCACAGAATATCTGTGTATCCAAAATATCTGCAGAAAGCTGTGTAATAACATCATAAATGAAAGGACAAACTGACTGACATATCAACGCACAGCCAAAACCAAAAGAAAAAGAAAAAAAGAAATAACATTTATTGGCACAGTCACAGGGCATAACAAAATAAACAACAAGTTAAATTACTTAAACTATTTAGTAGGTACAATAATAATAATTGTTGTTTGCTCCAAACAGGCCCAGTTCAGCATAAATGTCAGGCAGCTAAGTGCCTGACGCTGGTTTTCAACTGGACCTGGGCTGAACTATGGCTGAACTACTGGGCCTAGGAGCGTGAAGGCAAGACAAGGCTTCTTTTTATGACGTAGGTGAACACTAAGAAAGTGGTGGTTAAGGGATGTAATAGGGGTCTAAAGTTTGTATGGAGAACCTTACTTTCACGCGGGCGAAGTCACTGGCAGAAGGCTAGTAACATCATAATCATGTTGTATGAAAATGTACGTCAGGTTGGCCGTACTTAATTAAAGATTACTTGAATGTATGGTTACCTAAAGTAAATATATCAACTGGAACAAATTACTTGTATGTTTTGACTTATTTATTAAATCTGAGGTGCACGATCGCTCGCAAGGGTACGGTTCAACACGATGTAGCAAAAAGCGGATAATCGCTTGAGCATCTTAAGGGGGAGTTAAACGACTTTTGATGATTTTAAAATCCAACATCACGTCTAAATGACCAGTTGGTATTTCTTGAAATAAATATATGTTAAACTAGACTATTTTTCTAATTATTTGTTGTTATACGAATTTTCTTTGAGTAATTTTTTTTTCAAAGGCTTAATGACGAATCCCGCCTTTGGGCGGAGCGGGAAACAGTGTACTGCGTGTTTAATGTGTGTGTGTCTCTTACTGACTAAACGACTTATCCCCTTCCTAGCCCTCATTAAAAAGAAGCCCTCATTTTTCTCCATAGATATCTACTCTTTGGGATGTAGAATTAGTGGCATTTTTTTTTGACAGACCGACTTCTTGACATTTCAAAAGTGCATGTAAAGGTTTATTTGAAATAAATGCTTTGAATCCTTGAGTAGGCTTCGGCCCTGCAATTGGGCCTCAACATTTATGTTTAACACAGACAAAAAAGTGAAGATCAAGCAAAAACCATTCGGTGTATTTTTATGAAACCTTCACAGCCCTAAAGATAATTAAATAACCAATATTTTGATATACGGCTTCTATTCATATTGTGTTTTTTTTAATTGCTATAAACTAGTGCTTGACTGCGATCCCACCTGATGGTAAGCAGTCATGCAATCGTTGATGGTAAGGCGCACAAGTTTATTAAAAAATGAAGTGTTGTATTTAATAAATGAAAAACAAATTATTATTATAATAATCTTGATGCTGGAGAAGTGACGCATTTATCTGGCCCTTAAAACAATTCTAGGCATTGCATAAAACATATTATTTACTAGTCCTGAACAATCGGTTTTATTGTAGCACGCTTTGTTGATTTACAAGTTAAACTTTGTTACCTACAAAGTACTCACGCGATCTTGAGGGTAGTGGGAAATCTTTTTGTATCGCGGTCTTTGTTTACTGATTGTAATCAAACTTGCAATACAGTTAGGTAAAACTAGCTTTTGCCCGAGGCTTCGCTCGCATGTTATTGGGGTTTCCGGGATAGTAAGTAGCCTATGTCCTATTCCGGAGTGTATCCTATGCCTGTGCCAAATTTCATCCAGATCCGTCCAGCCATTTTGGCGTGATTGAGTAACAAACATCCAAACATCGTAACTTTCGCATTTATAATATTAGTAAGTAAGATAAGATACTTTAAGGTTTTTTTTATGGTAGGAAAAATCATCTAATGACATATCGGGCGAAAACAGTGTCAGACTCTTACTGACTAAACAACCTACCCCATTCCTACTTTGCCATATATACCAGGGCCAGAGCCTTCCTTTCAGACGCGAACCCTTGGCCCCAGTTGGCTTCCACCCTTTTGCAGGGTCCCTACGGTTTGCTGACAACTTCTTGAGGCGCGCGGGAACAGTGCGTGCCGTAATGGCAGACTCTTACTGACTAAACCACTCACCCCATTATTTCTTAGCCCTCATACCGGGGTCGGATCTTCCTATCAGAAACCGGACCGGGGCCCCAGTTGGCTGCGGTCCTGCAGTTTAGCCTCTACATTTGACAACTCTGACAACTCCTTGAGGCACGTGAACAACTTTCGGGTCAATTCGTATATTTTGGTAATATTAATAACTAAAAAAATAAATATAATAGTCGGGAAATTTGTATAATTTTGGTAATATAGTTTGTGTTTTTAAGTGCGGCAAAATGTTTATACTTGTAGAGTTCAGGACTTATCAGCGACGATCAGTATTTGGAGTTAATTACTTCTTAAACTCTATTTTCTGATAATTAAAAGACTTAAAAAACATTTTTAAAGGTGGGAAAATCATCTTATGATATGGACGGAGTGGGAAATAGGTGACCCTATTTATTTGACTTTTATTGACTAAACGACCCACCTTGTTCCTTCCTTGCCTTAGGTCCAGGACTCGCTACGCTAAATTACGCTTTAGTTACGTTTTCGCATCAACCCTTGGCCTCAGGAGGTTTCGACCCTGCTGGGTCCCTACAGTTTGCTGACACCTTGAGGCGCGCGGGAACAGTGCGGCCGTCGATGAGTAGGGCTCGGTCCGGCCGGTTTCTGGGCGGTCGGACAGTGTCGCGCCTTCAGTGGCCAGAAATCACATCGGCAGCAGCGTGAGCGCCGTTGCCTTTACCTGATGCTCCTTTGCTAGCTTTATTGCTTCGCAGAAGGAGGTAACCGCCAGCCACTTCTCCTCGCCCAAGGCTCGGCGCGAGAGGAAATCTAACTAATAACCTCCAACCTAATAAATCTAAAATAACTTTCATTTTAGAAGTCGATGGCAAAAATTACAAAACATAACTTGAAACACTGACTTTGCACGTTAGTTTTTCTATAACTCCACCAAAACGAGGTGATACATAGATATATTATTTATTGTTCTCTTCTAGAGATTGATTGTCCTCCTAGAGAGGAGGCCTGTGCCCCAGCAGTGGGGACATTAATGATGATGACTCTTTATGGTAGGTACACCATAAATATACAATTTGGTACATTAGGAGCTTAAAATGATTTGTTTTATAAATCCTTCTGATCTCAAAAACAAGATAAAAACGTCCTGCAAGCAAAGTCGTGTGCACAGCGAGTATGAAGAACGATTATTTATTCGTATAGTGACATTCACAAGTTATGAGCATGTACATAGGCGAGCTGCTCTTGTAGCCAGTAATTACCAAACTGTTATATACATGTCATTTGCATCGAGGTCGCCGCTTCAAATACATTCGGTACATACTGACCAGTACATGAGTTATTATAGACAAATTAAGATCATCATCATCATCAACCTAGCACCAGTCCCGGTTGCTAACCTTGGCTTTCACCTCGGTGCCCGGGGGTCCGCTTTCCTACATAGACGCCTCCCATACACCGACTCTCTGGTCGAGTCAGGAAATTAATATATGTCATGAAAAAACTACGTGACTGCACACCCATTAAAATTTTACGCACTATCTATCTTGGTCTGTGTCAATCAATTCTTCTGTATGGTATTTCCATCTGGGGTGCGGCAGGAAAAAGAAATTTAATAGAAGTAGAAAGAGCCCAAAGAGCTATTATTAAAGTTCCCTTAAAAAAGCCTTTTCGCTTCCCAACAGATCAAATTTATAGTGAGTTTGCTGTCTTAAGAGTACGGCAACTATATATTTTAAACGCCACACTAAATGTCCACAAAACCTTAAAAAACAGACCAGATTACAAAAAAATAATTTCCAAACGCATCCTACATATTCCTCCTCCAGAAGCAGACAGCTTGTTGACCAGAAGATGTCCCTCCTTTTCTCACATTCAAATTTACAATAAAATCAGTAAGAACTGCGACATAAAAGAACTAAAGAACTCTACGTGCAAAAATACTTTAATTAACTGGCTTGCTCATTTAACATACGAACAGACAGAGGAAATTTTAAAGTAACACTGATTTAAACCAGACAAGCGACAAAAAAAAATGGATAGGATACATTAAAATAGTATTTCTAACCCACAAATATACATATATACACTATATGTACACGCACACTATACACGCACACTATACACTCACACTATATACACACACTACCTAAGAAGCATCACACAAAAACCTAGGCTCTAAAGTTGATTTTCTTTTCTTTAATAATATTTTTTTTCTTTTATAAACTCTATTTTGATATGTTTCATTGTACACACCACGATATTATAAATGAAAGTTGTCACTACTCAGATCCCCAAGATACAGGTCTTACCTAGTTTGGGGATCATCATTCAAAAATGTATAATAAATATAAAACAGTTACAAGTGGTATTTTAGATTATGCATTCGTTTTAAGATACCTATTATGTTTTTACTGTACCTAACAATGAACAATAAACATTTACTTTACTTTACTTTACTTCGCTCGGTCTTTTGCGTCCTTTGCCTTAAGCCCATTAGCACGCATATCGTCCCTTACGACGTCGATCCAACGCCTCTTAGGCCTTCCTCGTTTTCCGGGTCCCGGCGGGGGCGGCATGGCGAGGCATCTGTTACCCACGTAGTAGATTACGAATTAAGATGAACATATAAAAAGAGAAGATTCGAAAGAGAACAAAACAATTAGGTTTTTTAAGTTTCTGTGTCTCAAAAGGATAAATGCAAGATGCAAAATCTCAGCGATGAGACAGAAGCGAAAAAGTTGCTAAGTAACTTAAGTTGCTCGTAAACGCTATTTCTTGAATTCATTTACTCAAACACCCGGATACGGAACTATAATATGGAGCTCTAGTCTTACTCTTCGTAAATAATCAACAAACTGTAGAGCTCAGCTGCAAATTACACAATATTAAGAGGACTATAGCACCTTATGCGCGGTCACTCTCGGACTGCATACAAAGTGACAGATGCGCGGACAGGTTCACTGGTACATTGTTTGCATTTGATTACTATCGAGCTAATTTTCCGTGAGTAGCTTATTTTGATGAAACACCCAACAATTTTCTATACAAAACTTGTGATTGTGGTAGCTAGTAAAAAATACGCGTCCCGTTCGCGCATTGCACATAGCATAGCATCAGCCTTTTAATGTTCCTATTACTGCGATTCAGGCCTTCCCTCTACGAGAGAGAACGCCGTCCCAGTACGGGTTGGTGGATGTCACGTCTTCGAAATTTTGATTCTACGACATGCAGGTTTCCTTACATGTTTTGAGAGCAGAGGTGGTGAAATAAATTACACAAAGTAATGCGCCTGAGATTAGTGGTGGTGGAGTGGTAAAGAAGCAACTTCTTGGTTGTTTTATCCAGAAATTATGATATTTTTTTTATTACGTTTATGCAGAAGAATAACATATATGTCGGAGACGGCGTCGATTTCTTGACAACAAGACAAGGCACGCCATCTAGTGGCAACTAGAAGAACTAAACAAAGATGGCGCGCTTGACAGAGTCGGTGACGTTTCCGCTTTGCTGCGAGCTTGCGGAGGGGGGAACCCGCCCGGGAAGCGGACGGACACTCTTAGCCAAGCCGTCGCAGAGTCAAGACGTTCCGAAACTGTCCGTTTTGTTGTAAAGTGATAACAGTGCACTGTACCGAAATGTATTGAGAAGTAAACCGATTCAACTCCTACCCGTTGTTATTCATTGCACGATACCCACATAGACCCACATGAGATCTGATAGACCAGAGCTCGAAAACCATCCTGGACACGAGCCGACATCAGAACTGGGATTCAATCGTGCAAATGAATCGACAAGCTATGTGAGCAATTATTACGCAACACTGAAGAAAATGGCGAGAACAAAGACAGTTGGCGGTTATTATTCGGAATTCAAAAAAATTCGAAAATGAAGACCCGGATCGAAGCATGGACTTGAATGGTTTGATTAGGTTTTTACTGGGGTTTTTCCCTAATCCTGAGCAACGAATGTTGGACCATGGTGACGTTGTGCCCCAGAGTGCAAACTACAACGTTCTACCTAGATGGGGTGCCACGACAGAAAACCTCCACGAGTGCCCGCAGGCTGTAGGTCACTTGCGGATACGTCTGTAGTGAAGGCCAGCTTGCGGGACGGTGCACCCTGGGAGGCAGCCAACAGCCCCTCTTGGGCACTGAGGCCCGAGGGGTCCTGATGGCTGTCTGCGAATGTTCTGTCTGGAGGATCACTTCAACGCGTGACCCTCTGCCTTAGCAGAGGGCACAGTGGCGAAGTAAGAGCGGGCTCGGTGTGCACTCACCCTGCCACCGGGCAGGCAGGAGGAAAAGTTCTTCCTCCTGCCACCGTTAGACTCGTAGCCCCAAAGACTGTCCAAGGTCATGTTTCTGACTTTCGATGGGGGTCGAGGGTCCTGGCTTAACCGCCCGGGCCGCGAGGAAGACAACCTCTATAAAAAATCACCCCAAACCTCCAAACGGCGGCGCACCGTGAGGGAGGTTGTTAGCTTGACTAATGGGTAGCTAAATTAGTCTCTAGTGCGAACCACAGTTTTTGAGCAAGTACCCGAAGTTTATTACTCGTGGGAACTATATGAATAAATTTGAAAATAAAAAAAAACCAACGGAGAGTGATGCGCGGTCGGAGTCCGACGCGGCATCCGGAAGGAGCTCGGAGGGCTCGGACGTGGAGGAGGTGGTGGGCGACTCCGGAAGGAACGCGAGTTCCTTCCGGAAACGCCCCAAGTCCAAGTCGGGGGACAGGTCGTCCTCCGACGAAGACAAGGGCTCGGCCCCAAAAATCCCCACTAGCAGTCGCGGTGGGGGTCGAGGCGGTGGTAGGGGGAGAGGGCTCGCTCCCCAGGAGGCCGCTCAGCGAGCCGACAAGCTTGCGGCGGAGGGACGCCACCCCGGAGCGAACAGCGCTGAGGCGGACAACACGCAGCCGTCTAGTGGTGAGCCAGACGCAGGGGAGGACTCCGCTGCCCGCAAGAGGCTTAGTGATGTGGTCGTCGAAGTTCTGACGGCCATATCACGGAAAAAGAAATGGGAGAAGGGGACCAGAACGAAGGGCCTCGCTGCCTTTGCGGCCACCATCATGGAGGCGATGGACGCCTCCTTCGAGGACAGGGCTGCGAAGCTCCGGAAGGAGCTGATGGATGCCCTTCCTGCCGGTCCTCCTCAGGTGGCTAGGGAAAAAGGGGGACGCACGCAGGAGCAGGGGCCAAAGCAGCCCCAGCCTCATCCTGAGCCGGAAAGCCAGCTGCTGACGCTGGTCCAGCAGGAACTGGCTGCCTTCAGGCAGGAACAAAAGAAGCAGCAGGAGCAGTTCCAAACCAGGATGCAGCAGCAGCTTTCCTTGCTGGAAGGCATTGTGCTGCGTCCCCCACTCACGTCCTCCAGCCAGCGGAAGGCGGTGACGTATGCCGCTGCCGCCGCGGCCGCGGCTGTGGCGCCTAATGCGGGCCCGTCGAAACCAGGTGGGCGCGTGGCTGTGGCGAGGCAAGCCCCGACTGCCGCACAGCGGCAAGAGAAGGCCGCTCCTTCCCCAAGGGGTAAATCAGCAGCCCCTAAAGCGGCCGATCCACCTGCTGCTGCAGCGGCGATGGGGCCGCGCCGGGCGACTCTCCCGCCTGAACTACCCTCAGCTGGCGCCGAATGGACGGTCGTCGGCGCTAAGAGGCAGGCGGGCAAGGCGGCCAGGGTGGCCAAAAAGCAGGCGAAGCGACGGGAGCGCAAAAAGCGCGCCATGGCGGCCAGACTTCGCGCCCCGAAAACCGAGGCTGTAGTGATCACACTACAGCCTGAAGCGGGTAAAAAGGGTGCGGACTATGACTCCGTCATGGCAAAGGCGAAGCGGGCGGTGTTACCCCACCTCGACGAACTCGGGGTCTCTGGGGGCTTTTGCATGAGGCGCACGATCACGGGGGCCCGAATTCTCGAGGTCCCCGGTACGGCCAGTGTCGCAGACATCCTGGCCGATAAGATCAGGGCGGCCCTCGATGCGGAAGAGGCCAGAGTGTCCAGGCCCACCAAGTGCATTGACATGCGCTTAATGGGCTTGGACGACTCCGTCGAGGTGGAAGAGGTGGTGGCGGCCATCGTCAGGGCGGGCGGTTGCTCGCCCGAACAGGTACGGGTGGGTACCATCCGCGCTGACAGCACGGGCATGCGAGCCGTAACGGTGAGCTGCCCCGTGTCGGTGGCCAAGACCATCACCAGAGAAGGCCGACGGCTTCTGGTGGGCTGGGTCTCTGCGCAAGTCAAACTGCTGGAGCCCAGACCTCTGCGGTGTTTCCGCTGCCACGTGGGGCACCACGTGGGGGCCTATTGCGCCGCGGAGGTGGACCGCAGCGACCATTGCTACCAGTGTGGCAAGCCTGGTCACAGGTCTGCTGAATGCCGGAGTGCGCCGCACTGCTATGCATGTGCGGCTGCAGGCAAGCAGGCCGACCACCGGGCTGGGGGCAGGTCCTGCGACCCCCCGGCCAACGTGAAGGCCAAACTCCGTCGGCCCCCCACCGCCACCGCCGCGACCGTGGCTTCTGCCACCGCCGCTGTCGCTGTCGCCACCGCAACCACCGCGGCAGTGCCCTCACAGAGGGCTCGGGAGGAGACTATGGACTGCCAATAACGGCACCATTACGTCTCCTCCAGGCGAATGTCAATCACTGCGCCCCCGCTCAGGATCTGTTGCTCCAGAGCATGGCGCAGTGGTCGATAAACGTCGCCGTGGTCTCCGAGCCGTACTTTGTCCTGCCCAGAGCTGACTGGGTACAGGACCTGAACGGCTCGGTGACCCTAATTTCGTCGGCCGCTGCTGGTACCCCGACCCTCGAGACCATCACGAGGGGGCGAGGTTGCGTGGCAGCACGGTTCGGGGACATTGTAGTGGTAGGAGTCTACCTGTCCCCGAACAGATCTCTCGCCGATCTACACGACTCCCTCAGGGAGTTGAATACCGTCGTCGCTGGGTATGGTTCCCTCCCCGTGGTTGTTTGCGGGGACTTCAATGCCTGGAACTTGGCTTGGGGTTCTCGGCTCACGAACCAGCGGGGTCGGATGGTGGAGGACTGGGCTCTGGAAACAGGCCTGGTCGTCCTAAACCGGGGTTCTGTCCCCACGTGTGTTCGGGTGCAGGGCGAGTCCGTGGTGGACATTTCGTTCGCCAGCCCCGCTCTGACACCGCGTGTAGTTGACTGGCGTGTCATGGAGGGGGTGGAGACATATTCGGACCACCGGTATATCCGGTTTGACGTCTCCGCCCAGACCTCAACCGCGCCGGTCCGACAGACCCCGTGTGGTCCGCGTTGGGCGCTGAGGCTGCTGGAACGGGAGGTCTTCCGGGAAGCCGCGATGGTGCAGGCCTGGGTGCAAGCACCGGTCAGGCCTGCCGACATCAACGTCGAGGCGGAGTGGTTCCGGGAGGCCATGTCGCAAATCTGCGACGTGGCAATGCCCCGACTCCGTCCAGGATGCGCCCGGCGCCAGGTATACTGGTGGTCGCCAGAGCTTGCGACACTACGTGACGCATGCACCGCTGCGCGACGCCGGCATACTAGATTCCGCAGGCGCCGCATCCGCCCGCCGGATGCGGAAGCCGTGGAGGCGGAGCTTTACGAGGGATATAGGGTGGCAAAACGCACCCTCCGATCCGAGATAAAGCGGGCCAAGCAGGAGGCCTGCAAAGTGTGGCTGGGGACTCTCAACGCTGATCCGTGGGGACGCCCATACAAGATGGTGCGGGAGAAACTCCGCCCATGGGCTCCCCCGTTGACGCAGAGTCTCCGGCCACAGCTCGTGGAGGGTGTGGTGAGCACGTTGTTCCCTATGCGGGGGGATCACTCCCTCCCGCCCATGGCTCCGCCACCAGCGGAATCCGACGCGGACCACATCAGCGACGACGGTGTTACTCCGGAGGTGACCGAGGTAGAGATGAGAGTGGCGGTACGGCGGATGGGCGCCAAAAATACCGCCCCAGGACCGGACGGCTTGCCTGGGAAGGCCTGGGTCCTGGCCATGGAGGCTCTCGGGTCTCGATTGGGGGGGCTCTTTAGCGCATGCTTCCTTGGAAGACGGGAAAGCTGGTCCTCGTCGCGAAGCCGGGGCGTCCCGCGGACTCTCCGTCCGCGTATCGGCCCATTGTGCTGCTTGACGAGGTGGGCAAGCTCTTTGAAAGAGTCATTGCAGACCGCCTCGTCAAGCATCTGACACTGAAGGGGCCCGATCTAGCGGACGACCAGTTCGGGTTCCGCAGGAGGCGCTCCACCGTGGACGCCATCATGCGCGTGCGAGCCCTCACGACGGGGGATGCGGTGTCCCGGGGCAGGTGTGTCTTGGCGGTGTCATTGGACATCGCCAACGCCTTCAATTCCCTGCCCTGGAGTTGCATTAGGACGGCACTCCGGTATCACCGGGTGCCCGACTACCTCTGTCGTGTGATCGAGGCCTACCTGTCAGAGAGGTTCATTATCTACCCCGGTCACCAGGGTGAATGGAAACGGCAAGAGATGTCGTGCGGTGTCCCACAGGGATCGGTACTAGGGCCGCCCCTGTGGAACATCGGGTACGACTACGTGCTGCGCGCCGACCTCCCCAGCGGGATCAGCGTGGTCTGTTACGCAGACGACACGCTGGTCCTAGCGCGGGGAGAGTCATACCAGGCGGCGGTCGAACTAGCGACACGTGGGGTTGCGACAGTCGTAGAGAGGATCCAGCAGTTGGGACTAGAGGTGGCGCTGCACAAGTCCGAGGCCATGTGTTTTCACGGCCCTCGGAACGCGCCACCAATAGGTTCCCAGCTAACAGTAGGAGGAGTTCACATCGGCGTCGGGTCGACGATGAAGTACCTGGGACTTGTCCTCGACAGCCGGTGGAATTTCGAGGAGCATTTCCGACGTCTGGCTCCTAAACTCAATCGGACAGGAGCTGCCCTGAAGCGGCTCCTGCCGAACCTGGGGGGTCCAGACGCCTCCTGCCGGAGGCTCTACGCCGGCATCGTTCGGTCCATGGCCCTTTATGGGGCACCAGTGTGGGCGCCGTCGCTGAGTAAACGCCCGGCGGCCCAGCTGAACGCCTGCCAGAGGGTCATGGCCATCCGGATGGTTCGGGGATACCGCACGGTGTCCCGCGAAGCGGCGCGCCTCCTTGCTGGCCTACCACCATGGGATTTGGAGGCAACAGTCCTTGCACACATGCACGATCTGCGCGTGGAGATGCAACGCCGGGGCGAAACTCCGCTGCCTGAACATGTTAAGGCATGGCGGAAAGAGCTCCGGCGGGATCTCATGGTGAAATGGAAACAGCGACTGTCGCAACCTAGCGCTGGGCACGCCATAATTTCGGCAGTAGTGCCCCTCTTTGAGGCGTGGCTGGATAGACCTCACGGCGTCCTCACCTTCCGCATGACGCAGGTCCTCACCGGACATGGCAAGTTCGGGAGGTTCCTGCACCGGATCCGTGCAGAAGAGACGCCCGGGTGTCGCCACTGTGTGGCCAGCCCGGAGGACACGGTGGAGCACACGGTAGAAGTGTGCCCCGCTTGGGAAGAGCAACGCCGTGCCCTCGTGGGGGTGATCGGCGGCGGCGACCTCTCGCGCCGGGCCTTGGTTCAGGCCATGGTCCGCAGCGAGGAGGAGTGGCAGGCGGTCGCCTACTTCTGCGAGGCAGTAATGCTCGTAAAGGAGGAGGCTGACCGCATAAGGCAAAGGCAACGGCGCACTCGCCGTAGCCGTCGCCGCCGCGATCCTGCCGATATCCGGCCACCGTAGACACTGGCTTGCGGACGGTGAGCAATGGGTAGCCCACCGTCCGGTCGTCTGGTAGCAGTCCGGACCGAGCCCAAGTCGTCGACGGCGCGTTCCGTTCCCGCGCGCCTCAAGGAGTTGTCAGCACACCGTAGGGGCCCAACAGGGTCGAAGCCTCCCGGAGCTGAGGGTTGATGCGAAAGCGTTACACCGGGGCTCTGGGAATAAGGCAAGGAAGGCACGGGGTTGGTTCTTTAGTCAGTAAGAGTCTGACACTGTTTCCCGCTCCGCCCAAGAGTGGGATTCGTCATTCGATGATTTTTACCTACCATAAAAAAAAAAAAAAAAACGTTCTACCTAGATTGTGAATCTACCCAAATTCGACCCGGAGAGACGAGAGCAATTCAGAAATCACTATGGAAAAATTTGACATACGCAAACTGAAAACAAGAATATTCAAGCCTCAAGACCACCGGCAACAAGGTAGCAAGCCAATCCAGGTCGGCTTTGGAGAGCAGAGTTCTTGATGGAGATCTGGATCCCTGAGAGAAGTGGCGCGGTGGTAACCGTGACGGTGCCGTTGTGACAGCGAGCGATGGGTTGACGCCGTGGTTGCTGATATTTCATCAGAAAAAGGTCAGGTATTCTCATTCCATTTTTATTCTGAAGCTGAGTTTATGGTGGGTGAAAATCATCCAATGACGAAACCCGCACTTGGACGGAGCGGGAGACAGTGTAGGTTGTCAGTAAATTTTGGGGTAGATCTAAAGTAAAAGGTTACATTGACAAGTGTAGGTGACATATGACGGTACTCGGTACAGATCATTACTTGTGTGGTTGAAATTGATAATAGGGGCTAAATCGCGATTTTATTACGTGAGCCAACATTATTTGCGAAATTAAGTCTTAGGCCGTGAAATGTTGTTGCAAAGGTTCAGTTAAATTAGTGACCGTGAAACATTTTTTTGAAAATAGCTTAGGTTCATGGCTTAAATAATTGTAATTACAAAGTACCCTCAGTAGATCCGATAATGACCGTTTCGATCTTTTTATGACGGTGACAGTTCTCCGAAATAATGTTGACATGGTTGACACCGACGTGACCTAGATTATTTCTTTGTCGTTTCGTTAATAATTGGACTATTTTACTATCGGTATGCTACAAAAGCGTGCAACAAAAAGTGATCTTAATCGTTCGACTAATTTTTGACTGTATAAAGATGACAATAGTAGTTTGGCGCGGATGAATTTAAAATAATTCGTAAGCGGGTAAATGAATTATGGTGCGATCGTCTTCGGAAAATGCCTGACAGCGACAATTTTGACGACAATGACTCTAATACCGACTCTGACCATGACTCTGACCAAACTAATGAGATAAGACCGGCTGACGATGAAAGTGTTAGACCTTAGGTGATGAACAAAGATTCAAATGTAGTATGCAAGTGACTCAGATTATGTGCATTCTAATGTTGTTTGTGGCTGCGAGCCTGAGTTTTACTTGAGCTCTGTGACCAACGCCAGCATGGCAATGTAAGTAATCGCTAAAGGTGCTAAATGGAGGCAATGTGTGTGTTGAGGACGGGTACCGGAGGGAGGTCCCGTTGGATTGCCGGATGGAGGCAATGTGTGTGTAGAGATCGGGTACCGGAGGGAGGTCCCGTTCGATTGCCGAGGTTGGGTACCAAACAGAGCATTGCATACTAGATTTGGTCGGAATGTTTCATGAATTGATTTGTAGGCGTATCTTAATAGAAAACAGTAGTTGGTGGTCATATTGTAGGAAACCATTAAGTCGTCGTTCTATTACCCAAAATTTTGATTTGGTTTGTTGAGTAAATTTTTGTTATCACATTGAGCGATGGACTTCGTGTTGCGGGTTCGATTCCCGCTCGAAGCAGACATTTGTGTGGCCTGTAAATGGTCGCTCATAGTCAAGATGTGAATTGTTAATTTTGTGTGAGTGACACTTAAACTCAAACTCGCGTGTTTGGGAATGCACTCGCGATGCAAGAGTGATTCCTAGTGTTTGTCAGGAGTGACCGAGCTATATGATACTGCGAGATGTGTTTTGTTTCAGAGTAACACAGCGATGGATGACTAGTTCGAATATTTCATCAGTGGACATCTTCCAGCTGAGGTGGCGATGACGACTAACACACGAGGACGTGTGTCTCGCAGGATGGCCGTGTCGGAGACGGCGTCGATTTGTTGACAACAAGACAAGGCACGCCATCTAGTGGCAACTAGAAGAACTAAACAAAGATGGCGCGCTTGACAGAGTCGGTGACGTTTCCGCTTTGCTGCGAGCTTGCGGAGGGGGGAACCCGCCCGGGAAGCGGACGGACACTCTTAGCCAAGCCGTCGCAGAGTCAAGACGTTCCGAAACTGTCCGTTTTGTTGTAAAGTGATAACAGTGCACTGTACCGAAATGTATTGAGAAGTAAACCGATTCAACTCCTACCCGTTGTTATTCATTGCACGATACCCACATAGACCCACATGAGATCTGATAGACCAGAGCTCGAAAACCATCCTGGACACGAGCCGACATATATATTTTTAATTATGTTATAGTCATTTATGCATGAACAGATAATTTGTATCTGAATTTGCACACACATAAATGTGTTATACAATTATTAGTTATCTAGTATCGTGGATAGTATACTTTTACTCAGTATAAAACTTGCGATTAGTTTCTGTAGTCCTCTTAATAATAGTGATAATAGTGATTGACCCTCGCTACTTAGTTGTGTTCACTTATTTACAGTTTTTTCATCTCCAAGATCTTTGATTCTTGAACCGAGCTGACTGTGACACACTTTAAAATAATATTTAAAAACAGTTAATGGTTTTAATTACGGTTTTTCTGTGGATTTAGGTAATGAGGTTAATTCTACGTCGTCTATAAGTACCGTGACGTCTAACCGATCTCTAGATTATAATCTATTTCATAAAAGTTTATAGTCTAGAGAACGAGAAGAAAAATTTCTAAAAGAAAGAAAGAAACTACCAACAGAAAGAGAAAACGAAAGAAAGAAAGAAAAAGAAGGAAAGAGAAAGAAAGAAAGAAACAAAGAAAGACAGAAAGAAACAAAGAACTGAAATGTAGACACTTAAGAATACACAAAAATAAATAACAATAAGAATACTAATAAAAATTAGTGTCTCACGGCTGTTGCGCCAAATAGGGTCAGTTCAGCAAGAATGCCATACAGCTACGTGGTAGTTGTTTGACGCTGGTTTTCAACTGAACCTTATCGCAAGTGTACGTACAAATAAGATACTTATGGAGGAACCCCAACACCTATGCAGTTGATGACGTAGACGATGTAATATCATTAATCATTGAATCATAAGAAACCTAGCCAGACGAGGAAACTAAACATAATGATGGGTTTCTTACAATACATCAAATTGTTGAGTAAAGGTCAAATACTCGTATACCGTTCGAAGACTTTGTAGTGTGCGCTCGGGATTTCCTTTATTTGAGAATGAAAAATATTTACTTAACATAATTGTTAAAATTATGGAAGTAGTAGTCAGAAGTTTTACTATACAAGTACACATTTTATTCGTTTTTTAGGTTTCAAAAAATTGTTAAACTTTATTATAGGTTAATCGTAGGTTGAGCAGTGGTGGCCGAGTGGCGAGCAGTGGTGGCCGAGTGGTAAAGGCCCCGACTTACGAGTTGTAGGTCGTGGGTTCGAACCCAGCCAGGCGCATTACTTTGTGTAATATATTTCATCACCACTGCTCTCAAAACGGTGAAGGAAAACATCGTGAGGAAACCGGCATGTCCTAGCACCAAAAATTCGAAGACATGTGACATCCACCAATCCGCACTGGGCCCGCGTGGTGGATTATGGCCCATTCCCTCTCCTAGAGAAGAGGCCTGTGTCCCAGCAGTGGGAACATTAATAAGGCTGATGATGATGAATCGTAGATTAGTTACGTTTATTAATATAGGTACGTTAGAGTATTATATTTTTAGTGCTTTTAGTTACTGAAATCCATCAAAAGTGTTGTTGTAATTGGGATAATGATGAATGAATGATTCATTTGTCTTATTAACTAGTATTAAACAATATTTCCTGCAAGTAAGAACTAGTTTATCTCAGTTTTTTAGCCTTCAGCGTAAGACTTGAAAAAAAGTAACATTTTAATATCGTAAATGACTGTCTATAAAAATTAACACTTTTGATATTGATGACGTCACACATTTATGTAGTAAGCTATACTGGCTTCTGCCCCTGGTTTTGTCCGCGTGATAGCAGAAAATTATCCCAAAGAATTACATTCCAAGGATGAAAATGTATCCCGTCAGGAGTGTGAGGTGTGGTTTGATGGTTTCCCACCACAAAAAGGTAGTAGTATCAGGTAGAACACTGTCCGGCCGTCCGGTAACCGTCACTTTGTGATTTCTCACCAAAGGAACATTAAAATGTTAACTTAAGGTTGTGGACGAGGAGCAATAGATAGCTCGCCATCCGCCCACACGCGCCTTAAATAGATGTCAGCAAAACTGCGGGAGCATAGCAGGGCTGACGCTGGTTAGGACCGCGAGGAATTTCTGGTAAAGCGTGATTCTAGAACACAAACAGTAGATAACAGTAATTGTCAGACACGCCTTTTGGCACTACCTTAAGTCGCGAGAAGTTATTAGATGAAATCCAGCCTCAAAAGAACCATGCTAACATTTATTATTTATTTTTACTTAAGTATTGCATAACTCAAGGTTCTCTAGAATAAATCGTAAGAAAACCAGAAATCCCCAAAACCTATATTCAAACCGAACAAAAAACAATAAACAAACAAAAACAAAAAACGATCGGTATCTCTACGTCAGAGAAGTTAGCGGTAATACAAGATCGAGAGGCAGTAAACATACTATATGACGCATATAATATGTGTGGTGTACTAACATACAACATATACATATGACGTCAAGAACTGTCTTGTAGTGCTACGGTTAACAAACTGGGTTCGCAGGTAATTGACACGTACTAATTGATATGTTGTATTTAATTTGCCACCCAGAAGTAAATGCGTTTGCGAGTCGTAAATTTAAATTCATTTATTAATTTTGGGAAGACAGGGTACAAATCTTTTATTGGGACTTTTAAGGCGACCGATACTTAAACAAGTGGTAAACGTAGTTCTTTTTTATGGTGGGCAAAAATCATCCAATGACGAATCTCGCTCATGGGCGGCCCATGAAACAGTGTCACACACATGCTGACTAAACACCCCACCCCGTTCCCTCTCTGCCCTTCGCACTGAGGCCAAGCCTTTCTTTCAGAAAGATACCCTGGACCCCAGTAGGCTTCGACCCTTTTTGCAGAGTCCCTACGGCTTTGCTGACTACTCCTTGAGGCGCGCGGGAACAGCGCGCTGTCGACCGTTTGCCACCCCTCCTCGCTCCGAACCATGGCCCATGTAATTGTAGTCATGATAACAAACAAATTTACTATGGGACCAAACATAATCGAGAATAAAAAACCGCTTGTCAGTACATTTATGTTCGTCTAACTGGTCAAAATGTACTGAACTTGCTAAAGCATATTATGCAATAGCATCGTTTTTCCTGAGATAGAGCAGACACAAAAAACTATTTGGAATTTATCGCCATGTTTATATTGTTTCAGGTCTTCAATGGACATGCATGTCGATGTCAGGACTCAAGACTTTGTCCAGAGCGTATCCAGCAAGGAATTTGATATATCTCTGAAGTCACTACCTGCCAAAGCATGTACAAAAAATCAGAAGGACTTGAAATATAGCCAATATCACAATTACGTTTTTTTTTAAATGGCAATAAACTAGTGTTTGACTGCGATCCCACATGATGGTAAGCAGTGATGCAATCGTTGATGGTGAGGTACACTAGTTTAAAAGTCGATAAGTAGGGATTTATCGAAAGATAGAAAAGAAAAACAAGAGAGGTAAAGAGGGGTAGCCGGAGAGAGCCATGACTGTCCTCAACTTCCTCATAATTTAAGTCTTAAGTCGAATATGGCTACTCCGGGTGTTTCCTGTTTCAGATTCATGCAGAGCATTCTAAGTAAGTGGAAGTCTGCGGTTCAAAAGTTGCAACTCATGAAATGCAGTCGCGACATTTTTTGCACAGTCCGTTCCTGTTATCGAACGTGGAAAAACCCGTCGACTCATGTCCAGTGTCTGACTTAGTTTTTCATTCATCATTATGTTTTATCGGTAAATTAGCACTAGTACGAGAAACACAAGTAATTTATAATTAGTTCAGATACAAGGCGGTACTTTTTTCATACCCAGGAGACAAGGTTTGGATTCAAAGAATTTATCGTTCGTCGAAAACCGTGCGTGGGAACTGTGACAAATCGAAATTCGAGTGACTGCTTCAATTTAGAATGATCAAAAACAGCAAAGAGTGTACAAAAATTAGGGTTTGGGAATTCCCGACAATTTTCCTTTTCATTTTCCCGGAAATTGTAATTGTAGGTTTTGATTGAGGGCTCTCTACAATCAAAGTCCTAAAAATTCCTGTGATCTTGTTTTTTTTTAAAAAGATTGGCAAGTGTTTTTTTTTCAGTTTCTGATGAATCGTATGAAAAAGATAGTATTTTTTTTTTGTAAAAATCGAAACTTTGTAGTTATTTTCAGTCTTAGTAATTGCTTTATCGTTGTTTGATCAGCTAAATTAAAATAAATATTGGGTCTCCGTGATACAGGCTTTTTTTTTATACAGGCTTTGCTTAGTTTGGGACCCACTGTTAATTAATCTGTTTTCAGGTTTTTTCTGGTATTTCATTAATGTCAGGTATTTAATATCTTAACTATAGTATTAGTTAAGATATTAAATAACCTAGAATTGGTATTAAATCTAGTAAGGTTTAAAATCAATCGCGACCTAAATCTATACTAATATTATAAATGCGAAAGTAACTCTGTCTGTCTGTTACGCTTTCCCGCTTAAACCTCTCAAAAAATTTTGATGAAATTTGGCACAGACAATCTTTAGACCCTGAGAAAGGACATAGGCTACCTTGTATTGCGAAAAAAAGGACGCAGACGAAGTCGAGGGTACCAGCTAGTGTGATATAAAGGTTAGTTTAAACTACTAACTACCTAGATTAAATTTATATTAACAATATAAACTTAATCTATATAAGTTTATATTGTTAATATAAACTTAATCTATAATTGGGCTTGTGTTGTAATTTTTTTAAATTAATAATAATAAAAATACCAACAAAACAAATTGATTATTTATTTAAACTTTCCGGTAGTATATTTATTATTCGTACATAGGCGAACTTAATGCAACAAGGCATTCTATACCAGTCAACCTTTGGGTTAAAAACTCACAGTGGTACTGGTATAAGGTAGGTGTGTTCAATGCAGTGTCATTAAATTAAGATACTTGCAATAATAACATAATTATATTATGCTAATATTATAAACTAATAAACATTATGATAAATATCAGATCATTAAAATATGACAATTATGATGAAGACCGAACTAAGGTTGAGACAACTTTAACTAGTAGTTCCGAATTTATATTCTACACTAATATAATAAAGAGGTAAAGTTTTTTTTGTAAGAGGTAATCTCTGGAACTACTGGTCCGATTGAAGAAATTTTAGCAACAATAGAAAGCTGCTTTACTCCTGAGTGACATAGGCTATATTTTATGTACGCGGGCGAAGCCGCTGACAAAAGCTAGTAAAATATGAATTACTTGCCTTCTGCCAGCGGCTTCGCCCGCGTGAAAATAGGGTTCTCCATACAAACTTTAGACCCCCAATACATCCCTTTAGAAGCTGAATTTTGAAAAACCCTTTCTTAGTGTTCGCCTACGTCATTAAAGGAAGCCTTGTGCAAAATTTCCCTCTCCTAGTCCCAGTAGTTTTGGCTGTGCTTTGATATGTCAGTCAGTCAGTTTCTCCTTTTATATATATATACATAGATTAATTTTAAACGATATTAAATAAAGTTGTTGTTTATTATCTTTGTTCGACGCATAAATAAATAATTTAATGACACATGAGTTATGATAAATAATTACATATCAAACAATTTGCCGTTAGAACTGGTTACATGTCTGTTTCCTATTCGTTGCATTTATTATTTCCTTTATTTCATTTAATAACAAATAATTACATTTTTATTATTCTTCTTTCGGTTTTCTACAGGATGCATTTTGGAGTGTGCGCGGGAATTGCACGATTTGATTCCGCCATCTCAATTTTACCGTCGGACATCCCGGCGTACGGCAAATAGCCACCTTTACGTTGTTGAGACATCTCTGGTCCGGACTAAGCGTTTTGCATGGTCATTCAGTATAGACCGATCGAGGGACTGGAACAGTTTGCCGGCTGCAGTGTTTTCGTCATTATAATTTAGGTGTCTTGTAGACTTGAAGTCTTGAAGACATCTAAATTATTCAGGCCAGAGTGAATAGGCTCTTAATAAACTAGTGCGCCTCACCTTCAACGATTGCATCACTGCTTACCATCAGGTGGGATCGCAGTCAAGCACTAGTTTATAGCAATAAAAAAATAAATAAAAAATAAACATTGTGGCATTTTATTATTGTAATATAGTGTAGTTAATATTATTGCTTTGTTGATTTCGCTTTTTTTTCTAGCCACGTCTCAACGAGGGAAATTAAAAAAAAAAAACTACCTACATCATCATTTTCCTGTCCTCGTCATGTTTTATTTGGGGTCGGTGCAACACGGATTTTTCATCCATTATGTCTTATCACTCGGCACGCTATCACGAACTCTCTTTTCTTTCATATCACTTTTCCACTATCCATTTATCCTACATGGACACTTATAACGTCAGAAGCTAGTGCACCAAGTACAACTTATATGCAAGCTGCGATCATTATCATCTTCTTTTGCCCTTGTCCCGTTTCATTTCTCACACAATCCATCCATATTTTCTTTGGTCTCTCTTTTCCTCTCCATACATTTATACTCATAGCTCTTTTAGTAATATGCGTTTCATCAGTTATGGAACTATAATTTATTAAGTACTAGCTTTTGACCCGCGGCTTCGCTCCCGGCAGCAGATACGCTATTTCACTGTACCCTACTCTACCCAATTTTTTTTTTCATAAGAACCTTCTCCTGACAATAACTAACACAACAAAAAAAGAATAAGCGAAATCGGTTCAGCTATTCTCGAGGTTTGCGCTTACCAACACATTTTGCGATTCATTACAAGCTTTTATTTACTTTCACCTGTCCCGTTGTCTGTCGTTCTGTAATCAAATCTTGCAACTTAAATTTGATCCACTTCCCGGTTTCCGATTGAGCTGAAATTTGGTATACACGTTTAGTTCGGATGACAATGCAATATTATGATGACATGGAGCTGATCTGATGATGGAATCGCGAGGTAGCCATAGGAACTCTGTAATTAAACGGCACAACCACGTCGAGTTTGGGCTCGTGTGAATCGTCTTGACGAGTTTTATTTATATAAGTATAGACCACCGCTATAAAAGCTTGTTATGAAAAAAAAATTTTTCATTGAAAACTTGTTTTACAAGCTTTTATTTAGTTTCACCTGTCCCGTTGTCTGTCGTTCTGTAATCAAATCTTGCAACTTAAATTTGATCCACTTCCCGGTTTCCGATTGAGCTGAAATTTGGTATGCACGTTTAGTTCGGATGACAATGCAATATTATGCAGACATGGAGCTGATCTGATGATGGAATCGCGAGGTAGCCATAGGAACTCTGTAATTAAACGGCACAACCACGTCGAGTTTGGGCTCGTGTGAATCGTCTTGACGAGTTTTATTTATTTAAGTATAGACCACCGCTGTAAAAGCTTGTTATGAAAAAAAATATTTTCATTGTAAACTTGTTTATATATAAGACTAACATCTGTATGTAACCTATGCCCACAATAAAGACATTCTAATTCTGATTCTGATCCCTACTCTTAAGTGCAAGCAATGATGACGTATTTTTGATTTCTCATACTTTTGACATTTTATATTGCGTCACCTGCATCAAAAGGAAATCGATCATAAAAATGCTACTTTTAATTCTTTTGTACTGGTCACTGAGAAAAATGAGCGTTGTAAAAACCCCAATATCCCATCAATTTAAAAAATAAAATATTTTTCCTGTAATTTCTTACTGTAAAGAATGTGATATCTACCTCATCATTAAAATTGCAAGGAATTCCATTCAGAAGGATAATTTCATCAAAGAATGCAATAAAACCTTGCGGTTTGTTGAAATATTTTACGTCACATATAGTGTGACGTCACAGCAGACATGACGCAATTTTTCCCCAATTTTAAGATTGATTCATTTCGCTCAAATAAATTGTTTTTCTTTCTTTTTATTAATATTAAGACGAATGTTTATGTATTTGTTTGTTAAATTATAAATTATTAATGCTCAAACGGGTGAACGGATAGTGATGAAATTGCACGCGGGTAGACGATGTTAGGAGATCGTCTACGTCTACAACAAAAAACTTTCTACCACGGGCGAAGCCAGTGGCAGCAGTATTGTATAATATATTTTTGACTTCTTATGACATAGATGTCTAGTGGACTGAGTAACATCAGAAAAAAAATATTCCGTCTCAGCTTATATTCATCATGAAATTGAATTAAAAAAAATGGGCTTTTAATAAACTAATGCGTCTCACCATCAACGATTACATTACTGCTTACCATCAGGTGGGATCACAGTCAAGCATTAGTTTATAGCAAATAGAAAAAAATATGCGACACTTAAGACAGACGTCGTTCGGTCTGGAATCTAGATATTTCAGGTTTTTGCCTAGGTACCTGTTTAGCAGCTAATACGGCAATGATATATAGAAATATTCATACATGTTGATATCTTTTTTATCAATAGGGGCAGGCTATTGATTGATTAGTAGTGATTGAATTTTATTTGATGTAATTATATTATAGGATATTAGACGCTTATTATTTGAGGCTAATATTGTCACAAGTGTTGTTGGTCAAGCGGTATCTTCTCCATACAAAACGACTAATTATTCATAATATTCATCATCATCATCATTTCAGCCGAAAGATGTCCACTGTTGGACATAGGCCTCCCCCAAGCGTCGCTGCAACAACCGGTCCCGTGCGTTTCTCGCATCCATCGAATTCGAGCCCCCTTGACCACGTCATCGGTCCACCTTGTGGGAGGCCTTCCAACACTACGTCTTCCGGCACGCGGTCGCCACTCCAGAAGTTTTCGGCTCCAGCGGTCATCTGTTCTGCGTGTGATGTGTCGTACCCATTGTCACTTAAGTTTTGCGATTCTTTTCGCTATGTCGGTAACCTTGGTTCTCTTGCGGATATCTTCATTTCTTTGTGACTTTGAGTCTTCTTATGAGACCCTTTGTAAGCGACCATATTTCGGAGCCATATGTCGTCACTGTCAACATACACTGGTCATAGACTTTCGCTTTGAGACACTGTGGTATATTGGACGAGAAGACACCGCGCAGCTTTCCGAACGCTGCCCAGCCGAGTCGGGTTCGATAATTGACCTCATTCTCGAACTTACTGGACCGTCTGTCCAAGGTAAACGTATTCGTCTACTACTTCGAGTGTAGAGTCTCCGATCTTAATCATCATCATCAGCCTTTCAATGTTCCCACTGCTGGGACACAGGCCTCCTCTCTGGGAGAGGGAATGGGCTATAATCCACCACGCGGGCCCAGTGCGGATTGGTGGATGTCACATATCTTCGAATTTTTGGTTCTAGGACATGCCGGTTTCCTCACGATGTTTTCCTTCACCGTTTTGAGAGCAGTGGTGATGAAATAAATTACACAAAGTAATGCGCCTGGCTGGGTTCGAACCCGCGACCTACAACTCGTAAGTTGGGGCCGTTACCACTCGGCCACCACTGCTCTCGATCTTAATAGGACTATTTTATTATTGGAACTATATTGCCTTCTGGTAAGTTTTTGGACCAAGCCCAAGTCGTCGGCAGCGCGTAATGATTAATGCGCGCCTCGAAAATTTCTTAGCAAAACCATAGTGGGCCTAGCAAGACCGAAGTTTACAAGGGATCGACATCGCAATTAAAAGAACATTGGTGTAGTTCTAAAATTCTGACCCGCTCTCTAGTTCCACCCTAGAGCGAGAAAAGTCATTAAATGATTTCCCATCGTAGAAAAACCCACGGTACAGGAATTCCTAGTGGGCCAAAGAATTAAAAAAAACAGTGGTTACTTGGACCAGTATTTTTTTTAATACTTCACAGAGTTTCTCATGAATGGTTTTATGAATCAATCATTATTCCTTGTTAAGACCTAGAGCTAAAGTCTAAGTCCTGGTACTTAGTCATTAAATGAAAACTGGGGTATTGCCCAGGTCTAGGAAAATCCCTTCATGTTTTAGATGGATGTACATAGCAGGCAGATATAAACCTAATTTATTCGCCGGCGTTCGCACACCTATTGTATTTCTATTAGGTCTCTAATTACGGTATTTGAAATGTTGAATTATTTAAAAAAATATTATAAAAGTAAACGTAATTTTTTGTTTTCACGTGAAAAAATGTTTTTGTTTTAGAAGGGAAATCAAAACTTACTCCTATTCTTTCTTTGCCTTCTTTTCCTAGTAGACCAGTGCAAATAGCTTTTGAAAGGGACTTAAATAGTAGTAGAATGAAACCCATTGGAAAAGGAAGATAATATAGCAAAAATTTAAGGAAAAATAAATTACGGTCGATCTGAGGTCGGGAAGTGGATGGGTGTGCGCTTTTAAGGGGAAAAAATGGTTTATCTCTAATTCCGGCAAAACTACTGGTTTTATGGAAAAATATCTAATAGCAAACTTGTAGGTCATAGAAAGATCTACCACTTTTGTATTTATTCTTTTTCACATAGCCTCAAAATCTATGTGAAAAGTCCAAAAAACCAAGTTTTTGAATTTAATTTTTATCTCCTTTAAAAATTACTTTTTTTTCACAAACTTTGGTAAGAAGTTGCCTTTTCATGTCCCAAACTTGCTATAATTTTTTTTATTTAAAATATTCACAGTTGCTCTTTATTTTGACTTAACATCGAAAAAACAGCCTATTTTTCAATCGAAAAATCTCATGTAAAAATATGTGATTTTTTTTAAAAGTTTATTGGCTTCTTATTCATTAAAATCTTTATTTTTTGATGGTGTAAAAAAATATATACATTACTGTAGTAATTTTTTTCAGAAAATGCAAAAAACTAAAAAATCACCAATCAGAAATTACTTTTGTTTAATCATTATTAGCGACCCGCTCCAGCTTCGCGCGGGTGCAAAGGTGATATATTATACCTATAAACCTTCCTCTAGAATCATTCTATCTATTAAAAAAAACCGCATCAAAATCTGTTGCGAAGTTTTTTGCTTTTAAAGATCTAAGCATACACATGGATAAGCAACTTTGTTTTATACTATGCAATGATGTACTGAGGTATTTATTAATTTTTTTTATAAAAGATTTAAAGGGTATTTCATGAAGGAAATGTGATTGCTGCAATTTTATGCGGTAAAAACGTTGTCTTATTAAATTTTAGCTTCGTTTAATCAGTCAACGTTATTTATATTCATTACATATGTTTAAATAACATAATCTTGCCTCATATATTTTATCTTACATTCTAATCATTTATTAGTTTTTACCATTAGTTTTTATCTCTTTGATAGCATTTCTTCATGGTTAAATTCGAAAAACTTACTTACTTATGATTCAGATGATGAAATTCATCATCTGAATCATTAACTTCCTCGTAGGTTTGTTCTTCCACATTGGAGCATTATGTAAGCATACGCAATTGCAGCAGCCACATTTCCAACATGAAATCCTCTTTAAATCTTAAAAAAAAATTAATAAACACCTCAGTACATTATTACATAGTATAAAACAAATTTGCTTATCCCTGTGTATGCTTAGATCTTTAAAAGTTCGCAACGGATTTTGATGCGGTTTTTTTAAATAGATAGAATGACTACAGAGGAAGGTTTACAGGTATAATATATCACCTTTGCACCCCTGCGAAGCTGGAGCTGGTCGCTAATAATGATTAAACAAAAGAAATTTCTAATTGGAGTTTTTTTAGTTTTTCGCATTTTCTGAGAAAATTTACTATCGTAATGTGTATATTTTTTTACACCATCAAAAAGTAAAAATTTCGACGAATAAGAAGACAACAAACGTTTTAAAAAAATCACATATTTTTACGTGAGATTTTTCGATTGAAAAATAGTCTATTTTTTCGATGTTCAGTCAAAATAAAGAGCTACAGTGAATATTTTAAATCAAAAAAATTAGGGTAAGTTTGGGACATTAAAAGGTAACTTTTCACAAAGATTTGTGAAAAAAAAGTGATTTTTAAAGAAGATACAAAATAAAAACTAGAAACACAGTTTTTTGGACTTTTCACATAGATTTTGAAGTTATGTCAAAAAAGTGTAAATATAAAAGTGGTAGATCTTTTTATGATCTACAAGTTTGCCATTTGAATGTTTCCCCCAGAACCAGTAGTTTTGCCGGAATTAGAGATAAACCATTTTTTCCCCTTAAAAGCGCACACCCATCCACTTCCCGACCTCAGATCGACCGTAATTTATTTTTCCTTAAATTTTTGCTATATTATCTTCCTTTTCCAATGGGTTTCATTCTACTACTATTTAGGTCCACTTTTTATCGTTAACGGTGCTATTTGCACTGGACTATAGGGTTCACTTTCACATAACTAATGGCCCCAGTAGCCAGGAGCGGAAAAGAGTGTTAGTCTCTTACTGACTAAACACCCCACCCCCTTTCTTTCTCCACCCCCTTTTGTTCTTTCTTTGTCTTTCGCACTTTCCTTTCAAAAAGAGACCCTGGGCCCCAGTAGGCTTCAACCCTTTTGCAGTGTCCCTACGGTTGCTGACAACTCCTTGAGCGAACGTTCTCGATGCGGGTCATCATAACACTCAGGCTTTTCATCCGTCATTGATTGTCCCCAAAAAATGCATGATGCAGACCTACCACCCACAAGATCGGAAAGTACATAAGTAGTGAATAATTAGGTTAGTAAAGTTCGCAAGAGTTATCTACAAGGAAAAAATATACGAGATTGTTATGCAGTCATTGAACTACCTCGTTGCCTTATGTAATAACAATCATAACGTTATCTCTTTTATGTAAAGTTAATAACTTGTGTGAGAGCAGTGGTGGTAACGAAAAGGGTTGGTTATTTTCGTTTTTTTTTTTAAATGAATAACATTTACATTCTTGGATAAATACCCTGTAAAAAATGCGCTCAGTATTTTATAATCCATGCGAACATCAGTGTTGGCTTGAAGTTAAATCGAATGGTAGGTTTACACGCTTGCCAAGCCTCGGCCAATCGCCATTTTGTTTACGGGATTTCCCAATTTATACAATGGCTACACAGTGGCGATTGGCCGAGGCTTGCCAGCGCTTGGCAAGCGTGTAAACCTACCAGAATGGTGCTAAATCACGTGCATTCGCTTGGGTTTCGAGGCGGATGTCGAGTTTGAGATACACGAATTTGAGATCGGCTTGTGTTTTGTTCGTACTCTGCTCGAGCTATGCTTGTGCTTGACTTCTTTAGCGTAGACCTATCTTCAGGCTTAACTCACATTGGACTGGAATTGAAGTATCGCGTCGCTTCCAGTTTTTCAAGTAGGTACAACCTGTGATGACGCGCGTCGGCACGCAACGATGCTCGCATCAGCATTTAAACGCATATAGAATCGTGTCCGTATTCGACAGCTGATGCGTCACTGCACGCGCGTAACATATCGTTGGTCCAGATGAACAGGGTATTAACTCAAAAAAGCATATTTTTCAGGAGAGCAATTTTAAGTTTTCAAATCACTATATTTCCATTTCTGAAGTGCGAAAGAGACGAAGATACTACCCCGCACCCCCGCCAATTTGACGTCATATCGTTATGCAACCACGTTCGTTAGAAAGATCGCATGATTTGAAGTAGGACTGTATTTTTAGGTTAAAAATCGTAAATTTTGAGTTAATACCCTGTTCATCCAAACCAACGATATGGTGACGCGCGACACGGCCCGGTTCTAACCAACCAAAGACACGGATCAACGGGTGATTCAATATTTTCGGCACAGTACAGTACTTAAACTTAAATGGGACTGGGCAGGACATGTCTGCCGCATGTCTAGCGAGCTGTGGGCCCGTAAAACACAGGATTGGTGCCCGGACACAGCGACGCGGGGCCGCGGCAGACCACGAAGGAGATGGCGGGACGACCTGGATATCTTCCTTGGGAATTGGAACGATATGGCGAGCGACCGAGATAAATGGAAGGAATGGAGGGAGGCCTTTGCCCAGCAGTGGGACAGCACAGGCTAGTAATAATAATAATAAAAAACAGTACAGCCATCGGATCTTGTCGAGTCTGAAATAAGTCTCTGCGAAATTTAGCGCTTGAAAACTCGTACAAAAATAAAGGTAAAAAAAAAATGCCAGTAACAATTTTATCTAGGCAATAACAACTGCGAATTTCCTTTTTTTTTGTTTCCATTTATTTTTTACGAGTTTTTAAGAGTTAAAATTCGTAGAGCCTAACTTTAGACTCGCCAAAATTCGACGGCCGTATTGTAACTTGCGCCGTAGGGCCTTTTTTATGGTGGGCAAAAATCATCCAATGACGAATCCGGCTCTTGGGCGGAGCAGGAAACAGTGTCAGACTCTTACTGACTAAACAGCTCACCCCGTTCCTTCTTTGCCCTTCGCACTGGGGCCAAGCCTTTCTTTCATAAAGAGACCCTGGGCCCCAATAGGCTTCAACCCTTTTACAGAGTCCCTACGGTTACTGAAAGCTCCTTGAGGCGCGCGGGAACAGGGCGCGCCGTTTGCGCCGTAGGGCCTGATCACATTCATGTCAGGAACATTACTAAATAAATTGTGACCAGCCTGCCACAGTCACGAATACATGACAGACTTTAAACACTATTCAATCTTATAAAAAAGTATAATTGTTGTTGGTTTATTAAAAGTTCAAATCGCAGAGGTGGTATCTGAAGCACGTTTTTGCTTTATTGAAATCTGGGTTGCTAGATTGCCCCAGCAATATTAATATTAAATTTATATATTGCATGCATGTATTATACATATGAACCTTTCTCTTGAATTACTCTATCTGTTAAAAGACTGCATCAAAATCCGTTGCGTAGTTTTTAAGATCGAAACACACATAGGGCCATATCATACAGCGGGAAGCAACTTTGTTTAATACTCTACAATGATGTTCAGTTCAGTAGGACCCTTTTGAGTGCAAAAAAATGTTCAAGTAACTTTTTAGGATAAAACTTTGCTCACCAAATCTAAAAATCTTTTAAAACATGAGCTTTTTCAAACCTGAGTCACACCACATAAAATACATTTAGAAAGTGATCCTTTTTCCCTAAGTAATAAATACTAAGATTTTTTGGATTGGGTTTTACCGAAAGACAGAAAATGTATCTTCCTAAAAGTCTATAAGGAAGGCTGATCCTCTACAGCCTTCCTTATAGAGTTTTAGGAAGATAAATGTCATGAGAAATGCCTTTATAATAATCTAACAAATTAAGGAATGAATGTAGTGTATAGGTATTTCAGTTTTCGAAGGCAAATCCATATTGAAGGAAGGAGAGATGTGACGACAGACTTATCTAGTTTTAACTAACGAAAAGCAAAAAAAACAATGATCCCACTGCTGGGACACAGGCCTCCTATTTAGGAGAGATCAAGGCCGGTTCAATGACAGAAGGTAGTACTATCTACCTACGGCCATTGAACCCGCTCAGCTGTTCCTTACTTAAAGATATGAATTTCATATACGCGTAAATTAATTTTAGTTTAAGAAGTACTTTTTTTTACTGCAATAAACTATAGTGTTTAACTGCGATTCCACCTGATGGTAAGCAGTGATGCAATCGTTGATGGTAAGGCGAACTAATTTATTAAGAACCTATTCACTAATTTTAATTTTATTATGCATAAAAGCGCGCCGTCGACGCACGATCCGCAACGTCACCATCTAAAAAAAAAATACAGTAGAATCTCAAAATTAATGGACAATTACTTAATTTTATTTGCAGCACGTCAATCAATCAATAAATTTAACGTAATAACTTCCAAAATACGTAGTTAAACAAATAAATTCTTTATCTAGAAATATAAACTAGACTTATAAATATGTTACACTTTTAATAGATCAATTACAAACAAAAGAAAAACCAAAATTGTATCAAACAAAACTTGTTAACTTATTCAAATTTACCGAAATTAATGTATATTAATACAGAAATTAGCTTCCTCATGAATGGTTTACAATCTAGATTTGTCTGATTAATGAAATAAATAAATACATTATTTTAATTTAATGTAATACACGTGTTTCTTTTTACAAGCTTTTTATTAGCTTGCAATGTAACTATGTATGTTCGGCTGAAAACTTGCAACTCAATTTTGAAGCAGATATCTTCAACCGATTGAGCTGCAATTTTGCATGCAGGTATAAATCGCATGACAATGCAATAGTATGTTGACATGGAGCTGATCTGATGATGGAATCGCGAGGTAGACATAGGAACTCTGTAATTAAACGGCACAATCACGTCGAGTTTGGGCTCGTGTGAATCGTCTTGACGAGTTTTAATTATATAAGTATAGACCACTGCTATAAAAGCTTGTTATGAAAAAAAATGTTTTCATTGAAAACTTCTTACTCGTATTATTACATAGTATAAAACAAAGTTGCTTACTGCTGTCCCTATGTATGCTTAGATCTTTAAAAGTACGCAACGGATTTTGATGCGGTTTAATAGATAGAGTGATTCAATAGAAAGGTTTATGTGTATAACACATGCATAATATATTCAATATCAGTACCCGTGCGAAGCTGGGTCGGGTCGCTGTAGTAACCGATATAATAGTTTGTTTTACTATGCGTTCCAAATGAGAATACGATCATTTGCCATGTTGTGACGTCACGTCGTACTTTCAAACCGAAGAAATTTCGACAAAATTGAAAAACTCTGAGATGAGTAAAATTGAAGAACAGGATTCTGATTAAACATTTTTCGTTCACAGGCTGTAAATAAATTAAATTTTAAAAATATCTTGCCTCGATTTGATAGTAAATCGTGACGTCACAACATGGTAATCGATCCTGTTTTCATTTTGAACGCATTGTACACAACATTATTGAAGAGTGTCCATGGAGTTTCTTGCACATTCTTTTTATTTCTCCATCGCTTTAGAATGTAAAATTAGCATTATTTTTCTAAAAGATTAACTTCTTAATATTTCAAAAGTGCTACCATTCATAGATGATAATAATAAAGTCATAGTCATAGTTATTTATTAGTTAGGGATTCTTACAAGTCATAGGTTTACAGGATGTTATATAATATTCAACGATCAATAAGTCATTCATTTATAAATATATAACGCCCCTGGAAATCAGTAATCGTAAAAACAATATTATATGCATATAATACCTATATATATGTCCGGGGGCGTCAATATATAAAAATCGGTCAAGCCGTTTTGGGGGTTTTGAAATTTAAGGTTTTCATTTTGGACGGTTATCCTCTTTCTTGAGTAATACCCACCTAGAAGAAGATAGACCTACCTTACTGGAACTAGGTAAAGTTCTAGAATTTTTAGTCTGGTGTCTAATCTTGACAGGAGTGGGTGCAACATGGAAATTTATTATGATCTTGATTTAATCCAAGTTTAAGACCCACTCTTTCGGAAGCTCTACTGAGGTCATCAAGAACCAGATTTAACTAAATGCACTCACTCTACTGAATTCACGCCCAACGCATATATGATTCCATCTGCTTCATCATCAAACGATTGAATTTCAGTCAATGGAACGATGATACAAAGTCGTTTAATTACTTCTAGTGCAAGTGGGTTTTTTTATGGTGGGAAAAATCATCCAATGACGAACCCGCCCTTGAGCGGAGTGGGAAACAGTGTCAAACTCTTACTGACTAAAAAACCTACCCCATTCCTACGTTGAAATATATACCAGAGCCAGAGCCTTCCCATCAGACGCGAACACTTGGCCCCAGTTGGCTTCGACCCTTCTGCGGGGTCCCTACGGTTTGCTGACAACTCCTTGAGGCGCGCGGGAACAGTGCGCGCCGTCGACGACTGGGCTTGGTCCGGACGGTTACCAGACGAATGGACGGCGAGCTACCCATTGCTCGCCATCCACAAGCCCGCACGCAAATATTCGTAAGTTACTTATAATATATATATATATCAATGCATGTTAGTAATATTAACAGCAACAATTCAATTCATAACAACAAACTGTATTTATACTTTAGCTAAGCCCGCAGGCCAATCTAAACCAGTTTTGCATTTAAAAGAGATATTAATAGGGAAGTAGTTCGTCTATTTTATTTACTAGTAAATAAATGAATAATTTATCAAGTATTATTTGAAACTTCCGAATACCGAACTGTCATTTTTTTAAACTAGGTACTTGATTGGGCAGCGAAACCAGCCTGCTCATCCAAGGAAGTGATCAAGATCATGCTATATCCGAGTGACCGCTTTTTTTATTGCTATAAACTAGTGCTTGACTGCGATCCCACCTGATGGTAAGCAGTGATGCAATCGTTGATGGCGAGGCGCACTAGTTTATTAAGAGCCTATTCACTCTAGCCTTGAAGACACCTAAATTATAAACGGACGGAAAAACTGCGGCTGGCAAAAGTGGCAAACTGTTCCAGTTCCTCGATGTACGCAGTATAAACGACGAGGCAAAACGCTTAGTCTGAACCGTTGATGTCTCAACAACGGCCGGGTTGTCCAATGGCAAAATTGAGATGGCGGAATCAAATTGTGCAATTCCCGCGCACACTCTCTAAAATGCATCTTGTAAAAAACCAAAAGGCTAGCTACCTGGCTACCCTACACCTGTGCTCGAGGCTTTGAAGATTCGACTCAATAAAATCTGGATCACCAATCAGCCTCATCGCACTCCTTTCCAGGCTTTTAGCAGGACCAGCCCATATGTGACCAAGCCCAGTCGTCGACGGCGTGCATTGTTGCAGCGTGCCTCAAAGAGTTGAGCAAACCGTAGGGACTTTGCAGAAGGGTCGAAGCCAACTGGGGCCATGAGATCGGGTCTGAAAGGAAGGCTCTGGCACTGGTCCTGTATATGGCGACGTAGGAGAGGGGTAGGTTGTTTCCCGCTCCGCCCAAGGGCGGGATTCGTCATTGAATGATTTTTAACTACCTAAAAAACCACTCTTAAAGGATCACTTTGTTATATGTTGTATATCTAATATACTATAATTTATCTTACACGTAACGCAGGGTTTAATCTTAAATTGGTAACCACTTAAACTCATAGTAAAAAAATGTAAACAAAAAAATGTTTACGTTTTTTTGTTTACTTTATGATGTAACACGAAGTATGTGTCAGTTAACTGGTTCTAACTTAACCGGATTTTTTTTTAAGTTACTACTAACTTACTGTAAAAAGCTATATTTATGATTTCCTGTATGATAAGCTATATTTTTTGTTATATTACATTACAACACAGCTAACGGTGTTGTATTAATACACTAGCTTTTGCCCGCGGCTTCGCCCGCGTACATAAAATATAGCCTATGTCACTCAGGAGTAAAGCAGCTTTCTATTGTTGCTAAAATTTTTCCAATCGGACCAGTAGTTCCAGAGATTACCTCCTACAAACAAAAAAACAAAAAAATAAAAAAACAAACTTTCCCTCTTTATTATATTAGTGTAGATTACATTACATGTATATGGGGTTCCCTCTATTTTTAGGGTCAAGGTTAAAAATGGGATCCATTGTTATTACTCGGCAGTCATTCTGTCTGTCACCAGATCGTATCCCATGAAGCATGATAGCTAGACAGTTGTTATTCATATTCGAAATATATATTTAATCATTTGTTTAACATAGGTAAATAATTGTTCTTAAAATAGGTCATAAGTGCGCTGTTATGTCCAAGACCGTCACATCACATCATCAGCCTTTTTCAATGTTCCCACTCCTGGGACACAGGCCTCCTATCAAGTAGAGGGAATGGGCCATAAACCACCACGCGGGCCCAGTGCGAATTGGTGGATGTCACATGTCTTCGGATTTTAGGTTCTAAGACATGCCGGTTTCCTCACGATGTTTTCCTTCACCGTTTTGAGAGCAGTGGTGATGAAATAAATTACACAAAGTAATGCGCCTGGCTGGTTTAGGACCCACGACCTACAATTCGTAAGTCGGGGCCTTTACCACTCGGCCACCATTGCTCTCCTAACCTGACACAACTACAAAGCGACGTCGTCACATCGTAAAAATCCTCGAGTTCACGCGACGCATAACAAGAACTCGTGAATTGATTAACACAACACTTTTATACTTTTGCCGGATTATAAAATTTTGACACAATTCTGTATCATTCATGATTATTAAAAAGTTTTCAATGAAAATATTTTTTCATAACAAGCTTTTATAGCTCAGTATATACCTTCATTATTAATACTCATCAATACCTTTCCGAAAACTACAAACACGTTAGGGTTATTTAATTGTATTATGGAGTTCCTATGGCCACCTTCCTCATCAGACCCTGAATACCATATAGGATCAAAGGTCGTCAATACAAATCCATTGAGCCCAAACACGATAAGGTTGAGTGGTTTTATTGCTTAGCTCCTATGGCTACCTTCCAGCTCCATCACCAGATTAGCTCCATGTCACGCCAGTCACTATTATTATAATGTAAACAAAACTATTGATATTGTCACAAAATATTAATTTATTATTACAAATTAAGTTGAACAGGACTTGGCTTCTATGCGATCTCAAAACTTTTTACGAAGGAAGAATTGCGTAGAGAGACTTGGCCTTTTTAAAGGCAGATTTACATTGAGTCAGTAGCTGTCGTCAGTGCTGGCGCCGAAAACTGACGCGTACTATTTACAAGCAGTCAGTAGTCGAAGATATTTCTTTTGGTGTACACACGTTTGTAAAGTCAGTGCGGAAAAATGATTTCTCAAAAACAGCAAAGAATCAAAGAATTTTGTGCAATATTCTGCAATGCTGTTGCACACATTTCTTTATTTTCTTATTTTCTATAATTTTGTGATTTGAAATCCCATAGGCATTAATTATCACGGTATAGTTGTACAAGATTTAAGTTTTCCGTGTCGCTCAATTTTCGTGTCATTTTGTGATCCGGTGCGACGAATCGTGGTTACCGTACAACAGAGCGGCAGCAACTGACTTGGGCAATTTACACGATGTCAGTAGCGCTGGCGCGGGTGGCGGGGGAGTGGACTGACGCCGAAAATATCGCAGCGCGAATATTGAAGTCAGTACTGACGTGACAGTACTGTACTGACTTGAAATCAATTTACACTATAGCAGTGCCAGGTCAGCACTGACTCGTCAGTGGACTGACGTCAGTTACTTACTCAATATAAATCTGCCTTTATATTTTATGTTTTTGGTGGAATATGTATAACACTGACTGGGCTCGGGTCGGTCGATTACAGGACGGCCGTGCAGCGAGCTACTCATTGCTTAACGGCCCGCAAGTCAGTATCTCAATTTTACCATCGGATAACTCGACCGTTCCGGCAAATATCGTTGTTGAGACATCTGCGGTCCGGACTAAGCGTTTTGCCTAGTCATCAGAACAGTTCGCCAAATGCGGTCTTTCCGTCCGATTATAATTTAGGTGTCCTAAAGCTAGAGTGAATAAGCTCTTAAAAACTAGTGCGCCCTACCTTGAACGATTGCATCACTGCTTACCATTAGGTGGGATCGCAGTTAAGCACTTGTTTATAGCAATTAAAAAACAAGCTTGATTACGAAGATGACTCTAAAACTTCTTTTAAAAACGGGACGAATATACGAGTACATGCATCATTCTAATTGTTTGTCAAGGTATTTCTATAAACAACGATTTAACGTTATAGTGTTTTAATTTTACATTCAAATCTGTAGATTTTCAATAAATTGCTAAAATGCTTTATATTTCGTAAGCATTAAATTGACTGGCTTGTTGATCCAGTAGTTAGTGACCCTGACTGCTATGCCGAAGAACGTGGGTTCGATTCACACCCAAGACAAATGATTTTGGGTTAAGGCGCGGTAAGCAGCAAATCTTGAGCTATTTCCGGGTAGTGCATCGCGGTAGACAAATAAGGTTGAAAATGGCTATGCGTTTGATTTTAGTTGAATCTCGTGAATATGAAGGATTTTTCGCAGATTTTTATTGTTAAAAAAAAAGTACAACGATTTGTTAAAATATTTTTAAATTTCTCTTTAGTTGGTTAAATTTCCATTTTGACAGTTACAAATAAAATAATAGTTATCACTCAAAATACTGAGTATTTCGAGACGAAAAATTGTTTTCGTGTACTTTCTTGCGATTTTTTTTCTCAGAATTCTGAATTATTTTTAGAAAATGTTTTTGCATAAGTCTTTTACTTATATATTAGACTATACACTGTATTTTTTTGGCGTTTGTACTGTGTAGCAATACGGCTAACTTCGCAACGAAAAAGAGGACGTTTTTACGGTGCCCGGTATGGGTAGCGCCTTAAGCATGATCTTTTATTCTGTGTCTGGGTGTAATTTATCTATAATATTTTTGTATTTAAAATATATAAGTATGTTTATCAGTTGTCTAGTACCCATAACACAAGCTCAGCTTAGCGTGGGACTAGACGACGACGTAGACTTGTGAAATATAACTATTGATGCATCTTTGCGCATCTCTTTCTTTTGTATGCAGTCAGAGAGTGACCGCGCGTGCTGTAGTCCTCTTAAGAGTGATTCAAGATTGATCATTGCACTCCGTGCGCTCAATTCTCCAATTTTCTGATTAGTTGAGTGGCTTGACTTCTATGAGGAAGGTCGTGGATTCGATTCCTACCCAGGACTAATGTTTGTGTGGTAGCATATTTTGATTTTCGTTTTTTTTTTTTAAGTCTCGCATGCAAGTCTGCTTTACTTACAGAATCAAGATTTTCAGTTCCTATATTACCTGTACTTCATTACATAGTATAAAACAAAGTCGCTTCCCGCTGTCCCTATGTATGCTTAGATCTTTAAAACTACGCAACGGATTTTGATGCAGTTATTTTTAATAGATAAAGTGATTCGATAGGAAGGTTTATGTGTATAATTCATACACAATATATTTAATATTAGCACTGCACCCGTGCGAAGCTGGAGCGGGTCGCTAGTTTTAAATAAAATTATGTTATGGTTATACGAAACCCCTCCACTGAGGGGTTTCGTGTAACCATAACAATAACAATAATTTCGTGTGGCCCAGTGGCCACACTACGATTGAGTCCCGAAAATCTGTTGCTATTTTGGTTTATGTACCGCGTAATGTAACTTGTTTATCAGAGCTATGTATATTATGAGAGTGCAACAAAAATTAAAAAAAAGATTATTATGTGCTAAAAGTCACGCTGAATGAAGAAGACGCTGCATGCAATATAAGGGCAATAGTTCGTTTACTTACTAAGGACTGCTACATCGTGCTCTTATAATAGAATCTACAAGAAGTTTCCGGTCGTCATAGGCGCGGGCTTGCGGACGGCGAGCAATGGGTAGCTCGCCGTCCGGTCGTCTGGCCAAGTCGCCGACGGCGCGCTCTGTTCCCACGCGCCTCAAGGACTTGTCAGCAAAGCCGTAAGGACTCTGTAAAAGGGTCGAAGCCTGCTGGGGTCCAGGGTCTCTTTCTGAAAGGAAGGCTTGGCGCCAGAGCGAAGGGCAAAGAAGGAACGGGGTGGGGTGTTTAGTCAGTAAGAGTCTGACACTGTTTCCCGCTCTGCCCAAGAGCGGGATTCTTCATTGGATGATTTCTGCCCAATGTAACTTTTAATTTGATTTAAAAGAGTGGCCATGGAGTTTTTTGCACGTTCTTCTCCATAGAGATCTACGCTTTGGAACGTGCAAATTAGCTTCAATTTTGACAGTTCAAAAGTGCTTGTAAATGGTCTATTTGAATTAAATTATTTGAGTTTGAGTAAAAAAAAAATATAATACTTACCTACATTGTATCTAATTACTTAATAAAGGCCTTATCAATGTTAGTCAAATTCTGTTTTGCTATAACTAAGTTAGTGAAAGGCAGTTAAATTATTCTTCGTCAAAAAAACGTTTTACGGTTCACGGTTAAAATTGCATTAGAGAAAAACCCAATTCAGAGTTTATACTTCCTGAAAATAAAGTCTTAAAAAAATATAGGTACTACTCTATTTTTACAATTATCGATCAAATATCTACACTAATATAATAAAGAGGTAAAGTTTGTTTTTTTATTTTTATGTTTGTAGGAGGTAATCTCTGGAACTAATGGTCCGATTGGAAAATTTTTAGCAACAATAGAAAGCTGCTTTACTCCTGAATGACATAGGTTATAAATTATTTATATAACATGGATGTTAACCGAGCTATCACTCTTACAAGAAATTTTCCGCGGACGAAGTCGCGGGCAGAAGCTAGTATAATATATCAATCAAATCTTGTTAATTAAATTTGATACACCTCTCGGTTACCGATTGAGCTGAAATTTTGCATCCATATATCAATCAGATGACAATGCAAAATTATTATGTCGTGGAGTTGATCTGATGGTGGAACCGGAAGGTGGACATAGGAACTCTGTAATTAAACGACACAACATCTTCGAGTTTGGGCTCGTGTGATTCGTCATGACGAGTTTTAAATATATACCGTATTTACCGCACTATAAAAGCTTGCAATGAGTTTTGACAGGCCTGTCAGTCTAGTAGTTAGTGACCCTGACTGCTATGCGGGAGGTCGCGGGTTCGATTCCCACCCAAGACAAATGTTTGTGTGATGAGCTCGATCATTTGTTCTGTGTCTGGGTGTAATTTATCTATAATATCTATGTATTTAGAAATATACAAGTATGTTTATCAGTTGTCTAGTACTCATAACACAAGCTCTGCTTAGCTTGAGACTAGACGGCGTTGTGTGATAGTTGTCGAATATTATATTATTATTATAATGAAAAAAATACATGGTGTCATTGACATGTTAACGCAAACGAATACCATGGTTCCAGTACATGATTTTGGATCCCCCAATGGTGGAATTATTCGTCGGTTTTTTTTTTCAATTTAAAAAAAAAATTGTTTTTTTTATTTTTTACCTGTATAAAATCGTTATTCTAACCAACCCCAATGATATTTTTAGAAAAAAAAGAAGATAATTTTTTTTTACAAAAAAAAATATTTAAAAAATCATCGAGGCAAATAAAGTCGTTATTCTAACCAAACGCGATGACATTTTTAATTTAGAACGTAATGTACTCATTTTTTTCGCAAAAAATGTTAAATTTACGTTTTTATACGGTTGAATTAAAAAAACGATAAAAATTCATTAAAAAAAAATAAGAAAATACCGACAAAAAATTCCATCACTGGGGGGTCTAAAATCATGTACTGGATCTATGGTATTCGTTTGCGTTAACATGTCAATGACACCCTGTATATTCATTGAAATATTGTTATCAGAATTGGTAACGGTTTAAAATCCCTGCTGCAGGGGCCTTAGGCACGTGCCATTCTAGGACGAGTCTCTCAAGCGGCTACACAAGGCCTATATAAAAGTGTACAGGCCGAGTGCGCGCGCAGTCCGCGCACTAACCGCACCATGTGCATAGACTTGCAATTTTAAAAAAACAACGTTGACAGTTCGAATATTTTCGCGCGGGAAAATTGACGTGTAGTGACGTTCGATATTTGAAAATTGTAAGACTGTGATTGTGTGATTGTTTTTGCGTTTTCTTTTTTTTTAGTTTTTTGGGTGCGTGTGATTTTGAGCGAATTGTAAGTAAAATTTTTTTTAAATTATAATTTATATAAAACAGATGTATAAAATTAATTTTAGATTAATTAAGTAAATAAATCCGTCATGAATAAATAAGATAAATTAAAAATATACTAAATTTACAAGATTTGATTGAAACCCTACATTATAAGAAGTGCATTAAATGCAGTAAGATAAATAATATAATAAATAAAAACAAACTTTTCCATTAACATCAACTTATGGTAAAACATAATAATAATTTATAAAAAATATTAAGTAGCGAGATTCATTATTCAATGGCTCTATTAGGAGACAAATAACTGCATAATAATATAAACTTGTAAATATTTATAAAGTTTATTACTTGTTATATAAAATGGATAGATACAGGAAATCTATAATCCTTTATGATCTATTGATACTATACCAAATCGGCCAAAATAATACCTTGACTTTTTTTATTTGTAACTAGCTTTTGTCCGCGGCTTCGCCCGCGTACATAAAATATAGCAGCTTTCTATTGTTGCTAAAATTTTTCCAATCGGACCAGTAGTTCCAGAGATTACCTCCTACAAACAAAAAAACAAAAAAATAAAAAAACAAACTTTACCTCTTTATTATATTAGTGTAGATAATCCTGTCACCGATAGGATTATTTCGACTTGTTTTGAATAAATTCTATATAGGGCGTTATTTAGTGCAAATATTTTTATAATCTGCTTTATACATTTTCTATTTAAAATGCAATTTACTTAAAATGTATTGTGATGGATATTCAAGTAATTTAACAAAGACAATTTGTTGCCGTTGTTAAACCAGTCAGAATTAATAAATAAAAATCAAATACGTTTATTATTGGAATAGTTTTAAAATACTAAAGATTTTTCCTTACTGTTATTTATTTTATATCTAATATTAATTATGAACAAAAAAAAAGAGTTCTCATTCACCAAAATTACGAAAATTACAAAAAAATAAGTTAAAAAAGAAAAAAAATGGACAGTTCTTTGTTCAAATATCTTTACCGGTCCTTCGATTGTTTTTCGTCCTTTTGCACGCAGAAGTCAAAAATAAAGAGTGGGTGCTACAATTATACCGGGTAATTTTTTAACCACTGCGTAATTTTTTGCAGCAATAGCAATAGAACACATTTCCATTTTTAGTTTATAACTTTTGTTTCTCATTTTTCCACTTTGTCCCTTTGTCCCAAGCGACGCCCATAGAATAAGTTTAAGTCTCGTAAGCGTTAACTTAATTATTTACTACTAGCTTTTGCCAGCGGCTTAGCCCGCGTACATAAAATATAGCCTATGTCACTCAGGAGCAGCTTTTCTATTATTGCTAAAATTTTTCCAATCGGACCAGTAGTTCCAGAGATTACCTCCTACAAACAATAAAACAAACTTTACTTCTTTATTATATTAGTGTAGATTGACACATATCTAAATAAAAAATACCTGTTTATTAAAATGTATTCAAATTTATTAAGTCTAAATTTGCGCACTGGTTTAAAAAAATCCTGTATAAATTATTATGGTCCTATTAAACGGATGGCTGCCAGTTCCAGTCTGGAACACCAGATAACTTCGACCTCCGTCCCGACATTCCTGACAGTCTTCGTATCTTCCACACAAATCAAATTGAGATGACAGATATGACAGTACTAAATGAGGATGTCTGTCAATCGACTCAATGTAACGACAGATCAAATTGTCGTTGCGTTGTTGCATTAAAAAAAAAAGTAAATATTAAGGGCGATTTAATAAACTAAGGTTTTTTGATTAATTGACAGGCCTGTCTTTACTATCATTACATAGTATAAAACAAAGTCGCTTCCCGCTGTCTGTCCCTATGTATGCTTAGATCTTTAAAACGACGCAACGGATTTTGATGCGGTTTTTTTTTAAGAGCACGTACCCGATTTTCGTACAACCGCTCTTACGTTATTATGTACTAGCTTTTGCCCGCAGCTTCGCCCGCGTACATAAAATATAGCCTATGTCACTCAGGAGTAAAGCAACTTTCTATTGTTGCTTAAATTTTTCCAATCGGACCAGTAGTTCCAGAGATTACCCACTACAAACAAAAAAACAAAAAAAACAAAAAAACAAACTTTACCTCTTTATTATATTAGTGTAGATGATGTTATTACACATTTTTTTCAGATATTTTGTATACACCGATATCTTGTGGATACTATATAGGCTTCTACAGAAATCAAAACCTAAAACTAATCCAGTGTTGCGTGAATTTTGTATATAGTAAATGACGGAATTACCAAATGCTAACAGAGCAAAAAGAGAGATAACACCTGAAAGGTGTTGTCTCTCTTTTTTCGCGTTGTTTCTTTTACACTGGAGTGCGTTAGATTATCATCATTACATAGTATAAAACAAAGTCGCCCTGTCCCTATGTATGCTTAGATCTATAAAACTTAGCAACGGATTTCGATGCGGTTTTTTTATTAAATAGAGTGATTCGAGAGGAAGGTTTGTATGTATAATACATGCATAATATCAACATTGCACCCGTGCGAAGCTGGGGCGGGCGGTCTATAAAACGACAAGCTTATAAGCCATGCTAACGTGTAATTAAAAATCTTATAGATATCGAATATACTTCTCTAAGTATTTAAAAACTTTTGTTTACCTATGTAATGTTGATAGATGTAACATGCCTGAGAATTTTTTGGTTCTGATAAGTCAGATTCTTCACGATTTTTATGTTTGAGCAGTAGTAATGAAGTAAATAAATACTCGATACTCAAATGTTTATTGCATTCCACCATGTACCACAATGACATAAAGTAATGCGCCTGACCGGGGTTGAACCCGCGATCTACAACTCGTAAGTCGAGGACGTAACTACTGAGCCACCGTTACTCTCACTGTTATTCCGCATATTTCTTTAAAATATTTATATTTAACCTTTATTTATTTTTGCCACTTTGTAAGCCATCATGTACTAAAAAACTAAAATAAAAACTACTTTTTCTCAATTAGCTACAGACTTAATAAAATCTATTTATAAAACAATTGAATCAGGAATAGATTGTAGACAACTATAATTAAAAGTGAAATGAATAATTGGTTTCTAAAATAGACAACAACTTGAGGATTATACCTACCTACTTAATGCACAAGAGTCGACTCTGAATTCGAACCAATTTTTTTTTGTATAAAAATAAAATGGTAATGAACTGATTTTTTTATCGGCAATGGTTATTTAAAAAAATAGGAATTCGCTTCTGACATCGATCTACTAAGTAAAATAGTTAAATATATCAACTTAATTCAATCTTTTTAACCGTGGGACTTTCCTATACAAACCATAATATTATATAATTATACTCTTGTCTTGTAATTTTTTTATACCTACCATATTGTCTTTTCACCTCCCTACACATCATTTTTTAATTTTGTTTAATTAGTTTAGGGATTATTACTAGATATTTTTTAGATTTACCTACTGCAATTTAATCTTTTTTTTTCGAAATTATTCATTGGTTTCTTGTGTTTTATATTACAAATGATGGTCAGTTAAGTCTTTTTTTTTTTAAATATCTTTCCTATTTTTATTAAATACATATAGGTATGTATTTAATAAAAATAGGTTTTTTTTTATTCTCTCTCCTAGAGAGGAGGCCTGTCCCTGCAGTGGGAACATTATAAGGCTGATGTTATGCTATACTAACTTCTCATTGTACGCTAGCTTAAGGGGGGCCGTTCCGACACGATTATCGTAAACGAGAGCATGGCTTGAAAGCTTTTTTGTTTTATCCAACCAACGTAGTGCTTGATAAAGTGGAAATGCGAATTCCCAAATTTATGTTTCGATTTCTGAAGAAGCCTAGATAATATCCGATAACTGTTCTAACATAAAGATAACTGTGTATCCAAAATATCTGAAGAAACATGTGTAATAATATCATAATTATATAAAAATCGGGTACTTCGGGTTGGCCGTTCTTAAGAGCTTTTAGCTGCTAGTTGTTCGCGAACGAAAAATATTATTTATGTGTCCTCGGTCATCGCAACTCACAAAGAAATCTCAAAAACTAACTCTTAGATTTCCTGCTCAAGATCAGAGCAAACTAATCCATTATTACTTCTCTATGTGTATTTAATTAATCAAATAACAATTTTGTGCAATATTTCCTCATTGCAATCCGACGCATAAAAAACGCGGAACTACGACTAAGTTAATTTACATTTTATTTATTTACAAAACTTTTATTCTTAATGCATATGGTTTTTCCGATATTTCAGGCAAGTCACTGATTATATGAGTCAATTACCTAGAATATAAATTAATCGAACGTGTTAGGATATAGGTATTTAACCGGTGCAATACCGACAGAAATAAATAAAGGCCGCTGCCCGTCCCGTCCCGTCCCGTCCGTGAAAAAAAAAACCGTCACGTATGCAGCGGGCTTAAGTGTTAAGTAAGGGTCAACTCGCATCGAGGCGGCTGGTTCGCATATTGTTTATGACAGAGCAGCGAGGCAATGTACTAGCACACGAAAGGTACAATGTTAAAATCGAGCTAAATACGACAAAAATGCTTATTGTATTTTAAAGTTCTTTAATTATTAACTTTATTGTTTGTTCTTGTAACGGTAGCAGAAATTAATATAATAATTCAAATTTAACAGTTGGACGGATGGACGGACAGAGGCAGGCTTAGTAATAGGTCGGTAGGGCTACACACAGGCATACGATTTTTTTCAAACGTTCTGCAGCCCTTGCTGCATTCCCCGACTTCAGTTTAGCTGAGATCTCTTTTAGGCGCGCGTGTAATTCTACCCACCGTTGACTCTGACTTCGTTCTTAAAGGCCAGATAGCGAACTACCCATTGCTCGAGGTCATATAAAAACGCGCCTTCACTGGACGAGAAATGTGTTATTTTTCGTATAGTTCAAAGTTCTACATTATATTTCTATATTAACTTTTCGAATACCGTAAGACATAATAGAAAGGCAATAGGTGTGCGAACGCCGCGTCGGCTTTCGATTCGGGGCTTAAGAGTTTAATCAAACACGCAACGTAATGTCACAAAACGTAATGTCTGTGGATGCAATGTAAGGCAGGAGTGCGGTTTTAGTCAGAAGGATTCTGACACTGCCCAGACTGGCTCGTTTGTGAGGCAGCCTGGGGCGTCCATAAAGGATTTGCCATTCCCTGCCGAAAAAAAAATCAAACATGCACACCTTCGCCCCAAGTTACGTCTCGGTGTGCGCTCACCCTAAAATCGTGATGCACTCGTGTTGACGTTTCATGACGTCAAACTAATTCAAACATTGTGACGTCAGTTAACGGTGACAGATTATTTTTTTTAAAGAATGCAGTTCTATATGACGTTGGTAGCAAATTGCAAATCTTGATTATTCATATTAAAACCAGTTATGGTCACGTATTTATGTGCGGATTATATTTACCAAATTCGTTTTCGAGAAAAAGACAGTGAGAGTAGCAGGGTAAATTGTTCGTAAAAGAGATGAGCGATAGGGCCGAAGGGTTCTGGAGTGGCGACCGCGCACCGGTAGTTTATTTTTCTTGCAAACATATTCTAAAATGTGTTCCCTTAGGATCATTTTTGACTTTCACATCGACAAAATCTTACATATGACTTTTTTTTAATTTTTTTATCACTAATTAAAAAAGAGTTATATTAAACTCTTTTTCTCAATTTTACCATCGCACATACTCGACGGCGCGCACTGTTCCCGCGCGCCTCAAATAGTTTTCAGCAACTGTAGGGGCCCGGCAGGGTTGAAGCCTTCTGGGGCCTAGGATTGATGCGAAAGCGGAACACCGGGGCCCTGGAACTAAGGCAGGAAGGAAAGGTGGGTCGTTTAGTCAGTAGAAGTCTGACACAGTCTCCCGCTCCGCCCAAGAGCGGGTTTCGTCATTTGGTGATTTTTCCCACAATAAAAAAAAAAAAAAACATCGCACATACGCGCGTACGGCAAATACGACGATGTTGTTGACGTTGTAAGACGTTGTTGAGACGGTCCGAACCTTAGTTCACGACGACGACGAGGCAAAACGCTTACGTTTTGCCTCGTCTTTTATACCGCGTACATACATCGAGGGACTGGAAAGGTTTGCCGGCTGCGGTCTTTCCGTCCGATTATAATTTGGGTGTCTTCAAGGTTGTTGCTAGCTCCTCATGCAGTCAGGTCTTGGGGAGCACGTCTTTTCAACCTGTAGGTCGAGTTTAGCTCTATAAGTAGCTATACTTATTTACTTTGATTGACAAGCCTGTCTGCCTAGTAGTTAGTGACCCTGACTGCTATGCCGGAGGCCGTGGGTTCGATTCCCACCCAGGACAAATATTTTTGTAATGAGCACGACCATTTGTTCTGTGTCTGGGTGTAATTTATCTATATTTATCTATAACTAGCGACCCGCCCCAGCTTCGCTCTGGGGCATATCTACTATCGAATATCTTATGCATGCATATATATTATACACATAAACCTTCCTCTTGAATCACTCTATCTATTAAAAAAAACCGCATCAAAATCCGTTGCGTAGTTTTAAAGATTTAAGCATACATAGGAACAGGACGACTTTGTTTTATACTATGTAATTTATCTATGTATTTAGAAATATATAAGTATGTTTATCAGTTGTCTAGTAGTCATAACACAAGCTCTGCTTAGATTGGGACTAGACGGCGTTGTGTAATAATTGTCGAATAGGTACTACTACTACTTAGAGCAAAAAGTATTCGTAAAATGCATACTGACATCAGTAGAGCGAATGTGCATCTAAATTAATTTATAGGACGCATACAATTGGTAAATAGGTGGGGAGCGCCCCGGATAGGCTGGTACTTGTCTCCGCAGCGGATTTTAGCACTTAGCCGAACTAGTGCGCAAAACAGAATACTGTGGGATGGAGATTTTAATATTTGCAAAACAAATTAACGCTTCAGTCCACGGCGAATGCCGCCTTCGCGCGGGTATTAACGGAAAGTTGCTAATTTTCCTTTAAAGTTATTTGTCTATAAAACTTTTTATTTACGTTCTAGGAAAAATATCAAAATACCCTATTAAAAAAAAATGCTCAATTATTGTATATTCTATTTTTGAAAATTTGACAACCGGATGGCGCGAAATCAAAAAAAAAAGTTGTGGATGGCACTGCTTAATATCAGGTAGGTCTTGAGTTTATGGCAAATAAAAAAAAGTCACAGAAAATTAGCCTAAAGTGTTCATACGTGCCCCCTGACAGAGGATAATACCTAACACCACCAGGTCTATTGTAGATTTATTTATTTAAACTAAAAAGTCCGTCTTAAACATAGGAGGACTTAATGCTACAAGACATTTTCTACCAGTCAACCTTTGGGTTAAATAAGACAAAACTGTGGTAGGTGTGCACAATAAATAAAAAAAAAAATGTGTCATTTATAAATTTCAATAGGCCTGGTGGTCTCTGTTTAATTGAAGTAATTTGTACGTATATATCTTTTTATTAAATAACTAGCTTTTGTCAGCGGCTTCGCCCGTGTACATAAAATATAGCCTATGTCACTCAGTGGTAAAGCAGCTTTCTATTGTTGCTAAAATTTTTCCAATCGGACCAGTAGTTCCAGAGATTATCTCCTACAAACAAAAAAACAAACTTTACCTCTTTATTATTAGTGTAGATTTATAAGCTAAGCTAAAGTTTTTGAACGTCAAAAAAAGGATAGTAGCTCCAAAAAAATGATTTTCTTGTTTGTTTTTTTTTTTTGCAACAATACGTTTTATAAAATGTGCTAGCAGAATCTTTTTGCGCGCGTGATTGACATGTTATTTTAGACTGCCGCCCCCGAAGCCTACTGGGGCCTCGGTCCGGTTTCTAAAAGGAAGGTCCGACCCCGGTATGAAGGCTAAAAAAGGAATGGGATGGGTCGTCGAAGCCAACTGGAGCCAAGGGTTCGCGTCTGAAAGGAAGGCTCTACGAGTAGCCGTGGCATATATGGCGACTTAGGATCGGGGTAGGTTGTTTAGTTAGTAAGAGTGTGACACTGTTTGCCGCTCCACTCAAAAGCAAGATTCGTCATTAGATGATTATTCCCACCATAAAAAAACTATGCCATGGCTGGCTCGCCCGCTCTGCTCTAGAGTGGGATATTTCATTGGATGACTTAATTTAATAGTCTTTATCTACCGATTTAAGTATCTATCCGATTAAGTTAAAATGTTCAATCGATGAAAAAATACGGTCCTTAATGGAAAATTCATGACTCCCGTCTACCAAGACTTTGTCTGCCAACTCTCACAATGCATCGCCTTGAAGTTGGTTCGCTTACAATTGGCTCGGAAGTGAGTGGTAACGCAAGGTTTTCGACAATTACTAACTCATTTGGGTCAGCAATAACCATTAAAACTTGACCTCTCACTCAAAACATACACTTAACTTGATCAAACCACTTTATATTAGTGTTCGGCAAAACAAAAAAAGAGCTATATTTTTTGTATCGTGTAGAATTAACAAGATTATTGTTAATTGGTTGCTTATCACGGTTCTTTATGTTTTGTTTTATAAGAAAACACAGTTTGTGTTATTTAGCAGAGATGAGAATGTTGAGATGGATGTGTGGTGTGACGAGAATGGATAAAGTGAGAAATGAGTATATTAGAGGAAGTTTGAAAGTGGCGCCAGTGACTGAAAAGTTGAGAGGGAACCGTTTGTCTTGGTATGGCCATGTAAAAAGGAGGGATGAAACGCATGTTACAAAAAAAGCCATGAGTATAAATGGATGGATGGAGAGGGAGACCAAAGAAGATATGGATGGATTGTGTGAGAAGTGATATGGAAGACAGAGGAGTTAGTGATAGCGTGACGGGTGACAGGACAGAATGGAAGAAAAAAACATATTGCGCCGACCCCAAATAAAACGGGACAAGGGCAGGAAGATGATAAATATGTGTACCTACAGTAAATTGTTACTTAAAATATCACTACATAGTATAAAACAAAGTCGCTTCCCGCTGTCTGTACCTATGTATGCTTAGATGATTAAAATTACGCAACGGATTTTGATGCGGTTTTCAAGAGGTTTACTATAATACACTAGTGACCCGCCCCAGCTTCGCACGGGTGCAATAGTGATATTAAATACATGCATGTTTTATACATACAAACCTTCCTCTTGAATCACTCTATCTATTAAAACAAACAGCATCAAAATCCGTTGCGTAGTTTTAAAGATCTAAGCATGCTTTGGGACAGATAGACTTTGTTTTATACTATGTAATGATGATGATGCATAATGTATTTAATATCAGCATTGTACCCATGTAGGGTTGCCAGGCCATAAAATGCAAAGGCCGGACTGCGCACTATATAAAGCCGGACATTTTGCCCTAAAAGCCGGACATGTTTTTTTTATTGCCAAGCAATGTTTTTACAGCTATTGAAAAAATATTCATACGTGATGTAAAGTGAGGATGAGATCGAAAAAGGAGTACCTATGCGATGCGCGGGCCGGAAGACAGTTTGCTCTCCGCTCGCCCTTGTCCGCTCGGGTCCTGCGCTCGTCCGCCCATCATCGTACGAATCGCCACTAAAAAGCCTGACAAAAGCCGGACAGGCCGAACACGTACATATTTAGCCGGACGCGACCGCAAAAAGCCAAACATGGACATCTGGCAAGCCTATACCCGTGCGAAGGAGTTGCGGATTCCAGTCCGTAATACAAATAGGTATCTACAATAAGTATGGAAGGGTTTTTTTATAGTGAGAAAAATCATACGGAGCAGGGGGAGACAGTATCAGGATCTTACTGACTTAAAGTCCCACCCTGTTCCTTCTTTACCTTGATCCCAGGGTCCTGGTGTTACACTTTCGCATCAACCCTTGGCCCTAGGAGGCTTCGACCCTGCAGGGCCAATATAGTTTGCTGACAACTCCTTGAAGCGCGCGGAACACTGCGTACCGGCGACGACTTGGGCTCGGTCCGGACTGACTAGACGACCGGACGGCGAGTTACCCCTTGCTCGCCGTCCGCAAGCCTGCGCCTAAAGTATGGTGTTAGTTCAAGAACGTTAGTTGTCATTACGGCGACATATTGTCTGGGAATTTTTTTCAATGGCCACTTACTACGTTTTGTTTCTATGGGAATAAGTAACTTGCCGTACGATTGTGATTATTCACACACACATGTAGAGTTTCGTAATAGTTTAGCGTGTGTGTGTAAAATTGTGTAATGTTTTGGTAAATGTAATGTGCTGGTTGTGCTTTTGTAATTATGGCAGGTTCGTCGTCGTTATTTACTTGCCAACTTTGCCCACGGCTGGGCAAAAGCCTCCTTTTGTGAATGCACTTACGGTATTGGGATTCAGGCGGAAGATGTGCCTGGGTGTCATCATTGTGCGGACCACCTGGAGGATACGATGGAGTATTCGGTGGAGGTGTCCTCCTTGGGTGGAACACCGCCTTGTTTTCGACGCCAGGCCCTGATTCATGGTCTGGAGCGAAAGGGAATGGGATGGGTTGCGAAGGAGATGCTTGCAAACGCGATGGAACGAGTATTCTAATGTCCATGCCAGGAAAAGTCCAGGGCATTGGGAGTTGTAGAGCGATCCTTGGCTACCATAGGCGTGGACTTGCGGACGGCGAACATGGAGTAGCTCGCCGTCCGGCCGTCCGGTATTTACCGAACCCAAGTCGTCGCCTTTAAGTGTTGTCTGCAAAAGCATAGGTAAAATCTAAGCAAATCAGACCTTTGCCTTCTATTCGTTAACGCAGCAATTGCAAGGTTGGTAGCCACGTCAACGATTAAGACCAACTCTGATAGTTTTACTAATAAGATCTTTGTAATTCCGACCGAGTAAGATTACACAAGGAATTGACATAATATTTTAGCGGATTGTGTTTTGTTTACGTATTTTATTCTTTGTTGTCTGCAAACAAGTGACGTTTGTAAATTGTATATGTATGTAACTTATGTCATACGTGATGATGCGGATAAGTTTTTTTAGTCCAGAGTTTATTGCCACTAGAATGCAAATCATTATCTATTAATATAATAAAGAGGTAAAGTTTGTTTTTTGTTACCCGACTGCCAAAGAAGGAGGGTAATGTTTTTCGAGTGTATGTAAGTATGTATGTATGTCTGTTCCTTTGTGACCTCCTGTAGCCTAAACGGCTTGATGGATTTTGATGTATGAGGTATCGTTAGATTTGTCTTGATTACGGGAGTGTCATAGGATACATTTTATCCTAAAAGTCCCACGGGATAAAGACATAATAATATTTTTTCTAAATTTCCCTTTAAAAAAATATGTACTCGTAATCTAAAGCCAAATGTCGTCGAAATAATTTAAAATGGTACTTACATATACATAGTCTTCTACATCTACAACATTTTCGTTAAATAAAAACAGCTAAAAAGTTATAAATAAAAAAATTATTATTAAAAAAACAAAATACCCGACTGCACACTAAAAAAAGAGTAAAACAAGCCCCACAATACAAATTTACTGAATATAATTTATAAATGTTGATGGAAAGCATCGCAGGCGGGGACCACCTTGACCGCCACCAACGAAAATTCTGCTAAATGGTGCACAAGAGAAATGACTATAAATAAGCCTCTGTTGGTCCCCGCCTGCGATGCTTTCCATCAACATTTATAAATTATATTCAGTAAATTTGTATTGTGGGGCTTGTTTTACTCTTTTTTTAGTGTGCAGTCGGGTATTTTGTTTTTTTTTTCTTTATTTGTATAAGGTAATCTCTGGAACTACTGAAAAATTCTGGATATATTTTAGCAAGAATAGAACGCTGTTTTACTCCTGAGTGACATCTACACTAATCTACACTAATATAATAAAGAGGTAAAGTTTGTTTTTTTGTTTGTAGGAGGTAATCTCTGGAACTAATGATCCGATTGGAAAAATTTTAGCAACAATAGAAAGCTGCTTTACTCCTGAGTAGGGTTGCCATCTCTAAAATTTGGAAAACAGGACAAGACGCGTGGAAACCCCGGATTTTAGGTCCGAAAGCCGGACATATCAACGAGATCTTTTAAATCTTTTTAATCGAGGTGTACGAGCATAGTGCATGTCTCGCAGGCGGCCCAATTTTTTTTAATTAATTTATTTTTTTAATGTCGGTCTACAAATGAAACCTTCCCCGGACGCTCCCCGGACGTCCTCTAAACTAGGACAAATCCGGGGAAACCCGGACGGATGGCAACCCTACTCCTGAGTGACATAGGCTATATTTTATGTACGCGGGCGAAGCCGCTGACAAAAGCTAGTAGGATATATTTTATGTAGATACGCGGGCAAAGCCGCTGACAAAAGCTAGTAATAAACAAAAGGCAATTCTAAATTGTTTCGTTCATTTCATTGAGTTAAGATATTTTAACTAACAGTAGTTAAGACAGATAAAAATCAACTTCCTTGTCCTTACCAAAAGTATTTTTGTTTTGTTAATACTAAAAATAAATGCTTGAGATATTATTGGGCTTACAGGAAACAAATATATTTAAGAACAAAGGTTTTCTGATGCAATAACCCAGAAAAGTAATATTATACGTCGCAGGAAATCTTCTTGTAATACAATTTAAATAAAAAGTATATAATTTATTGCATAAAAAACAATAGAGTTTAACCCTGACATAATTACAATATGTTACCTTTCATATTTAAAGGAAAAGGAAATAATATTTATTATATAATATTATAATTAGTTTAATTATTATGCAGAACCCGAATATACCTAGTTTATTCTTTTTATTGTTAACTGAATCGGTTCCAATATTTTTTACCAAACAAAATATATTAAAAAACATCAATAGAATTTTTGTCGTGCCGTACAGTCACTTTCCTTTATTAAGTGACCTGCATGCCGTACACTTTAACGACATTAGTGCAGTTTTGACGTATCAGCGCTTGTAAAAGTTTTGACTACGACAATGCCAATGAAGCGCTGCAGCGGACTTTTATTTAACGGGTCAGTATTTTGACAAATATTTTGTATGAACGTGCTTGTGTATCGCTAGTTAAAAATTGTCACAGGTTGGACACCACCGAGACTGACTTAGGTACAACACAAGTTACTGCAGGTCATAGTACCTAGGTATTAGGCGGCCGCACAGAGTGTGTCAAAATTAGTAAGTGATGATTCGTACTTATTATAAAAATACTTTGTCCGGATTGACCCATTTTATTTTTACTATTTTCACTTAGGTATATAAAAAGTTGCTGCTTTAAATCAATAGTAGTTTTGGTACAGCTTTTTTCCTCTATATAATATTATTATTTATAACTTTTTGTGCCCCGACGAGAGACTCAAAATGGTGAAGTGAAAACATCGTAAAGAAACCGATGTTCGAGAACCAAAAATTCGAAGACATGTGTCATACACTAACCCGCACTGGGCCCGCGTGGTGGATTACAGCCCATTCCCTCTCCTACAGAGAAGGCCTGAGTCCCAGCTGTGGGAACATTATAAGGCTAATGCTACACTTAAACTTTTTATATGTCTAAACAGTGTGTGTCCAAATCGTCACTGAAAAAAGTAATGAAATAAAGTTCTGACAATTCGAACACTGTGTCCAATATCTTAACCTTCCGATCTTGTAATTACAGACACAAATAAAGAACATCCGGCATTCGCTTGGGGCTTAATGAATTAAATATGTGAGTCGTGTGGTGTGGTTGTGGAGTGATGTTTATACAACAGACACATACTACAACATACATACACTTAACTACCTTAAATCACAAACAATTTCCTTGATTATTTATAAACATATTGCACCCAGTCTCTTCACAGTACCCCTGTTATCTGTTGTCACTAGTAACTAAGCAATTCAGACATGGTCTCACGGAGTGGAGTCCTGGTGACCTGAAACACAGGCCATTGGCCTAGCTTAGGCACCAGTCCCCACAATATTTTCAAAATTGTACTGCATGGCAATTAATAATAATTGTGAATATTGTGGTGAAAATAAACGAATTATTATTATTATTATGTATGCGTAGAAGTTTCTAAAAAAACCAGTATACAATTTTACTTCAAGTCTTCATCATCATCATTTCAGTCCAAAGACTCCACTGACCGTCCACTGCAGTTGGACATAGGTCGCCCCCGAGTGTCTGCGTATAACTTTAGCTCAGCCTTGGTTAGTAACCTCGGTCTTTCTTGGTAATCATTTCACTTTGTATTGAAGTATTTTTAAAAGGAATCTAAAGGCCTTTAGTGTTGAAGGGAAAAGTCAATTTATTCATAAACACTATATATCATTGCGCTTATATTATTTGAAGTAGGTAGAGGTTTTAACAATTGCCTTGTCAGTTTTTTTTAGGAGGGAAATCACTCAATTACATCTCCACTATCAAAATGTGCTGCAGCAAATGGTTCAATTTATTGGCCGCTTAGTATACCTACACACAGGCTTCTACCTTGTAGTATACTTGCTACCCGCTCCAGCTTCGCACGGGGTTCAATACTGTCATTAAATATAATTATTATGCACGTATTAGACATGTAAACCTTCCTCTGGAATCGCTCTAGCTATTAAAAACGTCGCATCAAAATCTGTTGCAAATCTGTTGTTATTTTTTGTTTAATCTATCTATTATTTACTAGCTTTTGCCAGCGGCTTCGCCCGCGTACATAAAATATAGCCTATGTCTCTCAGGAGTAAAGCAGCTTTCTATTGTTGCTAATTTTTTTCCAATCGGACCAGTAGTTCCAGAGATTACCTCCTACAAACAAAAAAACAAACTTTACCTCTTTATTATATTAGTGTAGATATAAATGCAAAATACCACTCACTGACTAATCACGAAATCTCTAAAACTATAACTCCTACAAACTTAAAATTTGGTAGGCAGGTTCCTTAGTTATAAAGATCTAAGCATACATAGGAACAGACAGCGGGAAGCGACTTTGTTTTATACTATGTAATGAAGTTCATTAAGCCCCAAGAGGACACCGGTGTCCGCACACCTATTGTCTTTTAATCGTGTCTGTAACTACGGTAGTTGAAGTTACCGATACCGAAGTAACAATAAATGCCATATCATCATCATCATCATCAGCCTTTTAATGTTCCCACTGCAGGGACACAGGCCTCCTCTCTAGGAGAGGGAATGGGCCATATCCACCACGCGGACCCAGTGCGGATTGGTGGATGTCACATGTCTTCGAATTTTTGGTTCTAGGACATGCCGGATTCGTCACGATGTTTTCCTTCTCCGTTTTGAGAGCAGTGGTGATGAAATAAATTACACAAAGTAATGCGCCTGGCTGGGTTTGAACCCGCGACCTACGACTCGTAAGTCGGGGCCGTTACCACTCGGCCACCACTGCTCTCAAACATATCTCAATGCCATGTTTGTACTTAATTGCCATATGTTTGTACATAACTGCCATATGTTTGTACATATGGCAATGTACGACAAACGCCAAACCTCTCACGAAACGCGCCGCGTCTCCGTATAATACAAGCATTTGCGATTGATGCACAGTGCGATTCCAAATTAACAATAAAAATACAGTAATGGCTTCTATCTCGCAGTACCTATGTAAGTAATATTGACTGCTAATCGTATTTAGATCCTAATCGATTGCCGTAGTGCATTTTTATTGTTAATTAAAGTTCCATATCAGATGGGTTTTTAATTGGAGCATTGTTCTTACGGAAAAATTTGCTTTGAAATTTTTCTCTCTTATTTATGAAAAGAAAATACCTAATATATTTTTAACAGTTACTTGATTCTAAATAGTCTGAAAAACATGTTTTATTTATTTATTACATGTTAAAATATAAGGCTACGCACGCACGTAGCAGTTTTCACCCGCGACCGCCCCGCGTATATGTAAAAACTTAAAGCATATTCCACGAAACATTTTACGCCCGCGGTGTTCGCGGGTTTACGCAGCTCCCATTGCACCGGCGGGTAGTCTTGTGACCGCATGTCTTGCGATAATCACCCGCCAAATTTGCGGGCAAAAATCGCAACCGCGACGGCTGCAATACCGCCGAAAAAAGAAGTCGCGTGAATTTAGAGTTAACCTTTTCACCCGCAAAAGCGAACGCCGGCGTTCGCGGGTATTAACGGAAAGTTATTTGTCTATAAAACTTTTTATTTACGTTCTTGGATAAATATCAAAATACCCTATAAAAAAAATGCTCAAATATTGTACATTCTATTTTTAAAAATTTGACAACGGCGCGTGGCGCGAAGTCATGCCGCGAGCGCCGGCGCTCGCTTGGGTGTCGACGTATGCAGCGACGAGAGCGGTTAAAAACCGCTTTGTGAGTTCTTAGTTAGTAACTGTAAAAACTTGGCAGTGGCCTTTGGCTCATTAAGAGCCTAAAAAACAAACAGGCACATTTAATTATTTGTTTTAATATCATTGCGAACTGCAAATCAATCAATCAACTAATAAATATTTATCGTTAAGTTTTTTGTTACAATTCGCGCGGAAATGCCACAACCAATAAAGGAAGCCGGATAGTGTTCACGTGTCAACATGCCATAGTGTTGATACTACAAACTGGTATAGACAACATGTCTGCAGTGCTTGCAATACTTGACATTTGCGTAATATGTACGTTATACTAAGAGACTGCATTGTTTGAATTGTATAATGACGGTTTCGGACGTTTTTAGGAAAAAGGGCGTAAGCGACAGTTAGCGTTTTATGAGGGAATAAGTTCATGTGCATGATTTGTAACGTGGACTCGAAGACAGAATTTTATGACTTAAAAATAACAAGGTACAACCATTTTAAGAAAGAAGTGCGTAAGCGACAGTTAACGTTTTATGCAGAAATAAATTCATGTGCATAATATGTAACGTGGACTAGAAGACTGCATTGTATGATTTATGAATGGCACAACCATTTTTAGGATGAATGGCGTAAACGACAGTTAAAGTTTTAAGCGGGAATAAGTATGTGTATGTAGCATGGGCTACAATAGAAGACTGCATGGTATAACTGAAAAAGTCACGAACATTTTTAGGAAGAATGGCGTAAGTGACAGTTAACGTTTTATGCAGGAATAAATTCATGTGCATAATATGTAACGTGGACTAGAAGACTGCATTGTATGATTTATGAATGGGACAACCATTTTTAGGATGAATGGCGTAAGCGACAGTTAAAGTTTTAAGCGGGAATAAGTATGTGTATGTAGCATGGGCTAGAATAGTAGACTGCATGGTATAACTGAAAAAGTCACGAACATTTTTAGGAAGAATGGCGTAAGTGACAGTTAACGTTTTATGCAGGAATAAATTCATGTGCATAATATGTAACGTGGACTAGAAGACTGCATTGTATGATTTATGAATGGCACAACCATTTTTAGAACGAATGGCGTAAGCGACAGTTAAAGTTTTATACGAGAATAAGTGTCTACTATGTAGTAGAATTAGAAGATTGCATTATATGACTTTAAAAGGCACGACCATTTTTAGGAAGAATGGCGTAGGCGACAGCGTTTTGTGCAGGAATAAGTTTTCTTTAATTCTTTATTGTACACATAATGGTGTACCTAAGCGATAGTTAGTGTTTTATTCAGGAATAAGTGTTTTGTGCGTAAAATGTATGCAGCATGGACTATACCGATTTACCCCCTTAAATTATTTTTACGCTATTAAGATGTTTTACTCTTTTAGTGTGCAATAAAGTTGATTCTATTCTTAAGAAAACCCTGACTGACATGAGACAAGGACAGGAGTCTTACGATGATGACGAATAGATCAATAATATTATATCTAGTCACTTAATGAAAATATGCCTTGAACGAATTAAAAAGTATGTCAATTTTTTTTATTGTATGAAAGAAGGCGCAAAATTCAAGCCTCACTGAGTATCTTTGAGACAGGTCAGTGGTATTCAAGGCTGGCTTGAAATGGGTTCAAGTAAATAAAATAAAAAACCGGCCAAGTGCGAGTCGGGCTCGCGCACAAAGGGTTCCGTAGCAGCAAATATAATAAACTTATTATGTCAATTTATACACCTGGTGAATGGAGCCTAAACTCTTCCGATATTTTGCCTTGTACTTATAGGTTCAGCCATCGTTTTCAGTGTAAGCACAATAACTTAACCAAAATTACAGTTAAATCAACCTATCTCAAAAACTATAAGAGATACTTTGATCAAACCAAAAATCGTTGAAAGAGTTAATTAGCATGCATCACCTCTATTTTTTTTAGAATTTTATACCCCGTAGTTATAAAAATAGAGGGGGGGGGACATACTTTTTACGACTTTGAGAGCTGATATCTCAAAAACCGTTCACTTTAAGAAAAATGTTTTTTAGAAAACTTTATATCATTTTAAAAGACCTTTCCATTGATACCCCACACGGGTATGTACATCGAAAAAAAAATTTTCATCCCTCAGTTACATGTATGGGGGGCCCCACCCCCAATTCTTTTTTTTACTATTTAGTGTCATAATTTTGTAGCGGTTCATACAACACATATTCCCATCAAATTTCATCACTGTAGTACTTATAGTTTCCGAGTAAATCGGCTGTGACAGACGGACAGACGGACAGACGGACAGACGGACAGACGGACATGACGAAACTATAAGGGTTCCGTTTTTGCCATTTTGGCTACGGAACCCTAAAAACGGCCAAGTGCGAGTCGGACACGCGTGCAATAGACTCTGTTTTGTAAAAAAACTTTATTCCCTAAATTAGATTTTGTCTCAAAGCAAAAATGTAGACTTAGATTACTTATTTGTAAGACTAGAAGGTACTTTGGTTTTTCATTAACCAATTTATAACAATTTAAAAACATTTTAATTTATATTTTTAGAGTGTTAGCCATTATCCCTCGTGTGGGATAGTTGCCTGATCCATATAAATGCCTTACAGGATAGATGCCCACAAAACGGGCAACTATCCCCTAAAGACTTGATCGCATTTTGTTTTCTCATGCAATCACATAGAGACGTAAGACACGGTCAACATAGTAGCAGCTGAAAAGTCTTTTGATTAGTAATTGAAATAGTATGTGATTTATTCGCCAAACTAGAGTAATCGAAATCGGGGCACCTATCCCATTGGGGCATCTATCTCGGTTTTAGTGTCTACTCCTGGACACTGCTCGTACTGATTCATAATTAGGAGGGGAATAACTCGTCATATGCCAAAGATAGAGCAGTGGTGGCCGAGTGGTAACGGCCCCGACTTACGAGTTGTAGGTTGCGGGTTCGAATCCAGTCAGGCACATTACTTTGTGTAATTTATTTCATCACCACTGCTCTCAAAACGGTGAAGGAAAACATCGTGAGGAAACCGGCATGTCCTAGAACCAAAAATTGGAAGACATGTGACATCCACCAATCCGCACTGGGCCCGCGTGGTGGATTATGGCCCATTCTCTCTCCTAGAGAGGAGGCCTGTGTCCCAGCAGTGGGAACATTGAAAGGCTGATGATGATGATGCCAAAGATGAATTTTTGATTTCTTTGGCCACATTGCCAGGAAGAGAGGTGATGATAACCTGGAAAAGTTACTGCTTACAGGAAAAGTAGATGGGAAAAGATCAAGGGATCCATTACGTTGGTCAGACCAAATCCGTAGTACATTGGAGACTATAGTCTGCGACGCCATCCACATAGCCGAAGATAGGGCAACATGGCGAAATAAAAAAAAATCATCATCATCATCATCATCAGCCTTTTTAATGTTCCCACTGCAGGGACACAGGCCTCCTCTCTAAGGGAGGGAATGGGCCGTAATCCACCACGCGGGCCCAGTGCGGGTTGGTGGATGTCACATGTCTTCGAATTTTTGGTTCTAGGACATGCCGGTTTCCTCACGATGTTTTCTTTCACCGTTTTGAGAAATATAGTACATCAAAAAGTTATTCGTCGAGGTCACGACCCTCAGCATTGAGGATAAACGACGCAAGGAGGAGGAACTCTTATAATTAGGAGGTTCCTTTCTCCGGTAACCGGTAGCTTGGACCTTGTCCCCTATACTGGTGGGATACTATTTTTTTACTAAGAAAAAAATAATATCGACAAGCATTATCCATACCAATCCATAAGGGATGATTCTCATTAGAGCGGGCCGTGCCAGGGCCGGGGCGTGGACGAGCCGGGGCCCGTCCGTGCTATGCAATTTATTTTCGGACGCAGCACGAAAAATGTACTGATTACGATGGGACGTGGAGGGAACGGGGCGGGACCGTGCAACAAACGTGGTATTGAAGTGCGTCGAGCGGGCCCGGACGGGACACGGATAATGCACTGTGTAATATAAATTGATTCATACAAAATATATGAAAAAGATTAAAACCGTGCCCCGTCCGGGCCCCGCCCCGGGCACAGCACGTTCTAATGAGAATCATCCCTAAGCCAATCAATTCGAATTCCAAACTACGCATCGAAGAGACGCCAATCAATTTGCAACTCTGTGACAGGGAGGTCAAGGTTCATTATATAATTACTGCCGTCATTATTCCATTGTTATAAAGTTATTTATTCTTCACGCTTTGAGAAGCGTCTTAAGAAACTGCATTCTTTCACGTCGTTAAAGTATTTCCAGAAAATGAGGTAAAAGTTTTAAGTTATTATAGCAATAAAAAGGCAATGTAAAAACTAAAAAGAAAGAAAAACTTTATTTGCAGGACGCACGCAAATTTACAAGTTATAAATAATCATTATCATTATCTATAATATAAAAATAAATCGCAAAATGTGTTGGTAAGCGCAAAACTCGAGAATGGCTTAACCGATTTCGATAATTCTTTTTTTGTTGTGTTTGTTATTGTCAGGAGAAGGTTCTTATGAAAAAAAAAATAGGGTAGACTAGGGTTGAGCAGGGTAGAGTAGGGTAGACTGGAGTAAAGTAGAATTAACTGTTGCCGGGAGCGAAGCCGCGGGCAAAAGTTAGTATAGTATAAAACAAAGTTGCTTTCCGCATGTATGCTTAGATCATTAAAAGTACGTAACGGATTTTGATGCGGTTTTTTTAATGGGTAGAGTGATTCAAGAGGAAGGTTTTTAGAGGAGGTTTTAAAAACCTATTAACAAAATAATAATACTTAGGTACTTATTTTGCACGTTTTGTGTTTTTTTTTCTTTTTACATTAAAATCGATTGTATTTTGTTTCTGTCACTCTTTTCATTTCTCACAATCCATTTTGTTTGGGCTCCAATCGTTTCTGACTATGACTGAATCATGGAAAATGATGAACTACCTCACCTTGCTCACTTCCTCTGAATCTCAACAATCAACCTCAAGGTACCTCGTCTCTTTTTATTTTAATGTAATAACATTATATTAAGTACAACTGAAGCTTCGAAGGTTGCTCTGTGCATTAGATTGTGGCCAGGGGCGTAGTTAGTTGACCGACCGCCCTGGGCCAAAAGTGGCCCAGGGCGGTCGGTCAACCTTTTTTATATGAGAAAACCTCTTCTTTTCTAGTTGGAATGAAAAGGAGTGTTAGGCTTTTACTGAATAAAATTAGTTGCCTTGATTAACGTAGTGTTGCAATCTAGTTTTATTTACAACTAGCTATTAGCGGGATTTGTTCAGCTATTCTCGAGTTTTGCACTTACCAATACATTTAGCGATTTATTTTTATATATTAAAGGCGCTTTAGACGTGGAGTGGCGGGTTCCAGCCCGATATAGGTACTATACTATAATAAGTTAGAAGAGAATTTTTCGGTGGTTCATTAAACGGTTTGCTAATATGGTTTTGAGGTCACCATTTTTAGAGGCTCCGGCACTGCACCTTCAGTAGTTACGCCACTGATTCTAGTAGTCGTTAAGTTTAATGTTTTTAATGCATTTATAAGGACTATTGTTAACTGTGATCGTCTTTATTGTTTTCGATTAAGATTAGTCAAGGTCTGATATTACAGTGAAGGGAAGCAACAATTAAGATTTATACATTTAAAGTATTTATTTCAAACTAGCTTTTTGCAGCGGCTTCGCCCGCGTACATACAATATAGCCTATTTCACTCAGGAGTAAAGCAGCTTTCTATTGTTGCTAATTTTTTTCCAATCGGACTAGTAGTTCCAGAGATTACCTCCTACAAACAAAAAAACAAAGAAACAAACTTAACCTCTTTATTATATTAATGTAGAAAACCATTTATAACTAACCCGGACTGGCCTCGTTGGATTACGGCCCATTCCCTCTCCTAGAGAGGAGGCCTGAATCTCAGCAGTGCGATGTTCAACGCATGAGAGAAATGTGCAGGGTATGAAAACGATAAGTACGCGCCAAATAAGTTTAACTAAAGTGGCGACAGTCGCAGACCCCCGCACCTCGATTGAGACCCGAAAATCTGTTGCTGCGCATCGAAAGTCATAGTCCAACTTACGTGCTGCGAATAATACATCTTTTCGGAACTGTAAAAAATCTCAGGATTTTTCTAAGGAAATCAGGCCTTTTCTCCGGACTTTTAATTTATTTCATCTAGTAATCCTACCCCCAATAGGGTACGACGAGCAATACGTAGCTCGCCATCCGCCCGTCTGGTAACGGTTCAGACCAAGCCATGTCGTCGACGGCGCGCACTGTTCCCGCGCGCCTCAAGGAGTTGTCAGCAAATGTAGAGGCCCAATTGCAGGTCCGAAGCGTACTGGGGCCCCGGTCCGGTTTCTGAAAGGAAGGTCCGACCCTGGTATAAGGGCTAGGAAGGAATAGGGTGGGTCGTTTAGTCAGTAAGAGTCTGACACTGTTTCCCACTCCGTCCAAGGGCAGGATTCGTCAGTGGATAATTTAAAAAAAACTCTTGTAACAATTTTTTTCGAACGCCTAGAATAGAATGTAAGATACTTTTTTTTATTCCGGGCGAAGCCGCAGGCAGCAGTTAGTTTGCTATAAATAAAATGTTTATACTAAGACATACATATTTCATTAACAATATTAAAGAAAATTGCAGTCACAGCCCACAGCATAGTTGAAAATCTAATAACATAGGATTTATGAAGTCTAGTCATTTCGCAATCACCGTTTATGTGGCTTTTATAATCGCTGTCATGATCAAAGACAGAGCTTTATTTTGCAAGCTTATTGAGCTTAATTATGTGTGTTTAGTTCTTTGGTAAATAACAGACAGAGTATTACGCTGGTATGGCCACGTTTTACGAAAACCGGCAGACTACGTGGGTAACAGATGCCTCGCCATGCCGCCTCCGCCGGGACCCGGAAAACGAGGTAGGCCTAAGAGGCGTTGGATCGACGTCGTAAGGGACGATATGCGTGCTAATGGGCTTAAGGCAGAGGACGCAAAAGACCGAGCGAAGTGGAGACGACTAGTCAGGAAAGCGGACCCCGGGCACCGAGGTGAAAGCCAAGGTAGCAACCGGGACTTACGCTAGGCTGATGATGAGTTCTTTGGTAAATAACTATGTACCTGGATTAATTTGACAGGCCTGTTGGTTTACTGGTTAGGGATCCTGACTACTATGCTGTAGGTCGTCGATTCCCATACAGGACAAATGTTTGTGTGATGAGCTCAATCATTTGTCCAGTTTCTGGGTGTGTAATTTATCTATAATAATATGTATTAAATATGTAAGTATGTTTATCAGTTATCTGGTACCCATAACACAAGCTCTGCTTAGCTTGGGACTAGACGACGTTGTGTGAAAGTTGTGGAATATATTATATTATTATTATATTAACTTGGATTCAGTGGAAAGGCGTGCAAAGAGGCTGATTGTTGATCCAGATTTGGTTAGGTCCAATCTTCAAAGTCTCGATCACAGGCGCAGAGTAGCAGTAGGTGTCTTCAAGGCTAGAGTGAATAGGCTCTTAATAAACTAGTGCGCCTTACCATCAACGATTGCATCACTGCTTACCATCAGGTGGGATCGCAGTCAAGCACTAGTTTATTGCAAGTAAAAAAAAAAAAACTATGTACCTAAGTATGTAAGGCCTGAGGCCTTTGCCCAGCAGTGGGACAGCACAGGCTAGGTATAATAATATTATAATATAACCTAAGTATGTAAGTTAATTAGGGTTATGTAGTTTTAAGGTTAGATATCTAATTATTTGTACAGTTTACTAAATAAATTCTTCTAATATCAAGTATGTACTTGGATTAATAGTGGCCTGAAAAGGACGAAGGAAGTTTACGCGATTACGCGCAGTGGAAGCGTGCTGGGCCCATAACCTAATAAAACTTCAGGGATTTTTTCAGCAGACAGACAGTTTATTTGTCAAAATGTTACTCACATTAAATAAACAGATGGCGCTAATATAGCAAGTAGTTTATAGTTGTTACCTTATTTTAACAAGTATAACCCCCGACACACAAATTCAAGCATCATGACGGTCGACTTTGAATGCGTAGTCACCAAAGTAACGTGTTTAATTTATTTGCCGCATACTATATTAAATAAACACTAAAAAAAGTTAGGTACAATACGCCCTCAGTCATGCTTCTCACATTCAGTGAACTTCCGTGGCCCTCACACCAGTCAAAAATATTAATGAGCAATTAAAATGCATACTTTACTTATTTATATACTTCGCTCTCACCTACATAATATTACTGGGTCATTAACGTAATCGTAACAAAGGTTTCCTCGATCCTACACATATACATAATGATATTAAATGAAGTAGCATTTTAATATATACTGACATTTCCGTGTAGAAGCAGACAGGGCCGTACTTAGAATTGTTCGTAAGAGTTCTGTGGCCCTAGAACTGGCTTGATCCCCCTCAAGGAGATGTCAGCTAATGGAGAGGCCTAACTGCAGGGTCGAAGGCTACTGGGGCCCCAGTCCAGTTTCGGAAAGAAATGTCCGACCCAGGTATGAAGGCTAAGAAGGAATGGGTCGGGTCGTTTAGTTAGTAAGAGCCTGACACTGTTTCCCGGGTGTTTTTCAGACCATAAAAAAACTGCCAGTTTTTTTATGGTTTACCGGTGCCGGATTTAAAAAAAAAAGGGATATATGGAAGATATTTATGTTTGTTAGCGATTATCTCGCGTTCGGCTAACCGATTTTGATACTGTAGCAAGCCTCTTTTAATGCAACACATTGCTGGCTGGTTGGCGACGCATAGCCGTCAACGCTGATCGCGTCATGTCTTGCGCGCGCCCCGGTACTCACGTCTGTCTCTCTCAAACCTTCCAACGACACGTACGCATGCGCTAAGACGCAGCTGGTCGCCATGTTTTTTCCACTAGAAAGCTATTAAATAACGATGTATAGTGAAGTTACAATACATTTATGTACTTACCACTGAGCGGACTATTATTGTTCCCCGAACCTCTACAATACGGTTTTCAAAAGAATATTTGATATTTAAAAAAAAAATATTTTTTTTTGTTTTCATCGAATGATGGGACCGAATGGCGGAAGGTATCTTATTTTAGTTTGGCAGAGAAATAGTACAACTAAAAAGTGTGAAATTTTTTTTTTTTACATAAAAGTACTTCTACTAAGACTTTAATGTAAGTAAAAATAAAACACTTTTAATAGCGAATAGACTGAACTAATATTATAGAAACAACGAAAGTTTTTATTATATTAAAATATTTTTATTATTTATTTTTAATATGGAATTATATTTCTTTCTATGGGATTTACTTAAGCAGCTAGTGGACTTATAAATAGATCGATAATCGAGGAAGATTAGTTGTGTATGTATATAAATTATATGCTCCCCTACTGACATCACCCTTGAACTGTCAATTACTAGTTTTTTGGAAGTATTAAGATTAATTATGGTCATTACTATGGTAAGGTTACGTCTTATTACCGATTGCTCAAGCGGTATTAGAGTTTTTTTGGTGCAGGGAAGACATTACACTTCACACTAATAATACTGAGAGCCGATTTTTTAATAATAATAATAATAATCGTTTATTTATAAAAATAGGACATGAATATAGTAAAGTACAATATAATATTAAAAAGAGCACAGTTTCTTATTTGCCTGAACTAGGGTGACCCTGTGTTTCAGGCTAGAAAGAGCTTAAATATAAACTAATAAATTAACACCAAATACAACTGTTTTAAAAACTACTAAATTTAAAGATATATTGTGTTTTATTTACAAACTGTAAGTAGGTCTTCTGTCTCTACATACGATACACTTAGGAAATATTGGAAAATAGTCTTTTTACATTTATACTTATATAATTTGTAGATACTTAATATTCTATTTAATTTATTGTATAAAAATGGGCCTAAAAAGGTAAAAAATCTTTTAACAAATACAAATTTTGACGAAATAGTGAGTGATTGACTAGAGTACGGCCGTAGTATCTTGCCGAGTCTGAAGTCAGGTTCTACAAAAATAAAGGTTTAAAAAAAAATGCCAATAACAATTAAAAATTGCATTGATTTGCTTTAATCGCTTTTAGCATGCTTGTAAAAGGAGTGTTGGAGAAAATAGAGATGCAGTCTACATCTTAAAATTAAAATAAGTACTGACTTTAACACAAAATATTTAGTTTATTTTAGACCATTGTCAGCATGTAATCAAAGTGAGATATTATAGTCAAAAACCAATAAAAAAATTGCCCGCTGATATATATTACAAGTAAAAAAAAGAAAAAGAAAGAAAGAATAAGAAAGAAAGAAAAAGAAAGAAAGAAAAAGTGTTTTTTATGATTTTTAAGGCTAAAAAAACAATTTTTAAAATACTGAGTCTTATTTAGCATGCATTCATATTCTGTGTACATAAAACCACCAATAGTAGACTAGTGTAATGATAGTCACAGTCAATAAAAAAATATTCACTCTAGTCAACAGTTCAACACACTCGCAAACCAAAACAAAAAAATCCGCTACGTCTCAAGGCCGTCGGAAGCTCACACATCCTATCCTTACACGCACACTGCACGCATGCGACCTTCGAGTAAAAATAATAACAAAATTCACAGCAAACCATTCCGGTTTGACACTACTGTAGGGTTACCACGAGTCCGGAAAACAAAGGACGGTTCCGGAGATAGTGAGTTTTGTGTGACCCTGGCGGAGGTACGGGATATAAGTTCCAACAGAAAGACGTTTGCGTTGCGTTTTTGTTTTGTTCTGATTTGAGTTGAAATCGACTTTTTCTCAGTGTCCTGAAAGAAATTGCTTTAAGATGAATGGTCCAGGGTAGTTTGCCGTACGGCCGTCCGGTAGTCATCCGGACCGAGTCCGACTCTTCGACGGTGTGTAGTATATTTTTGTGTAGGTCAAATCTGAGCACTGAGAACACGTTACGGCGGTGAACTCGAAGACATGTGACTTCCACCTTACCGCACTAGCCCGGCGTGGTGGATAAAGGCCCATTCCTTCTCCTAGAGACGAGATCTGAGTTCCAGCAGTAGGAACATTAAAACATCGATACCATTTTGCTATACTTTTATCCCAGAAATCGAATCCTTTATTTGGTCAACCTCCAGTCGCTAGGATCAGTATACTGGTACGACCGGTTACTTATTTACTAGTTCCAGTTGCAAGTACGTATCGGGTTGAGTAGGTATGTACTTTACTGGCAACCCGCCGCATCGTACCTGTTTTACAATAAGCGGGATATAAGTAGAACTAAAATGGCAACCGGCCAGTAAATCCTTGAAATTCTCAGTGCTTCTGTACTATAATATGCATGTATGTGTACAGCTAAATGTTCTTCTATTGCATTTTATTCTTCGCATTGGATATATAGGTTGCTGTTTGATATCCCGTCTCGAGTCCCGCATGCGTATTTAACGCATTACAATAAATACAATATATGAAAAGGACATTTGCGGGTGACACGTGCGGAGCAATCCCGCATGCGTGATGATCGGCACGATATTAAAAACACCCTTTAGCTCTGGTTCTTTAGTTTATCTATTGTATATATATATATAAAAGGAGAAATTGACTGACTGACTGACACATTATCAACGCACAGCCGAAACTACTGGGACTAAGAGCGTGACATTTTGCCCAAGGCTTCCTTTTGAGACGTTGGCGAACACTAAGAAAAAATTTTCAAATTTCACCCCCTAAAGGGTTGAAACGCGTGTCCAAAGTTTGTGCGAAAATTTATTTTTAAGCGGGCGAAGCCACTGACAGAAAGCTAGTGTACAATAAAATTAATCACTTTGTATAGTAAAGAAAACCGTAAGAAAAGCTGTTCAGTTTTTGAATTTATCACGAATACAAACAGACAGACGCGATGTAGAACTTTGTTTGGATTGTGTTGTGTCTGTCCGGTCTGCTCTTAAGTGTCAAGTGAGGTCGTTGCTTCGTTCCGTATGTACTCGAGTGCCGCGAGCTATTGGCATGTAGTATATACGAGAGTAAAGCTAAGGATTAAGAGAGCAGTACTTACTAGAGATGTTGTTATATGAAAATCCGAATTTTCATAAAACTAGTATAGAGGTTTCGGATACGAATATGTATATTAAATTATTTTCAGACAAACTTCGTACCACCGATTTTTTTTTCGTTAAAATTATTTAAACCTTCAGAAACGAACAGCTATTTTTTTTTTTCATTTGCCTACCCGCCCAAGCTTCGCACGGGTGGAATGGTGATATTAAATATATTTATGCATGTATAAATTTTCCTCTTGAATCACTCTATCTATTAAAATATCCGTATCACAATCCGTTCCGTAGTTTTAAATATCTAAGCATACATAGGGACAGACAGCGAGAAGCGACTTTGTTTTCTAGGTTTTATACTATGTAATGATTAACCGCTAGTTTTAGAATTTTAAAGTTATAAAAATAAAATACTAAAAGCAAACTTTGCCTTACATAAATAGTCTTGAATATCCTTTACAGTAGTTACATAAGAAAATATTATTATAGCCACATTCAGTTTCGGATACATTTTTTATTTCGGATATCCGATAGTTTCGGTTTTGGAGTTCAATAACACCCCTAGTCCTTACTGGTCTCTCAATCAATTTGTCAACTAAACCAGCATTTCCTTGTGTATGTAAGCTGGTTTTGTTGATTGATTGATTGATTGCGGAAATTGAACAAGTCAATTAAGAGATGAAAAGATTGAAGCTTAGGTATGTTCCAAAGGTTTATAACTGATTTTTCTTTAACCGGTCCATTAAAGAAAAATCAAAAAGGAGTTCTTCAAGCTTGATGGCGTCTGTCTAAGGCCAGCAGTGTCGGATCAGCAAGCAAGGGTTATTTAGGTGGGCAAAAGTCATCTAATGACTTACTCTGCGCTCTTAGGTGGGACGGGAGATAATGTCAAACTTTTACTGACTGAAAAACCTACTTCTGTTCCTTTTTGTCTTCGTTCCAGGACCCGGGTGTAACAATTTTACATTGCCCCATTGCCTTAGTGAGCCGGTTTTTAGACCACTACTTGAGACGCACGTAGAATGATACGCGCTTTCAACGACTTGGGCCCTGCCCAGAAGGTTGGACGGTGAGCTACCGATTTCTCGCAAGCCCGCGCCTACGGCATATTGTGCTTACTATGGGCCCCATCAGAAGGTTTAAAGTTATCTATTGCTAGGAGTTTCTCACATCACATTAGAAAATACTTTGAAATAATTTAGCAAATAATATAAAGGGTCTTGACAAGCAGACAGACAGACTAATAATAAAGTGATCGTTTATTTGTGGTTTTTTTATGGTTAAAAATCATCTAATGACGAATCTCGCTCTTGGACGGGGTCTGAAATATAGACTCTTACTGACTATATGTATAAACACCCCACCCCGTTCCTTCTTTGCCCTTCGGACAGGGGTCCTTTCAGAAAGAGAACCAGGGCCCCAGTAGGCTTCAACCCTTTTGCAGAGTCCCTGCATCCTATAAGGGGTTCGTTTATTCCTTTTGCGTTATGGAACAATAAAAATGTGTGCATATTTACAATTGGCAACCTTTCGCTATTCCCATTAAGTAGTCTAGCTAGATTGATCACTATTTGCAATAATCATTACTAGATTTTGGCCGCGGCTTCGCCCGCGTGGTATTGGGGTTGGGGTTTCCGGGATAAAAAGTGTCCTATTCCAGAGTGTATCCTATGCCTGTGCCAAATTTCATCCATGTCCGTCCAGCCGTTTTTGCGTGATTTAGTAACAAACATCCAAACATCGTAACTTTTGCATTTATATTATTAGTAAGAAGTAAAATAACAATGAGTGCATATTCACAATTGGCAGCCATTCGCATTTCTTATTAAGTAGTTCAGCTAGATTGATCACTATTTGCAATAATACATTACTCCAATCTGTCGATCTACAACGAATATCTAGCTTGAACGTTATATTATCTGAACACGAGTGCTACAAAACTAACTGGAGCAGGTACACAAAATAAACTTAGTCTGGCAAAGGTGTCGAAATAGCCTGAAGGTTGCGCTGCAGACCGTTCATAGCGATTCTTGCGCAACAAGCACAGTACCCCGAACTGGCTTATTTTCCTTTTATTACCAGAGGGAAAATGGCTTAGAAGAATTTTAATTGGATTGAAGAATAGGTAATTGAATAGTTAATGATGATGATACTTATGGATTCATTACACGAACCAAGTAAACGGGGGAATCAGTGCAATACTCGGTACAGAACGGCCGTCGGATCTTGGCGAGTCGGAAGTAAAGCCGCGTTTCCACTAGGCAACATTTGACGAGCAACATGTTGCAGAACATGTTGAAAGTCAGCGCGGAACTTTTGTTGAACAACGTTGTCGCTCTACGCATCTACTACTTTACGTTAGTCATCACCAACATGTTACCAAAGGAACTTGTGTTGATTGCAGCGGCATTGGTTCTGATTTTATACAAAAATACATCAAAAAGAAAAAAATCATGTTGGTGAGTTAGAAAATACCTAGAAAATAAAGAAAATATAACGATTCTCTTTAAACAAAAAACAAGCCGCGCGTCATGTTGCGCGTCAGCTGGCAACGTCGCGCGCCGTTGTGCAGCGTTGCCGTACATGTTGAGCGTCACGTGTCGCGCGCCAAATGTTGCCTAGTGGAAACGCGGTTTTACTTCAGACTCTTTTATTCTTCAGAACTTTTATATAACTCATGTAATAATTTCGTATTTAATTTAGCAAAGAAAAATCCTTGAATGTTCCCTGAATCCTTATTCATAAATTCACTTTATTTCTTGCCAAGTTTCGATCTCTAATCCTCATGTAATCGAGGCAGTTGACTTAACTGCGGACTGAGTCCAAGTCATCGTCGTCGGCGCGTATCAGTGTGTGCGCTTCGAGGAGTTGTCAGTAAACCTTGGGGGCCTTGGGTTGTCAGTAGGTTTGAAAGCTACTGGGGCCAAGGGGATCGATTCCCAAACGAAGGTTCGTCCTAGGTATGAAAGGCAACGAAGGAACAGGAGTTTGTTTTTAGTCAGTAAAAGTCTGAAACTATCTCCCAAAAGTTAAAGTTTTTTTTATGGTAGGTGAAAATCATCGAATGACGAACCCGTGGGTAGAATAAGATAGAGTAGGGTAGAGCAGAAGAGTAGAAACGCGAGCGAAGCCACGAGCAAAAGTTAGTAATACCTATAATAAAATTGTTCGTGTTTTCATGACCTAAAACAAACAAAATATTATAGCTATTCTAGTTAATAACTCATTGTGTTATGAAAGTTAATTGGCCGTAATGTTTCCTCGCAATAGATAAGATATTTCAACTTAACTTCAAACGAATTATAAACATCCTCTTTGCTGTGAGTAGCTAATTATAATGAACATCGAACTACCGTCCGTTTTGCACTGTTCATTACCAAATCCTCAGGTAATTGATAAATAGAATAGAATAATAAAAGAATGGAATAGAATTGAATAGAATAGAAATACGTTTATTCGATACAGACACAGCACAACAGTTACAAACACACACGTTAAAAAATAACAAAAATAAAGTGTACGCTGAGCGTACACTTGCGTAATTTAAAGGGAGGTAAGGATTGTGCTTCAGAAATGTATAGCCGAATTCTGCAAAATCCGTTCCATCATCTGAGAACCAGCTTTTCGGTGATGTCCTGCCGTTTGGTATAAGCTGGACATCCAAATTATGCACACAAAACGTTTTGGGAACACATTAATTGTACGTACAGCCAAGGAGTTGAATTCGCTGCCGAAGTCTCCATCGTCGACCACATCGTTCTTTTCCGTCAGGTATAAGATATGGATCAAATGTAACTCTAGAAGTAACCTCGTGGAAATTCTAGTTTTTTTTTTTTTTTTTTTTATGGTAGGTGAAAATCATCCAATGACGAAACCCGCTCTTGGGCGGAGCGGGAGACCAGTGTCAGACTCTTACTGACTAAAAAAACCTACCCCGTACCTTCCTTGCCTTATTTCTGGAGTCGAGGTTACAGTTTGCACATACCCTCTAGGCTCCAGGAGGCTTCGACCTGAAGGGCCCCTGCAGTTTGCTGACAACTCCTTGAGGCGCGCGGGAACGGTGCGCGCCGTTGACGACTTGGACTCGGTCTTACCAGACGATCGGACGGCGAGCTACCCATTGCTCACCGTCCGCGAGCCAGTGTCTACGGTGGCCGGATATTGGCAGGATCGCGGCGGCGACGGCTACGGCGAGTACGCCGTTGCCTTTGCCTTATGCGGTCGGCCTCCTCCTTGTGGAAATTCTAGTTAAGCTTCGGTTTGTGATAGCGGTGGATATGAGTGCAACGTTGCGCATGAATTGCTGGTAAATTCATTTACACGTGTTTTTAGGGTTTCGTAACCTCAAAAGGTAAACCTTAGGGCCTCTGCAAAAGGGTCGAAGTCTGCTGGGGCCCAGGATCTCTTTCTGAAAGGAAGGCTTTTCCCCTTTTCGAAATACAAAGAAAGAATGGGGTGGGATGTCTAGTCAGTAAAAGTCTGACATTGTTTTCCGCTCCGCTCAAGGGCCGGATTGGCCATTGGAAGATTTTAGCCCATCGTAAAAAAACCCTAGAAGTAAACAAATTCACTCTTAACTTAAGGAGAAAACCTAGAGGCCCTAGGTAGTAGCTATCATTCTCCAAAAAGAGGCGATTATTTCAAGGATTTACAATTATACCGATAGAACAGGAAAATACACATGATTGTATCAGTGTGTGACCTTGATTTCGATACGTGAGAATGGACGCTAGGCCAACGTACGAGACGTTGTGCAACTAATACAAGCATAGCATTAACATTCAGGAACAGTTGACCGATGATCTGGTATCCGATGAATGCGAGACGCAATGTTTGTAGACGCACACGCTACAAAGTCAATAAATCGCCTCCAAAAAACCAAAATCAAATCACGTCCATAGTCGCTTCACCATCAACGATTGCATCACTGCTTACCATCAGAGGGGATCGCAGTCAAGCACTAGTTTATTGCAATAAAAAAATATTACTATATTAAGTGACATAAATATAGAAGTTAAATATGTGTTAAAAAATTACAATTTTAATTATCTTTATTTGTGGCGTACAGATATGTATAATTAAAACTGTATAGTTCTAGGCAAAGCTTAAAGGTTCCACCTGTCTTTAACCCCTCATACTCGTATTTACGAACAAAAATTTTGGTGGGGTAGAAAGGTTCTAGAGTGACGACCGTGTACAGGAAGACACGCTGTTAGGTCTTCCACATGATTTGGTGAGGGTCGTGGGGATCCGATGGATGTGAGACAAACTGGGGCTTTAAAATGACGCAATAGACCGCCCATTTTACCCTTATTTGTAATAAGGTTAGTCCTATGAATGTTGAGATGGATGTGTGGTGTGACGAGAATGGATAAAGTGAGAAATGAGTATATTAGAGGAAGTCTGAAAGTGGCGCCAGTGACTGAAAAGTTGAAAGGAAATCGTTTGTCTTGGTATGGTCATGTGAAGAGGAGAGATGAAACGCATGTCACAAAAAGAGTTCTGAGTTTACACGTAGATGGATGGAGAGGAAGAGGGAGGCCAAAGAAGAGATGGATGGATTGTGTGAGGAGTGATATGAAAGAAAAGGGAGTTAGTGATAGTGTGACGGGTGACAGGACAAAGTGGAAGAAAAAAACATGTTGCACCGACCCCAAGTAAAATGGGATAAGGGTAGGATGATGATGATGTTAGTCCTATGTATATTTGTAGTAAATGTATTGTACAATAAGGTGTAAATAAATAAATAATAAAAGGTCAAACGTGTGAGCGAGAAAGAGGGGATGCAGAGAGTATACTCTCTATACGGCTTCTATCTCTATAACGATTCAGTTTAGGTCGTCAAGTAAATCACGTTAAGAATTCGTGGTCCTTCTCTTTACCAGTCCAGTTATTAAGCAATAAACCAGTTTTAAATCCACAAAAAAATACATTAATTTTTAATTTAAATTCGATTAAAAAGTACATAAACAAAGTGGTAATGTAAATCATGGTCAAGCTACGGTTAGGTAACCGGCGGTTACTGACCTACGACAACCGTGCGAGCGACGCCGGCGGCCATGGAGTCAACTGCGCTAGTTTATTTTATACGCTTACTTTTAACTTGCGAGTTGACTTGGGTTATAAAAAAATAGCTTTTTTCAGCGGCTTCGCCCGCGTACAGCCTATGTCATTCAGGAGTAAAGCAACTTTCTATTGTTGCTATAATTTTTCCAATCGGACCAGTAGTTTCAGAGATTACCTACCTCCTACAAACAAAAAAAAACAAAAAAAAAATTACCTCTTTATTATATTAGTGTATATAATTTCATTTTCATTTCAGAAGAGATTTGATTTCGTGAATTAAAAAACTTGAAACGATGCATTTTTTTAAATTGTTCTTCCCCATAGAAATCGGCCATTTGAAATTGTGCCTAGGCCTCTAACGTTGGCCATTTGGAATCGTGCACAGGCCTCTAACGTTTTATAAGTACTCATGTTTCAATTTTCAATATTGAAATGAACATACGGGCATCTGTCAAGTTTCTGTCAATCTTGATAATTTGAAAGTGAAATACTGATTTTGCCAGATATGTATGCATCTTGCTGTTAGTGAACTTGACTGTCCATCTGTCATATTATTTATTCTTATTTTACTTCAAGCTTTTTGTGTAAAAATCGTATACAAACAAATAAAACTGTTAATATAACAAAACCATGGCACTAAGTCGACTGATTTCAATTCGTTATTCAATTTTATTTAAAGAATAGATATTTAATTACGTAACAATAATAATACAACATAAGATTGATAACACCTACACAACCACAAAATAACAAGCTACACTGTATTCTCCAAAAAAAAAAAACACCAAACAAAAACCACAAAGAAAAATCTTGACATATTTCAATCTAACAAAAGAAATAACAAACCACGGTCACAAGTCTCTACTCCACGCACGTCGTTGTTCTGTGGACAGTCGCGTATTTTGTCTGTCATTACGCAACTAGGTCAGGTTCATTCAACATTGTTTTACTTTTTTTCCAGGCTAAGGACTTAGTTATTATGCCTCTGTTCTTTACCATTATCAAATAGTAATAATAGCCCTATAATTATATCTATTTTTAACCTCGGGAATTTATGTTCAGTAGGTACTTAATTGTTATTAATGTAATGCATCAAAACATTGCTGGATTGTTAAACAAATCAGACTTGTTAACTGTACAATTAGAAAACTTACAGAATCAAGGGACAACTATTGATGTACTCTGTTTGACAGAGCATTTCATAACATCTGGACATGAGAATTTATTGTACATTCCAAATTTCCACTTAGCCGCTTACTTTTCAAGAAGTACAAATCGAGGAGGAACTTGTATCCTTGTGAGGCAGGGTCACCAGTACAGGGAACTGCCAGATATTACTAAACATTCTGTATCAGGAGTAATTGAAATTTGTGCTATAGAATTAATTACCTATTCAATTATTGTTATTTGTGTATATAGAGTACCAAATTATAATTACCTGACATTTTATGAAAAGCTTGACATTGTATTAAAAAAAGTTAGTTTATTATCGAATAAAAAAATTGTTTTATGTGGTGATCTTAACATTAATATACTGTTAAGAAATAAGACTACTCTAGATTTGGAACACTTCCTACTTACCTATAACTTAACTCTAGCTTTAAACCAGCCTACTAGGCCTCATAGTAAAACTTGTATTGATAACTTTGCCCATAATCTAAAAAAAGGATGGAAAGCGGAAATTATTGATCTCATGTTGTCAGATCACACATCACAAATACTTAAAATACCTGTAAACAAAACATGCCGCCTAAAATTTTGGAAAACGGTAAAAAAAAGTTACACCAAACAAAATCTTGATAAATTTAAATCATGTATACAGAACTTATCTTTCAAAGATGTTTACGAAAGTAATGATGTTGATGTAGCCTATAAGAACTTTCTTGAAACTTTTTTGTTGTTTTACAATCTCTGTTTTCCAGAGAAAATAATTACCATAAAAACAAAGAAACATGTTAAATGGATTTCTCATGGCATTAAAACATGTAGCAAAAGACAGAGACAGCTATTGTGGAATTACAGACTACACCCAACAAAACAAGCTAAAAGGGAATTAAAAAAATATACAACTCGGTACAAAAAAATTGTTAGACTGACGCAGAAGGCACAAAATAACTACCTTATAAACAGCTCGCAAAATAAATCTCAAGCCACATGGCAGATAATCAATCGTTCTAAAACCAACTTGCCTAAAGAACAGATACTGACAATAAAAAGAGACAATTTGATTTACACAAACCCGACTGACATAGCAAATGCATTTAATGACTACTTTATAGATGACATTGAGAATAATGTAACAAATGACATTAACATTAATAATAAGTTAGATAACTTGACAATGCAATCAATGTTTATGCAGCCTGTACTTAAATCTGACATTATTTTAGCTACAAAAGCACTAAAAACTACTAGTACTGTGGGTATTGATGGTATATCAACAAAAGTAATCAAATATGTAATTGAGGTTATAGCACCTGTCTTAGCACATATTATGAATATAGGTATAGCCGAGGGCGTCTATCCTGCTGAATTGAAAAAAGTCATAATAAAACCGCTCCATAAAAAGGACGACAAAAATAATGTAAAAAATTACAGGCCAATAGCCAAAATTCCAGTTTTTTCTAAAATTTTCGAAAAAGTTATTTATAACTCACTATACCAGTTTTTTACTAAATACAATATTCTGTGCAAAGAACAAAACGGTTTCCGTAAAAATAAAACAATTAACATGGCAATTTTCGATTTTTTAAATAATGTTATGTCTGCTGTTGATAGAAAGACTCCCATCTGCGCTATTTACACAGACATGACAAAAGCTTTTGACTATGTTGATCACAAAATCCTTTTAGATAAATTGCATTGCTATGGCATCAGAGGTAACATTTTAAAATTACTGGAATCTTACCTAAGCAACAGATTACAGTGTACTGAAATCACAAGAGTTTGCGCAAAAACCAAAACAGAACGAACTTATGTGTCGAAGTTCAGAAGTATAAAGTATGGAGTGCCTCAAGGTAGCGTGCTTGGGCCACCTTTATTTCTCATTTACATAAATGATTTGCCAAAAGTGACACAACAACAAATGATTTTGTTTGCAGATGATAGCACCGCCTTAGTAGAATGTAAAGACTTAAATACATATCAATTTGACATTAATAATACCCTTACTGACATAATTAATTGGCTTAATATGAATAATTTAATAATTAACCTTAAAAAAACCAATGTAATGCATTTTCACCAGAGAATTGAAGCCCCAAATATTAGTGTTGAATACAATGGCACTGAAATAAAAGAAGTAAAAGTATGTGTATTTTTAGGTATTCATATTGATAATAATCTTACTTTTAAACCTCATATAGAACAGCTTTGTAAAAGAATAAGTAAATTTGCCTACGCACTTTTTCAATTGGCTAGAAAAGTCAATATGGATGCGTTACTTGTTGCCTATCATGGTCTAGTTGCCTCACTACTAAGATACGGAATTATTTTCTGGGGTAATTCCACGGATAGGGAATTGATATTCAAGGCACAAAAAAGGTGCATTAGAGCTATGTGTGGTCTGAAAACTGACGACAGCTGTGCACCATACTTTAAATCTTTAAATATACTTACGCTACCTTCATTGTACATATTGGAAATGTGTATATTTGTCAAAACAAATCCTAAACTTTTTGAAAAATTTACAATGGTAAGAAATGTTCCAATTCGTAGTCAGTACAAAAATTCTTTGTGTAATTATAAATGTAAAACAGCATTATTAAAAAAAAGTGTCTTGGGTATGGCACCACGCATTTATAATAAAATTCCAGAGGCCATAAAAAATTTAAACTATTCACAATTTAAGAAAAAAATGAAATTACTCCTAATTGATAAATGTTATTATACTATTGACGAATACTTAAATGATGAATTTATATAGCATTACATTCAATTTTTTTTTTTTTTTTTTTTTAAATATTTTAATTATTGTGACATATTATATTACTTTGACATTTTAATTGTTTTGACATTATAATATTCATCTTGACACTTTAGTTATTTAAAATGTTATTTTTATTGACATTTACTTGATTTCCTTTTTTTATTATATTACAATTTTAATTGTGTTGACATTTTGATTGTATTTGACATTTTAATTTTATTGACATTTTATTTGATTTAAAATTTTGGAAATTTGTATTGAAATTTAATTGATCAGTTTGAATAGCTTTGAAATTTAAATAGTTATAGTAATATGTAATGGCTTAATTTATTTTGCAATGTAATACGATTATACAATTATAGCACCTCAAATTTGTACGCCGCCAGGCATAACATAGCGCTCTGTTCATTATAAATAAGATCTGAATTGTTTTTACCTATGTTAACAAATGAATAAATTACTTACTTACTTACTTACTTGAGTAATAAAGAATTTATTCTAAGTATTTCAATTTAACGACTCCATTCTTTTCTGATTCACTAATTGAGACGCTATGACATCATTACATAGTATAAAACAAAGTTGCTTACCCCCTATGTATGCTTAGATCTTTAAAAGTACGCAAAGGATTTTGACGCAGTTTTTTTTTAATAGATATAGTGATTCAAGAGGAAGGTTTATGTGTATAATACATGCGTATTATATTCAATATCAGTAGCCGTGCGAAGCTAAGGCGGGTCGCTAGTTGTTTGTAAGGGCCATCGTGACGCTGGGACACAAAAAACATAGGTTATTTTAAGCCTAAGGCTTGCGGACGATGAGCAATGGGTAACTCACTGGCTCGTAGTGTTTTACGCGCTCCACAAAGAGATTCCATTAGTGACACCACATGAGCTACGCCCCAACGAAGCTTGATCGTTATTTCGTCCCTGTTGGAACAATACAGTAATAATTCAAGCCAATGCAAACTATAACCTATGCTATATGATAAAGAACAATACGAGCAATCTACACAAGTCTGGAAAATAAAATACAACAATACAAGTCTGGAAAATAAAAATTTTCATAGCAAGCTTTAATAGCGCGATACACTCGTATACCTATGCTAGCTTTCTACTAGCGGCTTCGCCCGCGTAAAACTAGGTTTTCGCACAAACTTTGGGGGTCAATTTTGGAAAATCCAATCTTAGTGTTCGCGTCATAAAAGGAAGCCTTGTGCAAAATTTCACTTACATAATCACAGTAGTTACGGCTGTACGTTGATATGTCAGTCAGTCAGTTTCTCCTTTTATATATGAGAGAGATAACTGGTTTATACTATCGGGCTTAGGACAAATTAGTTTGAACTAGGCTAGTTTATCCTATTGCGTAGCCTAGGCCAAACTAGTTTGTCCTCAAATCGGGTTTGGCCGGTAACATATATATATATATATTTTTTATGGTAGGTGAAAATCATCGAATGACGAAACCCGCTCTTGGGCGGAGCGGGAGACCAGTGTCAGACTCTTACTGACTAAAAAACCTACCCCGTACCTTCCTTGCCTTATTCCTAGAGTCGAGGTAACAGTTTGCACCACCCTAGGCTCCAGGAGGCTTCGACCCTGAAGGGCCCCTGCAGTTTGCTGACAACTCCTTGAGGCGCGCGGGAACGGTGCGCGCCGTTGACGACTTGGACTCGGTCTGGAAAGTTACCAGACGACCGGACGGCGAGCTACCCATTGCTCACCGTCCGCGAGCCAGTGTCTACGGTGGCCGGATATCGGCAGGATCGCGGCGGCGACGGCTACGGCGAGGGCGCTGTTGCCTTTGAATTATGCGGTCGGCCTCCTCCTTTACGAGCATTACTGCTTCGCAGAAGGAGGCGACCGCCTGCCATTCCTCTTCGCTGCGGACCATGGCCTGAACCAGGGCCCGGCGCGAGAGGTCGCCGCCGCTGATCACCCCCACGAAAACATATATATAGATTGAATATTGATAATAATTGAAACTCGTCAAGACGAATCACACGAGCCCACACTCGATGAAGCTGTGTCGTCATGGAGGGCCTTCCTCACAAGCCTATCACATGGTTTAAAAGCTTGTTGCTTCATTTAACGCAATCCAAAGTGATGTCTGATGCAAAAATAATGCGAAAAAAGAAAGTTAATACCTGAAAACTCTGTTGGCTTTCGGTAATTCTACGATTTATTCGAATTTTTCACTATTTTTTTTCCAGGAAATACGTGTTTTTATTAAACCCTTAAGGATTTAAAAAAAAAAACTGCCATCATTTAGAATCTCGATCAAATGCGCAAGGCCCCTATAGAAGTACTACTACTAAGTGTAGTAGTAGTACTTCTATAGGGGCCTCTAAAAAACCTCTAAAAAGTATACTAGTAAGTGTACTAGTATACTTTTTAGAGGTTTTTTACTGAATTACTCTTTCACAAATTTATGTTCTGATTTCTGTAGAAGAAGTGGTAATATCCACAAGATGTGTACCTATCCAAAATATCTGAAGAAAGATTTGTAATAACATCAATATATCATCATAATTAGCTTCATTTTTTTTTCTGACAGACCGACTTCTTGACATTTCAAAAGTGCCTGTAAAGGTTTATTTTTAACTAGCCTTTTGCTAGCAGCTTCGCCTGCGTGAAAATAGGTTTTGGCAAAAACTTTAGACACGCGTTTCATCCCTTTGGGGTCGATTTTTGGTAAATTATTCCTAAGTGTTCGTCTACGTCATAAAAGTAAGCCCTGTGCAAAATTTCACTCTCCTAGTTCCAGTAGTTTCGGCTGTACGTTGATATGTCAGTCAGTCAGTTTCTCCTTTTATATATACAGATAAATGCTTTGAATCTTTAAATCACGTAAGACAGGTTGTGTGAAAATATAATTCGGGTTGGCCGACCTTAATTAATTCCTATGGCCAACTTTCACTTCCATCATCAAATCAATCCTACGACATAAGAATTTTGCATTATCATCTGATTTACACATGCATGCAAAATTTCAGCTTAATCGGTAACCGGGAAGTAGATCAAATTTACAAGGTTTCATCACAAACATCGGGAGAAGTGAAACTAATAAAAAAAGCTTTAAAGAAAGAATCAGGGTCTTTAAACAAAAGTTTAGGAAAAGTATCTTTCCCCCTGAAAGACTATTTGTTTGAGTCGCTTTTGGCACTGGAGTAGTCGTTGTGGCAGCACTTGGGGGAGGTCTATATCCAACAAAGAACATCTTTCAGTTGAAATGATGATATGAAGCTGATCACTTTTAGCGATAAGACCGCCCATTGTGACACCCTATCAATTTTATGTTCCTATTGTTATTTTGCATTTTTGGTATGCAATAAAGAACATATCTATCTATTCTGTCTATGAAGAGAATCTCTAACAAGTCCAATGAGCATGAAAATGCAGTTCTTCCCACCATAAAAAATGCAGTTTTTCAAACCTACTTATTTTATAGAGTTAAACAGCTTTATCAATAACTAGCTTTTGTCAGCGGCTTCGCGCGCGTACATGAAATATAGCCTATGTCACTCAGGAGTAAAGTAGCTTTCTATTGTTGCTAAAATTTTTCCAATCGGACCAGTAGTTCCAGAGAATACTTCATACAAACAAAAAAACAAACTTTACCTCTTTATTATATTAGTGTAGATAAGGGCTTTATGGGCTTTATGAATGCACTTCAATAACCAAGGCCACCCGTAATGAAAACATACGTGTTTAACTGTTTAATATACAGAATAGTGCGCTTTTAACAACTTTACTGACGCAAGAAACAAGCTATGTAACATCATCGTTATGAGGGAATGAAGTAAATTGTATCTACGCATCGTTACGACTTCCTCATAGTTTCTTTATTATGGTTTATGGGTCCAGGTAAAAATAATAAATACCTACATTAAATCTATCTTCTATACAATATGTAACTTGACTGGCCTGTCAGTCTAGTAGTTAGTGAACCTGACTGCTATGCCGAAGGTCGTGGGTACGATTCCCACCCAGGACAAATGTTTGTGTGATGAACACGATCATTTGTTCTGTGTCTGGGTGTAATTTATCTATAATATGTATGTATTTCGAAATATATAAGTATGTTTATCAGTTGTATAGTACCCATTACACAAGCTCTGCTTAGCTTGGGACTAGATGGCGTTGTGTGATAGTTGTGAACATATTATTATTATTATTATTAACTAAAACCTTGTTGTTTCTTCAAGCCTAGTGCTTGAAGGAACAACAATGTTTTTTGTTTTTTAAATTTAAAAAAAATAACAGCGGTGTATCGCATGCTTGGCGCTTATAAATCTAGCTTACTACATAAGTTCATGACCTTATGAACAATTCTTTATCAATTTAATTAATTAATCTTTAGATATTTTTATGCAAAATTGATAGTTGTGACAGACACACTCTTCTTTGATCGCTGCTTAACATAAATTCAGACATTAGTCAATCTCTCAAAGTCAAAGTCAAAATCTTTTTATTTCACTTAGGCCTACATGGGCACTTGTAAAACGTCAGAAGTTAGTGCTCAATTCCAAATTAACAGACCTCACGATGCGATTACAAACCCTTCTGACAGCCTATAGGCTAGTTACCGTAATACAAATTTGCTTACAACTATTACTTTATATTATCAACATTATCATCAGCCTCCTTAATGTTCCTACTGCTGTGACACAACCCTTCCCTCTAGGAGAGGGTTATTTTGTTGGTGTTTTTTTCGATTCGAGTCTATTTCGAATGCTTTTGCGAATCTATACATAGTTTCAAATGTAGAATATAGAATTCTCGATGCGCCTGCGATGGCTTTGATAGCAATAAAACTGATATCTTTATTATTTTGTCTTTCTCACACATTTTTGATGTGTATGCTCCCCACAGATTAACAAAACTCGGTGTAATACAGGACCTAATTCGACAAATATGACTTTACTTGAGTATTAGAATTCGTTTTAAGGATAATTAATAACTTTTAAAAGGTTTTTTTGAACAAAATAAAACGAAAAGACAGTTTTAATTGCCAAAATAACTTACAACTTTTTGTTTTATATCAGGCATTTGTTTCTAAATATCGTTTTTGATTTAACTAACGCTCTCATCTTCCTGGTAAGGGGGATGAGGGGAGGTGACATGGGGTGACATCCCAAGAGAAAATCCGGGGTTCTTTTTAGCGATTAAAAGTATAACTCGCCCTCTTACGTGAGACGTCATTGTATGACTTCCCACTTTAACAAGTTTTTAATGAAAAATTTTTTTTTTCATAACAAGCTTTTATAGCAGCGGTCTATAATTATATAATTAAAACTCGTCAAGACGATTCACACGAGTCCAAACTCGACGTGGTTGTGCCGTTTAATTACAGAGTTCCTATGGCTACCTCGTGATTCCATCATCAGATCAGCTCCATGTCATCATAATATTGCATTGTCATGCGATTTACACTGGCATGCAAAATTTCAGCTCAATCGGAAACCGGGAAGTGGATCAAATTTAAGTTGCAAGATTTGATTACAGAACGACAGACAACGGGACAGGTGAAAGTAAATAAAAGCTTGTAAAAAAGGAGCCTGATTTGTTTTTTTTATGTATTTTTAAAGTCGGTTCTAATTTGTATGATGTAAGGATTTATTTATAAGATTCTAATCATCTTACCGAAGTATCCCATTCTCTTAGTTCGTTATACTCTCCGTTTAATTACCACTAAGAAGCCAGTTATTCGTAAGTACGCAATAAACAATCGCTAATGAATGCTTCACGCAACGCTCAGAGACTATTAAAGTTTAATTAATATCTACACACCTAAGCCAAGATTACTGCCTATCACAAAAAGCTAAGTAGCACAAGGATTTAGACATAGACCACACAAGTTACATCTACAGTTTATTTACACTAATATTGTAAAGAGTTATATTATATATTTGGTTATATATTTGCAAAGTACTCCAAAAGTGGCTCATCTCACAAAGTTTTTAATAAATTTAACTAAATGAAATGTGTCATTGCGCAAATCTTATCTTACTAATATTATAAATATGAAAGTTACGATGTTTGGATGTTTGTTACTCAATCACGCCAAAACGGCTGGACGGATCTGGATGAAATTTGGTACAGGCATAGGATACACTCCGGAATAGGATATAGGCTACTTTTTATCCCGGAAACCCCAACCCCAATACCACGCGGGCGAAGCCGCGGGCAAAAGCTAGTAGTTATATATGTTACCATTTCCTGTACCACAATTTATGCAAATAAATGGTTTTGGCTTTATAATTTGTCAGTTTCGATATAATATATGTCGAAGCCATTTCGTAAAATACGCCATATTACGATTTGGCGCGGGGTATTCGATTACAAATACACAATATTTTTAAACTTATACCACAACCGTTATAGTTTCCTTCAATAAAATCAGAGCACATTCCTTGCCAGTAACTGATGGGCAATTGGAGCTATTATTCAATAAATATACGCTTGGAAGCTATTCAGTACGAATTGAAGCGGTTAAAGAAGTATTTATTAAGGTATTTGACCAATAGAAGGTCTTAATTCTGCTACAGTTTTTGGTTAGTAGTAACACTAGCGCAATATAAATACTTATATCATTATCTGAGATGTTTGAAGATACTTTAAAGTTCTGTTTTACTTTGGATGTTGGAAAAATTCTTTTAACTCGACTAATAAAATATTAGATTTTATTCTATATTTTTCATTTAAAAATACCGTAATTAGAGACATAATAGAAAGAGAATAGTTGTGCGAACGCCGGCGTTTGATTAGGGCTCAACTCAAGAGTTTAATCCATTGATATCCAGTTGATATGAATTGTTCATATTCATAAAATGATAGTATAAAATATCAATTAAAACAAATAGGTATTGAAAATGCCGAAAATTCCGATGAAAATAATTACAAATATAACATGACAAATATAAAATGTTAATAGAAATTGTAAATATAAAATGCCATTTTAAAATTACAAGTATAAAATGTCAATCAAAATTGTAAATAAAAAATTCCATTTAGCCTGCCTCATCTAATTTGAATGGACGAAAAAAAAAATTACGTGTAAAAGAATTTGTATAAACATATTTACAAAATAAAAATCATTTATTTAAAATTACAAATATAAAATTCCCAATTAAATTACAAATATAGTGCCCTTATATTTGTAATTTAATTGGGAATTTAATATTTGTAATTTTAAAGTGCTTCAATATTGGCCCCTACACAGTAATTGGCCCTTTCAACTTTGGCAGCCTAAAATAAGCAATAACCTACCAGTATAGTAGTTTTAAAACTGCAATAAACAGTAAGCAGTTTTGACTGTGCTATTCTTGTAGGTACCTACTGCTTATTTTAAGTCTTCAAAGTCAAAGTGGCCAATTACTGTGTAGGGGCCAGTAAAATTAATGTAAAATAAAAATTGTAAACATAAAATGTTTCTTTCTCCACAGATAGCCAACCATGGGTTCCATCCCCCGGGTCTCCGTAGTGAGCGGCGCCCGCACTCCCGTGCCAACCGCTCCCCTGCCAAAACACCTGGTACATCTTGCTACCAGCGACAACACTGCCCTGGTGTATGCTGGTGAGTGCACTTTACACAATTTTATTTCTTACTAATATTATAAATGCGAAAGTTACGATGTTTGGATGTTTGTTACTCAATCACGCCAAAACGGCTGGACGGATCTGGATGAAATTTAGAACAGGCTTAGGATACACTCCGGAATAGGACATAGGCTACTTTTTATCCCGAAAACCCCAACCCCAACCCCAATACCACGCGGGCGAAGCCGAATATTAAGCCTTGTTGTTGGAAGGCCTCCCACAAGGTGGACCGACGACCCGGTCAGGGTTGCTGGAATTCGATGGATGCGAGACGCATGGGACCAGTCGTTGTGGTGACGTTTGGGGGAGAATCGATGATGATGATTAAGCCTGCCATTGGACTAAAGGGCCTCAAATCTGCTATCACAATAATGTCAGAATGGTCTATCATCGTAGGGACCCAGCAAAAGGGTCAAAGCCTTACTGGGGCCAAGGGTTCATGTCTGAAATGAAGGTTTGGGCTCGGTATGCCAGACAACAAAGGAACTGGTGAGTTTTTTAGTCAGTAAGAGTCTGAGACTATCTCCTGTTCCTCCCGAGGGCGGGTGTTGTCATTGCATGATTTTTACCCACTGAAAAAAAATGTTCTATCATTGATTTCAAAATTGTTGTCTTTGACAATTATGAAATCAATGATGAATTACGAAAAACTGCGCAGAAGGGTATTTAGAAACGTATTTTTAAGCAATATTTAAAAAAATATGTTTTTACGGTTTTGGGTTACAGGGACACAGGCCTCCTCTCTCTAGGAGAGGGAATGGGCCATAATCCACCACGCGGGCCCAGTGCGGATTGGTGGATGTCACATGTCTTCAAATTTTTGGTTCTAGGACATGCCGGTTTCCTCACGATGTTTTCCTTCACCGTTTTGAGAGCAGTGGTGATGAAATAAATTACACAAAGTAATTCGCCTGGCTGGATTTGAATCCCCGACCTACGACTCGTAAGTCTGGGCCGTTACCACTCGGCCACCACTGCTCAAAGGTTAATATTTTATTTAACTTTATTTTGTAATAAAGATAAACAAAAGATTAACCCAAATCCGTTAATCTCAAACATAAATCAGATTTCAATAGAAAACAATAAAGATTTTAATATTATGAATATTAAAGTAGGTCGAGACAGCAGCACGATATTGCTAATTAATGGTTCTCACATAAAATTGCCGTAACTAGGGTAGTATGGTGTAGCATATGATTGACCCATTAGCCCCTGCACAGGCAACGCCAATCAATGTATTAGTGGATGCTGAGTTATTTATTAGTTAAGAGCGAAAAACCTGAGCATACATTTCGTCCGGAATCGAATAACCTCTGAAGGGCCTTAAGGACCGGTTTTCCACCCGCCTTCAGAAGTTCAGCCGTAATTCCGTCCTCACCCGACGCCTTGTTGTTTTTAAGCTGCTTCAGAGCCATCCTAATCTCGTACAGGCTGACGTCCGGGATATCTTCGGTATAGTGCCGAGTCAATCTAGCTCTTGGGTCATTTGCTAGATTTGCGGCGGGTTTAGTGATTGACGTGTATAACTGTCCATAAAAGGCCTCGATCTCTTTTAGAAGCTCCGGTTTGGCGGATACGGTGGTCATGGCTGAGACTACGGAGAAGCTCAGTACAATGCTCGGTGACCTCAGTAGAGCCTCCGAAAGAGTGGGTCTTAAAATGAACATGGACAAAACCAAAGTCATGGTTAACATCCATGTAGCGCCCACTCCTATCAAGATCGGAGACTCTACACTCGAAGTAGTAGACGACTACGTCTACCTTGGACAGACAATCCAGTTAGGTAGGTCTAACTTTGAGAAAGAGGTCAATCGTCGAATCCGACTCGGCTGGGCAGCGTTCGGGAAGCTACGCGGTGTCTTCTCGTCTAATATCCCACAATGCCTCAAGACGAAAGTCTATAATCAGTGCGTGTTGCCAGTGATGACGTATGGCTCTGAAACGTGGTCGCTTACAATGGGCCTTATAAAAAGACTCAAGGTCACTCAAAGGGCAATGGAAAGGGCTATGCTCGGAGTATCCTTGCGTGATAGAATCAGAAATGAGGATATCCGCAAGAGAACCAAGGTTGCCGACATAGCGAAAAGAATCGCCAAACTTAAGTGGCAATGGGCAGGGCATATTGCACGCAGAACGGATGGCCGCTGGGGCCGAAAGGTTCTGGAGTGGCGACCGCGTACCGGAAGACGTAGCGTTGGAAGGCCTCCCACAAGGTGGACCGATGACCTGGTCAGGGTTGCTGGAAGCCGATGGATGCAAGACGCACAGGACCGGTCTTTGTGGCGGCGCTTGGGGGAGGCCTATGTCCAGCAGTGGACGTCTTTCGGCTGAAATGATGATGATGATGATGACATTTCGTCCAACTCGAGATACATTTCGTCAAACTCGAGATACATTTAGTCCAATTCGAGATACATTTCCATACAACCGCTCATACATAATAATGACGCTATTAAACACATTTCTGCAGATATTTTAGAAATACCGATATCCTACTACTATTATAAAGGCGAAAGTTTGTAAGTATGGATGTATGGATGTTTGTTACTCTTTCACGTAAAAACTACTGAATGGATTTGAATGAAATTTGGCACAGGCATAGGATACACTCCGGAATAGCACATAGGCTACTTTTTATCCCGGAAACCCCAAACCCACGCGGGCGAAGCCGCGGGCAAAAGCTAGTTTTTATATATTACCTAGGCTTCCATTGAAATCAAAACATTAAAATTAATCAAGTAAAGATCTCTAAAAATCTTCTATTTTGCGATGACACTACTCATAAATTAAAAAGTAAGGAGTATATAAATAAATATGTAATATACATTTAAAACCTGAGAAGTATTGTTGGATAGGTATATAAAAATGATTACGGGTCCCGTAAAATATTTTTTTGATAATGTAGATATTTTCGGAAATAATCGCTCCAAAAGTAAAAAACAATGCGTACCCCCCTCTAAAGTTTGAACCATGAGTTTAGAAAAAATGAAAAAAGAACCAAAAGTAGACATTTTTAACTTTATAAAATCTCAATCAATCAAATTTTATTGTGGATCATAGGTATGTACAGTACAGTTCTTAAATATTTGAAAATTTAGATCAGCTATGTCCCGCCCGTAGGGCATACAATAATTACATCTGGATAAACAAAATAAAAAATCTTTCAAGGAAATTTTTATTTGAACTTGATATGATGAACATTTTTTGAAACAATTAAAAAACGGTCTGAATTAATTTTGTAATTTAACCATCCCTACAGTAGCCAGCATAGGTGGCATAGGTGCTGTGGAAACGAGAGTTGTCTCAAGCTTCGATAGATGGCGTTGGGATCGAATTAGATCGCGCTATGGTTTCGTTACATCAGGGGACTTATATTACTTTATTATGTTTACTTTATTATAATTATATTTAGTTTATTATGAATTTTTGGTGTAGATTAAACCCTTTTTGGTTTGATCTACGGGAAAACGCACGGAGTAAATACGAAGTTTGTATAACAAAGTTTAGTCTTTCTTTATTTAGGTATATTCTGTAATTTTTTTTACTAGGTAACTAGAAATTTTTAGTTTTCAGTTTTATAATGAATTAGTATTTTCAATTCAATTCTTTATTGCTTTAGTGTTACAGTGAACTATTTGTGAGATATTATGTAACACATGTGTATGTGTTACATAATATCTTAAAAATAGTTTTATAACTAAAATAGTACAAATAGTAGTATAAGTTTTATAAGAGCACAGCAATTTTATAAAATTAAGTAGGTTTTTTTTTATGGTAGGTGAAAATCATCCAATGACGAAACCCGCTCTTGGGCGGAGCGGGAGACCAGTGTCAGACTCTTACTGACTAAAAAACCTACCCCGTAACTTCCTTGCCTTATTCCTGGAGTCGAGGTAACAGTTTGCACCACCCTCTAGGCTCCAGGAGGTTTCGACCCTGAAGGGCCCCTGCAAAATTAAGTAGGTAGTATCACAAATTAGAAAAAAATAACGTTGGATACACTACAAATCGAATTAAATAAAATACAAACTATGTCTAACACAGGCAGGAGATAAAAATAGTAAATGCCGAAAAATCAATACAAAAAAAAAATCAATACATTTTTCGTTGTCAGTAGTAAATCTATCTACACTTATATAATATATATATATATAATAAAGAGGTAACGTTTGTTTTTTTGTTTGTAGGAGGTAATCTCTGGAACTACTGGTCTGATTGCAAAAATTATTTTTGTGTTAGATAGTACATTTTTCGAGGAAGGTTATAGGCTTCACGCTATGACCTATGGGGGCGGAGCAGTAACCACAGACTCGGGCGAAGCCGCAGGCAAAAGCTAGTTCATTATAAAGGTCAACAAAATTTATGTTCATTAATTAATATCAAAACTTTTAGTTTCTATATTAAGGACAAATACAAGATTCTTGCAAATACTGAAAGAATTTTTTTTATATTGTATTCGTGACTGCTTCATGCAAAATTTCAGGTTTTAAGGCAAAACGGAAAGGACCCTATTAATTTTACTTACCTTAAGAATGTTGAAATTTAGGTACCTTTTATATCTTATTTTTTTTTAATGTTTTAAGCTTTAATGTATCTTTTTTTTTGGCCGTAGGTATCTTTTTTAGGGTTCCGTAGTCAACAAGGAACTCTTATAGTTTCACCATGTCTGTCTGTCCGTCTGCGGATAATCTCAGCGACCGATAGCACTAAAAAGCTATTTGGTGTCAATATGTATATCAACTACGCCAACAAAGTGCAAAAATAAAAAGTGGTAAAAAAAAATGGTTGCCTGTAAAGTCAGTTTTACGGGCGAAGATTTTACGTACTAGTGCTGCGCGCGCGGCAGACCGATCATAGTTGAGTGGGAGAGAGACGCAAGGCATTCGGCGGGCCTCTCTCTCGTTCGGTGACTCATCGTAACGTTACCGAGCGTTACACTTTTTCAGAAGTGACTCCCAACCGCAACCTAATTTAAGACGTTGTCACGTCAAAATACATCCAAAAGAAAAAAATGGTTGCCTGTAAAGTCAGTTTTACGGGCGAAGATTTTACGTGACAACGTCTTTTTCTCGGTAGAATATTTATTGATATGAATATAATTAAATTGCACAATAGGAACAAGGAATTGAATGAAAATAAGAATTGCACAAATTTTCTAGTGCTGCGCGCGCGGCAGACCGATCATAGTTGAGTGGGAGAGAGACGCAAGGCATTCGGCGGGCCTCTCTCTCGTTCGGTGACTCATCGTAACGTTACCGAGCGTTACACTTTTTCATAAGTGACTCCCAGCCGCAACCTAATTTAAGACGTTGTCACGTCAAAAACAAATATTAGTGTACCTCCCCTACACGTAAAGTGGGAAGTGATTTTTTTTTTCATTTCTATCATAACGTGTATTATATTGTTGGATAGGTATTTAAAAATGATTAAGGGACCCGTAAATTATTTTTTTGATAATGTAAAAATTTTAATGTAAATACTAACTTATATATTTCTAAATACATACATATTATAGCGGACCCCAGGCACCGAGGTGAAAGCCAAGGGTAGCAACCGGGAATGGCGCTAGGTTGATGATAATGACATATTATAGATAAATTACACCCAGACACGGAACAAATGATCGTGCTCATCACACAAACATTTGTCCTGGATGGGAATCGAACTCACGACCTGCGGCATGGCAGTCAGGGTCACTAACTACTATGCCAGTCAAAATAAATAATTAATCTATCTTACTAATATTATAAATGTGAAAGTTACGATGTTAGGGTGTTTGGGTGTTTGTTACTCAATTACGCCAAAACGGCTGGACGGATGTGGATGAAATTTGGCACTCCGGAATAGGACATAGGCTACTTTTTATCCCGGAAACCCTAACCCCAACCCCAATACCACGCGGGTGAAGCCGCGGGCAAAAGATAGTAACTAAAAAGCAATCCTAGCAAGACAATTAATGAAAGTAACCTCGTAACGATTACAACAGATTGAATAGTAGAGTACAATAAAACATAATAAAAATAAAAATATGCATCTAGACTAGTAAGTAGGTAATATTTTATTTTAATGAAAAGATAATTAAAATAATTAGACAGTAAAGTTCAAAACTAGTGCTTGGTTGCAATAACACCTGATGGTAAGCAGTGATGTAATTGTTACTGAAGAGGCGCACTAGTTTATTAAGAGCCTATTCATTCTATCCTTCAAGACATCTAAATAATCGGACGGGTAGCGTAGCAGGCAAACTGTTCCAGTCTTATAAACGATGAAATAAATGCGTAAGTCCTAACCATCAACGATTGCATCACTGCTTAGGTACCATCAGGTGGGATCGCAATCAAGTACTAGTTTATTGCAATTAAAAAAAAAGGCCGGGCCGTAGCCACCCTTACGATGCGATGTAGGAATTTTCTACATGCATCGTAAGGGTGGATATTCGCCGGTCGCCGGAGTGACCGATGGCAGAATTGAGATGGTGGAAAAAGTCATGCAATTCCCGCACACACTCTCCAAAATGAATCCTGTAGATTATGCTCAAGGCTTTCTAGATTGATTGACCAAATCTGGATCACCAATCAACCTCATTTTTGGTGACGGGTGAACATCATCTAATGACATCTCTTACGTTGAGGAGGAGCGGGAGATAGTGTCAGTGACTAAAAACCCACCCCGTTCCTTATTTGCTCTTCATACCGGAGTCAGACCTTTCTTTCAGAAGGTGATCTATGGCACCAGTAGACTTCGGCCATGCTTGGCCTCTACGTTTGCTGACAACTCCTTAAGGCAAGCCCAATTAGCCACTTCGGATGCCTTTTCATGGAGTCCAAAGCTGCTAGGTAGCATTTAGTTAGTAGGTAGTTATCGTTTGTAGTTTCTGCCTCGGCATAATATATATTATTGCTATTTATTCTATTTTTACTGTATGTTATTATCTATTATATTCACATGCTTTTTCTTTCTTTTTATTGCACCTGCCATCATGATTCTCTGCATCACCCAAAGGTTGACTGGTAGAAAATGCCTTTGGGATTAAGTCCGCCTTTGTACTGTTATGTGCATGAAGTGTTAGATAAATAAATAATACTAACCGTGATAATACTGAACGAGAGCAGTTGTGGCCGAGTGGTAAAGGCCCCGACTTACAAGCTGTAGGTCACGGGTTCAAACCCAGCCAGGCACATTACTTTGTGTAATTTATTTCATCACCACTGCTCTCAAAAACGGTGAAGGAAAACATCGTGAGGAAACCGGCATGTCCTAGAACCAAGTGACATCCACCAATTCGCACTGGGCCCGCGTGGTGGATCATGGCCCATTCCCTCTCCTAGAGAGAGGAGGCCTGTGTCCCTGCAATGGAAACATTAAAAAGGCTGATGATGATGATGACCGTGATAATAAATTGGCAAGAAGTCAATGAAACAATATGAGTGCTCATTAACTTCAGCAATTAATTATGTTTTGCCGTTTACCAATTAAGTAGGTGTCGCTTTTCAGTCTTACCAAAGACCTTACTATTACTTCTGACCTCTTGGTCTAGTGGTTAGAGGTCCTGACTGCTATACCGGAGGTCGTGGGTCCGACTCCCACCCAGAACAAATGTTTGTGTGCGGAGCACAATCATTTGTTCTGTGTCTGGGTGTAATTTATTTATAACTAGCGACCCGTCCCCGCTTCGTACAGTTGCACTGATGATATTAAATATATTGTATTATACACATAAACCTTCTTCTTGAATCATTCTATATATTAAAAAAAACTGCATCAAAATCTGTTGCGTAGTTTTAAAGATCTTAACATATATAGGGACATAGCGACTTTGTTTTATACTATGTAATGATATGTATGTATTTAGAAATGTATAAGAATGTTTATTGGTTGTCTAGTACTCATAATACAAGCTCTGCTTAGCTTGGGACTAAACGATTTTGTGGAATATATTTCATATTTTAATAATTTAGTGCGAGCGTTTAAGAAAAAGAGCGCATACAACACCCTCTAGTTTCAAAGTAAGTAGAGCTTGTGTAAAAATTTGTCATCACATGTATGTACTTAGAAATTTATAAGTATGTTTATCAGTTGTCTAGTACCACAGATTACTAAATAGTTACTACGTAACAGATACTTCACTCCATACAAAATTCTCAATACCTACTGCTATAATAGCCTACTTCGTCGCGTCAGCAACCACTGCATACCAAAATGATAATACTTAAGCGTACAGTTGTGATTGCATCGCACCGCGTGATCAATCGCAGCTCACCGAGAAATCGCAGGGCTGTTTCTTCGATAAAATTAAATTAACATAACTTTTTCTGTTATTGAAAAATGTAATATGTTCTGAGTTATATGTGGAAATTTAAAATTGTATCGTTTATAAAATATTTTTTTATAAATTGGTGCTGACGGTGCTGACTGTGTAATACGTCTAAATAAAACCATTGTCAACCTTGTATTTCTTTGTTTCCTAAGTACCTACATGTGTTTCTTGTTTATGTTGACTGTATTTATATAGGTAGGTGCTTAGTTTTAAAGTTTAATTCTGCCCTACAAAGCGCAAAAGCGGTATCTCAAAAAAATCTTAAATATTGTTTTTGTGCCATCAAAACTGAGACAGGGAAAACTTTCTTAATGATATTTTTTATGTTTCGGACAAGTTTGCACTAAAAGCCTTAATTACTTAAAATAAAAGCTATCTAATGTGATAGCTATAAAAATAATTATTCATGATTTAATTAATTAAACAAAATAATAAAGTTGATTTTTATACCATTGTACAAAAATCAACTTTACTGTTTTTGTGAGATATCGCTTTTTGGCTTAGAAGGGCAGAATTGTGCTTTCGTGTATACATTGTATTGTAACAAATAAATGGTTTATCTATCTATAAAACATAATTATAGACGTCAGTGGGTAGCTAAAATAAAAAATCTATAAAAGTTAAAAATGTTAGGTGTTTATCACTTCTTTTACTTGATTTGCGGTACGAGTACGAACGAATGGAACTACACTCAGCGGCACGGAAAGTGGCCCAAGTGCGTTATGTTGTTTATTATCAAAATGAAAAGCGAAACAGGGCTTTTTTGTTGTTGTAGAATTTTAATGTTTATTCAGATCTTATACGCTAACGATTAATTAACAAAAAGTTAGGTAAATTTAATAAAAATAAAATAAAATTTTATAAAACCAAAAAAGGCGAAAAAGCTCGAAGTTTTAAAAAAAATGTTTTTAAATTAAATTTACAAATTAAAGCTATGGTACTTAAAATTAATAGCGGGTATTTCCACCTCTGGCCCTGATGACCGTCTGCATGCGGTCAGGCATGCTGTGGATTATGTTTTTAATGTCCACTTGGGGTAATTCGTCACAGGCCGCCACCAGAGTGGTTTCTCAACTGACCGATAGTCTCTGGAGGGTTGGGAGTGGATCAGATGCGTCTTTTAAGCATGTCCCAGACATGTTCTATGGGATCCAGGTCTGAGCTTCTTACTGGCCACTCCAATTTCGTGATTCTCACCTCAGACTGGTAATCATCAATACAACGAGCTGCATGAGGTCAGGCATTGTCTTGCATTAAAATGAAATCTTCGCTACCGAGGAATGCCACGAATGGTAAAACGCGTTCTTGGAGGATCTCGTGAATGTATCGTGCTGCTGTTAGACGACCTGGTACAACTACCAACTCTGTGCGTGCGTTTGAACAGATCCCTCCCCAAACCATAACTGATCCACCATGGAAACTAACGGTTTGTGTGGTCGTAATTGGCAGAAACCTGTCCCCATGCCTTCTCCACACACGTTCGCGGCCATCTGGAGCTCTTAAGGCCACTCTACATTCATCTGACCACAGAAATTTGCTTCACCGCTCGTGAGTCCAATTGGCGTGTTCGCGAGCAAATCGAAGTCGAGCTACACGACGGTGCCGGAGCAGTTCTAGACCTCGAGCTGGTCTTCGAGTACGCAGATTCTGTTCCTCCATTCTCATTCTTATTGCCGACTCACTTAGGTTGACCCCTCTAGCCGTTTGTAGTCGCTGCCGTATTTTAACCGCAATAAGGAACCAATTTCTCAAAATTGCGAGCGCGATAAATCGGACGTCTCGTGCTGATGTACACCTAAAACTGTCACTTCCTGATCTCCTTGTGTACAGGCCGGTCTGATCATACCTTTTTAAAGCATACCTTACTTCTGTATGCGGTACATTTAAAATTTCAGCAATCTCTCGCTGCGTTCGCCCTTGGCTCCGAAGCAACACAGCTTGACCAACTTGAGCTGAAGTTAGGAGCATTATGTTCCAGTTCTGGAAGCATTAATTACTGTAGATTAATTAAAAAATTAAATCAATAAAGATTAAAAGCACGATCATTTGAATATCGAAGTTTAACTTACCTGAGTTCTTTGCGTTTCAGTAACAAACTAGCGTTAAGCGTCACAGAAAGTAAACAAATGAATCGTTTTGTGCTTACCGTCCTAAATTAACAATAGCATTAATGTCCTGACAAACTGCCACTTGAAATTCCCATACGCGATAACAAAATCGCCTGTTATCGGTCTGTTTATGTTTGGGCCACATTCCGTGCCGCTAAGTGTATTAAAATTGAACAACGTGCGTGCTTTTCGCTTGCAACAACCGTACTGAATTTAGGGCGCCGGCGGCTCGAGACCGCTCGGCCGGACGGTAGGTAATTATAGCGCGCAAGTACATGGAGTGACGGAGGCCTGCTAGTACTCATAGCACAAGCTCGGCTTAGCTTGGGACTAGATGTAGCCGTGTGATAGTTGTCGGATATTATATTTTTTTAAGGCGTTCTTAGTGCAATTCGTATGCAACCAGGTTTAAGACCTCTTCACAATATTAATTAATTTACAAACTTTTTGCTCAACACTTCTAAGATATTCTCTACCAACAAAACTAATAATTTTCCACTTTTTACATTTTTAACGACAATGAATAAAATTGCTTTTAACGACACTTTTTATAGTTCGCTAACAATGTCGATAGTATATTTTGTTTTTCTCAATCGAATAACGAGAAAGGTACGATAAATGCGGTTAATTTATGTAAAATACAGTAGTTACTGCATCCAGTCATTTTAGGTTATTAAAGAATTTAGATTATAGAGGTTAAGTAGATTTATTTAAACCGTCATCTTCAGAGAATTGTCGACTATTAAGATGATTACGTCTGAGTAATTAATTAGGTCCTACATTTAACCGATCATTGGTAATCGCTGCTTGGCTAATGACAAGTTTAAGATCTGGACACGAACGAAATAATTTTGCTTTTTTCCCACACTAGGATTTCTATTTAGGGTTCTGTAGCTCAAAAGAAAAAAGGAACCCTTATAGGATCACTTTGTTCTCCGTCTGTGTCTGTCTGTCTGATAAACGCATGAAGTTACGACTGTTTAAATGGCAAAAATATTAATGAATGAATTTTGATTTCTAGGTAAAATCGAATAGTATAAGTATAGGAATAAATCTGAAAACGGAAAATTTATCAGTACGTCACAAAAAAAAACTCTTTCGATTTGTACATATAAAGCTGATTGGACCCCTAAATGTGAGAGTTCGACTTGCAGATAGGGTTGCCAGGCCATAAAATGCAAAGGCCGGACTGCACACTATATAAGGCCGGACATTTTGCCCTAAAAGCCGGACATGTTTTTTTTTTATTGCCAAACATAATGTTTTCACAGCTGGGCTGTTGAAAAAAATATTTATACGTGATGTAAAGTGAGAATGAGATCGAAGATGGAGTGTGCGATGCGCGGGCCGGTAGACGTTTGCTCTCCGCTCGCCCTTGTCCGCTCGGGTCGGGCGCTCGTCCGCCCATCGTCGTACGAATCGCCACTCAGACAAAAAGCCTGACAAAAGCCGGACAGGCCGAACACGAACATATTTGGCCGGACGCGACTGCAAAAAGCCAAACATGTCCGACTAAAGCCGGACATCTGGCAAGCCTACTTGCAGATGCCATTTTTTTTTTAAATAGGTTTACAAACAATACTGAGCATTTTGCGCATCTTTTCTCTATAGACTTTTTTTTAAGATTGTGTCATTTCGTTCAAACCCTTTGTCTTTCTTTCTTTAACAAGGTTCTAATTTTCTTTATTTCCTTCCAGATGAGACATGCAACGTTCGCGTCAGTTACGCGGAGTTGGAGGCGCGCACCAACTCCCTGGCACGAGCCATCAGCTCCAGGGCTCGACCTTCGGGTGCCAACAGGGATGGGGACTACGTCATCGCTGTGTGTATGCAGCCCACACATAGGTAAGATACGGAAGGACCTAGGAGGACATAGGATGTGTTTGTAATATCAAAATACATTTTTTTGCCCGTTAAATTTTGTTTAGCGCAAAAAAAGAACTTGTTAAAACTTGAAAACTTTATTTTTGTTTGAAATCACGATTTTGTTTGAGTACCTACGGTTTCGAGTCTGTAATAATCGACATTTACGAGGATGAAGTCGATGAAGCTAGTTTATTGCATACTACATAATGTTAAAACACAAGCGCAATAACAGCAAAAATGAGAGTGACTGTCGCGGTGCTCGGGAGATAATTATTTAGATCCTTCACTGCGTTCGGGATTAGTATAATCTACACTAATATAATAAAGAGGTAAAGTTTGTTTTTTTGTTTGTAGGAGGTAATCTCTGGAACTACTGGTCCGATTGGAAAAAAATTAGCAACAATAGAAAGCTGCTTTAATCCTGAGTGACATAGGCTACATTTTATGTACGCGGCCGATGCCGCTAATAAAATCTAGTATAGTATAGAATAGCGGGCTGGCGTCTGCAACTCCACGTCTAAAGCGCGTATTTTGCGTACAGGATTAAAACTTAACTTGAATTCAACATGTCGCCCGAATCTTAAAGACATTGATAGATTCCCTTATCACACAATTTGACATTAATATAATTGTTTTATCACATTTTATTATTATTTTTAGTATATTAACTAGCAATAATAATAAAATGTGATAAATGAATTCCTACCTATTTTCTGCAAACTTCACATAAGCCTACTAAATAGTCTAAACAAAGCCTAAACATGTGGTTTGGATAGGTGAGCCCGTTTTTGAGTTATCTACACTTATATAATAAAGAGGTAAAGTTTGTTTTTTTTTGTTTTTTTTTGTTTGTAGGAGGTAATCTCTGGAACTAATGGTTCGATTGGAAAAATTGAAGCTATAATAGAAAGCTGCTTTACTCCTGAGTGACATAGGCTATAATTTATTTATATAACATGGATATTGACCGAGCTATCACAACTTTTGTCTCACAAATTTTCCGCGGACGAAGTCGCGGGCAGAAGCTAGTAGGTACAGTTATAAAGTGGCTTGATTTTTATATTGTGGCATTGATAATTAATTTATAATATTGACAAAACAACGTATTTGCAATGGGTGCAATTGCACTTTACTTCAAAATGCCTAATATTCACATTTAAATCTTATTTTCCAGTACCATCACCACCTTGCTGGCCACCTGGAAGGCGGGCGCTGCCTACGTGCCGATGGAGCCCAGTTTCCCCCAGGCCAGGATCTCGCATATTCTGAAAGATGCTGAACCAGCGCTTGTCATTTACGACGAAACAGGTATGTTCATGACTGAATTTGTTTTAGTACCATAGCCTGGTTTGACTGCGAAAACGACAGAAAAAAATTGCAGCTTAATCGATTGAAGATATCTGCTTCAAAATTGAGTTGTAAGATTTGAGCCGAACATACATAGTTACATTGCAAGTTAATAAATAGCTTGTAACAAGTTCATGAAAATATTTTTTTTTTCATTATAAGCTTTTATAGCGGTGGTCTATACTTATATAATTAAAACTCGTCAAGACGATTCACACGAGCCCAAACTCGACGTGGTTGTGCCGTTAAATTACAGAGTTCCTATTGCTACCTCGCGATTCCATCATCAGATAAGCTCCATGTCATCATAATATTGCATTGTCTTGCGATTTACACCTGTATTCAAAATTGCAGCTTAATCGATTGAAGATATCTGCTTCAAAATTGAGTTGTAAGATTTGAGCCGAACATACATACTTAATGTAACTATGTATGTTAACCCTTATGTGAGTGACAAATAAAACACCTTTATCAGAGTGACGAGGTACCCGGGTACCTTCATACATTTTGTACGTAACGTAAACAATCAAGATCTGCGTTTACGTTACAAATACTTCAAATATTATTATTTTACTTAATCTAAACAGTTGACGACTACGGCGGTCAATGCAGAGGAGTGAAGTACCTACAATTCTTGGTTATCGGTGCACCAGAAACACTGAATCCATTCAATGCAACGTTCTTGATATTGACACTTGACCGTATACGATAGTTTGTATTGTGTGAGCTTATTATATTTTATGAGTTTAGAATTTTATTTCATTATAAATATTGGAGCGAGTACTTCTAAACAAAGATCATGTGTTCAAAGATATAATTCAACAATAGGTATTATTGACAAAATTAGCAGAATCTTCCAGAAATAATTTTATATTATAATAAAACCAAAAGTGGAGTGGACAACATGGATGATCTGTTAGCAGAATACACTGTAAAACGCAGAACGAATTGGTGGCCTTTAGCACTTTTTTACAACATCATTGACATTGCAGATTTGAGAGCATATATCATTTACATGGAACATAACCCGCAATTTATCTCGAGTGACAGACGTAGAAAGTTTCTGACATCATTGAGTCTACAACTGTGTGGTAAAAATATAGAACAAAGATAAAAAAATTACATTGTAACATCAAAACTATATGTGAGATCTGCAATGCAGGACGTGCATGGCCAAGAACTACGGCTACCGGCTTCTTTTGGATCTACAACTTCTATAGGTCAGTTTGTGATGAACATGCAGTAACTCGTCCAACATGTGACACCTGCTTCAAGAACTGTACTAAAACTGCATAAATAAAGGATTTTGTAATTTTTAATATAAATAAAACTATTCAATAAACTATTATTATTTCATTTTTGAACTAAATTATTAATACTTTTTCCATAGTCAGACAAAATAAAGAGAGGTACCCGGGTACCTTGTCACTCTGTTGTGACTTCAAAATATGTTTTGGTTTTTTACCAAACATTGGAATTAATTTTTTGGGTCAAAAGATTTAAAAACATGTAATTTATAACTATTTCAGAGCTCTCAGAAAATCACAACCACCTACAGGGCGTAAAACCTACTTTTCTTTAAATTTGAAAACGCTAAAGGTACCCAGGTACCTCGTCACTCACATAAGGGTAAAAAGCTTGTAAAATAGATTGCATGATGCGAAGATGAGGATGTTGAGATGGATGTGTGTTGTGATTAGAATGGATAACATGATATCGACACTATAAGCACAGCATTAGCTTGATAATGTTCCTACTGCTGGGACCCAGGCCTTGTCTCTAATAGAGGGAATGGGCCGTAATAGTTAGTGGATGTCACATGTCTTTGAATTGTTTAGTTCTAAGATATGCCGGTTTCTTCACGATGTTTTCCTTCACCTTTTGAGATTAGAATTTTAGAGGACGTTTCAAAGTGGCTCCAGTGACTGAAAAGTTGAAAGGAAATCGTTTGTCATGATATGGTCATGTGAAGAGGAGGGATGAAGCGTCTATGTTACCAAAAGAGTTGTATATGTAGATGGATGGAAAGGGAGATGGAGGCTTAAGAAAAGATGAAAGAATTGTATGAGAAGTGATATGAAAGAAAAGGGAGTTAGTGATAGTGCATGTTGCACCGACCCCAAGTATTATGGGATAAGAAGAAGAATAGTGTTTTGTTAACTTTTATTTTGAGGAGGGCAAAAACTAGTTTATAATATCTTTATTATCAGAAGAAGTTTAAAATCCCTATTTAAATTGAATATTAACCTTTTGAATATCGTAAGACATAGTAAACAGCCAATAGGTGCGCAAACGCCGGTGTTCGCTTGGGGCTCAAGCGTCTTACAATATAAAGAACAATATCTAACTTTGGATTTATCATATTATTTCCAGCAAACCCCTCTATGTTCTCTGGAAGCGGTGTTCCAGCTGTGTCCTATGAGGAGTTAGCACACGAAGCCAGTGGACTGTCAGCTGATGTCGTCCAGGATAGGGAAGTACTGGCACCGTCCAGAAACGAGAGCATCGCTATTGTGCTGTATACTTCTGGCAGTACTGGTATTCCTAAAGGTATGTGTGTGTTTAAAGTTGTAGCGTGCGTGTTGGAGTGTGCGAGCTTGTGGACGGTGAGCAATGGGTAGCTCGCCATCCGACCGTTCGGTACCCGTCTGGATCGAGTTTAAACCGTCGACGGCGCGTAATTTTCCTGCGCGCATCAGGGAGTTGTCAGCAAACCGTAAGGACCTAGCAAGGTCAAAGACTACTGGGGTCTTTTACCGATTTCTAAAACGAAGATCCGGCCGAATGGGGAGGGTTTTTAGTCAGTAAAAGTCTGACACTATCTCCCGTTCTTCCTAAAGGCGCGGATGTCATTGGATGATTTCTGCCCACAAAAAAAAATGCTAAGCGTGCTCGATCGTCGAACACATTGTGGTCAGGCGCGAGCCTATATATCATTAAAAAAAAGAAAGAAATGAATATGGTTCTCAAAAGACTACTAACGTCATACTTTAATGTGGTACATCTTCATTTCTTATTGTTCTACTTCCAGGAGTCCGTCTCTCCTACAGTGCAATCTGCAACCGCCTCTGGTGGCAGTTCCACACTTTCCCCTACAGCGACTCCGAAGTCAACTGCGTGTGGAAGACAGCCCTGACCTTCGTGGACTCGGTGTGCGAGATCTGGGGACCACTACTGCATGGCAGAACTCTGCTGATCCTGTCCAGAGAAACGACAAGAGATCCGCAAAAACTTGTTAATGTTTTGGCTGACAATCAGGTGAGTTAAAAAAATCATTAAGTCTTTATGTTACCTTAGTTGTACTTATCCGCATTTTTCGTTCAAGAGTCCAACCCTAATCACAATCCATCACACCCAATCACAAACAGCTAAAATAGTATTTTTGAAAAATGCTAGCGCAATTGAAGACAGATATGAATACGATAATTCAGAGTATTCTCAATGTGCTTCTCAAAGAGCCTCGAAACGCTCCTTTTGGTGCATTTTCAAAATCTTTTAAAATAACAATATTACAATTATATTCCACGAAACGCACTGACGATGCAACATAGGGCATTAAGGATTCGTCACTAATGATAACGAAAATCACTAGTCATAGTTGCCAGGAAACTAACCGATTTACTACCTAGCTCAATCATGGTTAAAATACAGGTTTTGTAGTTGAATAATTTGCTTTTTCTTCTTCACGATCTTCCCAATGTTTCATTGATTGGGCGCTTCGAGGAGTAAAATTTTCATTTCATCTTATAAGCACACCAATTATAACTTTTCTGGGAATAATTTTGGTGTGCTAAAAAGTTGTTGAGGTTGTATTCAAGAAATTGGCACTCTAGTGAATCAATTAAAATTCTAACTCTTTGTCATTGAGTAGTGATTTAATTCACCCTTTCCATTTCAGATCCAACGTCTTGTACTAGTACCGACTCTTCTCCGATCCATCCTCATGTACCTGTCCCTCAAGCCTTCTGAAAGACCCCTGCGGAACCTCAAGCTCTGGGTCTGCTCCGGAGAAATCCTAAGCAAGGACTTAGCAGCACAGTTCTTCAAGACTTTTGGAGACCGCAACGGCTTCAAGCTTGCCAACTTTTATGGCAGTACTGAAGTTATGGGAGATGTGACATATTATGTGTTGGAGAGTGCTAGCCAGTTGGATATACATCCTACTATTCCTATTGGTAAGTTGTGACAGTGGAATGATTTTGTACTAGTAAGTAACGCCTAAATGTTCAAAATGTTGTCAAACTTGCTGATTATTTTCGCGATTTCAAGTTTGGTCCTATAGTAAAAGTTATTTGATCACTTGTTTGAGTATTGGTCACTAATTATTATTTACCAGTCATCCTATATATACAGTTTTAATAAAATAAATACATAAACACTTTTTACACTGTTATTTAAATGTTTCCATGTTGTTTGTAGCGAAAAGAGGTTTGTGTGACGTCTCTGCAAAGAGATGGGTTCTTACAGTTTCTGCAACTAAAATCCATCATATAATGTAATTGTCTTACTGAAACTTGTGATTATTTTTCTTGCCTCTTTCAATAATGTGAATGTGAGAACATTGTAGACGCAAATCTTAGACTACTTCCTACCATTTAAACGGTACGAGTTCAATATTGACTGGTCTGCACTGTCCTTACATAATTTATATGTTAACACTGTAATATGGAAACATTGATTAAAAAAAGTTAATAGAGTAACCATGGAGTTTCTTGCCGGTTCTTCTCCATAGGAAACGACCAATTTGGAACCGTGCACTAGCTTCTGACGTTTTTTTAAGTGGCCATGTAGGCCTATGTGTAATAAAAAGACTTTGACTTTGAAAAAAAAATATTTGTCTGAGTAGGTAGTTTTGATATTTCAATAACTGGAAAAAACCTGTCTTGATTCTGGTCTAGATATCTTCGATTTCAGCTAAGACGACTTTATGTTATATAGATGACGTGTTTTTGTTTTCCAAGGTGTGCCGTTGGACAATTCTGCGGTGTACTTGCTGGATGAAGAAATGAACCCCGCTCGGGAGTCAGAGCCTGGTGAAGTGTGGGTGTCGGGGAGGAACCTGGCAGTAGGGTATGTCGGAGGGCAGGGCGCTGACAAGTTCGTCGACAACCCTCACGCTGCACATCCAGGTATTTATGATATACTTCTGTTCATTTACTTAGACGAAATAGATACGAGGCGTTGTAATTATGATATCGATATTATTACTTATAGGTACTCAAATTTTAAAGTGGTTCAAATGATTAAACCTACTGAACTAATTTTTCTTGCTGTTTCTTGAGCCTAATCTCTGCAATGGCTTTACCACATAAAAATAGAATTATGAGCAAATAGGTTTGTGCTATTTTACGAGTATGAATCTAACGCTGACATGGTCGTGACCTAAGAATAATTGGCCTAATGTATTCATAGTTTTAATTAGTTGAGTACAAAAAAAAGAAACCTTAAATTTGATAGAAAATAAAACTCACAATGGGCTTGGATAGCTAGGTGTGGCCTGCATCTTGGTGATCCAAACAATATATTGTTTATGATCCGAGCAAAATATTTATGTGAGTGAAATGTAAGTGTATGGAGACCAAACATAGCTAATCATCATAAACATTAAGTTAGCAATGTATACAGCTTGACATAAAGTCAATAACTTCCAGACTTTGGTCGTCTCTACCGCACTGGTGACTTCGGTGTTCTGGAGAAGGGAGTGATCCTGTATGCTGGACGCACAGACTCCCAGATCAAGATCAGAGGACACCGGGTGGACCTGCAGGAGGTGGACCGCGCTGTAGCGGCAGTTGATGGGGTTGATAAATGTAAGCTTGTGGTTGAGGCCATCTAAATATTTCTTGCTCTCTATTTTTCTGTTTCTTTTTTTATGTGAAGTTCTGGCTGTTTTTATAACTCGTTGAAAAACAATATTTTAGGTATATCTCAAATCCTTAATAGGATATTGCTTTGTTTTTGTTTTCATAGTGTGAAACAATAACAATGAAAAAAACTCAAGAGCAATCCTAGAAACAGGTTCCAGCTTATTTTAAATGCATTTTAGTGTAATTCTTCTTTTAGTCTTCTTGTAAATTTTATCAAAATTTTTTTGAAAATCTTATCTTTATTTTCTTCTTAATCTTGTCTACATTCTCTTATAATTTTTTGCCTTAATTTTCTGTATTTCTTGTCTTTCTTTTTTGTCAATCCTGTCGATCTAGGCTTAATTTCCTTTTGATTTTTTTTTAACCTTTTCATAGCATTAAAGCATACCAAAAAAACAAATGTATTGTTAATAAAAAACACATGTCTCATTGAATGTTTAAATTTTTAGGTGTGGTACTCTGCTACGGTCTGGACCGCGGCAATCCTGAGATCTTAGCATTTGTCACCATCAAGCCTGAAGCCAGAATAGCTGCCAAGCACATTGAGGCTGCTCTGAAGAACAGCCTTACAAGTTACATGATCCCACAGGTAAGGATTCATAACTTCACTATATTTATGTTAATACAACATCAACCTAGGCTTTTGGAAATCGAACTCGAGACATACTGTGTAGCAATTAATGCCTTAACTACTGCGCTAACTATGTTAAAAAGAGTATAATAATTAGAATTTAGTGCATAAACTGATCTAGAACAGTCTGGAACTATATGACAACGTAATTGCTAGCTGAAGAAACCTGTTCTTTTGTCTGATCTCCTGACAAAGTTTAATATGCAAACTTTTCCAGGTCATCGAAGTAGAAAGCATACCACTGCTTGTCAACGGCAAAGTGGACCGACAAGCCTTGCTCAAGATGTACGAGAACACTAACAATAATGGTAATCATATTCATATTTAAACAGAAACCAATTCAATTAAGAAAAATAAATATTGATCCTAATTTACTCCAGCCTTACAGGCTCAGCGGGGCTAGGCCTACTGGGAACATGGCTTCGGTTCTGGCGTGCTACTCTCTAAGAAAACAACCTTAAGCGCAACGTTGACCGCAGCGACGAAATCGAAATAAGTACATTATATTGTTAATCCAATGTTCCAATACATAGGATTGTTAATCAAATGTACCTATTTGGATTTCATCCAAATGTACCTATTTGGATTTCATCCAAATGTACCTATTTGGATTTCATCCAAATGTACCTATAAGGATGTTTTCTTAGAGAATAGCACTGCTGAAAGCAACACCACTCTAGTAACTTTCGGCCCCAACCGTCATCTGCCCACTGTCACTTAAGTTTTGCGATTATTCGTGCTATGTCGGCAACTTGGATTCTCCTGTATCTTTATTTTGATCCCTGTTGCAATCATGCAAGGAAACTCTAAGCATAGGTACCCCTTTCCAATGACCTTTAGGTGACTTAAAAAAAAAATGTTTTAAAATAATAATTTGTTTGCGTTCTAGATGACTCAGAAATCCCTTTGGACATCGACTACTCGTCCGTGGCTCCATCGGACATGCGCGCCGCCACCGCGCTGTTCGAGACAGTGGGCGCGGTACTCGGCCGAGCAGCTCGCGCCGCCATCTCTGTGCGCGCAGGCTTCTACGAGCTCGGCGGCAACTCACTCAACTCCATCTACACCATCACCAAGCTCAGGGAGAAGGGCTACTTCATTGGTGAGTTTGTTTTTACTACTTTTGAAAATTTTACTCCACAAAGAGTTAAGGCAGAGGTGTAGTGACAAGTGACGGCATGGCAGACAGAGTTCCAGCGAGTTTTTGTTAGAGCAGTGGTGGCCAAGCGGTAACGGCCCCGACTTACGACTTGTAAGTCGTGGGTTCAAACCCAGCCAGGCGCATTACTTTGTGTAATTTATTTCATCACCACTGCTCTCAAAATGGTGAGGGAAAACATCGTGAGGAAACCGGCATGTCCTAGATCCAAAAATTCGAAGACGTGTAACATCCACCAATACGCACTGGGCCAGCGTGGTGGATTATAGCCCATTCCCTCTCCCAGAGAGGAGGCCTGTGTCCCAGCAATGGGATCATTAAAATGCTGATGATGAAATCTCGTTTAACCACGATGTCACCTGATGTTGGCCGATGATGGAGCACGCTTGCCTAATAGTACCCTATTTAATCTTGACTTAAAGATCTTATCGTGAAATGGCGACCAGTATCATGGCGGTAAGTTCACTCTTGAGGAGTGGCTAAAAAGGGGTCACATCGTCCTCACCTTTCACATGATGCAGGTCCTCACCGAACATAAAAAGTTGGAGACCATAAGTAAAGTGCGGACGGTTCCTGCACTGTGTTCAGGCGGAAGAAACATTCGTAGTTTGTCACCATTGTGAAAACTGCCCGGAGAATATATTGCACAGGTTCCTTTATAAGATGAACTAGCATTTGCCAGTGGTTTGACCCGCGTAAAATTAGGTTTCTTTCTACAAACTTTGGACCCCTGTTACATCCTTTTATATCTACTGATGATTTTTTGGAGCCGTCGGAGGACCTCCAATTTGAAAGAACAATTTGCCATGGCCAACCTGGAAAACTCTAAACAGACTTCGCACCCAGGTTGGGTGCAGCAAAGACAATCTCCACAGTTGGGGGTTCTCGTCCGGTTTTGATCTTCAGTGTTTGTGCGGCGTCTCTCCGAAGACCATGTCCGATCTTCCATCCTGCACCACGTGCCCTAATACCTGTTCACGTAGGGCCCTAATGTCAGCGTCAGTGGACAGCATTGCCGTGCCTGAATACTGGGCCAGGCAAGGAAATTAACTGGTTTTGCCATCGACACGCTAAGAAGAACATCCTTTTATGGACTGAATTTTGGGGAATCCTCTCTCAGTACTCGTCTGGGTCATGAAAGAAAACCTTATGAAAATTTTCACTTAGTTCCGGTAGTTTGAGCTATGCGTTGTTATGTCAGTTTGTGAAGACATCTCGAATGAATTTAGCAAATTCCTTTAAAACTTCTCATTCTTCTTCCAGACATCAGCGACTTCCTTGGCGCAGCTAACTTGGGCGAGGTGCTGTCACACATGAGCACGAGTCCTCACAGCGAAGCAGATGACAGTGAGCTGTTCACTGCTGAACCCTTAGCTGATGAGCACAAGCAGCAAGTCATTGAGTAAGTACGATGTTTCTATTGAAAGAGTCACTAATTTTGCTATTTAAACAATTTTTATGCTATTTTAGTTTTAATAAGTGTTAATTGTTTGTCTTTCTCCTTTTCTTTATTCTTCCTTCTCTTTATTTCCTGTTTTCTTTTTTTGTTCAGTTCTTTTCTCTTCTTTGCTTTCTTTTTCGCTCTCTTTCTTTTTCTTAGCTTTCTGTCTTCTTTACTTTCTTTTAATTTTTCTTCTTTAAATTCTTTCTTTTAATTTTTCTTCTTTACTTTCTTTCTTTTTTTTCGCTTTATTATTTTTTCTGTTCTTTCTTTTTTTCCTTATTACTTCTTTTCGTTACACGTCTCAGTAAGTTTACAGTTCCGTACTGCAAGATCCTAAATCCTTTTATCTTCCCAGGATGATAGTGTCATCGTTCTACAACAAGGCAGAGTTGGAGCAGTTCCTGAAGCACGAGATCGAGACGAATGACTACGCCGTCCTCATCAGTGACACGTGGCCTGCGCTCATCAACGCTAACCTCAGCGTTGTGTTAAAGAATCGTAAGTATTTTACTGACTGAATAACTGACTGAATTCGCAATAACTTGGTGCATAACCACTTACTGCTCCAACCCTTAAACCCTTGCATCATGAGCCTTACATCATTGTCATATATTATTGAAGTTAGTTCTGATCGTTATTGAAAGGTATTTGATAGTTATTACATGGGTGAATCCAGGATTTTTTTCTGGGTGGGGCACAAGTAACGGTGTGGTTAAAAATCTCAACAATGAGTTTTAGAAATAAACTTGAAGTACCATACTTAAAGTTAATTTCTGCAAGTAATCATCATCTACCAAGACGACTCATGTTATGGGCCCGACAGTTTATAATCAGCTGCCTGCAACTATTTCTGGTGCCCCGACTACAAGCAGCTTTAAGGCTCGTTTGAAAATATAGCTTACCGAGCAAGCTTTTTATTTATTTGACGAATTTAAGATTAAAAATATTGTGACATTTCTTATATTTAATTTTTATTTTGTGATTTGACTTTGATTTATTTATTTTCTTATGTATGTGTATTTTATTTGTTTGACATTTTAGTGTATTTCATTATTTATATTTTATTTTAAGTTATTTATAATTTGACATTCAAATTTGATTTATTTGTAATAATTATTTTTTTTTTGACATTATTCTAACAGTTTGCACCTATATGACTTGTAAGAATCCCTTACCAATAAATAACTACGAATATGACTATTTGTAGGAAAGTTTATGAAATTGTCAAAACAATAACTAAGATATCGTTTTTCCCACAGCATCAGGATCCCTAGTAGCTGTAGCCCTGAACTTCGATGCTCGTGATGAACCGGAGGTGGAGTCTGAAGAGACAGGGGGGCTGATGAAGATCATGATATTCCTGGAGTTTGTCGAGAGCTCCGTCAGGGACAGTATGTTGCCTAAGGGAAAGGGTAAGTCAACATAAATATCTTTTAAGAAGTCTAGTATTAAGCGTAAGTATTATCGGCCTTGTAATGTTCCCAGTGCTGGGACTATGCTGGGACTGGGTTATATGTTGGAACAGTGCGAGTGAGTTAATAATTAAAATTGTCTGTTTGTAGAACTTTCAAGTACTACAGCATCCATGTTGTACCGTCGATATTTTGTGAGGTGACATTCCGTATTCTACTCCCCCTTCTTTCTTCAGTTAGTCATCGACTTCATGTATATATGTATGTAAGAGGAGGGGTGTCTTCAGGAATAAAAGCATCTTCATTAGTCATTATTGACGTGACAACGTCTTAAATTAGGTTGCGGCTGGGAGTCACTTATGAAAAAGTGTAACGCTCGGTAACGTTACGATGAGTCACCGAACGAGAGAGAGGCCCGCCGAATGCCTTGCGTCTCTCTCCCACTCAACTATGATCGGTCTGCCGCGCGCGCAGCACTAGAGAATTAGGACGTTGTCACGTAAAATCTTCGCCCGTAAAACCGACTTTACAGGCAACCATTATTTTTATTTATAAATCACTTTTTGTATGATTAAACAATCATGTAACATAAATGGTATTATATCTAATTCAAAATAATATAACAATAAAATTCACCCTAACAACGTCCGACCAGCTCGCATTTGCCTTTCACTTTTGACTCACGCGATTAGTAGGTACGTAACGTTTCGTCACGTGCGCTCTGCGCGTTGTTAGAAATGTTGGCGCCGATATAAACAAAAAAATTAAACTTATTATGACAGTTCTGCTATTTTTTCTTGACGAGCTCCGTTCTATATTTCCGTAGTTCATCAGCAGATCAAATCAATATTTCTATGACTTTTTTTTTAACAGGGACTATCCTCCACTCCTTCATGATGGCGACTGCAGAGACCCTCACTCCTCGGGAGAACGTGGCAGCCATCAGAGCGCTGGAGAACGCTACCATGAATGTTGCCAAAGAACGAGGCTTCCTTGGAGTGTTCACGACCAACACCAGTCCTTTGACACAGGTAAGGAAATGCACAAATTAAATAGTATCAATTAGGATCCAAGATGCGTATGTACGACGAATATACACCTGTTACGCTATTGAGACTTCAGCAGGCCGGACTAAGCGTCCTGCCTCGTCGTTTATACCGCGTACATCGAGGGACTGGAACATCAAACTTTTTTTTTTTTACTTTACTTGCTGCAGTCTTCCCATCCGATTATAATTTAGGTGTTTTCAAGGTTAGAGTGAATAGGTTCTTAATAACTAGTGCGTGGGTCTCTCCTCACGTATTTATCGTGTGGAGGTAAGCGGAACAGAGTTAAGACCCAAATAACTCCGTCGAATAGGGAGGATCCTCCGACCAAACAGGTGTCATTTTCTGGTGGGCAGTAGCCCACCCACATTATATAGACGGGCTGTTCTATATGTTCGAATCGTGCAGAGAACTTTGATTACGCAAAGAAGGATTAGTTCTTATGTGACACCATACTTAGATGGCGCTAGAACTGCGTACTGTACTTTCTCTTAAAATGACGACGCATTTTTTCTTCTTTTTCAAAAATATACTATTTCATGCAAGACAAGTTTAAAAAAAAAAACAAATTTTCCTAGGATGAATATCTCCTAGAAAATGTTTAATCATGTTATTTTTCTATTCTAGCAACTTGGTACAGATGTCCTCGGCTACCAAACACTCTTGGACTACCAAATAAACCAGTACGTTGACCCCAACGGAGACAGGATCTTCGGGAAGGCTCCCGATGACATGAGAGCAATCGTATGTTGGAAACCACTAGACTAACTCTGTGATAAGCTTCTAAGGTAAACTAGACTTTAAAGCTATTAGCATTAAGTACAATTTGTATCGTTATGCGAGTGGTTGGTTATAGACATGTGAGTTTTGACAATGGAAAATTACCGTTATTACAACGGCGTAAGGTAGATTTTGAATTGGCTTTTGAAGTATTAAAAAGCTCAAAATCTTTATTCCAATTAGTGTTAAACGTTGTGATTTTTATTTGCTAATAATATCTAGTGTATTTGACCCTATTATTAGGTCAAAAGATCTATATGACAGTTATTTGGCCTTCCTCAAATATTTTAAAGCACTTTAAAGCTTTTTATAGCTATAGTTGAGATTCTTAAACTCTAAATTGAGGTTTGACAGTGAACAGCATTTTATTTTTCATCTTGCCAATCTTTAATTTGTCAAAAAACAATACCTGCTTTTGTTAAAGATTTTTTGTTAAAACTTAAGCAAATGTTAAGTTTTAAGTAATTAAGTAAAGATAAATTAGTGATAAAAATTGAATTGGTAGATGAGTTATAATGTATTCGATGTATTTAGTGTGTTTTTATTGTTATTATTTAACCTCGCAAAAATCCTGTGTTTAAAATAATTTGTAAGACTTTCTGTGAGTCTCAACTCACTATTAGTTAGTTTTTAATATATAAATTCTTCAATATGTTACCAAAATAATTAGGTAATATTTATAACGCCGACGAAGGTCGTATTTTTCCAGTGATTTCCGGAATTCAAGAACAAAGAAATAAAATACCTATGTGCAGATTGTGCAGTGCACAAATACATTTATAACAATAAGATAAACCGAGCCATAATATTTGACAGTTGACAGTTGTTGGAGACATGTTGTTACAGTCCTACAGACAGAAAACAATGCAATTCTTTTTTTCAATTTTTTCACTTACAATATTGTAGGTACCCTGGACCTGATCGCAGTAAGGTAGTTATTATTATTGAATTTTATTAAATATTAGGTAGTTTTTAGAGAAATGTAAAATTTCTATAGTAATTTTTTTGAGAAGGAGAAAACAATATAATGAAAATTAGGAAAATATAGATTCGCATAAATAATTGGTCATACTATTTACAACCAGTTTAGGAATAATAACATAATAAAAATACATAAAGTGAACTGAAAATATTAATTGCTTCCTCAATGCGTCATGAAATTTAAAAAGAATTAAAATAATATTATTCCGAAGTGTTTTGCTAAATAAATAGGCATAAAAATGTATAAACTAGTTTAACTAAAACCATTTTAGAATTACATCAATCAATAAAAAAGCTTAATGTTAAGCTTTTTTATTGATTGATCTGATTTACTGTAAAAATCATACCTTATGTTAAATTATAAGTAACTCAGTGAATAAAAAACAAAAATACAATTACATTTTGATTATGATAATTAGAAAATACTTTCTATTAATAAATGTGTTTTGTAAAAAAATACGAAAAATACCTTTAATGTTATAACTATTTATAAACTTATTTTTGAGCAAAAAAATATAGTTTTAGATATACATGCTAGATCTCTATATGTTATAAGATAGTGATATTTTTAACTGTGTTCTACATACATTAAGATACCTACTTTTAAGGAATTAAGTGTAATTTATTTGACAATAAATATTTATGTGATATAATACCCGTTTTATTAATTTTTCATTTAATTTACTGGGCAAAGGATAAACCACATTAATAATTATATTCAGGCGAGAGTAAAAATATAACTAAATTAACAAGAACACATTATAGAAATAAATTAAAAAAAATATAATTAATCTCAATTATTATAAGTAGTTGGAGCGTGGAACAAGCTTCCGGAAAATGTGGTTTCAGCCCTAAATGTGAACCAATTTAAAAATCGACTGGATAAATACTGGATTATATTATATACTTAAGGACGCGTTCTCAAATATGGTCAAAATAAGCAGATTTTCGGTAACTTTTGTGGCAGAAAAAAACTAAATAAAAAGTAGTAACATATTTCTACAGACAGATTACTTCTTTATCTTTAACTAAGAAAAGCTTTTTTTTCGAAAAAACAGGTTTATAATACTGTAAAAAATAATTTCCTGAACCTCTTCACTCAAAATTGACGATTTCGTATTGAGTTTAGGATCATTTTTCATCCATATAATAACAGAAATTTGATTATTTAAAAATATTTTATGAAAGGAGACATGATCAATTCAATTTTCAAAAAAAAAAAACTATCAAACTGTTTCAATTAGTCTCAGAAAAAAAATAAAATCAATTTTAGTTTTTCAACAAATTTATCTCTATCACGTGAATCTTATTTCATTGACTTTAAGGGTTATTTTACTGGTCAATGTCTTGAGTTATTGCATAAAAAATTGAAATAAAAACATTAGTCTGCGCTGGGTCGCCGTCGAGAGTGGACGCTGTGTCGGTTGTAAGCAGGCGCTCGTGTGGATCGCAAAGATCGAAGATCGCTGTACGAACACAAAATATTTGACCTCGTTATTTTGATACTTTACGTATTTTGTGCGAAGAACGGACAAACAAGGTAAGATTTAGTTTCATTTTTTTTTTCTTGAATAATACTATAAAACATTCCATTTCGAACTTCATGAAGTGTCTACCTGAAGGTGTACTTCAGACTGCTGCCGGTACTAATAAACGAGTGAAGCTAGATGTACCGAGTTCGGGCTCGTTGTGTTCGTTGGGATGAGACCCTACCTCAGGACTTGATGGAGCGACCTGATGGTGTACCCCCAAGTCCGCAACTGGAACTAATGAACGAGTGGAGCTACATGTACCGAGTTTGGGGTCGTTATGTTCGTTGGGATGAGACCCTACCTCAGGACTTGATGGAGCGACCTGATGGTGTACCCCCAAGTCCGCAACTGGAACTAATGAACGAGTGGAGCTAGATGTACCGAGTTTGGGCTCGTTGTGTTCGTTGGGATGAGACCCTACCTCAGGACTTGATGGAGCGACCTGATGGTGTACCCCTAAGACTGCTACTGGAACTAATGAACGAGTGGAGCTAGATGTACCGAGTTTGGGCTCGTTGTGTTCGTTGGGATGAGACACTACCTCAGGACTTGATGAAGCGACCTGATGGTGTACCTCCAAGACTGCCTACTGGAACTAATGAACAAGTGGAGCTATATCTACCGAGTTTGGGCTCGTTGTGTTCGTTGGGATGAGACCCTACCTCAGGACTTGATGGAGCGACCTGATGGTGTACCTCCAAGACTGCCTACTGGAACTAATGAACGGGTGGAGCTACATGTACTGAGTTTGGGCTTGTTATGTTCGTTGGGATAAGATCCTACCTCAGGAATTGATGGAGCGACCTGATGGTATACCTCCAAGACTGCCTACTGGAACTAATGAACGAGTGGAGCTAGATGTACCGAGTTTGGGCTTGTTATGTTCGTTGGGATAAGATCCTACCTCAGGAATTGATGGAGCGACCTGATGGTATACCTCCAAGACTGCCTACTGGAACTAATGAACGAGTGGAGCTATATCTACCGAGTTTGGGCTCGTTGTGTTCGTTGGGATGAGACCCTACCTCAGGACTTGATGGAGCGACCTGATGGTGTACCCCTAAGACTGCTACTGGAACTAATGAACGAGTGGAGCTAGATGTACCGAGTTTGGGCTCGTTGTGTTCGTTGGGATGAGACCCTACCTCAGGACTTGATGGAGCGACCTGATGGTGTACCTCCAAGACTGCCTACTGGAACTAATGAACGGGTGGAGCTACATGTACTGAGTTTGGGCTTGTTATGTTCGTTGGGATAAGATCCTACCTCAGGAATTGATGGAGCGACCTGATGGTATACCTCCAAGACTGCCTACTGGAACTAATGAACGAGTGGAGCTAGATGTACCGAGTTTGGGCTTGTTATGTTCGTTGGGATAAGATCCTACCTCAGGAATTGATGGAGCGACCTGATGGTATACCTCCAAGACTGCCTACTGGAACTAATGAACGAGTGGAGCTATATCTACCGAGTTTGGGCTCGTTGTGTTCGTTAGGATGAGACCCTACCTCAGGACTTGATGGAGCGACCTGATGGTGTACCCCTAAGACTGCTACTGGAACTAATGAACGAGTGGAGCTAGATGTACCGAGTTTGGGCTCGTTGTGTTCGTTGGGATGAGACCCTACCTCAGGACTTGATGGAGCGACCTGATGGTGTACCTCCAAGACTGCCTACTGGAACTAATGAACAAGTGGAGCTATATCTACCGAGTTTGGGCTCGTTGTGTTCGTTGGAATGAGACCCTACCTCAGGACTTGATGGAGCGACCTGATGGTGTACCTCCAAGACTGCCTACTGGAACTAATGAACGGGTGGAGCTACATGTACTGAGTTTGGGCTCGTTATGTTTGTTGGGATGAGACCCTACCTCAGGACTTGATGGAGTGACCTGATGGTGTACCCCTAAGACTGCTACAAGAACTAATGAACGAGTGGAGCTACATGTATCAAGTTTGGGCTCGTTATGTTCGTTGGGATGAGACCCTACCTCAGGACTTGATGGAGCGACCTGATGATGTACCTCCAAGACTGCTACAGGAACTAATGAACGAGTGTAGCTACATTTACTGAGTTTGGGCTCGTTATGTTCGTTGGGATAAGACCCTACCTTAGGAATTTATGGAGCGATCTAATGGTGTACCTCAAAGACTGCTACTGGAACTAATGAACGAGTGGAGCTAGTTGTACCGAGTTTGGGGTCGTTGTATTTATTGGGATGAGACCCTACCTCAAAACTAGAAGGAGCAACCTGATGGTGCTCCTCTAAGACTGTCACTGGAACGAATAAACGAGTGGAGCTAGGTGTGCCGAGTTTGGGCTCATCATGTTAGTTATGAGGAATCCTTACCACCGGATTCGATGGAGTGACCTAGAGGTGAACTTCGAAGACTGGTACTGTTATTTCTAAACGAGTAGACTGCTAATATGAATATGTATAGTTATTATCTCTTATATTTAAACTTTTGTTTTAGATGCCAAAACCTAAGGCGTTTGGCAAAAACTCCCGAAAAAGACTTCGTGCGCTTAGATGTTATGCAGAAAAAGCAAGACAGTTAGTATTTATATGACTTCTAAAAATATAACATGTATCTGGTAATTACGAACATTCATTACCATAATGATACGTTTTCACAGGCAAAAGAATGAAAGCAGTTGTGATACGTCTATTGCGACTGATACATCCGAAGTATATCCGGAAAGATATGTTCAAGCGAGTTGCAGTACTTTTGATGACAATAAAGAAATGCTTCATGTAAGTTATAATTGAGTTTTTGTTTCTGTTATGATTTATTTATTCAGTTTCTAATGCACCAAACATATCAAGATTTATTTTTCTGTATTGTTTTTAGAACAAGAAAAATAAGGAAATCGAACCGTACCAGCTAACAGGAAGAAGAATCGTAGAAATAGGTTATTTTATGAAACAACTTCAAGAAATTGGGGACCATAGTTCCATGTTTAAATGTAATTTAAGTACTGTGCAACTTTTAAAAGAAAGAAAAACTGGACTTAACTCAATTTTTTATTTGAAGTGTCAAATGTGTGGCGCTAATTTTGAATTAAAATCTTCAAAAGATCCAATTAATAAAATGGATGTAAATGAGGAAGTCGTAGCAGGTATTATGACTACTGGCGCCGGAGTTACACAGCTAAATACAGTTCTTTGTCATATTAATATACCACCTATGTCGGTACGATTGTACCAATCCAGACATGACATTATTTGTCGATGGTGGAATAAAACCGCACAGCACTGTATGGCAGAGGCTGGTAAGGAAGAGAAAAATCATGCTCTGTCTATTGGAAGCGTGAATGAGAGAGGAATACCAATGATACCTGTATCGGGTGACGCATGTTGGTCCAAACGTTCTTATGGAACGAATTATAGTGCGTCTTCAGGAGTTGGCGCTATTATTGGTATTTTTTCCAAAAAAGTACTTTACTACGGAGTCAAAAATAAGATGTGTAGCATCTGTTCACGAGCACAGTCCAAAGGGGTACAACAACCAAAACACAATTGTTTTAAAAATTTCCAAGGGCCTTCTACTGCGATGGAAGCAGAAATTATAACGGAGGGTTTTAAAAAATCTTTAGGAGATCATGGACTCATTTACAATCAATATGTCGCAGACGGTGATGCAAGCACATACGCCAGTATCCGAAATGCCAGGCCTTATGAGGATGTGACTGTGGGTAAAGTTGAATGCAAAAACCATTTACTCAGAAACTATTGTAAAGGGCTTTTGTCCATATCAAATAACACCGCATATCCAATTAGAGCCCGAAAGTTTTTAAAAGATAATTATTTGCGGATTCGATGGGGAGTAGATAGTAGCGTTAAATATTGGGTCAAACAAAACATTCCCTTTTCTGAAAAAATGGAAAATATAAAAAATGATATAACCAATGGTCCATATCACATTTTTGGTGATCATTCAAAATGTGCATCATATTTTTGTAGCGATGAAATTAAGAAACGCTCTGAAAATTTAGTACCAGAGCTGAAACTGAATGGAGTTTTCCAAAAAATAGAAGATCTGGCTTATCGTCTCTCGTTCCACGCTTATAGCTTCGTACATAACGAAACAAATAACTTGGTCGAGAGCTTTAATGCCAGAGTAGCAAAATTTGTTGGCGGAAAAAGAGTGAATTTTTCACAACGGCAGTCATATGGTGGTCGCTGTGCTGCAGCAGTGATTGCGTATAATTCGGGGTCATTGCAGTCAACTGTCCATAAATATATTTTTGGCACTGAAGCCAATCCGGAAATCATCAGATTAGAATGCTATCGTCAGCAATTAAATTTGAAAAGACTAGAAAAAAAAGTGAAAAAAAAGAAAATTGTCAAAAGCAGTATCAGTAAAGACATTCACTATGGTGAAGAATGCCAGAAAGTGGACATGGACGACAAAGACTACGAAGTCGCAAAAAAAGAGTTCTTGTCGAAACTAGAAATTAGTCACGAGGCAAAAGTCCAATTGGAGCGAGACACAATTCTTCAAAGTGCTAGTCCATTATGGCTGGAAACCAGAAGAAAATTACTTACAGCTTCGTGGTTTTCTACCATATGTAAACGGCGCCCTAACTCCAATTGTGCACCGTTGGTGAAACAAATTTTGTATGGACGAGATTTAGGCCACGTACCGTCCATCAAACATGGGAAAAATAATGAATACACCGCACTGCGTGACCTTGAAAAAGTGTTAAACAGTAAAATAATGCAGTGCGGGTTGTTCATTGATGAAGAGATTTCTTTTCTTGGTGCAAGTCCAGATGGAAAATGCGAACTGGGTATTGTGGAAATTAAATGCCCGTCGTCGGCATATGGGATGGATCCAGAAGAGGCGATAAAACAAAAAAAAATCGACTTTTGGAAGTACGCTCCAAATTCAAGCCAGTTATTGGTCAATACAAAAAATAAATGGTATTTCCAAATCCAGGGTCAGTTGAGAGTGACAGGGGAGAAAGCTTGTGTTTTCGCTGTTTGGACGGGCCCTGGAAAAATTAAGTACGAAATTATAAACAAAGATGATCAATTCTGGAAAGAGAATATGGAAGTACATTTGATTCGATTTTATAAGAACTGCCTCCTTCCAGAATTGATCGATCCAAGATTTAAAAGAAATATGAGTCTAAGGGAACATTCTTCACATTCTCATAATAATACGATGAAAACTCATAATTAATTTAGATATTATTTTTTTTGACCTTGCTAGTTTAACTTTGACCCCTCTAACTATAGACCTATATCTATATTTCCAGCATTGAGTAAAATCTACGAAAAAATCATGGTCAACCAGATGTTAGCTCATTTTAATTCAAATGGGATTTTGCATGGTCATCACTTTGGCTTCACGAAAGGTTGGTCAACGACGGATGCGGGAATGAAACTCATCAGTCATATTTTGGAATCTAGGGAGAGTGCCCAGGATGCTATTGGCATATTTTGTGACCTCTCAAAAGCATTTGACTGCGTTGCCCATAATACTCTAATCTGTAAATTACATCATTACGGAATTCGCGGACGAGCTGCTGATCTTGTTTTTTCCTATTTATCTCACAGGCAGCAAAAAGTAAACATTAATGGGGGACTCTGCCTTCTCTTTATATCTTAGAAAGTATCCTGTATATTCGTTAAAATTTAGGACTTTTTAAAATTAGAAGCGATATTCATAACTAGAATACGCGCAGTAAACACGAAATCGTTTTACCCAAATGGAGATTAGCCAAGACCAGCAAATAATTTTTAGTAAACAGCATACGCTTTTATAACCAGCTGCCAGAAGCGGTAACTATGGTGACAAGCACCTCGAGCACGTATTCCACGCACAGCTTCGCGACAGAACGCAGATGCCTAACGAGAGCCTCCAGCAGTGGGGTGTCGAGGTTGAACGGTTGGTGCGGCTTGCATATATGTCGATGACACCGGAGACCGTGGAAGTTAATCTGGTGCAGGCATTCATCGACGGACTGTCTGGCTTCACCACCCGCTCCAACGAAAAGGGAAGTCGCCGAAACTTCATGCTCGATGGGAGGGAACTTACACCGTGATAAAAAAAGGATCAACGACGTAACTTACCGCATCAAGAAAGGGCTAAGAGGGAAGCCTAAAGTAGTCCACCTGGATAGACTGACACCGTATCTTGGATCTAATAATGCTCGAGACGAGCATGACTAAGAGGGGGGCACTGTTACGCCGTGAAATTAGAACACGCCGTTTCTTCGACAAAGTTTAGAGTATCACCGAAAATTAAAACGCATTGCTAATCGAAACTTCTGGAACGGGTTTTGACTGCGAACAAGTGCGAACTATCCAAGTGCAGTATTTGATCCATACGACGACCTAAGCGATACTTTTACGGATCTCTAAAGTGCATCACGAAGTGGTTTATTGGTGATTGGACTAAATTATATCATTTTTTATGGAAAAATAAATCTCTCCCTTAGTAAATCGGCATTTGATTACTCACGTTCGTAACAATATTAAGCGGGTCCTAACCAAAAAAGCATATTATAAGGTTAAGGATTATATGAAAGACAAGCTTGTTTGGCAATGACTGCTCCTGCGCATGTGGCTCCCTGGTAACTCATTCATATTGTGTATTTGAGTCTGTCCATCTTTGTTTCTATATACACATCTTTTTTTTGACACATTGCTTCTGCAATATATTTATTTTATTAGTATCTCACAGTGTAACTGTTGTTGTGATAGATGTATTATACTTGATAAAAAAAAAATTACAATTCACGTTGTAAAGTAAAAATACTGCAGACTTCGCAAATCCTATTACGACTCACCTATTATTTTTTATTATTATGATTATTTTTATTGTGCTTTTGAGTACAATATTGACTGGTCTACACTGTTCTTACATAATCATATAAATACTGTAATAACAAAATATTATAAGAAATCATTATCCAAATGTGCATTGTTGCACACAAGCACATCCCCTTTGTTTAAAATGGGCAGCAAAGAACTGTTGCACCACTCGTCTTTTCTTCATGCAACAACTTATGGAAGAATAAAACAATTTGACTTTGATGATTATTATTTTACATTTTCACATCGATGATTTCAGGCTTTTTATTTTATTTTACCACTTCATATTCTTGTTTCTTTTTATTGTTTTAAGTTTTTTTATATATGTTTCATAAAGTGTGACGTTTTTGTGCAAAATAAACGTATTTTCTTTCTTATTTCTTTTATTTCTAACTTTCGAAAACTCACATTTGATACCATGGTAAATTCACTATCCAAAAAAGATATAAAGATAATTATTTTAGGTATTAAAAACCTTATTGTGTGCCTCTGCAATGTAAAGTTTTCAAGTTTAGCAGTGTTATTTCATTTTTGAACAGCGCCATCTAGTCGTCTCATGAAACGTGATGCAAAACCTCGCAGCCAAAAGTCGACCTTAAGCTCTCCATGCACTTTTGTCACCATTAGTACATGTAGCTCCACTCGTTCATTAGTTCCTGTAGCAGTCTTGAAGGTACGCCATCAGGTCACTCCATCAAGTCCTGAGGTAGGATCTCATCCCAACGAATACAACGAACCAAAACTCGGTACATCTAGCTCCACTCGTTCATTAGTTCCTGTAGCAGTCTTCGAGGTACACCATCAGGTCGCTCCATCAAGTCCTGAGGTAGGGTCTCATCCCAACGAACACAACGAGCCCAAACTCGGTACATGTAGCTCCATTCGTTCATTAGTTCCAGTAGGCAGTCTTGAAGGTAAGCCATCTGATCACTCCATCAAGTCCTGAGGTAGGGTCTCATCCCAACGAACACAATGAGCTCAAACTCGGTACATGTAGCTCCACTCTTTCATTAGTTCCAGTAGGCAGTCTTGAAGGTAAGCCATCTGGTCACTCCATCAAGTCCTAAGGTATGGTCTCATCCCAACGAACACAATGAGCCCAAACTCGGTACATGTAGCTCCACTCGTTCATTAGTTCCAGTAGGCAGTCTTGGAGGTACACCATCAGGTCGCTCCATCAAGTCCTGAGGTAGGGTCTAATCCCAACGAACATAACGAGCCCAAACTCGTTACATGTAGCTCCACTCGTTCATTAGTTCCAGTAGGCAGTCTTGAAGGTAAGCCATCTGGTCACTCCATCAAGTCCTGAGGTAGGGTCTCATCCCAACGAACACAATGAGCCCAAACTCGGTACATGTAGCTCCACTCGTTCATTAGTTCCAGTAGGCAGTCTTGGAGGTACACCATCAGGTCGCTCCATCAAGTCCTGAGGTAGGGTCTAATCCCAACGAACATAACGAGCCCAAAGTCGTTACATGTAGCTCCACTCGTTCATTAGTTCCAGTAGGCAGTCTTGAAGGTAAGCCATCTGGTCACTCCATGAAGTCCTGAGGTAGGGTCTCATCTCAACGAACACAACGAGCCCAAACTCGGTAAATGTAGCTCCACTCGTTCATTATTTCGAGTAGGCAGTAAATGATAAATGATCTTTATTTTGTAAGTAGGTTTTGGAGGTACTTCAGTTACTTGGTCAGTCTTGGAGGTACACCATCAGGACTGTAGGTAAGGTTTGGAATCTAGAGGTAAGGTTTCATCATTCCCGTACATTAAGAGATACCCTTATACTGGTTTTGGATACCTTGATTTGTCGACTTGCGTACTTTCGCCATTATCTACTTGCTTACCAACCAATCACCATCCAATGGTAGCTACTTTTTTTCGGTTTCGCGTTAGATACTTTTTGAATACAAATCACGCAGATTACAAAAAAAAAAACATTCAAAACAATTCATAATAGTAGGCAAGTATCAAACCGAGTCAGTTCACTCATAATTTCGCCGTTTCGCGCTAGTCGCTGTGTGTGTGCGCCGTGCACGTGTAGTAGTAAGTCGAAATACCTAAAATTGAAGCGCGTCAATTCGTAAATACGTCCTTAATATAGTAAAGAGGTAAAGTTTGTTTTTTTGTTTGTAGGGGGTAATCTCTGGAACTTATGGTTCGATTGGAAAAATTGAAGCTATAATAGAAAGCTGCTTTACTCCTGAGTGATATAGGCTATAAATTATTTATATAACATGGATATTAACCGAGCTATCACAACTTTTGTCTCACAAAATTTTCCGCGGACGAAGTCGCGGACAGAAGCTAGTATTATATATAAATGAACGAATGGAAATTAACAGGATGCGGGCATTATCAGTTGTTTCAACTGCCTGCAAAGTCAAAGTCAAAGTCAAACTCATTTATTTCAAATAGACCATTTACAGGCACTTTTGAAATGTCAAAATTGAAGCTAGTTTGCACGTTCCAAGGCGTAGACTGCCTGTCTACAAATAATAATAATAATAATCTCTGGGTCATCAAAACCTTAAATTACCGGTACTGCCACCGGAGCTCTGGAAATAAGGCAAGGAAGGCACGGGGTAGGTTCTTTAGTCAGTAAGAGTCTGACACTGTTTCCCGCTCCACTCAAGAGTGGGATTCGTCATTCGATGATTTTTACCTACCATAAAAAAACCGGTACCGGTAAAAGGCGGGATAAAACGCATGTTACAAAAAAAGCCATGAGTATAAATGTGGATGGATGGAGAGGGAGAGGGAGACCAAAGAAAATATGGATGGATTGTGTGAGAAGTGATATGAAAGAAAGAGGAGTTAGTGATAGCGTGACGGGTGACAGGACAGAGTGGAAGAAAAAGACATATTGCGCCGATCCCAAATAAAACGGGACAAGGGCAGGAAGATAATGAAAAAAAAACCGGTACTGTGAAAAAAAAAACAAATATAATATGTGAACTGTGTGGCTAACGAGGTGTATAAAACAGTTTACCTATTAAAAAATGTGATCTTAATGACGGAATTGCCATTTCACGTTTCACCTTGTACTTCTCTTAGAAACCCAATGTGAGGATAAAAAAAACAGAGATATTGTAGAGAATCGAAATTTGTTTGTATAATTATTGAAACAATGTCTCTATTTTTTTTTATATATTTTTTTTTAATAAACTTTGCCCAACACTAGGAATTACTTCTGTATCGTGAGTTTTTTTATGGTAGATAAAAATCATCCAATGACGAATCCCGCTCTTGGGAGCGCGAGACAGTGTCAGACTCTTACTGACTAAAAAACCTACCCCATTGCTTCCTTGCCTTATTCCCAGGCCCTGGTTGACCCAGGAGGCTTCGACCCTGCAGGTCCCCTACAGTTTGCTGACAACTCCTTGAGGCGCGCGGGAACGGAGCGCGCCGTCGACGACTTGGGCTCGGTCTGGACTGTTACCAGACGACCGGACGGCGAGCTACCCTATGTCCTCCGGGCTGGCCACACAGTGGTGACACCTGGGCGTCTCTTCCGCACGAATCCGGTGCAGGAACCTCTCGAACTTACCATGTCCGGTGAGAACCTGCGTCATGCGAAAGGTGAGGACGCCGTAAGGTCTATCGAGCCACGCCTCAAAGAGGGGACTTACCGCCGAGATTATGGCGTGCCCACCTGAGTCGTGGGTGCATGCATAGACATTTAAAGTCACATACACAAGATACCCAGACCCGGAGCACTTATCTGTAGGCTATACAAATATATGTTCCGTCCGCGAATCGAACCCGCGACCCTCAGCGCAGTAGTCAACCACTGCGACAGTTGAGCCGTCAAATTTGTATTGTGGGCATAGGTTACATACAGATGTTAAAACTTAATAAAACATTATAGTTCCATTAAGTCTTGTCAATTCGGCACACAGTTATTACAAAAAAAAAAAAAATAACATAATTTAAGATAAAAAAAAAAATCTACAATCATTTAAGAAATCTCGGATGGTGTAGTAAGCTTTATCAATTAAAAAGTTACGGAGTTTAGATTTAAATAGTGGAAGTAATAGCTGCTCGGGCGAACTTCGTATTGCCGATTTTTTTCGTTGTCCCTAAGCTATAACGAATATTTCAAGACCGAAACCGAAAGAAACAGTATTTTCCAGAAGAAATCGCCAACCACTATTTGAATGGGTTAAAAAGGCGTCGCCGGAAAAAGTTTATAGAGCTAAAGAACATTATAAAAATAAAACATTTGGTTGTTTGTAGGGTGTGTTTGTGGTGTGGGTACTCACCGGGTAGGTAAACAAGGTCCTTGCAATATCTCCAGGTATAATCTTCTCCGCACATAACACAACACCTCAGTTATTATATAAAAGGCGCAAAATGAGCCAAGACCAAACAGATTTAAAAATAACAGCGATAGGTTATCGTGGGTAGATGTTCTCACTAAGTTATTGTTGGCGGTAGCGCACGTCTGTCTAGCGTGCGGCGTAGATCGTGACTGGTGGGAAACGAATATAACAAAACGGCGGTAGACGGAAATATGACGCCGGCGCGTCATCAACAGTGCGCGTGTCCAATGCGTCACGTCAATTGTCTGTACGAGTATTTAGTGTAAAGGCAGATTTACATTGAGTCAGTGACTGTCGTCAGTGCTGGCGCCGAAAACTAACGCGTACTATTTACAAGCAGTCAGTATTTCGTCAGTAGTCGAGAATATTTCTTTTGGTGTACACACGTTTGTAAAGTCAGTGCGGAAAAATGATTTCTCAAAAACAGCAAAGAATCAAAGAATCTTGTGCAATATTCTGCAATGCTGTTGCACGCATTTCTTTATTTCAATAATTTTGCGATTTGATATCCCATAGGCATTCATTATCACGGTATAGTTGTACAAGTGTTAAGTTTTCCGTGTCGCTCAGTTTTCGCGTCATTTTGTGGTGCGGTTCGATGAAACGTGGTCACCGTACAACAGAGCGGCAGTAACTGACTTGGGCAATTTACACATAGTCAGTAGCGCTGGCGCGGGTGGCGGGGGAGCGGACTGATGCCGAAAATATTGAAGCGCGAATATTGAAGTCAGTACTGACGTGACAGTACTGTACTGACTTGAAATCAATTTACACTATGGCAGTGCCAGGTCAGCACTGTCTCGTCAGTGGACTGACGTCAGTTACTTACTCAATATAAATCTGCCTTTAGTGTATATGTGTAGTGTTGTTTACTAGGAAATATATAATTATAAATGTATATTTAAATAAATATTAAAATATGTATATAGAGCACATTGCTCGCAGAACAGATGGCCATTGGGGTCGAATGGTCCTGAAGTGGCGACCGCGTAACGAAAGACAGGCAAGGTGGACCGATGACCAGGCAAGGGTTTCAGGTATCTGGTGGATGTGAGATGCACAGGACCGTTAATTATGGTGACAATTGGGGGAGACCTGTGCCCAGCATTGGACGTCTTTCGGCTGAATTGATGAATGATGATGATGAAATATATACTAGGTGATCTGCATATATTTGTTGTGTACGTGTATAGTGTATACTGTATGTGAAAGTATATGCGAGTCACCCACAGACAAATTGTAAGACAAATATTATTGTATCTTTGTCAGGTAGAAAACTTTCAGACCAGATGTGTAATTAAATTATTATTATTATTCCGTTTATTCAATTTTAGACATATTTTACATATTTTTAAATATTTCCTTTAAAAAATATAAAAAAAAAACATTTAAAAATATAAAAAATAGTAGCCCACCGGCATCGAGACAGGGTCCAAGCTACCGGTGGTCAGGGCTCCTGAGAGAGGAACCTCCGGACAATACGCGCCGTGTCCAGGAGTACTGCCTTCTGAATCAGGCCCTTGATCCAACTGCCTAACGAGAGCCTCCTCAGATGTTGGTCGAGGCTCTTGGCTATTAAGCCATTAGCCGTCACAACTATCGGCACAATGACTGCTGTGTCCACTTCCCACATGTCGACAACCTCGCGAGCCAAGTCAAGATACTTAGTTTGTTTATCCTTCTCGGCTTTCACGAGGTTCTCATCATGAGGGACCGCTATATCAACAATCATTATGCGACGCTCCAGTCGATCTATCACCACTATGTCAGGCTTATTGGCAACAATAGTCCTGTCAGTGATGATAGATCGATCCCAATATAACGTGATGCTGCCATTTTCGAGAACTGGGTCGGGCACATACCTATAATACGGTACTTCTGATTCCACGAGGTTGTATTTAAGAGCAAGCTGCTGGTGGATGATCCTGGCTACAAGGTTGTGTCTATGCAAATAGTCTCCGTTAGCCAAACGAGAACATCCAGAAATAATGTGTCGGATTGATTCACCGGGTCGGTGGCATGCCCGACAGATGTCAACCGTACCGTCCTTCACAATGTATTTCCGGTAGTTATTCGTCATCATAACTTCGTCCATTATTGCAAAGACAAAACCTTCGGTTTCCCCGAAAAGGTCACCAAAGCGCAGCCAGGAGACGGACGCTAAGAAGTCTACATCGGGCCCATGTAAGGCCCGGTAAAAGCGCCCGTGAAGCTCCTTGCTCTGCCATACTTCCTTGCGTTCATTAGCATCCAATACTACAGGTTTGCGCCAGTTCCCGTTAGCCAAGGAGAGCGGGGTGAGGCCCTTGTCCACTGCTACCATATCTCGGTGCATCCCCACGTCGGCTTCAAGGAAGTATTCCCTGAGACTGCATACCTCACGGTTGTGCAGGGTCTTAGCATTTAAAAAACCACGACCTCCGCACTTCCGTGGGATATACAGTCTCATAACCGATGACCGTGGGTGATGCATCCGATTTGCGGTAAGCAGTGTACGGACCCTCCTATCCAAGGCGTCCAGTTCGGTCTGAGTCCATTTAAGTATGCCGAAAGAGTACATCAACACCGGCATGACCCACCCGTTGAAAGCGCGCACCTTGTTCCCACCTGATAAAAGACTATTCAGTACTTTATTCAGGCGGTTGAAGAAGCGCTCCTTCAACGACTGTTTCACGTTATCAGTATTGATGCCTAACGCTTCCGACATACCCAAATACTTATAGGTTTCGGTTGGAGAGAGGGATCTCAGGTTTATGGAATCCGTGAGTTGAGTTCCCACGGATCCCATAATCTCTCCTCGCTTCACATGCATGACTGCACATTTGTCCACACCAAATTCCATCCTGATGGCACTACTGAAGGTTTCAGTTACCTTCAGTAGCTCCATCAGCTGCAAGTCGTTGGGGGCAAAGAGTTTCAGATCATCCATGTAAAGGAGGTGAGATATGACTTGACCACCTCTTTTCAACCGGTAGCCTAACCCGGAGCCATCCAGCAGTGTGCTGAGAGGGTTCAAGGCTAGACAAAACCACAGTGGACTCAGACTGTCGCCTTGGAATATGCCACGCTCAATCCTTATCGATGCGCTGTTCTCCGAAATTTGTCGAAATCCTGGATAGTGAAGGACCGTCCTCCATTGCCCCATACATGACATCAGGAAGGTGCGCAGAGTTGCATCAATCTTATACAGCTCCAGCACCCTCATGAGCCATGTATGTGGCACCGAGTCATAGGCCTTCTTATAGTCTATCCAACATGTCGACAAATCTCTACGAGAACGCCGGACCTGTTGACTGATGGCAACATCAATGAGGAGCAGCTCCTTAGTACCGCGGGACCCGTTCCTACACCCATTCTGAGAGGCAGACATGATACAATTTGTCTCAATGTGATTATTAATTTTAGCTCTCAGTATGGATGTAAGAACTTTATAGACCGTCGGTAAACACGTGATCGGTCTATAATTTTTAGGTTCCGCAGTACTACCTGATTTATGGAGCAGGTGGGTTATTCCTGTCGTAAAAAACTCAGGCAGCGACCCTGACTCTAAGGCAGACTGGAATTGAGATGCCAAACGAGCGTGCGATCTTTTAAACCATTTAAGCCAAAAATTGTGCAGCCCGTCCGGCCCCGGAGATTTCCAGTTAGGCAACGGACGAACTGCACGAGCTACATCTTGGGGGCTGATGTTAATTGCCCCCATTTCCGGTATAAGATTGCACGCCCGCTCGACCTCCCGAGTCCAGTCACCCTCGGTGTGACTGACAGGCACTGACCAGATGTTGCGCCAAAATGAACACATTGCGTCATCATCTGGTAAGCGTGTATCAGTCACACTTTGGTCCGGTCGCTCCCAAGTCCTATAAACCCACCTCTCGTTGCTTTGGAATGTGCGATTCTGAGTGTAGCGCTCGACTCGCCGCTTGTACCGTCGAATACGGTTCGCCCATGCATAGATCTTCTGCTTCAGGAAGTCGATACGCTCTGTGACGCGGGGTAAATAATCTTGGGAACTAATTTCAGTCCCTGAAAACGCCCGCCTCACAAAGCGCATCACCCTAGGGCGAGTATTGCCCTCCCTGAAGCAGATAAGCTTACCGATGAGTGCTCTAGCCTCAGCAATACGACGCTCGATCCTGCACTGCCAGACTGGTACAGATGGTCGCGTAGCTCGGTCATTATTAGTAAATTTGACGTGAGCTACACGACATGCCGCTACAGCCCCACAGTACAAGATCGAGTGAGTATCGGCAAGGTCTTTGCTGCTATCAAAACAGTTAGATAGCTGCGAGTCTAGAGCACACACCAGCGCCCTATTTTTCTTATGCATAGGCAAACGCGGTAGTCGAGGTCTAAGTCCAGGTGGTGTCGAGCGGTACTCTCGGAATGCATCCTCCAAAGCGCTCCTCAAACGTGCATTACATTGGGTACTCACGGATGTAGCCCCGTCATCATCGTCCTCACCAATGTGGTCGGGTCGCGGTGAAACACTGCGCTGCAGCTGCACCGCGGCCGGTGGCGAAGCAGATGAGACACAGCTACTCCGTGATTCTAGGCGCAGTCTATCAAGTACGGCGTCATCCAACATATGATTACGCTGAATGACCCGCACCTGATCCGAAAGTCGTTGGGCTGAAACGTTGACAGCTGGCTCAAGCACCTGAAACAGAGAGAGCATCCGACCACGGTACGCAGTCAGGTTAGTTCCCCCCTCTGTAGCCCCATAGTATGAGCGCATGACATTCTCATTAATGGATTGTGTCCATCTCATGCGCTGCACACTTCCACCGGCAGCGGGGACCCTATCAGAGGCCGGAGGGCCTCGAAGTCCCAGGCTGGCCGGAGGTCGGCCTCTTCCTCGCCGACGCGCAGGTGGTGGTGTCGTCGGCGGCGAAAAGTATTCGTCGCTCGAGCTCGACGCAGCTGCACCGACCGGAATCTCTGGACTCACGGTTGGTGCTGGTCCCGGCGGCTGCGAGGCGGAGCTGAGCGACGAATCCGATGGTGTTGGATGTGCGTTTCGGTTTCGTGTCCGGCTTCGTGTCAACATTTTATATTCATTGCCTTGTCATTTTATATAAATCTTTGTTCGATGATGGTGGTAATACAATATTATTTTATTTGTTTTCTTCGAACACTTTTTCTATATTTGGACATTTTAATTATGGTATTTTTTAATAAAATTGTTTGAAAAAATTCAGCAATAAAAATTTTCTGTCAGTCAGATTGACAGCCGGACCACAGATTATTATTATTATTATATGGATATATGGATGGACTTATTAGTTCATTACGCCCGAAGAGGGTGTCCGCACACCTAATGTGTTTTAATTGTGTCTGTGCCTCCCACTATAGAAATAATTTTACAGACGGTGGACCGGTAACCTGGTGCGAGTCACGGGAATGCGGTGGATGCAAGACGTTGCGCAGTGTTCGTTGTGGCGACATTTGAGGGAGGCCTATGTATGTCCAACAGTGGGCGTCCTTCAGCTGAAATGATTATGATGATGAGTTACGTCAATATGTTTTTTTTTATGGTGAAAATCATCCAATGACGAAACCCGCTCTTGGGCGGAGCGGGAGACCAGTGTCAGACTCTTACTGACTAAAAAACCTACCCCGTACCTTCCTTGCCTTATTCCTGGAGTCGAGGTCACAGTTTGCACCACCCTAGGCTCCAGGAGGCTTCGACCCTGAAGGGCCCCTGCAGTTTGCTGACAACTCCTTGAGGCGCGCGGGAACGGTGCGCGCCGTTGACGACTTGGACTCGGTCTTACCAGACGACCGGACGGCGAGCTACCCATTGCTCACCGTCCGCGAGCCAGTGTCTACGGTGGCCGGATATCGGCAGGATCGCGGCGGCGACGGCTACGGCGAGGGCGCTGTTGCCTTTGCCTTATGCGGTCGGCCTCCTCCTTTACGAGCATTACTGCTTCGCAGAAGGAGGCGACCGCCTGCTACGTCAATATGTTAGCGTTGCAAAGTTATGACGTGTAATTAAGGGGTGACTAATATATTTAATGGTTTTTTTAAAGTTAGAGATAATGAGAGAGATAATGGCTTCTCCCACTTAAGGCCAGCCCGCCAATCATGTCTATATGACAAAGTAAAATGTGTTCAGAACGCCATGGTCAAGATTACATGACATTAAAGGACGAAATTCGGCGTAGACTGGGTCCACTGTTGTTTTTGCAAAGCCCTGGGGGGCTACTCTCTTTCTCCGAAAAACGAAGTTTCGATCGAAAATTCAATTGTTTCCTACCACGTGTCAGTTTAATTAGACTCAGTGCAAAGGTGGCAACCAACCACAGCCACTAGTGGCTATCGATAGCGACTTAACACACTTTTATAAGAATGTTGTATACGACGCACTACACGTGTTGCCAGTGACCGCCACTCGCTACACCAGCGTCCGTGGCTTGCCACTTTCAGTCGCTACGGGCCACACAAAACGCCAACACCGCCACTGTCACGCTGCAACACCCAACGTACTATAACGACTAGACGTTCTACGTATCGCTCGCGTCACCATTCCAAACCACCATGCGCCAGCAAACTTTCCGTAACAGAGTCTATCATAAGATTTTGCAGAAGAGAATGGGTTTTACAATGTGGTGGCTTCCAAACACCAGTGGTTGTCGCTCGTTACTTATACCTACTGTTACAAACGTGTTAGTAGCGCGCGATAGCCATCGGTTGCTGTAGTCGGTGGTCCGTTTGCGCCGAGCCTTAATTTCCGAAATTTCATGACAACGAAATTTCGAAGAAAGAGAGTAGACGTCCTGGTCTAAAGGTTGAACAGGCCTACAAATAATAAAACTAGGTACTTTTGTTTTACATTTATTTATACCATAAATAGACATACAAACTAGACATTTATTTCACATAAATAACTTAATATCTAAATGAGTATTTATTGACTTATCACATTATTAACATTAGTACTGACATAAAATGGGCATATTAGCCCATTATATGATATTTATAGTGGAACTACCAATGAAAGACGAAAAAACAAACATTTAATATTAAAAAAAAAATTGAACAAACGTTACTTTTTTCTAATCATTTCCGATTAGAAAAAATTGGCATGTACCAGCACAAAAATATATCGCTTCATTAATTGTCTTTCAATAAGAACTTCAGAAAACTTTAATAATCTCACTTAATCGAAGTTCGACTAGCGTTTAAAAAGTAGTTAACATAGATCTCAAAATGATAATACTTAAAAAAAAAAAGTATAAATCATTTTTAATATCAACAGAATTAGTAGTCCCGATCAATATCTTAAAAAAAGGTATCTGCTCTTTGGCTTGCCAGTTATTTTTACTTACCCAAATGTCAGTGGAAAAATACATTAACGTAAATTATGCCTACAACTTATGATTATGATTTGTTATGCCTACGACTTATAATTATGAGTTGTTATGCCTAGGACTTAAATTTATGAGTTATTATGCCTACGACTTATAATTATGACTTGTTATTCCTACGACTTATGACTAATTATATCTAGTATTTATGACATATGACTACAACTTATAATAATGACTTCTTATGGTCACGACTTTTGAAAATTTATAGCTAAGTTCTATAACTACCGTCACCTGCCTGTTATCCCTCTAGGGGTTGGTCGAGGTGACGTTCTACGATTATTCATCCTCTATTTTGTTACTTTTTATCCCCTTCCGAACTTTATCCGCCAAAACGGTTACACTATTCTCTATATTAGTTTTAAAAACAAGAGGCATCCAGATCTCCAATGGTTTTTTTTTCTTCCTAAATAACTTTCCTAGGGTAGGTTACCAAACCACTAAATTAAAAAAAATATTTGTAGTTCAAGATCTTGGAAGTTACGTTAGAGCTTGCAAATAGGAAAAAGAGTAAATAATAATAATAAGTTTTTTTTAAATTAGGATTTTTCATTTTCAACTTTCGAAGTATCATCCTACTGTTCTCCAGAGTAAGTAATTTTTATTCAAAAGCCAAAAACTATTATAGTATTAATGAGTTTTCATTTTCAGAATAATTTTGAAACCTATATCTAATCTTACCTAAATTTATTTTACAATTTTTCAATAATTGACATTAATATCATTTATTATGTAATGTTTTAATTAAGTAGATATTATTTTGAAATATTAGGATTCCTAATAATATTTATTTCAAATAACATATCAAGATCTATTTCTCAAAAAGTCCTAAAAAGAAGGCTAAATATTAGTTACAAAACTAGAGAGAGCTTGAGTTATGAGCAGAAAAAATCATACTACCCGATATTACAATTGAAATGTTCATTTGTTTTACTACAAGATAGTGTCTGATCTAATTATATATTTTTCAATACACTTACTTGAAAACCCCTTCCTAGTTATGTCCTCTTTAACGTTTCAACTAACAAGCGAACACCGGCGTTCGCGGCTATTTACAGCGAACGCTCGCGTTCGCGGATATTGAAGGAAAGTTGTATTTTTGTTTTATTTTATAATATAAATATCAAAATACCCTATAAAAAAAATGCACAAATATGATGTATATTCTATTTTTGAACATTTGACAACCGGATGGCGCGAAATCGTGCGCGAGCGCCGGCGCTCGCTTGGGTGTCGACGTACTTTAGGCTGTTTTTCGCACTAGTGCTGAAAATCAGGCCAGTTCGCCCCCGCCACAATGATTGCATGTATCGTATCAAGCTAGTCACCAAGTAGCTTCCGTTTAGTAAATGTATTGAAAAATATCGTTTGATACATGTGATTTGCTCATAATACCTCAGTCGAAATTCCACCTCGATCGCAATGACAATGTTTCTTCACATGTATCAAAATTTTGAAATTACTGGTTTATTTGAAAGAAAAGTAAAAGGTAAATGTTTTTGGTATGTCCATTAGAAATAGTTCTATTAAATTACATAAACTTGTATCTAATGCTTTTCTTTTGGAAATATAAAAATATATTTTTTAGTTGACTTTAGAATTATACGCAAAAAATATTGAAACAAATTACTATTGATATACTTACTATTGTAATAAAAATCTTATGCTGTTTTTGTAGTATTAGTACTTAAAACTACGATTAGTATTTTTATACTTCATTAGTGAGTACGAGAGCTTGCCAACACGTCCTCTAAATATAATACAATTTTGAAGAGGACCTCAGAATAATATACAAAAATAAAGATATAAAATACAAAATAACTACCTACCTTATTTAATAACTAAATATTTATTTTAATACTACCTTCTTATTATTATAAGCAAATAATATTTTATTAATAAACATGATAAGTAAAAACTGTTACTGTTGTATTATTGTTAAATTCTAATTATAATTTGGTATGACTCTGATAAATATAACAAAATAAAATTTAAAAAAGCTGTACTAATATAAATATAATTACTTTTGTTAGTATATTTAATCATCAAAAACCATTAAAAATAAAACATTAAATATAAACTTTACACGATTATTTAAAATAATAATTTCTTATAACTTGCTTTAACTATGTACTTAATAATAACTTTTAGTATCATTAACAAATACCATTTATATAATAATAGATTTATTTCTTCTGTAACTATAACTCCGCTTTTTGCCAGCTCGATCAGAAAGTGTACAATTTAATATACTAATAATTATACCACTAAATAATATCTAGGATACATAGCCTGTATTATATTAATAAGTACAGTACTAATTATCGACTTTTACAATAAATTATTCCTTCTAATGAGTAAGAGGTTCTCGTAGTATTTTTTTTTCTAACACCCAGGTACACCCACCATCCTTTATTTGTCCTTAATTTACAGGTTAATTAATCAATTAGCAAAATACTCACAATCATCGCTATTTTTGTGAACAACGTCTTGTTAACTCGGAGAAGTTAGGTATTTTGTGCCTGAGGTACAACTTTAGCCCAAACATAGGTAAAATTGACCTATGAAATTACCTACAATAACTCAGAAATGGAGATACTTACCAAAGCGATGCTGCCGTCTATGTTAGGTCTAGGTGGCTACTAAATTAGTTTGATCAATACAGCGATTTCAGAAAGTACGTGAAAGAAATCGCAAATATATGGATAGGCCGAAATGACATAGATTGGGCTTCTACGGTCAAAATTAGATAGATTGGGCTTCTATGGTTAACCAACTAGCAGATATTTGACGTGTGTTAGCTGTTAGGCACTATGCCAAAATTGAAATAATACTCGTTCTTTAAAAAAAAAAGATTTTGCATTCCTACTATCCATTCTAAATCTTCTTGAGGCACATCGGTTAAATGAATTAAGGATATTTTCCATATTTTTTATAATTAAGATATAATAACCAATAAGATCATGGGACATTGTTTACTATCGATCATGGGCCAAAGTTACATCTCAGAGCCAAAATAATACCTTAACTGATACTAATACTAAAATTACTAATAATATCTTTACGGTATTAGTTATATGTAATTATAATAAGTTCTGAGGCTGTCTGGTGTTTGCAGAATGAAAAAGAAATCTATTTCTACTATTTAAAAATAATTAAAATAACTATGATTACAAGACATTCTTTTTGACTGTTTCTAAAGTTTGATAAAGAGGCTGAAATTTTTGTTATTTTTTATTGCATTAAATTATTCAGATTTCACAAGTTTATTATCAGATAGATCTAAAATCTAGAATTTTCTTTGAGAAAATTATGACTAGCTCTAGAAGTTGAATGATTTCCGATGTCTGGAAATTATAATAATAATATATTTTTTTAAATAAATCCGGTAGTTATTGACGACATAATACATACGAAGAAAAAGTCAAATATCGTAATGTTGTCTGTGGTTGAAACACAATTTTGAAAACACCAATCCTACCGATTTTTACCTTATTTAAATCTAATATGGCATTTTACTTGCATCATCAATTATATTTACAAATTTCATTTTTTTTCTTAATATTAATACAGCAGTTTTAGTGGACCGTAGCCATTTTAGGCACCTATTCTATAGTAACCACTACTTATAAAATATCTTATACACTAAAATGTTTAATTATGATATCTTATTTCTACCTAAATATTTAACTATGTTAATTTACTCCTACCTAAAGATTTAATTATGATACCATATTTGTACCTAAACATTTAAGTATGGTACCTTATTTCTACCTAAATATTTAATTATGATACCTTATTTCTACCTAATAGTTAATTATGATAGCTATGTACACACTACTATTTTATTTCTTTGGTTTTTTCCACGTCCATAATATTCGCATCGATTTACATCGTCACGCGTGCTACTTATACATTATTACTAGTTATTTTATAGCTATCCTATAAATGCTTTAAAGCAGCTATAAATGACTATTATTTTTGACTGAATTTAAGATTCTTTATTCAATTTACTTTTACTTAATTTGCTAATACAGAGCTAAACTTAAATGCTTAATTTTTCTGTAATGACACCTCCTTTTAAAGCTAGCAATAATCTGGCTAAGACAATTTGAAAAATCAGCATTTTATAAAAAACTCTTTTTTTTTTAAATGACATATTTCTGTATGTTCGATAGTTTAATGAAACATTTCTAACACGTAACTAAAAGTAGGAGTATGATATTTTTTTACAAAATGATATTTGTAACTAGAATTTAAGAATAGCCAAAAATAACTGCTGTACAGATTTATTGGGTTCCTATAGTTAATCGTTTCTCCACAATAATATACGAATTCAATAAAGTGAATTTTTCCTTCTTTTTCGTACTTTGTGAAATTTGATCAATAAGACACGATAAATTGGTAAATCATTTAATAGATAGTTTGCTCAACGCAACATTATTTGAATATTTAAAAAGTAAAGTAATAACAAATTACTTTACTAAATTTTTATTATTTTTTTTTTTATTTTCGCGATTGTGTTTCGTCTGGGTCGAATTACGCGGTCTATTTCCTTTTTTTATTGGGTTTTTAAGCGTTTTTTTTTTATTGGTAATAGGTTTGCGTTTGACCGCTATCTCACCTGATGGAAAGCGACGATGCGGTCGACGATGGAGCGCGCTTACCTAGAAGAAATTGTGTTGTTGTATTATGCCTATCGACAGTAACTATTACGTGAATAGCTCTATTCTGAGTTTATAACATGTTCTTTTTCAGAAAAAAAAATTGGAGCAGTGTTCTACCTTCTGAGATTTTATAAGTATTAGATAATGAATTTGAAAAAAAAATGTTGAATTATGGCACGACGAGGTCGCGTTATACGAAGAAGGAGATGGTGGGATGCTTACATGCTGCCTTAGCAATTACCAAGAACTAGATCAGAAACAAGAATATTTCAAATTTCAAAGAAAAAAGGAATGAAGACAGGCCTTTTCCCAGTAATGAAACAGCACAGGCTAGATGTAATAATAAAAAGGAATTTTATTAATTCGTCTACTATTGTAGAGAAACTGCGTAATAATCTAATAAGTTATAAAACCTACTCAATTATACATTATTTCATCGCGCCATGTTGGCCTTACTTCTAATTTCAGGTCTGATCTGATAGTTGCCTGTAGCGGCTACCGCTTTATGTACACTTAAGTTCTTTCTCTTAATCATTCTACTTCAATGAGTTATCTTTCTTTGTCATTTACACTTATTTCCTACTTATAAACTAGGTACCTAAATACGTATTACCTAACTGCCCTGCTATCTCCTCGGCTACAAATATATCAAGACCACGGATCTGGATAAGGCAAAAAGGCTACAAATTGGATGATGGTAGAAAGTATTACTTATACTTGTAATATTTTAAGAAAAAATTGATTGTAAAGATTTAGATTGTAAATTTTTTGAACGTGACAATAACTACCTATTGTAAATGTTTACTACCTGAGTTCGTTTAATAGTCTTGATACTTGTTAATATTGGATAAAAAAAAAGAAAAATGTTAAGTTGTTTTGTAAATTTGTATTTAAATTTACTATCGCCTTGCTTTCAAAATTTTTAATTGTTATATTATCAATAGCGCCATTTTCATGATATGTGCAGATTTTCCGTTACAACCGTCTTGCGTGATATAGGTTGGTGTGACGTTTGTAGTGTGTTTTCAATAGACAACACTAGTTAGCGCTAGGCTAGCGCCATCAGTGTTGTATGTTCATGTTTCAATGAGAGAGTTCAAAAAAATTGGCACCAGTTGGTGATACTTATCCGTCAGGTCTTTTTTTGAAATCGTTTATAGTACACAGCAAAGAACTTATTATTGTTACGCTAACTGCCCTTTCGGGCAGGGTGCAGTGTTTCCACTGTTATTGAAAAATTCAAGGTTGATCGTCATTTTCGTTCAACTTAAATGCCGCTTGTTGTTGTATTACGTTGACGTCCAACATTTGACGTTGACGTTGATGTCTAACTAATGTCATTACCTTAAGCATTTTGACACAACAATATTCTGATATTTTGCAAGATCCACCTGACATAGTATTGATATTTTTGTAGCAGAGTGTGCTGGCATTGATATGATTGGATAATACCTTACAAACGAATAATTGATTTTTATGTGTGTTTATTACCTATTCTACTTAATTTTATTTATTTAATTTTTACTTATACACTACTTATTACTTAGTTACAGTAATCCTACCTAATTAGTTTAACTACTATAATACATTTTTTTCCTTTTGGATCTGCCTTAATTAATGATTCTTCTCTGAGCCCAAAGTGATTTCTTAATTATATATAGTATGCACCTAATTATTATTTACTAATTACCACGTCAAAAACCATAGAGACGAATTAGGGAGGCGAATTTACATATAGTACCTACAGCAACAAAAAGAAACTGGACAAAATGTACAAAAATAATTTTGACCAGCCCGGTTGTCTAATGGTTAGTCCCTGACTGGTATGCCGGAGGTCATTGGTTCGATTCCCACCTAGGACAATTGTTTGTGTGAAGAGTACTCATCACTCATCAACACAAGCTCTGCTTAGCTCAGAATTAGACGGCGTGTGATAGTAGTAAAAAAAATCGATCAAGACGGCTTTTGAACAGCACAAACAGTGCATTTGTAATATAAAGTGAAAAGTTTTGTTAATATTTTGTTGTACAATAAAGTAATTTTTGTTTTTTTCTTTTATTAGATTTATCTCTATGGCTTTTTCAGTAACAAAAACGCCAAATTTTCTATAGGAAAAAGTTAATGATTTATTATTTCAATGCAAGTAGAAGACCAATCAGAAAGCAAGTAGGCAATTTATTTAATACAGACGTTATCCAGTCATGAAAATGTAGTCTGTATTGTATATTTTCCTTTATCCTCAGTTTTTCCAGATGTGAAATTTTTACTCCTTAAAAAAGGCTTGATTTGAAGGATATTCGGCTACATTACATTTTTCACTAAATGTCGACACTAACTCGAACGATTTTGAAACATAAAAAAAAACTAATATGCCATATTAATCACCGGTTTTGATACATGAAAAAATCAAATATTGATGCCAACTTGAGGGATATTTGCCTACATTACATTTTTCACTATCACCGGTTTTGATTCATGAAAAAATCAAATATTGATGCCAACTTGAGGGATATTTGGCTACATTACATTTTTCACTATATCCGGTTTCGATACATGAAAAAATCAAATATTGATGCCAACTTGAGGGATATTTGGCTACATTACATTTTTCACTATCACCGGTTTTGATTCATAAAAAAATCAAATATTGATGCCAACTTGAGGGATCTTTGGCTACATTACATTTTTCACTAAATGTCGACACTAACTCGAACGGTTTTGATATTTGAAATAAGATTTTATTTATTAAAAACAAAACGTGTTTTTATTTGGTTTTCCTGGAATATTTCTTTTTTATTTTCAATTTAAATTAAGGTACACCCAGTCAATGTCCTTTTGATACTTTAGCAGTTGCCCATAGAAAATTATGGCGAATTTGTAGGCTAAAACCACATATTGTGCGTATGTCTATTTAAACAGGGTCAAATATAATTAAACAACGAAACTTCTTTCGGTAATGAATTATCGATATACTAGTGGGCTCTAAAACGGTGAAGGAGAACACCGTAAGGAAACCGGGATATCCTAGAATGAAAAATTCAAAGACATGTGACTTCAACCAACACGCAATCAGCACTGATGACATGAACAATTAAAATAGCCACTGAACTTTAAAATTCGAAAATATCCCGCCAAAATCCCCAGGGTGGAACTAAAAGTGACATTGACAACATCTAAATCCAATATGGCTGACACCGAATCACTTTTTTTTTATAGTTGGCTGCTAGAAATTTGAAAAAGTTTTTAAACGGAATTCAATTAATACTTTTTGTTTTTTTAACTTTTGCACAGTTTCGGTGGCTAATTATATTTGACCAACTGTTTTTACTACACTAAACTACAATAAATCCTAAATTAACTTATTATATTATATATTTACCTATTTATTACTTATCAAAATATATCTTCTTTTATACCTAGTCCTTAAATCTAATACTCGGCTTTTTCACCCGTTTTCACTTACTTTCTAATTAGAGTTAATTGATTCCAACACTTTTGAATTCTCTATATATTTACAATTGTTTCCTTACTTATAATTAATCTTATTACCTAATATTATAAGCTATATTTAACTGGTACATTATGAGGAAATTTTAAAGAGGGTAAGTGGATTATGTAGCCGAATAAATTACAATATTAAAACAAAAGATGGATTTTCTTTAAAAGGATCATTGTACTTATCAATATAAAAAAAAAAACTTTTAATGTAACACCAAACTTGAAATCACGAATAAATACCACTGCTCCATACATTTATGTTTACATAAGTCGACATAGTGTATGAAGCAGCTGAATTTATTTTTATTAAAAATAAATAACATACTTTTTTCACTTTTTTTTCGGGGTACCCTGATGTTATTTAAGATAAGAAGAATAGATAGGAAATAAAAAAGGTTTTAGCGAATGATTGTAATTTAAAGTTCTTAAAGAGTTTGTTCTCACCCAAATATAATAAGTTATGCTTGTTTATTTTTTTTCTCATAACAGACACAGAAATAATTTCAATCAAATAATTCATTTTAAATAACGCTGTTATAATTAGTGTTTACAAATAACGAAAAAATTAAATTTCTAACCTTAGGTAAGTTCAAGAAATTAAGTTCCAGGAAGTCTTTCCATCCTTATTATGTACCAGCTAAATAATGTCCTAAATTACTTAAACTAGTTACTTTAATTCTGCGTTTCTCTAAATAAAATACTACCTTTAAAATCTCAATCGGTACCTTATTGTTCTAAACTTACAACCTATTATAAATACTCTTAATTTACTTTAATTTTAATTATAATCTGTTAATTATAATCCTATTGGTTAAACCGTAAAACTAATTTTAAAACTCTAAATATTTTCATTGGGTTTATCCGTCGTCGAATGTACAGTTTACGTCGCTAATCTTAGCCTTCTATTTAACCCCTAATTTAACTGTTAACCTAATTTAAAATTATTAACTTAATTTAAACCGTAACCATAAGTTTAAAACAATTTTTTTAACAAAATTAAATCTTATTTCAAAACTCTAAATTTATGAGATACTCTAGCCCAAATTTCAAGACTCAAAATTTATTTTAAACTATTTACGTTATGGTTTGAAATAAATTTACAGTTTTGACACTTTATTAAGTTCTAATTATTACGCCATTTTACAAGCCTCATTAATTTTATCGCGCGTCAATATGTACAGTTCACGTCGCTATTCTTAACCTACTATTTAACTTCTGATTTTTGCGTCATTTGTTTAATGTACAATATTTTTATAATCTAATTTTTTTATTTGATAAAAACTAGTACTTGACTGCGATGTCACCTGATGGAAGCAGTGACGCAATCGTTGGTGGTGAGCACTAGTTTATTAAGAGACTAATAGAACACTGAAGATAATACACATACTGAAGTAGAAAAAGTCGCCTTTAAAAAAAACAACAAGTGTTAAAGCGAAGTAGTTGTATAAGCCTTTTCTATGGCCAGTCCCAGCTTCTTAAACTGCGCCCCTAAAAAAATGGAGCTGGAACGTATAATCAACCTAATTAATGCAGGTCTTTAACGGACATGAGTGTTTCTAAAATGCACTGTCCTATACACGGGCACTGTCCTAGTTATAGCATTGGCCGTAAAGCATTCGTACTATTTATCAAACTAATGGACGACCATCAGGTCATCCTGAAAAATAAACAGATAATTTTAATTTGTTTGTGTTTCAATTAAAGTTCGCTACCCAAATGGCGTGAATTTGTAATAATCGACTTTGAACTGATCATTTTCTATTAACCCCAATTGTGTATTATATCTAATGCTCTTTATTAGTCCTAAGGTCATCAAAAATATTAATATCCAACTTAGTTTACCTACAGCAACTTCAAAACTTTTGAATAATCATTTATTTTCTGGCATTGCCTATAAAGAAATTACAATGTCTTTTTAAATTAAATTAAATTAAATTCGATTATTTATTTTTGTTTTCAATTAGTCTCACTTTTTACCACGGTCTCACCTGATTTAAACCCATTGCACTCTAGTGGTAGTGTAAAAACAAAAATAGGTATTCATTAAAAAATGGATACGGTGCTAACAGCTGATTTTATCATTCACTTAGAAACTTAGTTCAACTAAACTGAGCTCAGTGTAATCAAGCTTAAAGAACCGTGTCGAAAACATGGACGTTTAGAACTGAAACCAAGTTAAGCGTAAACTATATTATTTTATTACTAGCTGTGCCCGCGACTTCGTCCGCGTGGAATAGTTATTTTGGGCATCATATATATTTTTGTAAGCAACCTCCTCAGCTTTATAAATTATAGCTGTTACCTACGACTTTGCCCGTGTCAATTTCTGTTATTTTTTTTTTTCGACAATTTAATTTTTAAAAGAACATAATTATTTAAAAGTACTTCATAGAGCTACACCCCCCCTTGGGCACGCCATAATCTCGGCGGTAAGTCAAAGAGGGGTCTTTGAGGTGTGGTTGGATAGACATCACGGTGTCCTCATTCCGCATGACGCCGTTTCTCACCAAACATGGCAAGTTCAGGAGATTCCTGCGCCGGATTCTTGCAGAAGAGACGCCCGGGTGTCGCCACTGTGTGGCCAGCCCGGAGCACACGGTGGAAGTGTGCCCCGCTTGAGAAGAGCATCACCGTGTCCTCGTGGGGGTGATCGGCGGCGGCGACCTCTCGCGCCGGGCCTTGATTCAGGTCATGGTTCTCAGCGAAGAAGAATGGCAAGCGGTCGCCTCCTTCTGCGAAGCAGTACCTAATGCTCGTAAAGGAGGAGGCCGACTGCATAAGGCAAGGGCAACAGCGCCCTCGCCGTAGCCGTCGCCGCCGCGATCCCGCCGATATCCGGCCACCGTAGACGCTGACTTGCGGACGGTGAGCAATGGGTAGCTCGCCGTCCGGTTGTCTGGTAACAGTCCAGACCGAGACCAAGTCGTCGACGGCGTGCACTGCTCCCGCGTGCCTCAAGTTGTTATCAGCAAACTGTGGGGCTCTTCAGGGTCGAAGCCTCCTGCAGCCGAGGGTTGGTGCGAAAGCGTTATACCGGGGTTCTGGGATTATTCCCAGAGAAACAACCTACCGGGGTAGGTTGTTTAGTCAGTAAGAGTCTGACACTGTTTCCCGCTCCGCCCAAGAGCGGGATTCCTCACTGGATGATTTTTACCTACCATTAAAAAACCCCTCCGCGCCGCCCGCAAGCAACCCCTCTCCTCGCCCGCCGGCCAGGCGCAGCGTCATATTTTGCACATCATGCGGCGCGTGTGAATTTTATATCGGATTTATTTTAAAATTGTAATAACTTCTAAGACGTTCATTGAAAATAAGTGATGTCAAAGACAATTTTGTTCACAATTACATACTCTTAATCAACAACACATTTATTTGGATAAAGTATAATATTATTATGTTGATACAACTCTAACACATAATTGGTAATAATGCATTAATTTCGGCCAAATTTGATTCCCATAAAAACGGTTCTAGTGAGTTAATCTTAAAAGATAGACATATACTGTCGCGGACATTTTTTTAGATCATTTTAAGAGGAATAATTCTTTCCTACATATTTTTTTGGTATCTTCTACCGTTTTCGCAGCGCTCGCAACGGAAGCCCTCAAAGATGAATAATTTTCCCCGTTTTTTCCACATTTTCCGTTGTTTCTTCGCTTCTATTAGTCGCAGCGTGATGTTATATAGCCTAAAGCCTTCCTCGATAAATGATCTATTCAACACAAAAAGAATTTTTCAAATCGAAGCAGTAGTTCCTGAGATTAGCGCGTTCAAACAAACAAACAAACAAACTCTTCAGCTTTATAATATTAGTATAGATTCGGTGTAAATATAAATAGCGGTGAAATGCTTGAAGCTATAATCTCGATTAGAAGCTTAAACTGTGTTTTGTTTTAAATAATCGCGATTAGTTTTGTTAGTGAATTTGGCACCTAGTCAATGTTGACTGTAGGTAACAGAAGTGGGATATTCCTATTCAAGACCACACTTAACACTATCTACCTATAATTTATTTCTACGTTATGTAACACCACCTACAGAATTATCATTACCATGCCACTTTCTTATGTACAATTTGAGTGGGTAACTTATTTCGAAATAGAGGACATCGCGCCAATACTCGGAAAAGAACATAAACATTTCTATGGCTCTCAATTACTGTCAGAAATCTAATGATTTACAGTTTAATCCCCGAACAAGTTACTATGAATTTAATCTTATTTTTGCTTTTTAGTTTTCTGTCTTCATAAGTCTGTTCCATATAAGAATGCTCCAAAAAACTCAAAAACTTCCATACAACATTGGAATGTAAATTCCATGAATAAATAAACGCATAAAGTTTTTACCAGTAATTTTCTCAAATCTTAATATTGTGGTCAAAACGCCATTCAAGTAGGTACTGTAATTTATTTGAAATAAAGTTCCTATTTTACAAGGTCTCTCTGCGGTTATGGTTAAATTTTGCATTTTTTTTCTTTTTTTTTGGAATATTAAAAAAAGATAGTACTTAAAGTAATAATGTACTGAACGATAGACCAAGCTTACCTGGAAGTAACCTATTCATTATTGCCCTAAAGTCTCATTTAATCAGGAAATATTTACTCCTGCAAAGAATTCCACTCCAAATCTGCACGTAAAATGAAACCATTCCTAAAATTATTGATGTGTATGGGTTGAAAGTCTTCAAAGAAATGTATGGGTTGTTGCCTGGAAGATCAGAACGATCATTAAATTTTGACAGTGATTGAGATACATAAAATAGTTTAGTTCTACAGCCGATAGTAAATCTAGAATTAATTGCTACTTAATATACAACAAATATTTTTATATCACCTCAACTGATTTTTAATCTTATACTATTTAGCCTCAACATAAACCCATACATTTTAATATATACATAGACCCTAATTATATTCTATACTTTATCCCTAACATTTTATATTTAGAACCAATTTAAAGATTAAGCGTTAATCCTATTTAAAGTCTAAACTATAACCAATAAGATTTATACTTAGACTCCTATTTTTACTTAAGATTTATATTTGATCTTGATCTGACTTGACTTGAATTTTATACATTAACTCTACTTAAACCGTAAATTAAGTTGAAACTTTAGACAGTTAATAATTATTTATTTTATTTATGTTACACTCTATCGATTGTTGACTAGTTGTGTAGTTAAGAACAATTATTATACCTAACACGCTGATAAGAGACAAATTACCCAAAACAACTAAAGGTGATTATTTTCAGCAGGTTCTTAATATAAAAAAATCTATAGGTAAAGAATTTAATTTAGATTTCGCTGAGCAGTATTAAGAAAATATGTAGCAAGTTTTACCTATAAAGAACTCTAAAGATATTTATTAAATGTCAAACATCATTTCTGACAGTGATGATTTTCATTATTAGCATTCATAAAATTATATTAATTTTATATATGATTTCTTTTTTTTGGTAGTTAAATTTAAAAATTGCCATATTTAATTTATTATTGATTGTTATTAAATATATGATTATAAATTATTAAAAAATAACGTATTATATTTGAATGCACAACTTAGTTTCTTTTTTGCATCTTGCCAAAATTATCCCATTTTTTTTTTGTTTGTACTCAGTGATGTCTTTTCATCTTTATCAGCGTCTTAAGAAATAATATCATTGTTTACATAGAATAAATATATTACATATAAAAAATAAATCCTAACATTATTTGAAATCTAACCACGTATTTTAAACTAAATTTAATTCAGTTTTTATTGTCGTTACATTTCAATATATATAGTAAATCCTTAAATAATGCATATCTTAAATATGTACAGCCCGCATTCTATCTTGGGTTTTATTAGATATCCACTACTTTTTATGCAATCATCAGAATTAATGCCCTTTCAGTGAATTTTACAATGACATATAGTCTATACTAAAGTTTAGTTTCTAATTTATCATCTATACTTAAACACCATTAGTTCTAATATATGCGAAATTCGATACACGTGTCTATGTTTCTGTAAAATCTATGTAAATTTTATGGCTGTATAATGAAAAATCACAAAGTTATGAGTTTCTTATGTTACCGGGTTGTCCAAATAAATTCATAGTTGTTTAGCTCACATGCCCAGCTGTGGGCTGCGTCTAATACTTGCTGTGACCTACCATGACTGGTGTCGTACTTTAGGGTCGATGGTCTCTAACTTGAACATTTTAAAACATTTAAAAAAAAATTGAATCAGTGACTTTCAATTTTGAACAAACTGTATTAAGGTTTTTTTTATAGCTATAAACTAGTGCATGACTGCGATCCCACCTGATGGTAAGCAGTGATGCAATCGTTGATGATGAGTCGCACTAGTTTATGAAGATTCACTCTAGCCTTGAAGACACCTAAATTATAAACGGATGGAAAGACTGCAGCCGGCAAACTGTTCCAGTACCTCGATGCACGCGGTATAAACGACAAGGCAAAACGCTTAGTCCGGACCGCGGATGTCTCAACAACGTAAGGGTAATTTGCCGTACGCCAGGATGTCCGATGGTAAAATTGAGATGGCGGAATCAAATCGTGCAATTCCCGCGCACACTTCGCATATACTAAAAATAATGTTGTAAAGTCCTAATTAATTATTCTTTTATCAGTATTGTATGTTGTTGGATGTATTTTTTATATTTACAAGACTTATTATTTTTTCCTTAACTATTGTAACACATTCTCTGTCATTCATTCGACTGTATTATACAGTGTCAATTGTTTTACAAACTTACATTCTAATAATAACTCTCTCCGATGGTGATTTTTTAATTACATTTTCAGTTTTTGGTAAAGCACCAGGGGAGTTCACGAAACAGAAATTGTCTTACGGCAACTCCATAGGTACTAGTGCCGTAAATTCACGCGCGTATTCACGCCATGAATAAACTACACAAGTCGTACCCCGTGCAAACCGTCCTCACGTTCACGCCTGTTTACAGGAATTCACGGCACTAATCTGGAGCCGCTATTAAGTTTTTTTTTTAAATTTAGCAGGTCAGTATCAGATTCTTTGTAACTTAAACTACGATTTGCGATCGTAATAAATATAGCTTTAATGAGTTATAATTTTGGAAGATTGCGGAACAAAGAGTAAATTTCCACACTTTATTGAAAAAGGAACAATTGGCCTTCGAACAATTTAGCTTTACCAACTATGTTTGACGGACCGACATTTTGACTATCCAAAAGTGCAATGGTCTATTTGAAATAAGTGGTATGTGTCTGGGTGTAATTTATTAATAATTATGATGCATTTAAAAATGTATAAGAATTTTTATCATTAGTTTAGTATTCATACCCTCCTCTGCTTAGACGAGAGACAAATAAATTTAATTCTCGATTTTAATTATTAGAATTCCATAAAAAAACACGACGTGTTACTACCGCCAATTAGGTATATTTTAACCAACTTACAATTTGACACAGGTCTGTAAAATGCAAAAAAAAAGAATATTTGAGCTTTGTGAACTTGCTTGGTACATACCTTTAACTTTCTAACCGCTTGCTTTATTTGGTTTATTATTAGTACTTTATTACTAGAAAAGGTAGTTTTATTTTGTTATATTTAACCGGCTACGTCAAATATATCCGCCAAAAACTCTCGTATTTATTCCGCCAGGGTCGCAAATCTCCGCTCAAAAACCCATTTCGTCAGCTCTTCGGTCACCTATCGGGATTGAAAAGCTAAAAAAGATGGAAAATCCAGTCGGAAAAACACAACCTTGGCGAATGAAAACTTTCGTCGGGAAAATCCGACGAAACCGGTTAAAAGGTTTAATTATACTTAGTCATTTTAGTGACGAAAATGTTTCCGTTTTTTTTTTTTGCTATCTGCTATGAAAGTTATTGTACCTGCTATTTATTTAATTTATTCATTGGTATATTATCCCATTTTCACCAGTAAATAATACATTAATTTATTACTAAAATATTCTAATTCTAAACTAAGTTATTTTATTATTTATAAAGGTCTTATCACATTTACACTATTGACATCTCATCGAAGTATTTATCAACGTCGATAGTAATAGATGGGCTTATTGAAAACGTTTCGGCTTGTTGAAAATATTTCGGCTTATTGAAAACGTTTCGGCTTGTTGAAAACGTTTCGGCTTATTAAAAACGTTTCGGCTTACTGAAAACGTTTGGGGTTATTGAAAACGTTAACAGACCGTTTTAGTCGATCGATTGAAGCACCGATACTAGATCGATACATTGTTTTTTTTTTTATTAATTTAATTTATCATTCTTATTTCTTGTGAAAATGAATATTTTTTCATTCTTTCTTCCAATTCACAAGGGAAATCAAATTATATAATTTTTTTAAATTGGTGTACAGAGGATTCAAGATAGAAAATCTAAAGGTAGACGGTAAACAAATTATGATCGATTTATACAGTTGGTACTCTTTTTACTTTTAGGTGGGATATCCTTTGAAATAACTTGTCTAGGTTTGTGGAGTGAGAGAATTAAAATTATTTACTAGTTAATCTGCACACCAACTCAATTTATTGTATTGATTGTATCAGGCCGATTCGCCCCCGTTTATTTATTTCTTCTTAAGCGTAAATTATTAATGATTTTTATTTAGCAAGTTAGTTTAAAGAAACATTTTCACACGTGATTTTTTTTTTCGAAAATAGATGACTCTGGTGCTTTGACAAACATCGTGATACGTGTGGAATCTACCTACTGCAACAATCGGGGATGCTATGGAGGCATCATCGCTTGAGGCTCAAACGAATTTCACATCGATCACAATGACAAACTTTCTCCACTTTTATCAAAAAATAATTTTATTATTATTATATTATTTCGTTCAACGTCCGACCAATACACCGACTGACGTAACTAGTGTAAGTGTAATAATACCTTCACATATATTATTACTATTCACTATTGTTAGTGAGCCTTATATTAACACTACCTACTTTCATGTACTTTGTCGCTGATACTTCTATGTGCGTTAAATTTTACCTATATATATTTTTTACAACTTATAGGTACTTTTCTAAAACTAATACTGGTTTCCCTTCCTTATCAAATAACGTACACTATTATTAAAATTACAGGTTTTCACCTACTTATCAAACTATTTACTTAATTGTTAAAATTACGGGTTTAACCATTTATGAAACTATTTTAATTATTAACTTTTCAAATTGCTTAAATACTATTTTTAGAGTTTTCGATTCACCTCTTTATCAAATAATTTACACGAATGTTATAATTACGAATTTACCTAATTATCAAATTACTTATAGTGTTGTTAAAATTACGGGTTTCCCCTTGTTATCAAATAACGTAAACTTACAATTGCGTAGTTCATTTTCTTCTTTATTTATATTAAGTTTTACGAGCGATTCAAGTAACATAATTAAGTACCGACATTGATGATATTTCTTTAACTTAATAACGAAACTTTTTTATAAATTGATATTTCACAAGTCGAATATTCTTTTAGGGTAATAATTTTTTGTCTATTCTTATTAAACTAAATCAAGTTCTATTTTTTTCAACTGGCTTCAAAAAAATAGGAGGTTCTTAATTAGGTTGTACGTCTGTCTTTTTTTTGTATAGACAATTGATTAGTGACAGAGAATTCTTTATTTTTATTTGATATAAATAAACTAATGCTTGACTGCAATCCCATCTGATGGGAAGCAGTGGTGCCATCGTTCATGGTGAGGCGCTTTATTTTATTACCTATTGACTGTAGCCTTCAAGACACCCCAATTAAAATTGTATTTCGTACATTTTGTCACAGAAATTTCAAGAAAACATTATTACTCAAAATGCTTTTAAATGGTACCTATGTTTTGTCCTAATTAGCCTAAAATAAAAGTAAAGGTTCAAAATCCAAAGTATAAGTACTATGTTTAAATTATTTTCTTGGAAAATAAAAACGATTCTACTATATTTTTGATCGCTTCGGCTCGATTTAAATCTAGACTTGCAATAAGTACATAACGTAATATTTACAACTCTATTGTACCTATGTTACGATTAAAACGATCATAGGTCCTTATCCATGGTGACTTTTTAAAAGTAGTACATTTAAATCTTCTAAAAATTATGAAATTACATCCTTAAATGAATTCCGTAAGTCTATTTTTATTGTTGTGATTTGAACCCCTCTTACTCATTAGTTGAATACGTAATATATATCTAGTTAAGTACTTATAATGAGTTAGTCTGTTATAAATATACAAGTTGATACGACAGAAATGGGCTTTCCATAAGCAACCCGAAAATCATGAACAAAATCCCGCTGCTCCATAGATTTATATTCACATAACTCGACAAAATGTATGGAGCTGCGCGTTTCTTTCGGGTTGGACTCATAGTAAAAGTTGCTCATATTGGTGTGTACAAAAATCCTTTTTAAAGAAAGCCCTTAGGTTTTTTTTTTAAAGAAAGAAAAATTGGAGATACGATAAGTCGTATCAACTTAGTATAATACGTGCGACTATATACAGCATGTAGTTCATAGTAATATCAGTATAAGCTAGTCTTGAGGTGATCAAAGTCATTACTAAAACAATTGATACGGAACACTCAGCGACTGTCCCAATATAAAACTAAACAAGTTTCTAAGACTAACTTATATGAACAGCCCCAGCTCGAGTTACCGAACTGGGTTGTGGAGATCAGATCTTAAGAAGTAAAATACTGGTACTTACCTGGTTCCTGTTAGACTGGACGCCGATCCCATTACAGTTGGGAAAAAGCTAGGCAGATTACGAAGTGAGAAACTATACAAGCGCCTGAATTATAAGTTTTAAAATAAATTGTTTGAAGGATTTTTTGCTTCTATTACCGTATTACAGGCGTTTAAGCCCTAACATTTGAACAAAATCATTAGTTACGATTGATCGACGCACTGATGACAAAAATCGATAGATCGATGAAAACGGCACCTGGCTGTTACGCAACACAATTCGTCGATCCGTTTTCATCGATTTAAAAAAAGGATTACGGTTGAACTGAACCTTTACAGATTTTTATTTATATTTATTTTGAAAGTTAAGTGAATCATAATAAGTAAGATAGTTATACTCCAATGATATTGTATTAAACAGATATGTTAAAAACTGACAAAACAACCGAGAAAAGTTTATCTCGCTGAAAATAAATTGTATGTGTGCTGACATACAATTTATTTTCTCATTGTACATTTCACTAAAAATCAAAATAATAGAAAAGATCCCTTTTCTATTATGTTGATTTTAGTTATAATAAATCCAATAAGAAAAAAAAAACAATTATTTTTATTAATTATGCGTAAATGTAAACCAACATTATTGTGGCCACCAATCGCCCTCAAAAAAGGTCCTAAATAGGACCTTTTCGAGTCTTCACGATTGCTCATTCCATATTTTTTTTTAATTTAATTACTAGTTTATCTAGTGCTTGAATGCGATCCCACCTGATGGTAAGCAGAGATGCAATCGTTGATGGTGAGGCGCACTAGTTTATTAAGAGTCTATTCACTCTAGCCTTGAAGACACCTATTATAATATCTGTTTAATAGAATATCATTGTTATACTCCAAATCCTTTCATCAATCAAAATAAAAAAATAAAAAACATTTCAAAATTTAACAAAACCAAGTCTTAACAGGCGGCTCTCCCATAGCCCCTGCAATACCAAACTTAGCCAAATCCGGAACATCGATATCATCAAGATCCTTCATCGACATATAACCGGTTCCATCCGGTTTGATCGGTATATAACCGGTTGAATCCGGTTTGATCGGGACATAGTCCTCTGTACCGTCGTTTAGATCAATGATGGGTTCTTTTTTGTCGAATTCGCTGCAGATTTTGGCTTCGTTTAGTAGTTTTAAGGATTCTTCGAGGAGATGTGTGCGGTGTTCGGGAGTATGTCCGCTGGTTGAAGGGGTTTTGTCCGAAGATTTGCGATGGTGTAATGAGTTTGTTGCGGAACCCATGTAGGGAGGCGGTTGTGGTCGGTTGTAGTTGCTCGCTAGGTTGCTCGTTGATTTGGGGCTGTAGGGACGCGCTAGGCTGTTGTTGGGGCTGGAATGTTAAAATTTTTTGTTAGTAAGCAGTTGTCAGCTATCATCATTATCATTTCAGCTGAAAGACGTTCACTGTTGGACATAGACCCTCGCCCAAGCGTCGCAATAACGACCGGTCCCGTGCGTCTCGCATCCATCGGATTCCAGCAACCCTGACCAGGTCATCGGTGCACCTTGTGGGAGGTCTTCCAAAGCTACGTCTTCCGGTACGCGTTAAAATAATGTAGCTTATATTCGATGGATGCGAGATACACAGAATTGATAATTATGGCGACCACTGCTGGACATAGGCCTACCCCATGGCCTATGTCCAGCAGTGGACGTCTTTCGGCTGAAATGATGATGATGATATCAAAATAACACATTAACAGTCTTCTTTAGTAATAGTCGCAAAACTTCATAAAGATTAAATTATATTGCTCGCTGATATTTGATCGATCGAATAAGTAAGTCGATATATTCGCAGGCTGGTCTTACACCAACTATTTTACTATAGATAGTTTTTAACGATTGCTCAATTAACTCTTGGTTTCGACTGCGAAATATGTTTTTGTTTCACCAAAAATACTATTTGTGTACTAAACTACGCTCTTCTGGATGATTTAAAATAAAAAAAAAAACACGAAGGAGTTGTACTAACCTGACACCAAGGCTTTTGGTACTAGTGTTATCAGGTACTTGAGTCTGCTCTGTGTTGCCAGTACCGTAACGACACATTTCCACCTTCGATTTGTGAGCCCTGAAATTTAATCGATTAAATTTTAATATAAAAAAATAATAAAACAAAAATAAGAACAAAACGTTAGGAAGTAAAATTAATATTTATATTATATATTTATGTTAACTTTACTTCTATGTATTATAACTAAAATAAAAATCATTTTTTTCTTTATTTGAACTCATAATTATTAATAAAATTGTTAGTTTGTTAAAAAAAAAACGGATGAGAAGCGAGATGAGATGCATAATTGTACAGGTTAATTTTTCAATTAAGGTTTAATAATAAAACATTTTTTTTTTATTCAACGTATTAATGTTGATGTTAGTTACCATAAATCAAAACAATAAAATAATATCGAACCTAGGAGGTTGTCTATAGTCGAAAAATATATCGAATATATGATCCATAAAATATTCTGATTCCGGGTCCCGTCTGTAATAAAAACCAGGAAAAATAAAAAAATAAATACCAAAGAAAAAATAGAACTAACCAAACAATAATAAAGTGGGGCTACTTTACCCCTGAGGCAAAACTTTGACAAACATTGCTGTATTTTCAGTCAGTAAAAGTCTAATACTTTAACTTTATTATGTCTAAATTTGCGCACTGGTTAAAACAAATCCTGTATTTACACGGTATACTTACACGGTAGCATGTAGAGCACAGACAGCCGCTGTAAGCGCCGTGACACACAACAGCATCAGGGTCAGAGGAACCAGGACTGCCGCAGTCAACAGCTTGCCGTAACTGCGAGATGGAAGAGAGTCCTGGAAACCGGGATAATATTTAGTTCATAATATTTGTTCTATTCATTTATTCGAAAATTCGCTCCAAAATCGCTTTTCGACCTGTATATCTAATGTTTTCTGTACTAATGTGGAAAACAGTAAAGTGCGCCAGTTCACCCTCGCTATAATGTATTATACATATTTATCGTATCAAACTGGTTCCCTGTGACTTACAGCCGCCGCCGCCAAATAAAAGTACCAGTTCATATTTACCTCAACTCCTGAGACATTTTTTCAAAAAGGCACACTTGTACTTCTACCCGCCTTAAGCAATAATCTTCCATTTAGCTACCCTATTTATTATTATTATACTACTATTTTTTATTATTATTATATTGCCATATCTATTTATTTAGCCCTAAGGGTGTTTTAATAAGGTGCGGATTTTATGACGCACGGCTGCTAAATCATTTGGGTTCGCTTGGGGCTCAAGAGTTTAAACTGTGGCGACCAAAATAATCTAAAACACTCGTCACTGTTCATCTACACTAATATAATAAAGAGGTAAAGTTTGTTTTTTTGTTTTTTTGTTTGTAGGAGGTAATCTCTGGAACTACTGGTCCGATTGCAAAAATTTTAGCAACAATAGAAAGCTGCTTTACTCCTGAGTGACATAGGCTATATTTTATGTACGCGGGCGAAGCCGCGGGCAAAAGCTAGTGTGATATAATCTAACACAATGGCCATAATTATCATAATAAATATATAATTTGTCATAATTTATTTATTTAGTACAGCAATAAAAAGCCATTAACACTAAATTAAATTAAATTAATTAACCCTTTCACTCTGTCTTCTCATATATGTAGTAAGCATTACAATGACAGTGTTTACAATTACGCGTGGCAAAAAATCCCTATAGTTTAATAAAACAAAATATGTAAAAACGCAACAAAACAAAAATCTCAAAATATCATTCTCGCGTTTCAATGAATTTTAATACTAAATTGTTGAATTTTTTCACAAACTTCAATTAATATTAATCTTTAATGACCATACTACAATATAATATTTTTTTCATTTTCGAAATGTCGCTTATTTATTTTATTTATTATAAATTTTTTGGTTATTAATTCGACAGATTAGTTCTAAGTTAATTTGTTCTCGGTGACAAGCAACTTCAGTCTGTCACAACTTTTTGTAGAAGCAAAACTGGCGCAAAGAGAACAGGTGGATATTCACAAACTACTTAGGTACTTGCTGATCTAAAGACTCACTGTGACCACAACCCTGGGAAGCGCTAGAACCAAAGTGGCCAGGTCCCGGGGCCTTACATTACCTTACGTTAAACATCATAAATAATTCCACTTTTTTAACAGTTCAGTTTAGGCCGTCAAATGAACCTTCTTAAGAGCTTGTGGTTCTTCACTTCACTCCCAAGCTGCTTCAAGAGTCCCTCTCTTAGTAGAAAAGCTCGGGTGTGAAGTCGTCCAAGCTTTCCAGGAAAAAAAGAACAATGACGAACACAAACTAGACGATACAAAGTACATAAGAATAAAGTTACACAAATAAAAAACAAACCCAGAGTTTTTATTGTTTTATTTCAAGTTTGATTCAATAATTTCCACATACCTTACTAGGAGCCGTCCACACATCCCTGGTGTCTAACGCCTTGAAGGACTTAGCAGTCTTGCTGGTGTTTGGCACCTCCGTGAGGTACTCCAGGTGCTGGGTCGAACGCTCCTTGTATATGGTGTTGTACTGGAAATAGGGAGATAAGCTAGAACTAAATTGGGTAAAGGTGAGCTACGTACGCCGATCTAGGGACGTCGGTCTCCCTATAGCAATTTAATATGGCAACTAGACTTGTAGAGTTTTTATTATCGTGGGAAAAATCATCTAATGACGAATCCCGCACTTGAGCTGAGCGGAAAACAGTATCAGACTCTTACTGACTAAATGGCCCCTTTTTTTCTTTGCCTTCATACCAGGGTCGGACCTTCCTTTCAGAAACCGGACCGGGGCCCCAGTAGACTTCAGCCCTGCAGTTGGGCCTCTATATTTGCTGACAGCTCCTTGAGGTACGCGGGAACAGAGTACGCTGTTGACGACGTCTCTTGGTCCGGACTGTTACCAGATGACCGGACGGCGAGCTACCCATTGCTTGCCGGTCGATCTTTGTAAAATTCTATATAGAATAGAAGCCGTCCCAATACATCTGAGGAAAGCCTAGAAGTTAAAGATTTCTTTATAAGTAATTTACCAGCTCAAAGCTACACCAGTCCAGGGTCAAGCCAGCGTCTCTGAAGAGCCTCTCGACGGTGGTCCTTTTGTACTCGCGAGGACAGCTCGGCAGACGGGACAGGGGACGCACTTCCTCGCGAAGCCTCTTCAGTTCCAAAGAGAATGGCATGGAACTGCCGAGGCGGACTACCAATCTGGAAAGTTGGAAGATTGAAGAATATCGAAGAGAGGAAAAGAGGAGGTAAGCATATTATAAAATTTTCAACAGAAGGTCGAATTAAGATTACGAGTACTGTCTCAGTGTTGTAACAAAGTTTCTCGCATATTCTTCATCATACTCCTATACTGCTCCACCTCAAGTCACATCTGAGTTATATGTCAAATCTGAAAAAAAAAACAGTGGTGAATGTCTTTAAACTACGTACCCTTCTCCATCACTCGGCTTCAGAGGTAGACGTGCGCCCAGATCGATGGCAGACGCCAGGAAGGTCGCGTACAGATCACCACTGCTCTCTGTCCACAATTTCGTGCGCAAGATGTCTTTCAGACGAGTCATTCTGGATTCAAATCATTAAAGAAATGTTACCAAAATAAATCGGCAACGATTGAGATTTTTCTTTGCTGGAGTGTGTTTCCTAATAGCTACGACCTAGGAGTCTTTAGTTTTTCGTCTTCTTTTTTGAGACCAGTGGTGTCCGAGTGGTTACGGCTCCCACTTACGAGTTGTGTCGCCCCCACCAGGCGGGGCTATCCCTATATATATACACTTCTCATCAAAAAAATCGAAACACTTCCGTTTTCATTGTTTCTGTCCGAATTTAACACAAAAAAGAATTCATACGATGAAAAAAAATACATATATTATAGCTGGCAGTTTGGCCATTACAGTAATAAGCGAAAATTCTAAATTCAAAATTAGAATTTCATTTGTTTATCTTATAAACGAAATGAATCACTGTTTTGAGACAAATGTGTGTTTAGGGTTGGAGTACATTTAGCGTTTAAAAACTAAAAATTGGCGCCTATCCTTAAACTTTTTGTTTTTTATTTCAATACTGTGACTTTGGGACGTCTGAAAAAAGGTTTTTTTTCTAAAACGTATGGATACTTCGCCCACAGAAGCCGCCCAAGTTGTGGCATTGCTGGATTCTGGCCTTAGTCAGCGTGTTGTGGCTCCAAGACTGCATCTAAGCCTGTCATCTGTTCATAGAGTCTATAAACGTTATCGGGAGACTGGTTTGTTCACGCGCCGTTCAGGATCTGGCAGGAATCGGGTCACTTCTGAGCGAGATGATCGATTTATTGTAACAACTTCTTTAAGAAATCGACGCCTTAACGCTTTTCAACTGCAGCAGCGGCTTCGTGTTGTACGAAGGGTGGCTGTAAGTGACTCTACAATTAGAAGAAGGTTGAAGGATCGTGGACTGGTACCGCATAAGCCAGCAAATGGGCCGAAATTAACTGCAGACCATCGAAGAGCGCGCCTTAACTTTGCACGTGAGCACCTAAATTGGTCATACCTACAGTGGAGCAAAGTTCTCTTTTCTGATGAGTGTAAAATTATGCTGTATGGTAACGACGGAAGGAACAAGGTCTACAGAAGAGACGGAGAACGCTATGCACAATGCTGCATTGAAGAAAAGGTCAGCTATGGTGGCGGTTCGTGGACGGTTTGGGGAGGAATCAGCGCCGACGGTAAGACAGAGCTTGCTTTCGTGTCTGGGCCACGTCTGCCTGCACTAAACTGTCATCGGTACGTCGAAGAGTGTCTCGAGCCTCATGTGATGCCCTATGCACATTTTATTGGCAACGGCTTCATATTCATGCACGACAATGCTAGGGCTCACACCGCGGGCGTCGTACGAGATTATCTTAACGAAGTCGATATCTCTATTATGGAATGGCCAGCAAGAAGCCCGGACATGAATCCCATTAAACATCTATGGGATGAATTAAAGAGACGAATTCGAGCAAGAGATCCTGCCCCAGAAACACTTAGCCAGCTGCAAGATGCAATCCAAGAGGAATGGGACAATATACCACAGCATGTGATCGTGACTCTCATCCGATCGATGAAGAACCGTATGGAAGCAGTAATTAGAGCTCGGGGAGGGAATACAAGTTATTAAATAAACGTTTTTTAGCTTTTTTTTTCATTTACGTGTGTTGTTTTATCCATTTCCTTTATACTCCATACGGAATAAAAATGACTCATTTAACAAAATACGAAACCTATGAAAAATTCATTTAAATTTAGAACATTAACATTAAGATTTGATAAGCTCATATTACTCACTATTAAACGACATTTAACATTTATTCCTAAATGTACACATTTTTCTGATAATCCTGACAAAACGTAAACTTGCAAGGTGTTTCGATTTTTTTGATGAGAAGTGTATTTTATTTCATCACCACTGCTCTCAAAACGGTGAAGGAAAACATCGAGAGGAAACCTGCATGTCCTCTAACCAAAAATTCGAAAGCTTGTGACATCCACCAATCCGCATCGGTCGCGTGGAGGATTATGGCCCATTCCCTCTATTAGAGAGGAGGCCTGGGTCCCACCAGTGGGAACATTAAAAAGGCTGATGATGATAATGATGATGATGATGAGGGGTCTTTAGGCCGACTAAATCTTCGCTAACCATCAAGTGAGATAGTATTCAAGCACGAGTTACAGGGAAAGATAAGATTATAGAGAGATAAGATAAGATTGTTTGAATGAAATTAAATTATATTAAATTCTTTAATTAAATTGCGATGTTTTCATTAATTTTAATTTTTTCAAATTGAATTATATTAATTGAAATATATTACATTAAATTATATTATATTCATTGAATTGTGACATTAATAATTTTTACTGTTAAATTTTATTTTTATTGTGTATTTTGTATCTTTTTTATATTCTTAAGAGCTGTAAAATTAGAAATAAATGCTATGTACGCCCTTATTGTCACGTACATCAGATCATAATATTACAAATGATTGCAATAATGTTAAATGTAGGTGATGTGGCAGTACTTTTAAATAAATAAATTATCTGAATAACTTTTTTGTTTATTTTTTTTCTATATTTTTAGAATTTGTGAGTATAAACTGAGGCTTGATGCTGTAGGCCGAAAGTTAGTAACAAGAAACAATATACTACTACTTTCCTATCCATCCATACTAATATTATAAATGCGAAAGTAACTCTGTCTGTCTGTCTGTTACGCTTTCCCGCTTAAACCTCTCAAAAGATTTTGATGTAATTTGGCACAGACAATCTTTAGACCTTGAGAAAGAACATAGGCTACCTTTTATTGCAAAAAAAGACGCAGACAAAGTCGCGGGTACCAGCTAGTACTTAATATTATAAGTGCGAAAGTACCTCTGTCTGTCTATCTGTTACGCTTTCCCGCTTAAACCTCTCAAACGATTTTGATGAAATTTGGCACAGACAATTTTTAGACCCTGAGAAAGGACATAGGCTACCTTTTATTGCGAAAAAAAGGGATGAAGAGGTTTTTTTTTTTTTTTTTTTATGGTAGGTAAAAATCATCCAATGACGAGTCCCGCTCTTGGGCGGAGCGGAAAACAAGTGTCAGACTCTTACTGACTAAAAAACCTACCCCGTTCCTACATCGCCATACATACCAGGGCTAGAGCCTTCCTTTTCAGACACAAACCCATGGCCCTGATTGGCTTCGACCCTTCTGCAGGGTCCCTACGGTTGCTGACAACTCCTTGAGGCGCGCGGGAACAGTGCGCGCCGTCGACGACTGGGCTTGGTCCGGACGATTACCAGACGACCGGACGGCGAGCTACCCATTGCTCACCGTCCGCAAACCCGCGCCTACGGTGGCCGGAAGTCAGGATCGGAATCGCGGCGGCGTCTGGGGCGCAAACGCCGTTGCCTTATGCGGTCCGCCTCCTCCTTTGCTAACATTACTGCTTCGCAGAAGGAGGCGACCGCCTGCCACTCCTCCTCACTCCGAACCATGGCTTCTACCAAGGCCCGGCGCGAGAGATCGCCGCCACCGATCGCTCCCACGAGGACACAGCGATGCTCTGCCCAAGCGGGGCACACCTCAACCGTGTGCTCCACCGTGTCCTCCGGGCGGTCCACACAGTGGCGACACCCGGGCGTCTCTTCCGCACGAATCCGATGCAGGTACCTCCCGAACTTACCATGTCCGGTGAGGACCTGCGTCATGCGGAAAGTGAGAATGCCGTGAGTTCTTTCCAGCCACGCCTCAAGGAGGGGCATTACCGCCATAATTATGGCGTGCCCAGCACTGGGTTGCGATAGCCGCTGACGCCATTTCGCCATCACGAGATCCCGCCGGAGCTCTTTCCGCCACGCCTTGACATGCTCCGGTAGCGGACTTTCGCCCCGGCGTTGCACTTCCATGCGCAGATCGTGCATGCGTGCAAGGACTGTTGCCTCCAGATCCCATGGTGGCAGGCCAGCAAGGAGACTCGCCGCTTCACGGGAAATCGTACGGTACCCCCGGATCACCCGTAAGGGATGAAGAGGTTGAAATAGGGGTTAGAAGTTTGTATTGTTTGGACGCACACAAAGTCGCGGGTACCACCTAGTTCTATATAAAAAAAAAAAAAAAAAACACACGAATCTTACAGAACCAGTTCAATTATAACTTACTTATGCTCATCCAACAGATCTTCGACATTCAGGTTGTCGATCTTGAGCTCGACCTCATGGCGCGCCATCTTCTCCTTCTGCTGAATGTCCAGCGTCAGCAACACCCTCCGCGTCTCATAGTCTTGTCGGTTTAGGCCTATTACTTCGAGCTGTAATTAAGAAAGGTAGATCTAGCGAAAACTTGACATGTATTTCCGTATCATCAGATGAAAATTGTTCAGGGGCCATACTATGAGCCTGCGAGCGAGAAAGGGAGATGGAGGTACACCTTGTATAACTCTATTCCTTTATAGGCCAATCAAAATCGGTATCTAACATTGCAAACGCAGATGTATATGTTGTTAGGTTAGGTTAGTTTACTTCTAGGCAAGCGTGCTCCATCGCGGCCACATCGTCGTTTATAGGTGAGATTGTGGTCAAACGCGAGCCTATTTATTATAAAAAAAAGTTTGCAACCCTGAAAACCATGTGCTACCTCCACAGAGCTTCAAAAACTGCAATATTTCGTTCAGTTTTCTTGAATAAGCTCTTTTCAGGTAGGTATGTGTCCATGTCGTTTCGTTGTCTCATTGGTGGTCAACCATGAGCAAACTCTTGCAGTTATGTATGTACAAATATGTTTATGTATGTAAAAACCATGTCTTACCGTGAGTGGGCCTCGGCTGCCTCTTGGCGGCGTGCCGAATATAAACCCTGAGTGGTGTCTGCCGCTGTAGATATAGCGAAGCCACGAAGGAAGCTCAGGTTTGCCCAGCATGGACGCGTGGAAGCGGTACTGTTGGTCGAATTCTAAGGAAGAAGTAATAAATAAATAATAAAAAGATATTTATTACATAAATTTGAACCAACAACACTATTTACATTACAAGTGGTAATGTTCAGACAGAGAAAAAGACACAGATCTCTCAAATTATTGGGCCAATATGTTACAAGGAATGAACCATAATCCTACATGCAAGTCCAGTGTAGATAAATAAAACCAGACTAAACAGGATTCAAGATATTAAGTTAGGGATTACCCTAACTTAATATTTTGAATCCTGTTTACTTTTCTGGTTCTAGGATTACCAAGAACCAGAAAAGTCGCACTATTTCAAATAAAATTAGTATCTATAGCTATAGAAATGTTATTCTCAATTCTAAAATCAAAGCTTCATAATCATAAGTTCCGTAATTTGCAATCCATGACAATGAAGTTAAAGAAAGCATTGGAAAACCAAGAAATTAATAGCAGTAGGCTGCATAAATTGTTATGTTGCTATAAGTAGTCCTAAGGGGCAATATCTTTTATTTAAGTACATCGCCCATTGGGTCTTGAAAAGGTTTTAGCCATCATTCAAACTGTCCGTGACCGTTTTCCAATCTTCGTCCAAGTTAAAGATCAATAAATATTATTTCCAGTATTAAAGAATAAATATTAAGAAACTTTCGAGTCACGGGTTAAACAAATTCTCAAAAGCTTTTCAAGTCTCAATGGGCGATGCAATTAAATCAAAGATATTGCTTTAATTGGATTGCATAGCCCGATGGGTCTTTAAAAGCTTTTAGCCATCGTTCGAACAGTTCGTGACCGTTTTCCAATCCACGTCGAAGTTAAAGATCAATAAATATTATTATCCAGTATTAAAGAATAAATATGAAGAAACTCTCGAGTCGCTGGTTAAACAAATTCTCAAAACATCAGTCATAGTGCAATCGTCGAGTCTAAACTTCAAAGTCTTGAACAACGACGCCGTGTTGCTATCGTATCGGTTTTCTAACAAATTAATTTCAAGTAGAGTGTAGCAGATTGCGTAATTAAAGTCAGCCCAACCCCATCCAAAATCGGACCACCAGACCTACAGCGTTACGCTACCGGTATATAGTGAACCTCCCACCCATACGACGTTATGGGAACACACTTATTGTGCGTATAGCTAAGGAGAGGAATTCCCTGCCGGTGTCTTTTTCCTTAGAGCTACAATCTAGACGGTAGGTGTCTTTTATACAAGTTCGACGATACTCCATCGATGACCCCATCATCGCTTGCCATCGGTTGGGATAGTGGTCAAACTCAAGCGTACCCATAATTTTTTTTTTAATCGAAAACACATTTCAAAGAGTTCACGTTCTTAATTTAAAACAACTGTTAAGTTTCACCAGCCCCCTTCCATGCAGTTTCAACGCCGCGTCCGGGCTTTGGTCATTTCCCGAAGTCTGACCCTAACAACAGATCAATATACCGACAGGGGCCGAGGGGAGAATACCTAGCTACCTAGGGCATGCGCTGTAGCTGCAGTAGTCATCGATCGTTATGCAGCCGCCATTTTGCCAACACCCCAACGCTATCGCATAAAATTGAAACAAAGAACTCGTAACTTCGCAGTATATTTAGATTACAATTAATAAATTTCGACCATGTGGTTTCAAGAGACAAATTGATTATAATAAAAAAATATAATACTTTGTTTTTAAATCAAATAATAATAAAATAAAAAAATAGCAGACCAAAATTTTAAAACACTAAAAATTTTGACAATACGAACTCACAATTTAGCCTTAGAATTTGCTAAGATACGAAGAAAATAAACACGAAAAAAATAAAGCCACGTTCACAATGAAGAATCAAATTAAAACCATACCTGATACCGCTGGTCAGCTTGCCGACGATAAACGTACACTGATCCACTCATATCACCAATCTCAAGAACAATATTAGAAAGAAATTACTAATAAAGATACAAAGACCAAAGATATTAATGATAAATTGAGATGACACCGGAAGGACGATTGATGGTGCAACAAGTCTCACTGAACTGAGCACGTCCTAAAAACTCTCCCAGTGTCACACAGGTAATCTAGGGCATGCGCTCTAGTGCAATGGTTATTGATTTCAAAGCAAACCTATATTATTTTGATAGACAGTTTGCTGTGGGGGAATACTACTCAACTCCCAAAGGAATATATCGGACAAAGCCTTTGATTTAGTTCATTCTATAGTTCCTTTAAAAATGATTAAATGAAGACATTATTATTAAGTTTCAATATAGATAATGCTAAGAAAGCAAAGTAGCTGATAGTTATACCTACATATTTTTAACAATAAAATCTGTGATTTATTACTGTACAACACAATAGAAATGGCGTCCCACAAGGTAGTATACTTTGCCCACTCCTATTTTCTTTTTGTTCTAAATTAAGTTAAAGAAACCACGTAAAGTACATACTAGATAACAATGCGACCAACTAAAAAAAAATAATGCAAATGACTTTTAAATCAACATTTGAAATTTATCACACCAAAGCGATTTTTTTATTAAAACGTTGTAATAAAACACAAAAACACCCGGAGATGACTGAACTAGAATACGAACACAGTGAGTACAGTGTGAATCTACAGTTCACGTGACATTTGAACTGTGACGTTTCATTTGGCACGTTGACGCTTTTGAGGTAAAGCTTGACCTTTTGACGGTAAACAAAGGCTTGAAAGGAAGAAATGCCACGTAAAAGGCGTGTGCCACGATGCCAGGTTATTTCGAAACGGATATGGTGAAACGACACCTCAAATTCCGATAAAAAAAAAATATAAAAAAACAATATTATTTAAAAAAAAAAACATTATTAAACCTTATAAAAACATTATTATTAATCATTATTCAGTTCTAAATAAATAAATATAGGGATATATATATAAATATTAAATATAAGTATCACTAAATTGTGAACATTTACTAGGCACACTGTTGACTCTACACTGTGAGCGTTCTACTACTGACGGGGTAAGAAAGGGAAAAAAGGTCACAGTATGAACACGTTTGAAAACCACGTGATTCCTCACAACCCGTCACGTGGCTTAGAGAAGTGGGATCCGCAACTTCAGTTCTGTAACTTGATAAGGAAAAAGCACCTACTAATCTCGAGGAGAGTGCCTAAACTTCCTTTTACAACAAGTAATAGTAGAAAAAAAAGTCAAAAGAAAGTGGAAAGTAGTTGTAAGGGAATGATAAATTATGCAAACTAACTTAACATGAAGTACTTAGGGTACATTAAGACAGACTCCGTGAAAATAAATAACTAATTCAATATTTTTATCCGGCGACATTAATTTGTCCGCCATTTCGCAAAACAATACCAGTATTCTAATAATAACCTAAAAATTATTAAAGCACACAATCAGGTCAGTAAAAATCTAATACGCATCAATCGCGCAATCACTTTACGCGGAAGAAGGAACCTGATGTTTTACCACCACAAAAAAAACATAGCTATTTATGAATATCTTAAGCAAATATTCAATTAAAAAAAGAAACTCAAGCAATTTATTCTAAAAATAAACATATAATATTATTATGAAGAAATCAAATTCCACCGGCTATATTTCCAACGCACCTAAATCCATGAATTGACTGAAAATGGTCCCTATTACAATATACACAACAATATAATCAAAATCTTGATCAACGAATCCGCCATTTTGACCACGCCGCCATATTTCGGCGTCTCCATCCTTCAAACAAAATAAAAACAACAACAAACTCTTACCAGTAACGCCATATCACCGCCTCAACACAGAAACGCAAACTAAACTACACAGCGAAACAAAAAATTTAAGAAGAAACGTCTTAATGTTAATGTCACATTATGAATATGTATTAAATCGTGTTTCAGCGTCCGTTTCCCGGGGATCAATACAGCTATAAATCACAACACAGCGGATGCCCTAGACACCCCTACCACTCAGGTGAACTAGGACATGCGCTGTGTATGTAATCTTATTGATTGCCAGTCCTCCCCCGTTTTAATGGGCCTTTTATTTGAAATCACTAATTAGTCCTTACTTTTTTATTTGGTATTTTGTTAAAATGATTCGTTATTCATAATATAATTGGCCTTGAATGAAAAGTATCTACAATTTATTGAATTAAAAAAAAAAAAACTATCCACGTTCTCATTACGAATGGAATAAAAAAAAGGAATTATACGAAATAAGAGAAGGATAACGAATGTAGAAAAGAGATTAAAATAATATAACTTTATTTTTACAAACAAAAGTAATATTTTGCAAAAATTAAAAAATCATTCGTTTCGTAATTCTAGCTTCCAATATACCCATAATTTAAATTGTTTCTTTGATTTTTATCTATTAACGCATCTACGCAGTTAGGATTTATAAAAGTAGATATCTCCAAAACAATCAAATAAATCAAAATTGAAAATTAAGAAACACGTCATGTCGATATTAACCGAATTAATATGACTCATCTTGATTATTATACTCAACGGTATCCATTTTGAATCTAAAATCTAGATAAAAACTCTAATAAACTTACCGGACACGGCAGACTGCCTCACGAACGCACTCGTAAGATTACATTTTGACTACTTTTGGAATAAAAACTCAAAAAAATTCGTGAAATATGTACAATGTAGAGTATGACTAATGGCCGAATGATGGAACGAGATGCGTTGCAATGGACAGGACGCAGAACATGCGCGAAGTTGCAACGGAAACACGTTGGCCCAACAAAATGTGGAATATTCTCGAAGCCATTATATAATTGGCATATTGGACCAGAAGTTTGGGCAACATCCGCACTTTCTGTTTGGACAAAGCTTGGAATGTTCTCGAAAGCTCTATAAACTGTTAGGGCCAATATTGGCACAATATTTCAGCCAATACAGATATCCCAATGTGTCACGTGGCTACGTGGGAGACTCCAACTGTTGCTTTCAACTCTCGACCTTTTGAATAAGGTTGCTAATATCTTTTTTTATCCGCCGGACATTTGCAAATAATAATAACAGATAAGTGACCCTTCTCGCGAAGTCTACAATGAAGCTAGCCCTTTTCGGGACCAGTGGATCAACTTGTGATGTTGAATAGATTTTTATACATATTTCGGATGGTGAATTGAATAGGAGTATCACGATTTCACTTTACATTTTGATCCAGGAGGGTCCATTTCAATAAAATTACACTCTCAGTGGTATTATTTAGGTGTATAAAATACAACACTTAATAAACGATGGTAAATAAATCGGCTAATAAACAAATCCTTAATATGAAAATTCAATCAAAAAGCGACCAATGTCTTTTGGCGCCCAACACGGGAATATTCAATATGGCGATATGGCAACAAAACCTTGAAAAAATGTATTTTTAGATTAAATAAATGATAAAAAGTAAATTGGCTATAAACTTCTCAAAATAACCTCTTGACTGAAAGAGCGATAAATTTCTAATGGCGCCCAACGCGGGAAAACTCAACATGGCATTGTAGTATCAAAACCTTAAAAAACAATTTTTAGATTAACTAAATGATAAAAAAAGTAAATTGGCTAATAAACAACTCCTCAAATAACCTCTTGAATGAAAGAACGATAAATGACTAATGGCGCCCAACGCGGGAAAATTCAACATGGCGGTATAGTATCAAAACCCTTAAAAAATAAAATCTATTTTTATACCTCGAGAACTTTCGAGAGAGGAAATTTCCATCCAATTATTCAAACGTGACTTATTCGACCTTGGAGTTTTTCTCCTTCGCAACAGAATCCGAAAGGGCATTGGTTTTGTATAGTTATTATTTTTAATTAAAAGAGAGAGTATTCAAACGACGACTCTTAGATGCCAATTCAATAAGGTAAAGACCTTATTGAATTGGCAATATTATTGGGATCTAATTTCGCACTTGGAGGATTTCTTTTTAATTACAGAATTCAAAAGGTTATAATTCGCTGAGTATGGGTGTAATTGCGAATGAATAAGGAAGTATTTAAATGAAGACAGTAACAGATTAAATTGGCGATATTATCGGGATATAATTTTTTGTGTATACTACTTGTTTGTGTTGCAAAATTTTGAGATCTAAATGCAAACTAGGGTCCCTATCCCTGCAGATGAGTTGAAGCCAACTGGGGTCAAGAGTTCGTGTCTGAAAGGAAGGTTCCAGCCCTGGGGGCTTAGACAAAGTCACACTCTCACTAACGATAACGAAATTCGAAACTCCAAATGTATGGAACTGACATATGCCTTCGAAAAGTCACGTGGTCAAACGTTTTCGATTCGCTAATTGTTATTAGTTATTTATACGTCAAATTGGACGTTTTAATTCGATAATCATAGCCAAGAAGTTGTTATTTTATCGAACCAACACTTCGACTTATCGATATGTTGATGTCACTTTGTCTACTATTTTGTGGTCGACATCGTTAAGGCGAAATCGAACTTAGAAATGGATTCGACACGGAGCGATTGCCACATGTCTAGGGCCCCTATATGGCGACGTAGGAACGGGGTAGGTTGTTTAGTTAGTAAGAGTCTGAAACTGTCTGCCGCTCCGCCCAAGGGCGCAATTCGTCATTTGATGATTTCTGCCTGCCATAAAAAAAAGAGTATGGACATCCTAGGTACATTGATTGGTGCAATATTGGATTATAATAGTAACTTTCAATCAACCTTTCAAAAAGTCATGGCGGCTCCAGAATAGTGCCGTGAAGCTGGAAACAGGCGTGAACGTAAATGTAGACGGTTATCGCGGGGTACGACTTGAGTAGTTTATTTATGGCGTGAATTCGCACGTGAATTCACGCCATCGAAGTTTATGATGATTTAAGGTCTTGGGACTTGAAGGTACGTAATCCTTAAAATATTTTAAGTATTAAATTCAATTAATTACAGTGCGGTCCTGTTTAAAAAGCCTCTGAAAGCAAAAGTTTTTAACCGCCTTCAGTTGAAAGAAGTCCCCAACATGTCGGTAGATTATGTCCATATCAACAGACTTACTCATATTTTCACGAACAAGTTTTAAACACTCATTGACAATAGAGTCCTTCCCGGTTTAAGTACCTAATGGTACACAGTAGCAAAATGTCATAAGCGCAAAATGAATAACGCACAACGTCTAGGAGCTAAATGTTCAAAGCACAAACAGTCAAAACGTGTTCTTCTTACACGTGAAAGATAAATATTGAACTTATTTGGTATTTTTTTTTTATTTATGTTATTTAATGTACGTAATTGATTTCTGTATAATTATAAGTAGCAGGGACCTTGCCCTTGGCTGTGGTGGAGGGATCGCAAGACCGGCCCCTAGCCCGGTGGTCAGCCGGCTTGTCCGTTGCCGCACATGCTCGTAGGTAGCAGTGCGGCAGCGGGCAAGCCGCATCATTCGATCATTTTTAGCGATTTTTAACATGATCCATATTGTTATACAAATAGGATTCTTTTAAAGAGGCTTTTAATACCCCTGGTGAACATTCAATCACACATTATGTACACTTGTACGGTTTACAAAAGAAACAAATAACCAAGGCAGTCAGTTATAGATGTAGTATCCATGCTAACTATGGATAGAATGATAGATATTATCAAATAAAATAAAATTAAACATAATTGATATAGTATTCTTATAAAATAATTAATTGAATTTTAATTTTTTTCATGAATTTTAAACAATTTAAATTTTGACAATTGTAAAATTGCTGATTTTTCCTAACTGCTTTTTTTGTGCAATTTTCGTACATTATAATATATTACTTGGTTCTTTACAATTTTCATTTGTTGATATTGTTTTTTTTTTAAGTAACATTATACTTTTAAGGTAAAAATATAAGATCATTTATTTGACACTTTATACACGTAAAGGTAAAATATTTTTTTTTTTTAAATGTACTACATAAAAAAAACTTTTTAAACCTAATTTATAATATTAATAATTAGATTTAAAAATATGTAATGAAATAATCCAATTATAGTAGGTATACTTAATAAAATTTGTGTCTTTTTTATGTCAATTGTAACTAATAAGGAAATTACTGATCATTTTGATTATTTTAAACTTAAACAAATAAATGACTTTTAACAATAAATAAGGAAAAGCAATCATTTTTTATTGTGTTCACAAAACTAACAAATGAATAAATCAATTTTGATTACCTACATTTAAAAAAAAATGTAACCACTCATCCATTAATTTTTACAAATACACCAAACTATAAACCCTCGCTATACTCGGGTGATGATAATGATCATGCCATTTAGCTCAATTCGACAGCATCCCTTGTCGAAAAGTTAATAAGCAATCACACTGTTTGCATCCTATTCAATGTCCACTCAGTACCTTTATTGCTAAAGTTGTTTTCCTGCCGGGATACGGACAAATTATCTGTAATACAAAAGCCAAAAATGCTAGACAACTCTACCTGATCTCTGACTATTGTAAATAAGTGGATATGTGTAAACCACAGCTATTGTACAGTACGGCCGTCGGATCTTGGCGTGTCTAGCGCTTGACAACCCGTAAAAAATAATTGGTTTAAACAAATAAAAGTAATTTGCAATACTGATTGTTCAGTTCCGGAATTGACTGGAGTAATTTCAGAATTCCGATATTCATATTTTATTTTTTTATATTTTAATAGGTAATTATTTTCTTTTGGACAAACACAATCTAACGTCTGTGGGATATTCCACTAACTGAAAATCTTCGTTCAGAACGCCTAGCGAGCTGATCGACTCCTCTACAATTCTCAGCAGTGTTATCTACACTAATATAATAAAGAGGTAAAGTTTGTTTTTTTGTTTGTAGTAGGTAATCTCTGGAACTACTGGTCCGATTGGAAAAATTTTAGCAACAATAGAAAGCTGCTTTACTCCTGAATGACATAGGCTATATTTTATGTACGCGGGCGAAGCCGCTGACAAAAGCTAGTTAAGAATAGAGCCATAAGTACAGCGCTGTACACTAAAGGCTGTTTTCTTAAAGAATTGCACTGCCGTCGTCCGAACTACACTTACCAGCAGCCGACACAACATACAATGAACATTGAATAAATCTTTTTTTTCTATAAAATGTAATAATTGTTTGTTTGATAGCTTTGTTTTGTAATGATTATTTGTTTGGTAGCGTTGGTTGCGTCATTTCGTGTGAATAACCTGTGTTCTTTTTCCTTCTTTCTTAAAAAAAAAATAAATAAATACTCTGTAAGCTAGCATTTTGATAAGGAAATATACTTAATACTCGTATAATGAAAAAAAAACCTTTAAGAATCTCTCAACTAGTTTCCACCTCAGCTTTATTTGGTTTTGTCAAATTAGAAAAAGCTATGTATGAAAACGAAGGGACTGAGTTGTGTATCTAACAGAAAACGAACCTATACGCAATTCATCCGGGTGCTTGTTACTAATTTGTAATCGAATTAGAAGTTCATTATCTGATAAGATATTAGACGCTTTATTTTGTCGCTTTTCTTTGTTCTCATGAACAATCTTGAGAACACAATATCAAAAGCAGGAACCGTTTGCTTTATTAAAGAAATAATTATATTATTAAACAACGTGTTTTGACATTTTTTTAATAAATCTCAGCCAATCAGTCTCTTAATTCCTTTTAGTTCTTTCTTTATATTGTCCTTTCGTAATAATACGAGATTTTTTCCCCCTTAAAACAAATTTCTTAATAATTGTTTACAATCAATTCTAAGAGAATAATAAGTTAGTTAACTCTTAACTTATTATTACACAATAGAGCTTTTTTTATAACTAAAACTAGCACTTTTATAGAAGTCCTTAGCACTTTCTTAGAGTCTCATATTTACAAAAACCCTTTGTTCATGTGTATGCATAGCACAGCTTTGATCACTATTATACACTAACTTATACACTACACTAACTCAAAGGGTTAAGTTCTCTTTAGTCTACGGATTACGTCTATGTTGTCTAACATCCGTATTAACAATTGCTACAGAAATGATGTTCCCTTATTAAAATAAAAAACCCTTGTTCAAAAGACTTCGCGAACTTTGCTTTTATTCCGATTTTTTAGCTCTTAAGTTTGTCATGTAGTTATGACCGTGGCGTGCTGGACACATTATTCTTTATCAAACCATCGAACCAACAATCATTTGCGGTCAAAAGATATTTAAAACATGCTGACTAACCTTGATAAGTCCAGTTGAAGAGATTAGGGCTGATGGGTATGGCGAACATCTCCGTCTCGACGGCATGGTGGAGGTGCGCCGGCGTGGCCGCTGTAGCAGCAGCAGCCAAGAGCAGCACTGTACATTGTATGTACATTTTATAAGCTGAAAAGATGATTAAAATGAAGATACTCTTACTATCAGGAGAACCATGGTCGCTGCCATAGCCCGAAGAATCGCCAACTTAAGTGACATTTGGCGAGGCATTTTTGTCGATGGGACCGAAAGACGCAGCGTTACAAGGTCATCCACTACTGATGACCTAGTGAAGGTCGCGGATATGCGATGGGGGCTAGAAATATGTTTCTAGCCCCCATCGTATATGAGGCCGTTCCTTTATGGCGACACATAGGGCAGTCTTATATTCAGGTTAGGACATCTTTCGGGTGAAATGTGGATGATGATGTGACAGTTACTAGCATAATAATAAGTGATTTACATTGTTTTAGGTAACCAATCCACTTAAGCCTACAAAGACCTATATCTGTTTTTACCATAATTCATCATCATCATCCTAGCGGTATTAGTCCCGGTTGCCAACCTTGGCTTTCGCCTCGGTGCCCGGGGTCCGCGTTCCTGCAAGCACGCCTCCACTTCGCTCGGTCTTTTGCGTCCTTTGCCGTAAGCCCATTGGCACGCATATCGTCCCTTACGACGTCGATCCAACGCCTCTTAGGCCTTCCTCGTTTACCGGGTCCCGGCGGAGGCGGCATGTCGAGGCATCTGTTACCCACGTATTCTGTTTTTACCATAATTCTCCATAATTAAATCGCAATGCTTTTCCACCATCATAGGATGCTCTTGAATGACATCACTTGCAAGGCATTCATACGGATAATCGTAGGTTGGTACCATGCTCCATGAAAGTGTCTAAAAGTGGGAACTCGCAGATCTCCTTTTTGAGTTGGTTTCAGACCTTCGTATAGTACGCGGCAAATAAGTTGAATCATTTGCTGTGGGATTAGACGCAGCTCCTGACTTTTATGAAGTCCCGAAAATCGAATACTGCGCATTCATGACGGTTCCAGATTAGTGACGTAGAGCTCCGTAAACAGGCGTGAACGTGATTGTGGACGGTTTTTGCGGGGCGTTCGTGGGACGACATGAGTAGTTTATTCATTGCGTGAATTCGCGCGTAAATTCACGACACTAATGTGAAGCCGGCATTAAAGTGGACCGCCATGATGGATCAACTTGTGTTATTGAAGGGGTCTTGAAATGGGGGGCTGCGTATAACCATAACAATCGATTCAACTTATTTGTCACGTACTATAGACTTTTTTTATTGTAGGTAAAAATCATCCAATGACGAATCCCGCCCTTGTGCGAAGCGGGAAACAGTGTCAGGCTCTAACTGACAAAACAACCTGCCCCGTTCCTTCCTTGCCTTAATCCCAGAGCCCTGGTCTTATTACGCTTTTGCATCATCCCTTGACCCCAGTCCCCAGGAGGCTTCGATCCTGCAGGGCCTCTTCAATATCGCGTAATAAAGGTGCCTACACATTAGCAATAATTTTCGAAAAGCAATTTTGAATAAATCTAGCATTTATTCAATACATTGAGATTGTAAGTACATTGGACAGGTTCTAAAAATAAACTCTTCATCCATGATGAGAAAGATAAATTAGAAAAATGTCCTCGTAGTTAAAAAAATAATACCAATAAGTATTTTTGTAAGTCGTCAGTCTGGAAGGTCAGGCCGTTTATAAACCATTCAAAAGGCCATTAGATGATGTCAGACAATTAATTGTTATCTATTTGCGTGTGCGTCATGAAATCAGGAAGACATTCCTTATGCCTTATTAAATTAGAAAAAATCTAGGTAATAGGTACGTAGATATAAACCTAGATAGATATAACCTTCCATAGAGAGAAAAAGAGAAAGGCGTCTTGATATTTTTTTTTTTGTTTCATTTTGCCTAGGAACCATCATTTTAACTTTTATTTTTAGGTTTTTTAAAAGTGGGTACCTAGATTTTTTTTTATAGTGGGAGAAATCATCGAAAGACGAATCTCTCCCTTGTGCGGAGCGGCAGATAGTGTCAGACTTCTACTGACTAAACGACCCACCATTCCTTCTTGCCTTAGTTGCAGGGCCCCAATGTTGCGCTTTCGCATTCAACCCTTGGCCCCAGAAGGCTTCGACCCTGCTGGGCCCCTAAAGAAAAGTGGGTAGGTAGACCAAGGGTACCCCACGGTTTTATACTCTAAAATACCCACATGTCCGTTTTTATTACTTGTTTACTAACAAAAGCATTTCTAATCAACATTTTTCACAACCCACAGTCAAAACCGCTTGGAATTTCTAACACACGGCACGAAACGTAAATTCGGGTAAATGATTCAGAGAAAAATTTACAGTAAATTAAAGTAATTGTATAAATTCCACTTACCTACTCTTTACCGGATCGCCATAACACTGATTTTGGGAAATAAACCCGACCTAAATACTCAGGAATAGAAACAATAATCGATTTCTATTTTAGCCGTTTACACTGAGCGCCCGCGGAACTCAGTCCGCATGTGCGGCAGGAAGGAACGCCCCGAAACACACAGAGTTGAATCTCAGACTATTTACTGGGTTTACGGGTGCGCGCCGAAATTTAAATTGAAAAGCGCGCGTAAAATGGAAAATTCTATAACCACACTTCTGTAAAAGATACAGAAGTGTGATTATAGAATTTTAGAAGATTAATTAATATTCAAAGAAGGTAGGTATACAAAATTAATTACAACCATTCATAAAGCAATTAACGGTTAAATGCTCTAAGCAACCATTTGATTTAAGTTAGAACCCAAAATTTGGCTACGATGGAGCGACTTAGTCAATGCTATGATAAAGCTCCTTAATTTCGATTTTAAAAAAGAATGAAGGCATAAAGATATATCTGGATGTTCTTATATCCTATCTTCTTCTTCTTCTTATCGTAGGGTTGATGAACAACCTGGTGTCAGAGTTTAAACCGCCTGTAGGCCTGTAACATTCTTATATCTATGAATGAAGGTATTTTCAACTAAAGCTCGCTAATCATTATAGAATTTTATAACAACTGAGAAACAAATTGTTTTTGTTTCATTTAATTTGTAAAAGCGCCATTTGTTTAAAAAGATCTTGCTTTGTTGAGCTAAATGGTGAGGTGATTTCTTGTTATTATTAGGTACCTACTAACCGAGAAAACAAATACCTAGTCAACTTTTTATAGCATTGACCACCTAGCTGAGTCACAAAAACAAATAAGAAATATAACCAATATAAAATAAATGTGTTAAATAAAGTAGGTATACACCGCGACGACGGCGACGACGTGACAAATTATTATTGTAACGTGGGAGAATGGCTATAATTAAATTTAACAGCTCGCGCCTCGTGGCTACAAGTAAATAAAAATACATTTTCTTAATTTTCGCCGTCACTATTACGCATTTCTTGACCTCTCGGGTTTAAATATTGTCTTCCCATATTTATTTACGCAAATACGGCCCTGAAAGAAGGCGTGACGTAAAACTAGCATCGACGTCATTGGTGCAGCAACCGACCAAATTCTAAAGGTCCCATCGGTCAAAAGTTACGTTTCGTTCTACGATTGTTACGCAAGTACTTACTTGAAAAATGATAGATTTAAATTATTTATTCATTGTTTCTCGAATAAATCGCTATTAAAATTTATTGTATGTACAAAAAGTGTAATTTATATATTTTTATTAACAGAATTTAGAGAAAACTTTGCATACTTTTGTGTACAAATTGTAAACATCGTAAATTATTCGGGTTGTATGCTGTTTATACGTGCAAATGTGAGCGTAAAAAATGTCATTCATTCATACAAATGTCAGAAAGGGCTGGGGCGACTCGGGCGATTTTACTACTTTGTACAAAATCTTCCGTTTTTGACGGGAAAACGTATTATTTAAACATAATAATGTAATGAACAGTATTCTTAGTTAAGGCGTATTCGCGCCAAATATTATATTCGGCGGTAAAACTTGTGTTGTTACTAACCTCGTTCAGTGTTAGAAGAATTGTTTTCTATTATAAAACTCTTCAGGAACATGTTGAAGTTCAAAAAAATGGGTTCAGATAAAGTGCCACTACTGCTCGTGACCGCCAACGTCGGATCTATTTTCGAAGATGTGAGTATTTTGTATAAATTCAATGTTTTTAGCCGTAACAGTTTTCTATGCAATAGTGACAAGGAATGTAATTATGTTGTTAATTCAATTAAAATGTAGCGCGCGATGCTATAGTGAGATAACTGTTCTAATTTTAAAACAATAGACTTTATGCATTTGATGCTGGCTGACAGCAAAAACAATTTCCAGGCAGTTTTTTTTTTTAATTTCCCACATAACTAAGCAAAAAGGTTTTATCACTTAAGAAAGAGTATTTTTAATTTCTACCTCCATTTGTTGTTTTATTTCAATGTCAATACTAAATAATTTTACAATTCAACTACATAATAAAATACTGCTATAAGTGTGCAAACTCATGAAGTAACTACTCCAATATCCTGTTGTAGATACATAATACATGTATTAAAGCTAGACATAATTTTTAACTCAAAAAGTCAAATGACTCATAGCCACATGATAATAGATAAACAATATAAACATTATACATTTTTGTTGACGGAGAACAATTTTGATGTCATGTTTTAATACAATCAGATTACTCGTACTTAATGTGTTCGGTAAATCGGTAGTACTTTGAAACATGTTTTGGCTTCGTTTTTTAATACAGTACATAAGTATAATTCCAGCAACTTTGTTTGCATAGCTTTATCTTATCTTTGGCTTCTGGTTTCCGAACTTAGTCCATGATAGACTGTTATGGTCTTTATTCCATCCAGCTCACAACTCCAGAAACCAGTTCAAATATTGAGCCCCGAGCAAACGCCGGAGTTTGTATAACCATTGTGTTTCTATTATGTCTCTAATTATGGTATTTGAAAGGTAAAGCCTCTCAATTTATTCAGTAGGCCTATTAGAAGATGCGTTGTGCACTCGCTATCATATATCATGATGCCCGTAAGCTCAGGAGCATATTTATTTATTATTTTATTTGGCATATATATATATATATATATGTGTGACTATTTCTCCCATTTCCAAGCATGCTCTTCACTGGAGATCTGTAGTATCTGGTGAAGGTCTCTACCAGCAGGCATAGACTGCCCATGAACTAATTACTTCCACAAACTCCTGCAGTCTTAGTATTTTATAACTTGTTCTGTTTTTTATAATGCTCATAGTTGACCATTATCTCACCTGATGGTAAGCTGTGATGTGGTTGAAGAAGGAGCATGCTTGAGTAGAAGTAATATTTAATTTGTTATTATGTAGTTCAATCATAAAATAAGCTACAGGACACTGCATACAGTAAGGAGTAATCAATTAAAAAGTACTGAACTTGTATAATACTGTGGAAAATATACCATCCATACAGACAAATCATTTTCAGAACTGTACAGAATGTGGGTATATGTAATTTTTCATTGTTGTAATAAGATTTACTAAATAGGTGGGTAGGTGAGTTTTTTTCAGTTGACTTTTTTACAGTTTTAATTACTTAGCAAACCATGCCAATTGTGTAAAATAATTGTGCTAGAATGTATTTATTGAAATATAATATTTTAATGAACATAACAGGAACTTATTCATTATGTGTACAGCTAAGGAATGGACTTCTTTGTCGAGGTTTGTGTGTCCTGATAGCTATAACTTAGGCTATTCTCCCATGGTGACTTTTTGTAGCGACAATGTAGCGCTTTCGCATCGGTACAGTCGCGATGATGTAGCGCGTTAGTAACGCGGTGGCATATTTTCTTTAGTGCGACTAAGGCGCGAAAAAGCCGCCGTGGGCGAGGGCTCTTAGGAGTCTGAGTCGAAAGTATGTAGGTTATTTCTAGGCAAACATATAATGCTCCAATGTTAACAATGCCATCACTTAACATCAGGTCAGATAGTTGTCAAACGCAAACTTAACAACAATAAAAAAAAACAAGTGTTAAGATGAACGCACACTTTTCCGAGCCGTAAGTGTCGAACGAATCTACAGAAAAGCAATATTTTTCATTCATGCATTTCTTTATTATTAGGATGCGAACGCGTTCGTTTGACGCGTTCAGCTCTAAACTTTTTTTTTAAGCGGGAGAATCGTCCAATGTCATCTCCATTGGATGATTTAGAGCTGAGCACTCCTGTCCTTTGCTGTCTTTCAGGCCGAGTTTTTCTTACAAAAGCAAACTCTTGGCCCCAGTAAGCTTCGACTCTGCGCAGACCTCGAAACGCGCCTGGAACAGTACGCGCTGTCAACGTCTTGGGCTCGGTCAAGGCAGTTATCAGATCGGAAGTAAATTATGGCATTCTCCGAAACGTTTTCTTTCTCTATTTATAGGATGTATTAGCTTTGTGGATGTTTTTATATGTTTTTCGCATTTTGAAATACCTACACATTTTCTAACAAAATTAAGTAAACGGATTTCGGACTCCAATGAGTCCGACATTTAGTTTGCTACTCAGAAAATAGTCCCTGCTTCAACCTGAGCCAACCTCGAGCCAAAACGTTCAAAATTCGATCAGTATGGTTGGGAAAGCGCGCTTCCACCCAAGGACGTTGAAGGTCATGGTTTATAACTGCTGTTTACACGGATTGAAACTAGTAAGGTCACCTTGGTTGGGATGTTGGTTTACAACCATCTAATCCTCCCTTTACTTAAGTGGACCAGCGCTGATGACGCTGGTAGATCGGCGCAGTTTGCCAGCTTTCTTTCTGTATATACGGCCTACAGCGCGCTCGGCGTAGCCGTCGCCGCCGTGATCCCACCGATATCCGGTCACCGTAGACACTGGCTCGCGGACGGTGAGCAATGGGTAGCTCGTCTTCCGGTCGTCTGGTAACTGTCCAGACCGAGCCCAAGTTGTCAACGGCGCGCACTGTTCCCGCGCGCCTCAAGGAGCTGTTAGCAAACTGTAGGGGCCCTACAGGGTCGAAGCCTTCTGGGCCAATGGTTGATGCGAAAGCGTATCACCTGGGTTCTGGGACTAAGGCAAGGAAGGAATAGGGTAGGATTTTTAGTCGGTAAAACTCTGACGCTGATTCCTGCTCCGCCCAAGGGCGGGATTCGCCATTCGATGATTTTTACCTACCATAAAAAAAACCCCTTGCTTAAGTAAAAAAAGAACCAGTGCCGATAAGCGCTGGTAGATAAGCGCAGGCTGCTAAATGTTTTTCTTTATATGGCTTAAGTGTGCGTTCTCCTTTTAATATAAAGGAATTTACCATTTACTTCAGTAACCAACGGAAATACCTACTCCTATAAATAAATATAAGAGGATGTTTCAATAAGTTTTCCTTGTGCAGTATTTTTAATGTGATGTATTTACTGAAAACATTAAGGATAAAAATAATACTACTGTTGCTATCTTATTTATCTTCCAGCGATTTTATGCAATTTGAATGAACATACCTTAATATGGTTATTTGGTGGTCATGCAGTAGCCATCCAAAAAATTTGATGCTACCTATTGTAGTTTTCATGAGATTTATCCTGGTGACGGATAGATAGACAACGAAGTTTTAGCAATAGGGTCCCGTTTTAGGGTCTAATCGGGACTTCAGGAAACTGGGTTCTGTAACCCTAAAAAAAAACGCGTGTGCCTAGCGCGGAATCTTATAACAATAATGCTAGCAAAGGAGGAGGCCAACCGCATAAGGCAGCCACTGTGTGGCAAGCCCGGAGGACACGGTGGAGCACACGGTGGAGGTGTGCCCTGCTTGGAAAGAGCATCGCCGTGTCCTCGTGGGGGTGATCGGCGGCGGCGACCTCTCGCGCCGGGCCTTGGTTCAGGCCATGGTCCGCAGCGAAGAAGAATGGCAGGCGGTCGCCTCCTTCTGCGAAGCAGTAATGCTCGTAAAGGAGGAGGCCGACCGCATAAGGCAAAGGCAACAGCGCCTTCGCCGTAGCCATTGCCGCCGTGATCCTGCCGATATCCGGCCACCGTAGACACTTGCTCGCGGACGGTGAGCAATGGGTAGCTCGCCGTCCTGTCGTCTGGTAACTGTCCAGACCGAGTCCAAGTCGTCAACGGCGCACTCTGTTCCCGCGCGCCTCAAGGAGTTGTGAGCAAATGTAGAGGCCCAACTGCAGGGCCGAAGCTTACTGGGGCCCCGGTCCGGTTTCTGAAAGGAAGGTCCGACCCCGGTATAAGTGCTAAGAAGGAATGGGGTGGATCGTTTAGTCAGTAAGAGTTTGACACTGTTTCCGGCTCTGCATAAGGGCGGGATTCGTCATCAGAAGATTTTTCCCACCATAAAAAACACCTTATAAAAAGCAACCTCTCTCGAAATAATATATTAGTATACTGCAAATAAGTTGAACTATTTTGCTATACTAACAACGACGGCTGTTTTGGTTCAACTGTTTAACATAAACGCTTTTGAAATCATTGTAATGGCGGTCGTACAACAATTTATTTGTTGTTCGGCTTTGCAAATATTGCTCCGATAACAAAATTGAATTCAGCGGACAAGAACAGATTTTATTCAGTTTTATGAATGCCTTTTAAGTCTCATAATACCGTTTAAGCATTGATACTACGAATATAAAAGAAGTAAGTATCCAATTCCTTTGCGACTCCCACATAAAGGTTCTTAGATCATCAGACAACTTGAAACTTAAAATGCCAATGCATTCTACTACCTTCCTGGATAAGACATTCAGTGTCCAGGCCGCTCGACTATGGAATGCGTTGCCTGTGGCTATAAAACGTGCGCAAACACTGCCTGTGTTTAAAAGGCTTGTGAAGGAGCATTACTTGACACTGTGATCTTGTCTTCTTGTTACCACTTATTCCCTTGCCTGTATATATTTTATATGTATGTATATATGTATCTATTTTTTTTTTAGTATTAAGTTCTTTTATGTGTTTTTTCTTTTTTATTACTTTTGTATTTGCACCAAGTGCAACCCCATTTTGTGTCCTGGCCATTTCTGTCTATACAGGGTTGCCTGGAAGAAATCGCCGAGTGCGATAAGGCCGCCGATTGTATGTTTTTTATTGCAAGTTTCACGTTCAATGTATTATGTCTTGGTGTACAATAAAGTATATAATAAATAAATAAATAAGTAACTATATCGGTTAGGAACTTACAGTTCGGCTGTCGGATCTTGGCGAGTTTGAAGTTAGGTTCTGCGAATTTTAGCGTTTGAAAACTCGTACAATAACACTTTTCAACAGCAATAACAACTGTAAATTGCATTTATTTTGTTAAACCATTTATTTTTTTACAAGTTTTCAAGCGCTAAAATTCGCAGAGCCTAACTGCAGACTTGCCAACATCCGGCGGCGGCGGTCGTACTGTGTAAACATGCGCTGTATTGTACAGGATTGAATTAAATATAATTATTCCAATTAATGATTTCTATCTTTTTTTTTTGTCGGAAAGGTTTCTACTCGGAAGGTTACCTCTCGAGTATCGTAATTACAGACACAATTAAAAGACAATAGGTGTGCGGACACCAGTATCCTCTTGGGGCTTAATGATCTAATCAAGTTTTCCCAGTTTCAGTCAAAGTTAAACAACCAAACAGGGCTTCAAGTCAGCTATTAATAGTCACAGATAGACCATTTTGACAATTTTTTAATAGCAAACATTGATTTTATAATTGTAATGACAAGGTTGGTAATCTACTACTAAAATGCCGTCATTATGACTTTCCGATGATCAACCACTGACACTCCATTGAAAGAAATGGCATAGAATGGTAATCTCGTACATATGACAAAAGAATGTCTGACGTATGTGGTGAACTGTTAAAATACACTTCTCATCAAAAAAATCGAAACACCTTGCAAGTTTACGTTTTGTCAGGATTATCAGAAAAATGTGTACATTTAGGAATAAATGTTAAATGTCGTTTAATAGTGAGTAATATGAGCTTATCAAATCTTAATGTTAATGTTCTAAATTTAAATGAATTTTTCATAGGTTTCGTATTTTGTTAAATGAGTCATTTTTATTCCGTATGGAGTATAAAGGAAATGGATAAAACAACACACGTAAATGAAAAAAAAAGCTAAAAAACGTTTATTTAATAACTTGTATTCCCTCCCCGAGCTCTAATTACTGCTTCCATACGGTTCTTCATCGATCGGATGAGAGTCACGATCACATGCTGTGGTATATTGTCCCATTCCTCTTGGATTGCATCTTGCAGCTGGCTAAGTGTTTCTGGGGCAGGATCTCTTGCTCGAATTCGTCTCTTTAATTCATCCCATAGATGTTCAATGGGATTCATGTCCGGGCTTCTTGCTGGCCATTCCATAATAGAGATATCGACTTCGTTAAGATAATCTCGTACGACGCCCGCGGTGTGAGCCCTAGCATTGTCGTGCATGAATATGAAGCCGTTGCCAATAAAATGTGCATAGGGCATCACATGAGGCTCGAGACACTCTTCGACGTACCGATGACAGTTTAGTGCAGGCAGACGTGGCCCAGACACGAAAGCAAGCTCTGTCTTACCGTCGGCGCTGATTCCTCCCCAAACCGTCCACGAACCGCCACCATAGCTGACCTTTTCTTCAATGCAGCATTGTGCATAGCGTTCTCCGTCTCTTCTGTAGACCTTGTTCCTTCCGTCGTTACCATACAGCATAATTTTACACTCATCAGAAAAGAGAACTTTGCTCCACTGTAGGTATGACCAATTTAGGTGCTCACGTGCAAAGTTAAGGCGCGCTCTTCGATGGTCTGCAGTTAATTTCGGCCCATTTGCTGGCTTATGCGGTACCAGTCCACGATCCTTCAACCTTCTTCTAATTGTAGAGTCACTTACAGCCACCCTTCGTACAACACGAAGCCGCTGCTGCAGTTGAAAAGCGTTAAGGCGTCGATTTCTTAAAGAAGTTGTTACAATAAATCGATCATCTCGCTCAGAAGTGACCCGATTCCTGCCAGATCCTGAACGGCGCGTGAACAAACCAGTCTCCCGATAACGTTTATAGACTCTATGAACAGATGACAGGCTTAGATGCAGTCTTGCAGCCACAACACGCTGACTAAGGCCAGAATCCAGCAATGCCACAACTTGGGCGGCTTCTGTGGGCGAAGTATCCATACGTTTTAGAAAAAAAACCTTTTTTCAGACGTCCCAAAGTCACAGTATTGAAATAAAAAACAAAAAGTTTAAGGATAGGCGCCAATTTTTAGTTTTTAAACGCTAAATGTACTCCAACCCTAAACACACATTTGTCTCAAAACAGTGATTCATTTCGTTTATAAGATAAACAAATGAAATTCTAATTTTGAATTTAGAATTTTCGCTTATTACTGTAATGGCCAAACTGCCAGCTATAATATATGTATTTTTTTTCATCGTATGAATTCTTTTTTGTGTTAAATTCGGACAGAAACAATGAAAACGGAAGTGTTTCGATTTTTTTGATGAGAAGTGTATTTGACAGTTCCTTTGATCAGTGACGTAACATTAGAACGTCATTGTGTATTCTTAATTTTTAATTCTTTTGAAGATAGCTCTTACCACAATTCAAATACGAGACCACTAACCAACCAATGATTGGCCATTAATCATTATGAATTAACAGATTATGAAGTTTTACCATAAAGATAATGCATTTAGGCGCATTTGGTCCAATTCGTACTTGTTCCAATTCGCTGTTGGTCCAAAGGACTTTTCAACAAATTTCTTTTTCGAAAAAGAAAATTGTTGGAGTACACACTTAGGGCTATCACTAAGAGCAGCAAAGAAAAGTAAAAAAAAAAATGTTAAAAAAAAATTCGACTTGGAAACTTTTCAAATTGTCGGACGACTACCTCATACACTCAGGGGCAAGGACTTAAAAAAAAAATTGTGAAATTTTTTAACATTGTACCAATCGCGAATAGAACCAAATGCGCCTTAAGAAGATAATGGGAACGTGTTATAATGATGAATTTACAAAAATAGCAGACTTAGGTCCCAGGTTAATATTTTAATACTAATTCCTGTTTACCTGCACATAGGTTATTGGCTTTTCCTCTACATTGACGTCACTACACCAACAACACATTAAAATTGCCTATTATATTTAAAACTCAAGGATCGGAAGCAATTATCTTAATAGCGTAAAATTATCCTTAAATGATTACTATCAACTGTGACCTTATGCAAAAATGGCACATTTCTATAATTTAATAGCATTTTTATCGTAAGTCCATCAATGCGATGTGCTTAGCAGGTAGGAATCTTTTTTAACAGCGGCCAACCCGATGTGCATTTTCATACAGCCTTTCTTATGTGCTTATGATGTTATTACACATCTTTCTTCAGATATTTTGGATACACAGATATCTTGTGGTTATTATCTAAGCTTCTAAAGAAATCAAAACATAAATTTGTGTAAGAGTAATCCAGTAAAGATCTCTGAAAATCTGCTGTTTTACGTGAACTTTGACTCTCTATAGGTAGTGTACTCCTAAATTAAAACATATAAAAAGTACTTCCAGGGCCCCAACGCTACTGTATTGTACTGTACTGCCTCGCTTGGCCTACCGAGTGGCCAAGCGAGGCAGTACGCCGGTGAATAGATAGTGTGTTTAAAGCATCACCGCTAATCAAAATAGCCTCGAAAAAATCTATTTTATCAACTAAAAACCGAAATAATAATAAACATGTAATCATTCTGATTGTAAAATTAAATTAATATTTTTTCTTTTTTTTTTGTCAAATTATACTACAAGGAACTTTTTCCGTTATAATGTTGTATTATATAATTATATTAGTATATTTAACAAATAAGGTGCCGAGAGTGGCCTAGAGGTCCGGAATAGATTGGAGGTGTGGTGGCACAGACTGGAGAGTGTTGGCCTGAAAGTAAGTAGAACTAAAACGGAGTACTTGTTCTGCGACTTCGGCGGTTTCTCCGGTCCTGTAGCTTTAGCTCTCGCCGGAACGCCCATACCAATCTGTTCCGACTTTCGGTATCTCGGGTCGCTCGTCCAAGGCGATAGTGTGGTAGACCGAGACGTAACGCATCGGATCAATGCAGGATGGATGAAATGGCGACAGGTCACGGGAACAACTTGTGACCCACGGATGCCCCTGAAGTTGAAGGATAAAATTTACAAGTCCGTGATAAGACCTGTCATTCTGTATGGATCAGAATGTTGGGCTGTTTAGAAGATGGATGAAAAAAGACTGCATGTAGCGGAGATGAGAATGTTGAGATGGATGTGTGGTGTGAGGCGAATGAATAAAATAAGAAATGAGTATATTAGAGGAAATCTGAAAGTGGCGCCAGTGACTGAAAAGTTGAAAGGAAATCGTTTGTCGTGGTATGGCCATGTCAAGAGGAGAGATGAAACGCATGTTACGAAAAGAGTTTTGAGTTTACACGTAGATGGATGGAGAGGAAGAGGGAGGCCGAAGAAGAGATGGATGGATTGTGTGAGAAGTGATATGAAAGAAAAGGGAGTTAGTGATAGTGTGACAGGTGACAGGACAGAGTGGAAGAAAAAAACATGTTGCGCCGACCCCAAATAATATAGGATAAGGGTAGGATGATGATGAGTATATTTAACAAAACGCTACATATTTGCAAACAAAGAAAGACAATTCTTTTGTATGCAGTTCACGAGCTACTGCGTTTTGGGTCGTGTAGTCCTTAAAAGGCAAAATAAATAAAAAATATTTATTTTAGATGGGTGGGTACGCAACCTGTTTGTTCACCAAATTAAAATAATAAAAAGCTGTTTAATTTAAACCAAACTTAAAAATAGTCCTAGTTTTTTCCTCAACGTCACGCTTAAATTTTATTTGCAGTTTAAGTAAGAATTTTCTATAATTAATAAAAGCGAAATACCACTCACTGATTAATCACAAAATCTCAGAAAATATAACACCTATAAACTTAAAAGGCAGGTACCCCTGACTGAAGCTAGTTATATCATCTAAAATCTTCTTTAGTTTCTTTTATTTTGGGATGAGCTTTTTCCGCTCTAGAGTGGAGCGATAGTGCGTGTCAGACCTACTGACTAAAAGAACACCAGATTTTTTTTATGCTGGACATAAATCATTCAATGGCGAATTCCGTCCTTGGGCGGAGCGGAAAACGGTATCAGACTCTTACTGACTAAACACCCTACCCCGTTCCTTCTTTGCCTTCATACCTTTCGTCGGACCTTCAGTAAGTTATTAAAATTATAATTTTCCACATACATTTATCAATTTATTTATTCATACATTTTAAACATAGCCATAAATTTACAAATACCGGCTTATTTTTTAATTCACGCCATAAAAAAACTGCTCAAGTCGTACTCCGCGAAAACCGTCCACTTTCATGTTCACGCCTGTTATGGAGCTTCACGGCACTAATCTAGAGCCGCCATTAAAAGAACATTCGCTTTTAAAATAAAGTTAATGCAGATGTCAGAAAGTCGCAAGATTGCAGACAACTTTTTCACTTTTTTACCGTCGAATGAAAATTTATCTAAACAATAAACCATCCTAAAGGCGAGGATGGATAATTTCAAACTCATTTAACTTAGTCCGCTCGAAGTCAGTAGCGTAGTTAGGGTAATGACCAGCGGTGCTCAGGCGGACATAGATGATGGAGGGACGCACAAATTGTCAAACTCGGGCTAAGTTTTGACAACACGGTGGAAGTGTAGCAAGCTTGGGCGTAGCACGGCGATGTCCTCGTGACCCTGGTACATTCAATGTTCTGGAGTGAAGAGGAGTGGCAGGCGGTCGCCTTCTGCACAGCAGTAATGCTAGCGATTGAGGCGTCTGAGGTGTGATGAAACAGACATCCTTTCGATTTCCAGCCTCTGTAAGCACGGGCTTGCTTACGACGACCAAAAGATAGCTGGCTTGAAGATTGAGCCAAAATCGTCGACGATGCGTAGTATTCCACAGTATTTCAAAGAGATATGAGCAAAACTGTAAAGGCCTATCATGGCCGAAGGCCGTGGGTTATCTTCTGAAAGTCCTATTACGATTGTAGACGCGTCCAAATAAGAGCACATGCTCGAAGTGCAGGAGTTCCGATTACTTTTGTGATCAGAATTTCAGCAAGCACAAGTGGCAAATAGTGGTTGATAATGATGGGTTTGGTGTGTCTTAAGCGTCACGTCATGCATCTACGAGTATTATGTCGTTGACTGTGTAAGACCAAAGTTAGAACTACATTAGACCGATACACTCGACGACATGGACAAAAGTCACACTTGATTAGTACGAATAACGACGTCGTGTCTTGTTAACGGCGTACGTGGTTCACGTGTGCGCAATGTAGTACTACCTTAAACCTTTTTAAGGCCATAGAAGTTCGCCCCGGGGCGCACATAATCTAGTTACGGCACTGCCCAAAGTTAGCTCAAAATTCAAGTGCCTCAAAGTTTATTTATGGAAGTGACGCAAATTGCGCCAGCTAGCGCTATCCCGGCCCCACCCAACCCGAGTACCTGTGTTATTACGTGTTGGATCAAAATTAATGAATCATGGTACCAGATAAGATTTGTCAAGTGGTATAACAGGAACGAAATTAAACGTTCCTATCTATACACTAAAAAGGTGCCTAGTAAAATTACACCACATTGTGTAAACCTAAAATCATGGTTTTTACAAGCCTACTTGTATGGTTTTGACTGCTTGTTATCTCTGTAAACAATTCTTGATGTTCATATCTATTATATGCATTCTATATGTATACATATACTATACGAGTATATTATACTAACATAATGAAGAGGACCGATGATCTGGTGAAGGTCGCGGGAAGCCGCTGGATGCGGACAGCACAGGACCGATCGTTGTGGAGATCCTTGGGGGAGGCCTATGCTCAGCAGTGGGCGTCGCTCGGCTGACATGATGATGATGAATGAAGAGGAAATGAATGACCGTCTGTAATGTATAAACTTGAGTTAAAAAAAAAATTATAAAAATTTTTAAATAGGCCAAATAGTTTTTGAAAACTATTTGGCCTATTTAAAAAATTCTTTAATTTTATCACTGAATAATATCCATATCATTATACCCAAACCCATACAAAGGAGCATAAAATAGAGATAGGGCGATCGACGGCAGTGAATTCTCGCGCCGGCCCTGGTATAGGCCATGGTGCGGTGCAGGGAAACGGCAGCTGAGCGCCTTGTTCTACAAAGCAGAAATGCTAGCTAAGGTGAGGTGGCTAAGGTGGTGATTAGATAATTTAACCCACCATAAAAAAGGTGACGTCCGTACCCGTGAGGAAACGGACATCCTCAAGCCCCGAATGCCGAAACCCTGATGCCTCGATCCCGACTACCAGCCTTCGCAGGCGCGGCTTGCGGACGACGAGCAATGGGTAGCTTACAGTGCGGTAAAGTGCGGTAACCGTCCAACCCTAAGCATAATGATACACACGCGCGTAAAAGATATATCTACAAAGTCAGTCTAGTTTTAGTTAATAAAAGTCTGACACCGTCCCGCCCTACAGCTCAAGAAGCCATTAGATATTTTCCACCTTAAAACAAAACCTCTCCCCTCTGATTCGCACTCAAAATTTCGGGACGTTATTAAAAAGCTTTAGCCGAGTCTCAAAAGCCGCTCGAAGTGAGTAACAACAGGCTTAGCGTTGATTTAAACTGGAGCTTTTGGCCTCGATAAAAATATACTTCAAAGTTCAAACCAGTAACATTAGAGAGGTTCGGTTCTGATTTGGAGAGGTCGGAACTTCTGATGCCGGTTTCAGATCTGATTTCGAGAGGTCGGAACTTCTGATTCCGATTTCGGAACCGATTACTTTTGTAACCTTGGTTTTTCTGCGGATATCTTCATTTCTGATGCAATCACGCAAGGAAACTCCGAGCATAGACCTTTCCATTGCCTTTTAACTTTAGGCCTTCTGATGAGGCCCATTGTGAGCGGCCATGACGAATCTGATGTCCTGACAAAAGCGCATCAAGCTGGTATCTGGCAGATTGACACGAGTTCAGTTTTTAATACAAACCATTAATCTAAACGCGGCTTTCGCACACCTATTGTATTTCTATTACGTCTCTAATTATGGTACTCGAAAAGTTAATTAACTTATGTCCTAGAATTTTGTATCCAGAATTCCTCTTTCTCGCTCGCACACCTGACATTTTAAAGCGTCATTGTAAAGCCTCTGAACATCAAAAAAAAAAAATACTGAGGGTACAAACTAATTTAGGTCGTGCCTGGGGAACCTCTCCCCCTCGCCTTCTCTCATTTGTTGATTTGTTTCATGATATTTAGAATGTTATGAATTTGCTCTTTATATATGCTTATACAAGTATATCCGAGTTTTTAATTAGTTCAGTAGTGTTTCTTTTGACTCTTTTGTGTCTCCCGTTCCGATTCCGACTAACTAAAAATATCTCCAGTACCGAATTCGGTTCCGATATACCTTCTGTTACATCCCTAGTTCAACTCCGTCAATCTGAGCGAAGTGGTATGGCCTACTTATTAAATATCCAAACACAAAGTTTCAGCTTTCAACAGTGTTTCAAGTTTAACCCCACTTATGTACATACGTGTCTCGTGTCATGTCTCCAGGGGAATTAAATGGGGTCAAGGTTTTATAAACTTGGCCTCTTTATTAATTATTTATAAACGTGGATCGACCGAAATATGGCAGGGTTCCAAATAGCCTTGATCGACCTTCCCCTATCTGAGGGCTGAAGATGAAACAGTACGTTGTTATGTACCGTACAATGGTAAGGGATAGATAAGCTTGCTGTTCGATAAGGACCAGGCCTGCGTTTGACGTGTGCCTCAAAGAGCTGTCAGCAAAATTGACGATGCTTGCCAAGGCTGTAGGCTAGTTCGAAAGAGGTTTTTTTTTATTTTTTTCTGAATATTCCTGGAATGATCAGGTCAACTAAAGAACTTACGTGTGGTTTTAGTCAGTAGAACTCTGCAGGAGACGTCATTGAATGATTTAAAACATTAAATAAAAGCTGAGCAAGTGAGAGTCGGACTAGAACACTGAGAGTTCCGTATCAATCAACTTATGAAAATAATTCAGTTCTCGCATCGAGTCTCAAAGATATTTTCGAATCACTACAGCACAAGCTTCTGACGTTTTATAAGTGCCCATGTAAGCCTATGGGAAATAAAAACCATTTTGATTTTGAATCAAAAAGTTTTCATTTATGTGACGTAATCACATATTTTCAGTTTTATTCCTATACTTGTACTGTAAGCAGCACAGTTGCATGCCAAGTTTCAGGGTTCAAGTCAACGAGATGCATCCGTGAATTTTTATTCCACTGAGAGTGTCGAAATGTACGTTTTTTGTGACATAAACGGCCATATCTTATTTTTTTCGTTAACTTACTGTATGTTTTAAACTCTTGAGCTCCGAGCGAATGCCGACATTCGCACACCTATTGTCTTTCTATTATGTCTCTAATTACGGTGCTCGAAAGGTAATATCAATTCGATACCTCCAAATCGAGTTTATCATCTATCCTACTGGGCCCCAACGGTTTAAAGAGTTTATCATCGACTCGAAAAGAAGAAGAAGATACCTCCAAATGTTCTAGACATAAAGGGTCTGGACAGACAGACAAACGGCCAACAAAGTGATCCTATAGAGGTTTTGTTTTTACCTTTTGAGGTTTTTTTATGGTAGGCAAAAATCATCCAATGACGAATTCCGCTCTTGGGCGGAGCGGGAAACAGTTTCGGACTCTTACTGAGGAATTAACAACCAACCCCATTCCTACGTTGCCATATATACCAGGGCCAGAGCCTTTCTTTCAGACGCGAACCCTTGGCCTCAGTTGGCTTCGACTCTTCTGCAGGGTCCCTACGGTTTGCTAACAAATCCTTGAGGCGCGCGGGAACAGTGCGCGCCATCGACGACTGGGCTTGGTCTGGACGGTTACCAGTCGATTGGACGACCCATTGCTCGCCATCCACAAGCCCGCGCCTATATTGGCCGGAAATCGGGATCAGAATCTCGGCGACGTCTCGGGCGTGAGCGCCGTTGCCTTATGCGGTCGGCTTAATCCTTTGCTAGCATTACTGCTTCGCAGAACGAGACGACCGCCTCCCACTCTTCCTCGCTCCGGAATCCTATAAAAGTTCCATTTTACCTTTTTTATGTTACGAAACACTAAAAAAACATGTGTAAATGAGTTTACCAGCAATTCATGCGCAACGTTGCACTCATATCCACCGCTATCACAAAACCGGAGCTTAACTAGAATTTCCAACAAAAAAATCCGTAATCGGGTAACAAGTAATTTGAATTGTTATAAAAACGTGTGCGTCAGGATAGCAATATATTAAACAATGTATTGATAAGATAAACCATTATTTAATTCCACTACTGCGATGGTTTAAATATAGCGCGTGGAGCCGGGACTCGATCGCGTATTTATTTTGGCACGATACGTTATTGTGAGTTGCAAAAAATTGTGTTTTTTCTCGTTGTTTATATTTAGTCATTTTTGATCGGGTTTGTCTGGATAGAACGTCTGTTGGGATCCAAATGGATTGGGTTGGTATGGCGCCATTAATATTATAATAATAATATTCCACAACTGTCACATAACGTCATCCAGTCACAAGCTAAGCAGAGCTTGTGTTATGGGTACTAGACAACTGATAATCATACTTATATATTATTAGCGACCCGCCCCAGCTTCGCACGGGTATATTGAATATAATATGCACGTATTATACACATAAACCTTCCTTTTGAATCACTCTATCTATTAAAAAAACCGCATCAAAATCCGTTGCGTGCTTTTAAAAATCTAAGAATACCACTGTCCCTATGACAGTGGTAAGCAACTTTATTTTATACTATATAATGATTTCTAAATACATACATATCATTACATAGTATAAAACAAAGTCGCTTTCTGTTGTCCCTATCAAGCACTATTTTGTGTTATAGTGGTCACACAAGTTGAACCATGGTCATTCATGATGGGAGACGTTGAATTGTCGGGTCTCAATCGAAGTCGGATTTTTATTATTATGTTGATTTTTATTGTGCTGCTGGGCACAATATTGATTGGTCTACACTGTTCTTAAATAAACATATCAATACTGTAATTTCAAAATATTGTAACAAACCATTTTTTTAAAAAGAGTAACCATGGAGTTTCTTGCCGGTTCTTCTCCATAGGATACGACCAATTTGGAACCGTGCACTAGCTTCTGACGTTTTATAAATGCCCAAGTAGGCCTATGTGAATTAAAAACCATTTTGATTTTGATGCGCGTAACCATAGCATAAGTTCAACTTATTTTCTCCGTACTATATGTAACAAAAAAATCAGTCTATATCACCATAAAGTCTTTAATTGAATTCTCGCTTATAAATGCAAAATTATGGCTTCATGGCCGTTTTAATACGCTTTAACGGTAGAATTGGCAAAGCGGTTCAAGTAATTGAGCAGAAAAGCTGATACAAATTGAAGCGTGTAGACACCAGGTATTAGCCTATTTAATATTAAAAAGGGAAGGGTCCAAAATCCTGCTTAATTTTTCACAAATCTGGTGGCTTGAACTAGGTCTACTCATAAATTCTTGATAGTGTTCGATCAAAGGCTTTTTTTTTTTCCAGTAGTTAAACTATCTACATTTTTAAAAGACGTATATCGCTCGTCGTTTGTCAATGCACCGTGAGCGCCGTTGCCTTATGCGGTCGGCCTCCTCCTTAGCTAGCATTACTGCTTCGCAGAAGGAGGCGACCGCCGCCCACCCTTCCTCGCTCCAGATCATGGCTTCCACTAAGGCCGAGAGAGGCACGAGAGATCACCGCCACCTATCGCCCACACGAGGACACGGCGATGAAACGTATTGAGATGACCAATACGTTTTGAAAACACATTCATTATGTGTACAGCTTTTTTTTTTTATAGTGGGAGAAATCCCGCCCTAGAGTGGATCAGGAGATAGTGTCAGGCTCTTACTGACTTAAAACTCACCCCGTTCCTACGTTGGCAAAGGCAACGGCGTACTCGCCGTAGCCGTCGCCGCCGCGATCCTGCCGATATCCGGCCACCGTAGACACTGGCTCGCGGACGGTGAGCAATGGGTAGCTCGCCGTCCGGTCGTCTGGTAAGACCGAGTCCAAGTCGTCAACGGCGCGCACCGTTCCCGCGCGCCTCAAGGAGTTGTCAGCAAATGCAGGGGCCCTTCAGGGTCGACGCCTCCTGGAGCCTAGAGGGTGGTGGAAAACTGTTACCTCGACTCCAGGAATGAGGCAAGGAAGGTACGGGGTAGGTTTTTTAGTCAGTAAGAGTCTGACACTGGTCTCCCGCTCCGCCCAAGAGCGGGTTTCGTCATTGGATGATTTTCACCTACCATAAAAAAAAACCCCGTTCCTACGTTGCCTCTCATTCCAGGGTTAAGTCTTCCTTTCAGAAATGAACCCTTGGCCCCGGTAAGCTTCGACCCTTCTGCTGGATCCCTACGGTTTGTTGGCAACTCCTTGAGGCGCGCGGGAACAGTGCGTGCCGTCGACGACTTGGGCTTGTTCCGGACTGTCAGTAAAAAGGCTCGGTTTCAGCCCGTACAAAGGTACAAAGGCTCGGTTTCGGCAAAAAATAACGACTGAATTTTCGGTTCAAACGAAACTAGGCTTTTTTACCTTTTTTAGATTACTTCCTACCATTTTAACGGTAGGAGTTCAATATTGACTGGTCTGCACTGTCCGTACATAATGTATGTGCTGTAATATGAAAATATTATAAGATAACAATTTTTTTAAAAGAGTAACCATGGAGTTTCTTGCCGGTTCTTCTCCATAGGAAACGACCAATTTGGAACCGTGCACTAGCTTCTGACGTTTTATAAGTGCCAATGTAGGCCCATGTGAAATAAAAAAAATTGACTTTGACTTTACCTGACTGCTGCGTTAAAACCTAAAAGATGGCTGTTTCCTTTACCTTTGAATTTAATCCCAATGTGGGTTCGACCGAGCACAAGTACTGTACCTATACACGTCAACTCCAACTATCTTAGGTTCTGTTACCGCGACTCTAGGAATAAGGCAAGGAAGGTACGGGGTAGGTTTTTTAGTCAGTAAGAGTCTGACACTGGTCTCCCGCTCCGCCCAAGAGCGGGTTTCGTCATTCGATGATTTTCACCTACCATAAAAAAAAACTCTTAGGTTTTAAGGCCAAATGAACTAACTTATTCTCTCTTCTGCTTCGTTTCCTGTAAAATACGTTAACTTAATGGTCTATATCTTCGTCAAAATCACACCAAATCCAACCTAACAACAATTTCTTTGTAAGTATCCGTACTCAAATCCTATTGCTATTTTCTATCTCTCTATCTACATTGTGTCCACAATACATAATAGAATCATCATCTTCCTGCCCTTGTCCCGTTTTATTTGGGGTCGGCGCAATATGTTTTTTTCTTCCATTCTGTCCTGTCACCCGTCACGCTATCACTAACTCCTCTGTTTTCCATATCACTTCTCACACAATCCATCCATATCTTCTTTGGTCTCCCTCTCCCTCTCCATCCATCCACATTCATACTCATGGCTTTCTTTGTAACATGCGTTTCATCCCTCCTTTTTACATGGCCATACCAACACAAACGGTTCCCTCTCAACTTTTCAGTCACTGGCGCCACTTTCAAACTTCCTCTAATATACTCATTTCTCACTTTATCCATTCTCGTCACACCACACATCCATCTCAACATTCTCATCTCTGCTACATGCAATCGCTTTTCATCCGTCTTTTTCAGAGCCCAACATTCTGACCCATACAGTAGGACAGGCCTTATCACGGACTTGTAGATTTTACCCTTCAACTTGAGGGGCATCCGTGGGTCGCAAGTTGTTCCAGTGACCTGTCGCCATTTCATCCATCCTGAGTTGATCCGATGTGCCACGTCTCGGTCTATCTCACCATTCCCTTGGATAAGCGACCCAAGGTACCGAAAATCGGAACAGGTTGGTATGGGCGTTCCGGCGAGAGCTATGGGCACAGGACTAGAGAGACCGCCAAAATCGCAGAACAGGTACTCTGTTTTAGTTCTGCTCAATTTTAGGCCAACACTCTCCAGTCTTTGCCACCACACCTCCAATCTGCTCTGGACCTCTAGGGCACTCTCGGCAACCAGCACAATATCATCGGCAAACAGCATACACCAGGGAGCCTCTTCCTGAATGTCCGACGTCAGAGCGTCCATTGTTATCAGGAAGAGGTAAGGGCTAAGAGCCGACCCTTGGTGTAAACCGACAGCCACATTGAAGTTGTTAGTGGTGCCCGCTGCAGACCGGACTTGTGTACTGCAGCGACTATACATTGATCGGATCAACTGCACATACTTCCCAGGCACACCTTTCTCCTTACACAATACATAATAGAAGCGACAAGAAATATGTAAACAAGATTTATGTCCGTAGGGACTCTGCAAAAGGGTCGAAGCCAACTGGGGCCAAGGGTTCGTGTCTGAAAGGAAGGCTCTAGTCCTGGTATAGATGGCGACGTAGGAACGGGGTTAGGTTGTATAGTCAGTAAGATTCCGACTCTAGTTTTTCGTTCCGCCTAAGAGCGGGATTCGTTATTGGATGATTTTTGCCCACCATAAAAAAAAAAACCTAATGATGGGAATTCCAATTCTCACCATATTGAAGCTTCGTGCGTTAAATACGCTAGTGTTACGTACTTCGCATATTGTTTAGCCGCTGTATTGTTCTCTCGTAACATATTGTTAATGTATTCACTACTCCATGTCGTAGCATTACGTCCATGGCGTTAGTGATGCATTTGGGTTAGTATGTGTTCGTGAAAGTGACGTAGACATGTTTTATTCGTCTAAGTAAGTCCATTTTTTTATTAAGTGGGTAAAAATCAGCATACGGCTTAAAGTCACTTAAAGAGCAATAGAAAGGGCTATGCTCGGACTTAAATTGCGTGATCGAATCAGAAATGAGGACATCCGCAGGAGAACCAATTTTGCCGATGTAGCACAAAGAATCGCCAAACATAGGTGCCAATGGGCAGGACACATTGCGCGCGGAAGTGGCGACCGCGTACTGGAAGACGCAGCGTTGGAAGGCCTACCATTGAGGACTAATGACCTGGCCTGGGTTGATAGAATTCGAAGGATCCTAGACGTACAGGACAGGGCTTGGGGCAGGCCTACGTCTAACAGTGGACGTCTTTCGGCTGAAATGATGATGATGATGATTAGAGACCGGATAATATGCATTTGCATATTTGCATATGCATTTGCATATTTAAGCGATTTTCAAGGCTAATAGCATATTTTTACTAATATCTAGTGATGATGCATATTATTGCTATAATTTACAGTAGGTAGGTATTTTTCGAGCGTAGCGCACTCGGCAGCCGCGCGTATTTTGTTTTGGTAGGTACTCAAAAAATGAAAGAGACAAATGCAATAATCCAGGCTTTAAACATCTGTGTCAAATTAATAGCTTTATTAATGGACCGACGGAAGTTTTGCCAGAAAATATAAGCGCTAACATAGCACCCAAGTTCAAATTCTGCCCAGTTACCTCAGTAGATGTGGATCGATCATTTTCGACCTATAAAAATATTTTGAATGATCGAAAACATAATCTTACCACTGAACATTTGGAACAATACTTGATTGTTAATGTTTACAAAAATATTAAATAATGTCTACTGTATCGATTAACATCTATCAATGGATAGTTTTCTATAAATGTATTCTGATTTTTTAATAAAAAATATAAAACTTAATAGTTTTTTTATTTTATCAAATAACAATAAATTAAAAAGATACATACATAATAAAGTAAAACATAAATAAGACAAGTATTTACTAACAAAATACTTAAATCTAAAGGAATAATATTTACAAAACAAAAAAAAACTCATTTAATGTTGCATATTCTGTCAGTTTTCGTGCATATTTTAGGCATTTTTCATGCATATTTGCATGCATATTTCAAGCTTTTTATGTTGCATATTATCCGGTCTCTAATGATGATGATCATACGCTTTGAAACAAATATTTTCATTAAATCTTGATTTAAATTCTTTAAAGTCAAATCGATTGACGGTCAGTAAAAAAAGTTTGTTTAAATCTGTTTAAATGTGTAAACTGCGAATTGATTATAGAACTCCTCTTAGTCTCACGATGGGGCGTTTTGCTTGGTCTACTGTATTTATTTATTTAAACTTCATGTACAAAAGTGGTACATAGGCGGAGTTAAGGCGTTCTGTACCAGTCAACCTTTGGGTTAAAAAAGACAACACTGTCAGGTGTCATTACCATAATCATCAACTTTATTAATGTTCCCACTACTGGCTGCTGGGACACAGACCTCTATGTCCCTAATGTGCCTGGCTAGGTTTGAACACCACAGCTCAATAAATACACAATAAATAAATGACAGATATATTAAAAATCTATCTACACTAATATAATAAAGAGGTAAAGTTTGTTTTTTTTTTGTTTTTTTGTTTATAGGAGGTCATCTCTGGAACTACTGGTCCGATTGGAAAAATTTGAGCAACAATAGAAAGCTGCTTTACTCCTGAGTGACATAGGCTGTATTTTATGTACGCGGGCGAAGCCGCTGACAAAAGCTAGTTTATTATAAATTAACCCCTGTATTCGCCCCATAGTCTATGCCGGCAGCTATTATGAGGTCATCATATCTATCTGTGAGTTTTCCCACGCTTCGTTCCCCGATTTGCGGTCTCCGCTCTGTAGGAAAATCAATAAAGTTCAATTATATTTAGATAGCTTAGTGATTGGATTTATTCGTTTATGAGGTTTTTCTCATGAACGGTCCGAACCTATTTATTTTTTTACTCTTTCCTTGAACCCTTCGGAAACTGCGTATTTGATAAATTATATTTATTTTGTAGATAGGTCTCAAAAGAATATTTTTATACCTCAATATAACTTTTCGATTACCTTTATTTAATGGAATGGCGCATTATTTTGCGTAGTTTATTTCATCACCACTGCTCTCAAAACGGTGAAGGAAAACATCGTGAGGAAACCGGCATGTCCTAGAACCAAAAATTCGAAGACATGTGACATCCACCAATCCGCACTGGGCCCGCGTGGTGGATTATGGCCTATTCCCTCTCCTAGAGAGAGGAGGCCTGTGTCCCTGCAGTGGGAACATTAAAAGGCTGATGATGATGATGATGGATGGAAAGACAATAGACAGATAGATAGATTCCGGCGTTCGCTTGGGGCTCACGAGTTTAAACTAGATGAGGCCGGTGTTTCCTAGCTGACTGCCCTTAGAAACATCGAAACAAACTCAGGCGTAAAATCTCTTTTACAGTCGATACAGTAAACATGTAATGGTTAAATCATATAAGAAACATGAAGATTAGTGTCTCAGATGGTTTTTGAATAAAGAACCACACAGATTTGAGTAGACCCCGTGTAGCTCAAACTTAGGACTAATAAGGACCTTTTTTGACGAATGACGAATCCCGCCCTTGGCCGGAGTTGGAAACAGTGACAGACTCATACTGACTAAACACCCCACCCCATTCCTTCTTTACTTTTCACTGGCGCCAAGCCTTCGTTTCAGAAAGAGACCCTGAGCCCCAGTTGACTTCGACATTTTTGGACTACCAAGGAACTCAGATAACAGCGAAATCATTTCGTGCTTCGAAACCATTACTCATCTGTCTTAGTTATCTATGATACGTATAGTCTTGCAAAGTCGTAACGGAAATAGCCTGAAATTTTGCCAAACTGATTTATGGTTCTATCCTATGACAGATAGCAGCCAACTCTACGATTATTTGATTTGTTTATTTCCTTTTTCCTGCTGATTCACTCATAAGGCATCTTTCCAAATACAGTTTTATTTATATTACAGACTTTTATCGCTCAACGATAATGTCACTTTGATCAGTGAAATATTTTTTGGAATTGTATCAAAGTGTCTAGTGTGAGTTGGTTTTACGCTAATGCGATCGACGCGTTTGTGTTGGTCGCTCCGATTGGTTTACTTCAAGCGTCTAACCAATCAGAGAGCCGAACGCGCTGAACGTTTCGATCAAGTTGACGTTAAAACAACTCGCACTCAGCACACAGTACTTCTAGAGGCAATACTTATCCTTATCCAATCCAATGTACTAAGCGTTTAGGGCCGTTCAAATATTACGTGTCCTTTTTCCTATTTTTCATCCCCAAATAAAAATAATAATTTGAAATAGTAAAATTTTTTGGGGATGAAATATAGGAAAAATAAGGCAATCGTGGGCTGCCTGCCAGAACGTTACTTTAATACTTAATTAACAAATACTAAAACATCAATATATATAAAAATCAATACCACTTTTCGTTGTAATTATATATTGTATACATTTGGTTTGGTGAGCCCGACCAAACCAAATGTTTAGGCTTTGTTCGGTCGGTATTTGTGTGAAGTTTGCACAAAATTGGTCAAAGGGTTCTTCATTTATCACATTTTTCTGTTGCCGGGAGCGAAGCTAGTTATTTTATAAAATTCTAGCCTTGTTTCAAACAGGTTGCTCGTATTGATCGGTTCGGCTCTTATATTATTAACATGAGCGAAAGCTAAGACAGATGCAAACAGATATATGTATACCAAACGCCTTTATAATATTAGTGAGATTCGTTTAAATGTCGAGAAAGTCGTAATAAGGCTGAGAAAATCTGAGTGGAAAAACATGGCGAATTTCACACGGCTAATACGTTGAACGAGGCAACGCGAGCGATTTTCCAATTTTCCATGTGAATATGCAATCTAATTTCGCCGCGTTTTTCGCTAAAGATATGCCTATAAGCGGATGTATACAACATGTAACTGGGATAATGCACACACTTATACGGTAATTACATTAGAGCGACGTAGTGTAACACGCCTAAGTAGGACGCTAGCTCGCTGTCCGATCGTCTGGTAACAGTCCGGACCAAGCTAGGACGTCGAGTTTGCGCTCTGTTTTCGCGTGCCTCAAGGAGTTGTCGGCAAATGTCGAAAGACCCAACCGAAGCCTTCTGGGGTCTCGGTCCAGTTTCTGAAAGGAAGTTTTGACCCCGGTTTGAAGGCTAAGAAGGAAAGGAGTGGGTCGTTTAATCAGTAAGAGTCTGACACTGTTTCCCGCTAAGCCCAAGGGTGGGATTCGTCATTAGATGATTTTTCCCACCATAAAAAAACACTCCTGAGTTGTACGTAGTCACGTCGCGTGTCGTAAGTCTAGCGTAACTCTACAAGTCTAGTTGCCATATAAAATATATAGAACGCGCCCAGATCGACGTATATGTAGCCCACGTATGCCCAATGTAGTGCTACCATTATACATCCAAATTACAAAATTAGTTACAAGTTTACAACCATAATCCAACTCTTTAATTTGTGTTTTGAGTATTTTTTTTTGTTTGTTAAATCGTTTATCCCAATATTAGGAAAATTATATGAGAATCGACGCACTTAATGGTTTAACGCTGTATGATTAGCACTGTAAATCCGATCCGAACCCAACACAGTATCATAAAATAGTTTGACAAAATTATTTAGATTTTGCAAATAGTATGTTGGTTTTTGAAATAAAAAAATTAAAACTACTCTGAATAAATACATAAATTACCATAGAAATAAGTTCTACGGCTACCGCCGACCATACTTTCACGGGTTCGGATCGGACTTAGTGCGAAACCATTTCATGTGTGGGGTTGCGTATGCCATCCGGTCCGAGTCAACGGCGACCTCATGTAAACGTCGGATAAACCGTTAGGGTCTAGCAAGACTGAAGCGTCTTTGGACATAGATTCGTTTCTGACAGAAAAACCCGGGGTTCTGGAACACCAGGCAAAAAAAGGTATACAGGAGGAGGAGTAAACGTCTTGACACGTCCTAGAGCAAGAAAAAACGTTGGATGATTTATCACCTAAAAACTGGCCAAGAGCGTGTCAGGTCACGCTCAGTGTAGAGTTCTTGCTGACTACGGAACCCTAAAAAAAACGATATAACTAGTTCCCATGTCAAACGAAAAGATTATATCAAGAATCAGAACCAGCTCAAAATATACGTATAGCTAATAATAATTAGGTACTTGGTATTCGTTGTATGTACGACCAATTGTTGAGGCAACCTGCACCGAATGACTAAATAAATTCATTCTTTACCCGCAGACACTTTTTATTCATAAAGCCTTTATAAAAAGGTCTGTAGGGCGAATTGATGGACCGAGCCATGATTAATCATAGTATGTGAAGTAGGGATGTGACAGTGAATATCGGAAGCGGAGCAAGAGATTGCCCAAAATTGTACAGTGAAGTTGGGATGTAACAGTACCTCTGTCTAATATCGGAAGCGGAGCAAGAGATTGCCCAAAATTGTACAGTGAAGTTGGGATGTAACAGTACCTCTGTCTAATATCGGAAGCGGAGCAAGAGATTGCCCAAAATTGTACAGTGAAGTTGGGATGTAACAGTACCTCTGTCTAATATCGGAAGCGGAGCAAGAGATTGCCCAAAATTGTACAGTGAAGTTGGGATGTAACAGTACCTCTGTCTAATATCGGAAGCGGAGCAAGAGATTGCCCAAAATTGTACAGTGAAGTTGGGATGTAACAGTACCTCTGTCTAATATCGGAAGCGGAGCAAGAGATTGCCCAAAATTGTACAGTGAAGTTGGGATGTAACAGTACCTCTGTCTAATATCGGAAGCGGAGCAAGAGATTGCCCAAAATTGTACAGTGAAGTTGGGATGTAACAGTACCTCTGTCTAATATCGGAAGCGGAGCAAGAGATTGCCCAAAATTGTACAGTGAAGTTGGGATGTAACAGTACCTCTGTCTAATATCGGAAGCGGAGCAAGAGATTGCCCAAAATTGTACAGTGAAGTTGGAATGTAACAGTACCTCTGTCTAATATCGGAAGCGGAGCAAGAGATTGCCCAAAATTGTACAGTGAAGTTGGGATGTAACAGTACCTCTGTCTAATATCGGAAGCGGAGCAAGAGATTGCCCAAAATTGTACAGTGAAGTTGGGATGTAACAGTACCTCTGTCTAATATCGGAAGCGGAGCAAGAGATTGCCCAAAATTGTACAGTGAAGTTGGGATGTAACAGTACCTCTGTCTAATATCGGAAGCGGAGCAAGAGATTGCCCAAAATTGTACAGTGAAGTTGGGATGTAACAGTACCTCTGTCTAATATCGGAAGCGGAGCAAGAGATTGCCCAAAATTGTACAGTGAAGTTGGGATGTAACAGTACCTCTGTCTAATATCGGAAGCGGAGCAAGAGATTGCCCAAAATTGTACAGTGAAGTTGGGATGTAACAGTACCTCTGTCTAATATCGGAAGCGGAGCAAGAGATTGCCCAAAATTGTACAGTGAAGTTGGGATGTAACAGTACCTCTGTCTAATATCGGAAGCGGAGCAAGAGATTGCCCAAAATTGTACAGTGAAGTTGGGATGTAACAGTACCTCTGTCTAATATCGGAAGCGGAGCAAGAGATTGCCCAAAATTGTACAGTGAAGTTGGGATGTAACAGTACCTCTGTCTAATATCGGAAGCGGAGCAAGAGATTGCCCAAAATTGTACAGTACGACCGTCGAATCTTGGCGAGTCTGAAGTTAGGCTCTGCGAATTTTAGCGCTTGAAAACTCGTAAAAAAATAAATAATATAATATAATATAAAATGTCCACAACTATCACACAACGCCATCTAGTCCCAAGCTAAGCAGAGCTTGTGTTATGGGTACTAGACAACTGATAAACATACTTATATGTATATTTCTAATTACATACATATTATAGATAAATTACACCCACACACTGAACAAATGATCGTGCTCATCACACAAACATTTGTCCTGGGTGGGAATCGAACCCACGACCTCCCGCATAGCAGTCAGGGTCACTAACTACTAGACTGACAGGCCAGTCGAAATATATATAAATACTTTAAACAAATGGAATTTGCAGTTGTTATTGCTGTTATTGCCATTTTATTGTTCAACCTTTATTTTTGTACGAATTTTCAATTCGCAGAGCCTAATGAAGTTAGGCTCGTCAAGATCCAATGCCCGTACTGTATGTGGCTTCGTAATAACTTGTGTCAAACCAAATAAATGAATAAATGATTTCGGAAATGCCAATGTTATATTTTGCGGAAGTAGGAATTGTTAATCATATATTAATTTTTTTTTATGTGCTTAAAAAATTAGTAGGTAAAACTGAATCAAAACAACTAGTAACATAAATCATTAAAAGTAATTAAAAGAATTAAGAGTAATAAACTTGTTTGTACCTATCATATAAGTTCCGATTTTAATGTATCGGAACCGTTTCTGAATCGAAATTTGGAAATCGGAAGTTCCGGAACTTCGAAACGGAACCGGAGCCCAATACGTCCACACAAAGTTACATCCCTTGGTTTTGGCGTTTGAAAAGGTCAAGTATGATTGAGATGCGATATGAGTGATATGACTAGACAGAATAGAGAATGTTCGTGTGGGTGTAATACAGCCGGAGGGTCGGCTTTTTATATTGCGGCCTCTGCTGAGGTAGGCGCCTTTGACCTCGTACAGATTTTCTTTCAGGGTTTCGTACAGCATTCAACTGTGGGGTTTTTTATGGTAGATAAAAATCATCGAATGCCGAATCCTGCCCTTGGGCGAAGCGGGAAATAGTAGGTATCAGACTTTTACTGACTAAAAACTTACCCCATTCTTTCCTTGCCTTAGTCCCAGAGCCCTGGTGTTACGCTTTCGCACTAACCCTTGGCCACAGGAGGCTTCGACCCTGTAGGGCCCCTACAGTTTGCTGGTCAGTTTGCGGGTACAGTGCGCGCGGTCGACGACTTGGGCTCGGTCTGGACTGTTACCAGACAGCCAGTAAAAACAACATTTATATCCTTGAAAGATTCCAAAATAAAACGTTGAGAGCGATTTTTAATATTCCGCATTATATAACGAAAGCAACTAGCCTTCTGCCAGCGGCTTTGCCCGCGTGAAAGTAGGGTTCTTCTTGCAAACTTTAGACCCCCATTACATCCTTTTAGGAGCTGAATTTTGAAAAACCCTTTCCCTTTCCTTTTTTTTTATTTAAGGGAGCTACATCTGCCAACAAACTGTTCTGCAGTTTGGCAGAAGTAATATTTTTGTTAATTATGTTTGTTACCTCGAATAAACGCTTTTTTCATTTTTTTTTTAGTATTCGCCTAAGGAAGCCTTGTGCTAAATTTCACTCTCCTAGGCCCAGTAGTTTTGGCTGTGCGTTAACATGTCAGTCAGTCAGTTTCTCTTATCTACACTAATATAATATCTACAAAAAATTAAGTAAAATTCTATCGACTGCTTTCCCTGGGTGACCATTGCTCATACCATATGAAACATAAAATAACCTAAAAGCATCTAACCATATTGAACCCATCTCTAGAGCAATCTGTCAATCGTTGCTACACTATTACCGCGTACAATAAAATATTATTGTATATCTATCTGCGTAAAGAAATAAATCCTTTTTCACCTCGGTGCGAAAATAGCTCTCACGAGGTTAGGAGATTAGTTAGGTAGAAAGGTTGCTAGCACCATTTCCAAGGGTTTTTTTTACGGTAGGTGAAAATCATCGAATGACGAAACCTGCTCTTATGCGGAGCGGGAGACCAGTGTCAGACTCTTACTGACCAAAAAACCTACCCCGTGCCTTCCTTGTCTTATTCCTAGAGCCGCGGTACCAGTTTCACTTAAACCGGCAACTCCAGGAGGCTTCGACCAGGAAGGGCCCCTGCCATTTCCAAGGGAGCTTCGGACGTACTTACTACTTCCTTTAGAATTGTGGAAGGTTTCCACCTCCAGGTCCAGACTACAGTACGGCCGTCCTGATCTTGGCGAGTCTGAAGTTAGCTCTGCGAATTTTAGAGCTTCAAAACTCATACAAAAATGAAGGTTTTAAAAAATAAGAAAAGAAAGAAAATAAAAACAGTTTATTTACGCGTAATGAAGCAAACGTTAGGCCGTTTTGCGCAACTTCCGCGCAAAACGGCCTAACGCTCAGCGTAAAATAAATGCCAATAACAGTTTTGAACAGCAATAACAACTTGAAAATTGCATTTGTCTGTTCTGATCTTTACCCTTCTGTCTGTGACAGACATATTGAAAATAAAGAACACCAAGTTCTATGAAAAAAAGTTCCATAATATCCGAATATCAAATTTTAGGCCAATAATCTAGTTTGACATGTACCCATTTTTTTTAAAGATACGGACTGGCCTTTTAGACGTGATGTTCGATTTAAAATCATTACATAGTATAAATCAAAGTTACCGTTTCCTATGTATGCTTAAATCTTTAAAAGTACGCAACGGATTTTTTTTTAATAGATAGGGTGATTCAAGAGGAAGGTTTATGTGTATAATACATGCATAATATATTCAATATCAGTACCCGTGCGAAGCTGGGGCGGGTCGCTAGTAATATATAAAAGGAGAAACTGACTGACATATATTATCAACACATAGCCGAAACTACTGGGAGTAGGAAAAGGAAATTTTGCCCAAGGCTTCCTTTTATGACGTAGGCGAACACTAAGAAAGGATTTTCCAAAATTCACCCCCTAAAGAGATGGAACGCGTGTCCAAAGTTTGTGCAAAAACCTATTTTCGCGCGGGCAAAGCCGCTGGCAGAAAGCTAGTCGTCAAATAATCGTTTATTTGCTCCATAAATCTTGTTTGGATGACCATACAAATGCGACTCAATTAATAAATTCTTGCGTTGCATTGCAGTCGTGTATTTGGGTTCGTCCCTACCAGATTGTAGCTAGTAACATATCATCATCTTCTTGCCCTTGTCCCGTTTTATTTGGGGTCGGCGCAATATGTTTTTTTCTACCATTCTGTCCTGTCACCCGTCACGCTATCACTAACTCCTCTGTCTTCCATATCACTTCTTACACAATCCATCCATATCTTCTTTGGTCTGCCTCTCCCTTTCCATCCATCCACATTTATACTCATGGCTTTTTTTGTAGCTAGTAACATATTATAACATAATTTATGTGATAATACTGCAATATGGAAATACTGTAAAAAAAAACATTTTTTTTTTAAGTAAACATGGAGTTTCTTGCCGGTTCTTCTCCATAGGAAACGACCAATTTGGAACCGTGCACTAGCTTCTGACGTTTTACAAGTGCCCATGTAGGCCTATGTGAAATAAAAAGATTTTGACTTGAACAGTAGCTCACCCCTGAGATTGAAGTTGGTAACAATGCTATTTTCCATTGTGCCCGCTATTCTGTAATAGTCCCACTAGAGGGTAAATGCCTCTTTTCGAACAAAAGGAATTGTATGTAATCTCAGTTAGCCTGGCCTGCTAGTGTAGTACTCGTAGTGTTGGTTAGTAGGTCGATGTAGATCATTATTTCAGGGAGTTTTCGCGATTATATATCACTAGCTTTTGTCAGCAGCTTCGCTCGCGTACATAAAATATAGCCTATGTCACTCAGGAGTAAAGCAGCTTTCTATTGTTGCCAAATTTTTTCTGTCCAGTACTTCCAGAGATTACCCCCCTACAAACAAAAAAACAAACTTTACTTCTTTATTATATTAGTGTAGATGAAACTCCCTACTTCAATCTCTCAGGAAGTCAGTCCGAGTCTCGAAGATGTTTTTGGAATAGCATAAAAATATTTTATGACATATCATCATCATCATCTTAGCGCCAGTCTCGGTTGCTAACCTTGGCTTTCACCTCGGTGCCCGGGGTCCGCTTTCCCACACAGACGCCTCCACTTCGCTCGGTCTTTCGCGTACTTTGCTTTAAGCCCATTGGCACGCATGTCGTCCCTTACGACGTCGATCCAACGCCTCTTAGACCTTCCTCGTTTTCCGGGTCCCGGCGGAGGCGGCATGGCGAGGCATCTGTTACCCACGTAGTCTGCCGATTTTCGTAAAACGTGGCCGAGTCTCGAAGATGTTTTTGGAATAGCATAAAATTATTTTGTGACATAATTAGGTAGGTATAAAATCGTTTTAATATTTTTTTCTTTTGCTATATGGCCTCTGTTCTGACAAATTTCGTAATTCTAGGTCAACAGTAAGTCATCTATAATGTTTCAATCTTTTGCGGGAGTCTAAACATGCACCTTATTTTTAACCGACTTCAAAAAAAGGAGGAGGTTCTCAATTCGATTGTATTTTTTTTTTTTGTTTGTTACCTCAGAACTCCGTTGTTTATGGATGGATTTTTAGATTGCGTTGACTTAGAAGTTTTGACCAAGATCTAAAAGACCTCAATCACATAAGCTCAAATTCGATGGGGTTGTTTCGTTTAATTACCGAGTTCCTATGGCAGGTGGCCATACACTGTTCCACACCATCAGATCAGTTCCATATCATAATAATTTTGCATTGACTGTCCGTGTGTGGATCAAATTTAATTTACAAGATTTGATCACAAACATCGAGACAGGACCAGACAAAGGCATGGAAAAATAAACCCCCTTTTAAAATACACTTTGTTGTCCATGAGACAGTCGGACATCAAAGTGATGTATGTTATAAAGGTTATCCCACACTGAGGTAGGTATGGGACCCTTAAAAAGGCCTTTCCACTTAAATCGTGTATTTCTCCGAAATAAAAAGCGGCCTAACTCAAATAGCGTAGCTTTCAATCACTGGAAAAAAACTCGTAATCGGATCAGCACCTCTAACCCTTTTGAACTGCCCGTAAAAGAGACCCGCTTTTAATCTAATACTCGGTTATTTGGTAGGTTTTATCAAGTGAAGTTCAAGGGCAGATTTAATTATTCGCTAATTGATTCGCAGTTGATATTGTGATGTAAAATTGGTGTAGCGTTATATCTCAAGTGTCTGCACAATTGGGCAACATGTGGAAGTGTGATGTCGGTGAAATGGAACTGAGATTTTTATTTTAGTATTGGCTAACTTAACGAAGCTTGCCGAGAAAGCAGTCTCGAAATTTTTTTTACTAAACACTGGAAAACTTATTAGACTGCGTTACATTCACATTTATAGTAAATATATATACGAGTATACTAAATAAAAATAAACCTTTTAAATTAAAATCAATTTAAAGTATGACGTCGACGAAAAAGTTTCGCCGCATCGCTGCGGCTGCGGTGAACCTCGAGCGGCAGAAAAAGTATAAGTGAATAGTACTCGACAAATAAATTGAACCATCTGCTATGGTTTCGGGCAGCAACTTCGATTGAGGACCGAAAATCGGTTATAAATATTATAATCCTCGTCACACAATTTCAATAATCAAAATGGTTATACCGATAAATTGTCGTGGGAGACTGCATAACATAGCAAATGGTTCAACTTATCTGCCGCATTCTATGATAACCTTATTGATGGTTATATTTCCAAGCCATTTGAGATTGAAACCCTCGGATCATGGAGTCCAAGTTCTCACAAATTCTTCAAAGATTTGTTCCCACCTCCCGTCTGCCAAAAGCTGACTTTTGGCCCTTGGATAAAGACTGACACCCGTATTCACAAACGTTACTATGCGGTCTCACAGTGCTCGCGAGCGCACAGGGCAGGGTTTGTGAACTACGCAAGACAAACGAACCAATCACAGAGCTCTATTTCAACGCTGTGCGTTTGCTTAGGCAAGGGTCGTTTGAGTATTGTTTGTGAATACGGGTGTAAGCTTTGCAACGTGACAATGCCGTCCGTTTTTTGGTTGCACTCCCAAGATTACTACGGATAAGAATATCGTTTGATAGCAGTGATGATGAAATAAATTACACAAATTCGCCTATCTGGGTTTGGACCCGCGACCTACAACTCGTTACCACTCGGCCACCATTGATTTTCTCAACGTAGTTAATACTTTATAAACTTGACACAGGCTGAATGTACTTCCAGACCTTTCAAAAGACTAGTATCCACATATTCATAGGTAGTACACGTACAATTCCTACTCTACCGTACCTTTGAATGCGATGAAAGGTACTATTCATAGTGAAAGGTTAGCTTTCCGAAAGTGACGTAGGTCTGGCGGCTTTCAGATCTTGGGCTGTTAGAAAAGACAGGCTTATGTAGAACAAGGGTACCTATTACATTTCTGAACAAAAACATTCATTATATAATATAATATATTCCACAGCTATCACACAACGCCGTCTAGTCTCAAGCTAAGCAGAGCTTGTGTTATGGGTACTAGACAACTGATAAACATCTATATATATAAAAATCAATTGCTGTTCGTTAGTCTCGCTAAAACTCGAGAACGGCTGAACGGATTTATCTTATCTTGGTCTTGAATTATTCGTGGAGGTCTAGGGAAGGTTTAAAAGGTGAGAAAAATTCGAATAGTAGGGTAGAGTAGGGTAGAGTAGGGTAGAGTAGGGTAGAGTAGGGTAGAGTAGGGTAGAGTAGGGTAGAGTAGGGTAGAGTAGGGTAGAGTAGGGTAGAGTAGGGTAGAGTAGGGTAGAGTAGGGTAGAGTAGGGTAGAGTAGGGTAGAGTAGGGTAGAGTAGGGTAGAGTAGGGTAGAGTAGGGTAGAGTAGGGTAGAGTAGGGTAGAGTAGGGTAGAGTAGGGTAGAGTAGGGTAGAGTAGGGTAGAGTAGGGTAGAGTAGGGTAGAGTAGGGTAGAGTAGGGTAGAGTAGGGTAGAGTAGGGTAGAGTAGGGTAGAGTAGGGTAGAGTAGGGTAGAGTAGGGTAGAGTAGGGTAGAGTAGGGTAGAGTAGAATAATCTGTTGCCGGGAGCGAAGCCGCGGGCAAAAGCTAGTAGTTATATATTTTTAAATACATACATATTATAGATAAATTACACCTAGACACAGAACAAATGATTGTGCTGATCACACAAACATTTGTCCTGTGTTGGAATCGAACCCACGACCTCCGGCATAGCAGTCAGGGTCACTAACTACTAGACTGATAGGCCAGTCAAATTATGTTTAGACCAGGGATGTAAAATTCTGGATCCGAATTCGGTTTCGGATACGGTTACAGATTTTTTTAAATACTATAAAGTAGTGCTGCGGTTCCCACCTGATGGGAAGTAGTGATGCAAGCGTTGATGGTAAGGCGCACTAGTCTCTAGCCTTGAAGACACCTAAATTATCTCCATAAAAATATTGACAGGATAGGAATTTCGGAATCTATACTAATATTATAAAGCTGAAGAGTTTGTTTGTTTGTTTGTTTGTTTGTTTGTTTGTTTGAACGCGCTAATCTCAGGAACTACTGGTTCGATTTGAAAAATTCTTTTTGTGTTGAATAGATCATTTATCGAGGAAGGCTTTAGGCTATATAACATCACGCTGTGACTTATAGGACCGAAGAAACAATGGAAAATGTGGAAAAAACGGGGGAAAATATTCATTTTTGAGGGCTTCCGTTGCGTGCGCTGCGAAAACGGTAGAAGATACCAAAAAAATATGTAGGAAAGAATTATTCCTCTTAAAATGATCTAAAAAAATGTCCGCGACAGTATATGTCTATCTTTTAAGGTTAACTCACTAGAACCGTTTTTATGGGTATAAAATTTGGCTGAAATTAATGCATTATTACTAATTATTTGTTAGAGTTGTATCAACATAGTAATATTAAACTTTATCCAAAGAAATGTGTTGTTGATTAAGAGTATGTAATTGTGAACAAAATTGTCTTTGACATCACTTATTTTCAATGAACATCTTAGAAGATATTACAATTTTAAAATAACTCCGATATAAAATTCACACGCGTCGCATGTTGTGCAAAATATGACGCTGCGTCTGCGCGGGCGAGGAGAGGGGTTGCTAGCGGGCGGCGCGGAGGGTTTTTTTATGGTAGGTAAAAATCATCCAATGACGAATCCCGCTCTTGGGCGGAGCGGGAAACGGCACGCCGTCGACGACTTGGTCTCGGTTTGGACTGTTAACAGACAACCGGACGGCGAGCTACCCATTGCTCACCGTCCGTAAGCCAGCGTCTACGGTGGCCGAATATCGGCAGGATCGCGGCGGCGATGGCTACGGCGAGGGCGCTTTTGCCCTTGCCTTATGCGGTCGGCCTCCTCCTTTACGAGCATTACTGCTTCGCAGAAGGAGGCGACCGCTTGCCATTCTTCTTCGCTGCGGACCATGGCCTGAACCAAGGCCCGGCGCGAGAGGTCGCCGCCGCCGATCACCCCCACGAGGACACGGCGATGCTCTTCCCAAGCCTCCACCGTGTGCTCCACCGTGTCCTCCGTGCTGGCCACCCAGTGGCGACACCCGGGCGTCTCTTCCGCACGAATCCGGCGCAGGAATCTCCTGAACTTCCCATGTCCGGTGAGAACCTGCGTCATGACCTGCGTGATGTCTATCCACCACGCCTCAAAGAGGGGACTTACCGCCGAGATTATGGCATGCCCAAGTGTAGCTCTATGAAGTTTTTAGATAATTATGTTCTTTTAAAAACTAAATTGTTTAAATTAATAACAGAAATTGACACGGGCAAAGTCGTGGGTAACAGCTATAATTTATAAAGCTGAGGTTGTTTGCAAAAATAAATATGATGCCCAAAATAACTATTCCACGCGGACGAAGTCGCGGGCACAGCTAGTAAAATTATATAAATCTAATACAAATTACAAGATTGGCTTCTAAATCTAGTGATCTAGATTATAAATAATAGTCAAGATTGCTATTTGAGTAAAATTCAAGAATGCTTTTTAAATAAAAGTAAATCCTGCTATTTGAATAAAATTGATAGAATTCTTTTTTTTTAATTGACTGGTAGAAAATGCCTTGTAGCATCAAGCCCTCCTGTACCACTACTGTACATGGAGTTTAAATAAATAAGATTGCTCTTTATATAAAAGTTGCGATTGCTATTTTAAATAAAAGTCGAAAGTAGAGATTGACTTTTATTATTAGCATTCGTTTTACTGAGCAATATAAAGATCATATTTATATTCTTTATTGGGCACATACCTAACTTTTATTTAAAAAACTAGCTTTTGTCAGCGGCTTCGCCCGCGTACATAAAATATAGCCTATGTCACTCAGAAGTAAAGGACCTTTCTATTGTTACTAAATTTTTTCCAATCGGACCAGTAGTTCCAGAGATTACCCCTACAAACAAAAAAACAAACTAACAAAAAAACAAACTTTACCTCTTTATTATATTACTGTAGATAAAAACAATAAATAGGACAAGTATTGTACACAGACGAGCTTGGGATATCGTGTTGGTGAGTGGTGTCTATGTGTGCGTTACTCGAGCGCGATTTGTACGTAGAGTGTCTTCTGTACTCTCTCTTTTATAGTATCAGTCTCCAAAAATACTATCAAAGCTAGCACATTATTAACGCCTCAGAGGTGCGTTAGTTCAAAAGTCAAGTGAGCTAAATAGAACTAATGTGTGTTTCGTAAGTGGCAAAAGGATCACTGCCATCACCGCCGGTCGAGAGGTCGGGTCTATTGAGGAACGGCGAAATACAAAGGAGATTTTGTCACTTATAGTGTTAATTGGGGTTCCGTATCAAAAGGGTGAAAACGGAAACCGTTAAGACCTGTCTGTCAACAGAATGTGACCTTGACCATGATGTTTAAAGTAAGATTGTTTTATTCCTGTTCCAGAGTGTGCAAGTGACAGCGTCAGACACGTTGTCTAGCGCCGTCTCTTTCCCACTGAAAGTAATATCGATGTTATACTGCTATAAGGGCTTGTGGTAGGCCCCTGTATCTCATAAGTCGCTATAAGACAGTTGAAAGCAGTGGTGGCCAGTGGTAACGGCCCCGACTTGCGTGTAGTAGGTCGCGGGTTCAAACCCAGCCAGGCGCATTACTTTGTCACCACTGCTCTCAAAACAGTGAAAGAAAACATCGTGAGGAAACCGGCATGTCCTAGAACCAATAATTCGAAGACATGTGACATCCACCAACCCGCACTGGGCCCGCGTGGTGGATTACTGCCCATTCCCTCCCCAGGAGGCCTGTGTCCCTGCAGTGGGAACATTAAAAAGGATGATGATGATGAAAAAAAAAACTCTAATAATCTAAAACTCTTAAATAAACTGATGCGTTTCACCACTACTTACCATCAGGTGGAATTGCAGTCAAGCATTAATTTAAATAATTAAAAAATAAGAGAATTATTTGTTCTCATGTTTAAAAGTTACAATACTCATTTCATAGTATTTCATAGTAGTGCAAAAATATATTGATATTAAATTGTTCTATTATATTTGCAATATGTACCTACGTAATTGTATTGCATTGTTTCTTTATTGTTATTTATTGATTAATTTATTGTATTGTTAATGTTCTTAATTGCATTGAATTGTGTGAATTAAATGTTATTTATTATGGCTTTTATTTATGTTTCTACCTTCACTATCGCATTAGGTTTAATTGTCATATTGTTTACAATATATAAATAACATAGTGTTGTACTTTTTAAATTATGTGTATAGTTAAAATCCTTTAGGTTTTTTATGGTAGGTAAAAATCATCCAAAGATGAATCCCGCCCTTGTTTGGAGCGGGAAACAGTGTCAGACTCTTACTGACTAAACAACCTACCCCGTTCCGTCCTTGCCTTAGTCACAGAGCGCCGGTGTAACGCTGGGTTAGAACCCACGACCTATTCGTAAGTCAGGGCCGGTACTACTGGATCACCATAGGTTACTGCTAAAAGGGATTTATATTCAGGATACGTTATTATATAAGCTTCATTACATTAAAAAATATTTTTTGTCGAGAATTAACAACATATTTATCTGTCTAACAGGATACAGTTAACACCGGATATGACGCAGATAATAAATATCCCTTAAAAACATTCCCCGGTCAGATTAGTTAGATAACCACCTAAATCCGGCTTTTGTTTTTATGGAAATATTTCAATCTAAACATAGATCGGTTTGTTGGTGCAAGAACTCTTTTTACATCACAAACTACCTGTGCCTGGCCTGTCAGTCTAGTAGTTAGTGACCCTAACTGCTATGCCGGAGGTCGTGGGTTCGATTCCCAGAGCGGGATTCGTCATTCGATGATTTTTACCTACCATAAAAAAGCCAGGTGCATTACTTGATGTTATTTATTTCATCTCCACTACTCTTAAAACGGTAAAGGAAGACATAGTGAGGAAACGTCTGTTTTGAAAAATTAGAAATTTTCACAGAATAATATGTACCTATTTCTTTTTTCACTACAACAACTTTATATACCATAGTCAGTCATACCTTATAATGTTGCCACTGCTGGGACCCAGGCCTCCTCACTAAAAGAAAGAATGGGCCGTAAACCACCACGCGGGCCAAGTGCGAGTTGGTAGATTTCACATGTCTTCGAATTTTTGGTTCTAGGACATGCCGGTTTCCTCACGATGTTTTCCTTCACCGTTTTGAGAGAAATAATATACATAAAGTAATGCGCCTGCCCTCACTCGGCCACCCACCGCTGCTTACTTAGGACTTAGTATCCAAGTCAAAAGTATTATTTAAAACATAAAATATACATTAATTTGAAATTATTTATTACCTTAATTTGATTAATAATTTGACATTATCTACACTATCTACACTAATATAATAAAGAGGTAAAGTTTGTTTTTTTGTTTTTTTGTTTGTAGGGGGTAATCTCTGGAACTACTGGTCCGATTGGAAAAATTTAAGCAACAATAGAAAGCTGCTTTACTCCTGAGTGACATAGGCTATATTTTATGTGCGCGGGTGAAGCTGCGGGCAAAAGCTAGTTTATCATATATGAATTTCATTATTTTGATGTAGATGAATCGGATTCAAATGTTTTATTTTTAACTAGCTTTTGTCAGCTGCTTCGCCCGCGTACATAAAATAGCCTATGTCACTCAGGAGTAAAGCAGCTTTCTATTGGTGCTAATTTTTTTCCAATCGGAGCAGTAGTACCAGAGATTACCTCCTACAAACAAAGAAACAAAAAAACAAACTTTACCTCTTTATTATATTAGTATAGATTATTCTACTCTGATGTTTGAAGTTTTATTTGATTAATTTGATGAATTGTTTGATTGTTTCAAATTGATTTTAATATTCATTACTATTTAATAATTGTTTAACTATATTGCTGTGCCCTTACGGGGTCCATATTTGTACTATGTCGCTTTAAGCCTTTCATAACATCTGCAAATAAATGAATTGAATTAAAAATACTTAAAAATCCTTTTCTTTTCCCCAGCCTTCAGTAATGCTGCCAATATGGACGTCGGAGTTCTTACAAGCCGTCTCCCGCATGGACCCCAAGTTCATCGCTCTACACCTTCAGGAGGTGGGCGGCAAAGCCTACGAGAAGTCCATGCAATACGTCCAGGACTTCGTGCAGAGGCTCTGCGACTGCCCCGAGCTGAGGCTCTTCGACAAGATCAGGATCTTCCTTGACGAGGACTTTAGCTCTCCTGAGAAGTTTACTGTAAGTAACTAACACATAAATTGATGCAATTAAGTTGGTCGATCTAGAAATACCTATTAATGATTGCTGAAATACTTATAAAAAATAACACAAAGTTGATGAAAAATTCCCCCTGAAAAATTGCGACGGGGTGGCGAAAAACTACAAAGCTATCGCGAATAAATTGACAGATTCCTGCAAAATTAGCAAGAGAAAATCTTCCGAGAGATGGAATGTATGATAATGTAATGACTAAAAATTCGCTAAATTAAAAGATATGACGTATTACATAAGATATTGACGTACAATTTACATACATACAAAGTCTAGCAAAATGGTTTATTGTTATATACAGGCTTATTATAATCTTCCACTTCCAGGCTTTAGGCAACATGTACTTCGCTCACTCATCGCTAACAGACCTGAAGATCTGGGACTTCGAGCTGAAGGCCTACGTGGACGCTACCGGCAAGGAGGTGCACGCCGGCAACATTGAGAAGGTCACCACCAAGGAGAAGGCCAAGTTTCCACAGCACTTCTTTCCAGAGGTAGGTTCTTTAGACCTAGAAGCTGTTTTGACATCGTAAGTATCGACCCTCGCCGTGGGTTGTCTGATGGTAGTAAGGTGATGGCGAAATCAAGTCAATCCTGTAAAGTTGAAATTCCTGTAATTTTATTATTTACTTTTTTAACCAGAGCGACAAAATGCCAATAACACTGATTAGGTGCAAATTATATTAAGTAACTACTTGCTCAGTCTTCTCACAAATCATCAGACATTCAGTCAGTATCTCCTTCCATTCATCAGCAAACAGGTCTAATCCTGGACTGGATTCAAGGAGAGCGTTGAGTGCGGTTAACATTCGGGGAATGGATGACATACGTCGGGAAACCGTAAGGCAACGTGGCACCACAAATAATTTATGCCGTCTTGCTTGACAATAGTTACCAGGATCAAACATTTTTGTAAAAAGGATGAGATCATATCTACTGTTCCGTATTCAATATGAATTAGATAAGTATTGTAATTATTCGAATTTACACGATTACCTACAAAAAACCCGCCCTGTGATATGTCACAAAAAATATCGATGCGTAGGTAATTCATTTACTTAATGTACTCGTAGGTAAACAGTATGTTAACATAGCCTGATCGATTTTCCCCCGTGTTTTTAGAGTAATTTCTTTATCAGAAATCAATCTCCAATCAAATATGTTTGCCTATTGTTTTTATAATGTATAGGCTCGCGTTTGACCGCTCTCTCTCCTGATGGTAAGCGATGTGGCCGACGATAGAGCACGCTTGCCTAGAAGTAACCTATTCACTCTTCACTCAAAAACCCCGTGGTTATATAGCTATCAGGAAACCTGAGACCTGCCAGGATTTTTATTCTTTAGCTGTACGCATAATGAATGTGTTCCCAAAACGCTTTGTACGTATGGGATGTCCGTCATGTCTTTTACTCACTGTTCAAACCTTCCCTGGAATAGAACGAATATTTCATGGCCAATATTGACCAAATCGGTCCGTTCTCGAGTTTTACCGAGACTAATGAACAGCTATTAATTTTTAAATATAAAAAGACTAGTTAGCTGCCCCGACAAACTTCGTAAAGGATAATTTTCTCGTTGTTTAAACCTTCCATGAACTCAAGGATTTGTCAGGAAATGGAGAGGCCCAACTGCAGGGCCGAAGCCTACTGGGGCCTCGGTCCGGTTTCTGAAAGGAAGGTCCGTTCCTGGTGTGAAGGCTGAGAAGAAATGGGGTGGGTCGTTCAGTCAGTAAGAGTCTGACACTGTTTCCTGATTCGCCCAAGGGCGGGATTCGTCATTAGATGATTTTTGCACCATGTAAAAAAACCTTCCCTGAACTACTACTAATGTTTCAAGACCAAAATGGAGCAAATCGGTCTTGCCGTTCTTGAGTTTTAGCGAGACAAACGAACAGCTATTTACTTTTATATCTAAAAAGATTTAACGTTTCGAATAACGCAATTATTAGAGACATAATAGAAAGGCAATAAGTGTGTGAACGCCGGCGTTCGCTCGGGGCTCAAGTTGACCTCTCCTTGATAAATAAAAAGTTTAATAAGATTAAATGTTTATAAGCGCGGTATTGAACAAACACACAAATCAATCTTGCTACGGGATTGAATTACCCATATGTAAAAGTACAGCTTAGTACCTATCAACGACAGTTTAGTATACCTAGCATCTGTTTTATAGCTATCCTAAAAGCCCAATAAGGAAATGAATGAAACACTTTCACAGTCCAAAATTCAATCTAAATTACTTCGCAGTCGAAATCGTTTCCAAATGACGGCTCAGAAAGGAAAGCAGTTAACTGTCAATTAGGTCAAAGGCCGAACCAACTATAGTAGAATTTCGTTAAGTCTGCGCGCGGCCCAAAAAGAAACTAATCGCCGTCATCTTGACATTTATGTCAGGTGTCAAGAGAATGTTTTGTGTTTTTAATAGTTTCCAAAGTAAATAATCGTCATTATTATACAGAAAGTGATTAAAAGTGTTGACAAGGATATTATCTTGAAAGACAAACGTGCTTGTTAAGAGAAATTAGAAAATATCATGCCTATGATCCCATTTTCCAAAGTTGGACCATTTGTCAAATATTTTTTTCGGGTGACCAGGACAACAAAATTTCCCCGAGTATTCGTACCCGAGCAGTGCCTGGCAGATAAACAGAGTTTGTTGGAAATGGACTGCTACCATGTATTTGAATCTTAATCAAGTGACTACCATGACGATATGAATTCCAACTCTTCGATAAATTCTCAAGCATGAAGAAGAAGATATTCAAATGAAAAGAAATTGACCCACTCCAGGACCTTTGCTACGCCAAATTTAAAAGCGCTGCGTGATACACATTAATTTTTGAAGTACAAAGTTCTCATGACTATTTTATAATAATTACCTATGTGAATAAAAATATTTATAGTCGATTTGTGTAAATACCAGTTGAACACAATATAAATAATAACATTTCTTTATCTAAAATTCTGTTTAATTTTATACATATTCGCATTACTATAATTCGCAGGAACGTTAATTATGGCGACAATTAGGGGAGGCCTATGTCCTCACATAGGCTTACCCTAATTGTCGTATACACCGTTAAATTTTGGTTGTTTTAAATAGGATCGATCCCTTACATGAAACACAATCGATTGAAAAAGTAAAGTACTATTTTTCTAAATCTCGTATTGATATACGCATTTTCAAAATTCATTTCTTTAAGTAAACAAGTCTATGACCTCGTAAATGGTTGTCGGTAACAACCTGTAGGTCATTGAAATGGCCCAGCTGACGTTTACTTAAAGAGATCAATTTCGAACGTGCGTAAATTAATTCGATTTAAAAAAAGCACTTTATTATTCTAACTTCATCAATCGATTGTCTTTCATGTACCGCATCGATCCTCCAAGGGATTTAAAATTATCCAAATTTAACGGTGTATAATTTTAGAAAACCTGTAGGTACATATTAAAATGTACCTAAGTAATAATATGTCATGAAATGAAATGCATTTCCCATTATTGATTTCAAAATGTATTTCTTGAGCAAAATTGTTTACTTTCTTTTAAGTTAGTAAGATTTTTGATTATATGAGGGAAAATAGATTAATACACTGGCAACATTAAGCACGCCCCCAGCCACGCGCAGAGTTATCGTAATCCAACTCTAGTGTTGCTGATTGACTTTTGCTGTACGTGGCGCGATTTCGATTATCACACGAGACTTAATTGTTTTGCAGATTATGTTGATGTTTCGAAACTGGGCCTTTAGACTCGAGTTTTATTTATTTTAAAACCAAATAATACTGCAATATCGCTAAGCATGTGTTTTATATAATAGAAATTGTGTAAACAATTGTTGGTGAACCTATTATAATAAAATAAAATTAACAAAAAAAACGTCGAGGAAGTTTACGTCCCTCATGTGTTTACGTCTACATCTAACTGCGAAAAATGCGTAACATCGAGAACGTATATAATATCCTGATAGAGCAAGCGAGGCAAACGCCTCAGAAGAACTTTGTTTATAACCCTAAATATATTTGAAATCGGTATATGTAACGTGTCCTAGCAAAGCCTATGAGGCAGGAATTCTATATAAAATATAATCATAATGTGTAAGTTAAAAATCAAAATTTGGCTACGATGGAGCGACATACCGGATAACATGGTGTGAATAAAAACTCAGGGTGTGAATAGAAACAAATTTTTTATTAGGATTTTTTAATATTAAATTAATAAAAATATTTAAATGCTGCAAACAGTATCTTATATATAAAAATGAATCGCAAAATGTGTTGGTAAGCGCATAACTCAACAACGCCTTGACCAATTTTGCTGATTCTTTTTTTGTTGTGTTTGTTATTGTCAGGAGAAGGTTCTTATGAAAAAAAAATAGGGTAGAGTGGAGTAGAGTAAAATAATCTGTTGCCGGGAGCGAAGCCGCGGGCAAAAGCTAGTTTATAAATATTTTTTAAATAACGTGAAAAAAAACACAAAATGTTGTTTCTATTCACCCCCGATTTGTTTCTGCGTAGAAACAGATCGGGATCAAACCCCGTTTTACGGTAGTCAATATTACGAAAAAAAAATAATTAAACGTTGTAATCTGAAAAAAAAAACAATTTCTATTACATATTTTTGTGTACATAAAATTTAAAAAACCTAGATATTTTTATATTATCAGTTAGAACATCGCATCGGCTTGGTCTAGGAAGACAAGTTTTTCTCGTAGCTGTTAAAGGTATTATGCACTTGTCCGGATTCAAATTTACACGTGGACTTGTTATAATGAAGGTAATCTACACAGATAGGGGTTCTGTACTCTATTCACTTTAGACTTAAATATGAGCTATTTATAGGTAAGCGTGGTCAATATCACTTTGACGAACACAATTGATCAATTTGACGGCTCGGCTGGCGCAGTTGAGCGATTGACTTATGCGCTGAGGCTTGAGGGTCGTGGGTTCGATTCCCGCACGGAACAAATATTTGTATGGGCTACAGATAGGTGTTCCGGGTCTGGCTATCTTGTGTATCTGACGCATCCACGACACAGGAGTAATTCGAAAGTGTAGTGCCCCTCATAGGGCCGAGTGTTGAAACGAAAGCGTTACACCGGGGCTCTGGGACTAAGGCAAGGAAGGAAAGGGGTCGGTTGTTTAGTCACTAAGAGTCTGACACTGTCCCCCGCTCCGCCCAAGGGCGGGATTCGTCATTCAATGATTTTTACCTACTATAATAAAAAAAAAGCAAAAGTGTGGTGTGGGGTAACGTTCTTTGATTAAAAAAAAAATATGATATGGCCATGACAGAAACACAGATTCACTTTCTTACAGCATCAGCAGACAGCATAGATTCACCTTCTTGCAGCAACAGCTTCAGCAGAGATTCACCTGTCTCCGCTTTAAAACTCACCATGCACTTTTGTTACAGTGTAAGTGGTCACGCAAAGGATTCCTGCGCACGCGCTGGTGGATGCGCGGCACGGCCATCGAGTTCGTCAACATCCACCTGTTCCACGACGCCTCCAATCTGCTGGCTATGGAGCCTTTCCCTTCTGTGAGTCTAGTTATCTCATTCATTATTTATAGAAAGAGAGAGTGGCTTGAGAACAATGGTGGCCGAGTTGTGAAGGCTCCGACTTACGAGTCGTAGGTCGCGGGTTCAAACCCAGCCAAACGCCTTAGAATAATAGAGTATCCACAATCCAAAATCAACTGCCGGGCAGTTCCTTGGACTTGACAAGACCTGTGTCTGGTCGAAAGAACTTCTCTTTTCACGGGAGGTTTGGGGGACTTAACAACGTGTTTCGTATGCATACCATTACAACCAACCTGTGTTGAGAGCAGTGGTGATGGAGTGGTAACGAGACCGACTTACGAATAGTAATTCGCGGGTGCAAACCCAAACAGCATTACTTTGTGTAATTTATTTCATCACACCCGTAAAGGAAAACACCGTGAAGAGACAAACATGTCCTAGAACCAAAAATTCGTAGACATGTGACATCTACCAACCCGCGCAAGGCAGGGCAGGCGTAGTGGATTATGGCCCATTTCTTCTCCTACAGAGGCCTGAGTCCTAGCAGTGGGAACATTAAACAGGCTGATGATGAATTGTTTGTATAACAGGTATACTGCCGCTCCAGACGCCGCGCGCTCCGCCACACGCTCCGTCACCTCCACTCAGACGTAAATGCGGCTCCCTACTTCATATTCGGAGACTTCAACTTCAGGACCGATACCGCGGGCGTCGTCAAGGTAAACACACATTACATAAGACCCTTTGGATTCCATAATTAGAGACGTGATAGAAAGACAATAAGCGTGCGAACTCCGGTGTTCGTGTGGGTCTTAAGAGTTTAATAACATATTCCACAACTTTCACACAACGCCATCTAGTGCCTAACTAAGCAGAGCTTGTGCTATGAGACCTAGATGACTGATAAACATATTTATATTTTTATTTACACATACACATTTTTCGAAACACTAAAATGAAATGGACTCAGACACGGAACAAAAAATCGTGATCATGGCACAAACGATTGTCTTTGTAATCGAATCCACGACCTCCAGCATAGCATACAAGCCCACTACCCGCTAGAGTAACAGGGCAGTCAAAATACCTCCATTCATATTATAAAACACCAACAAACGGTGTCCCTCTCTGTAGACTCATCATCATCATCCTAGCGGTATTAGTCCCGGTTGCCAACCTTGGCTTTCGCCTCGGTGCCCGGGGTCCGCTTTCTTGCTAAGACGCCTCCACTTCGCTCGGTCTTTCGCGTCCTTTGCCGTAAGCCCATTGGCACGCATATCGTCCCCTACGACGTCGATCCATCGCCTCTTAGGCCTTCCTCGTCTCCCGGGTCCCGGCGGAGGCGGCATGGCAAGGCATCTGTTACCCACGTAGTCTGCCGGTTTTCGTAAAACGTGGCCATACCAAAGTAAGCGACCCTCCTGCAGTTTATCCGCTATGTCACGGACCTGAAGGCTGCCCCGGATGCGGGAGTTTTTAATGCGGTCTTTCCGCGAAACTCCAGACATCCAGCGCAACATATTCATTTCCGTGACACGCAGGCTTTGCTTATGCCGCTCAAGTACAGGCCACGCTTCACTGCCATACAAAAGTACAGGCCTAATGATGGTCTTATAGACCTGTCCTTTGAGCCTAACCGGCATTTTGGGGTCACAGATAACCCCCGCCACCTCACGCCATTTCGCCCAGGCCGCCGAGATACGTGACTCGACGTCGCAATCGACGTCCCCGGACTCGTGGAGCACCGATCCCAAGTACCTGACCTGTTCCGTGCGCTCGACTGTGTCTTCGCCAATGCGAACAGGAGCAGCGTTTGTTGTGTTACAGGCCAAGTACTCGGTCTTCGCCGCATTAATCTTCAGACCGCCGTTTTCCAGCGATTCCTTCCACGCTGTCACACGTCGAACCAAGCGCCCACTGTCCGAGTCCGCCAGCGCGATGTCGTCTGCATACATGAGCAGCCATGGCGGCTGCTCATGTAAGTCCCTGATGTTAGAGGCCAGCACGTCCAGCACCACGCTGAACAGAAACGGACTAAGGACAGAGCCCTGATGAACTCCAACGGTGATGGGGAAGGGATTCGTATCGCCAACAGCGGTCCGAACCACAGAACCGGAGTCTCGGTACATGTCTCGGATGATGTCAACATAGGTCTCGGGCACTCCTTTGGATCTCAGCGCCCACCAGATCACATCACGGGGGACACAGTCGAAGGCCTTCTGCATGAGATCCCTCTCTGTAGACTACGTGTCAATATATTTTTATATCCAAGAATATATAGACAAAGGTCTAGTGAATATATAATATAAAATTACTAGACAAGCAAAGACTATACCTTGTTAATATACCTTGGTCCTTCGAGCCGGATCAGTGAATGATTCAAAATGTCGGTTAAGTATAATATTAGCACATAATCTAACCTTCCTCTTCTTCTCAACAGAAGGTGACAGAAGAACTGTCCGGCTGCCGACTGCAGAACGGCGCCAACGTGGACGCGTCTCGCCTGCAGTACCGCTCGCCCACTGACGGCAGGGTCGTGCTCACCATCGGCAAGAAGGAGTTCTCACACGTCGACCACCAGAAGATCTTTAGAGAGCCTTGGGTAAGCAGTTATAATAATTTTCAATAGTTTTAATGTTCTCAATCTAACAAAATACACATATCTAACACTACAAAAACCTGCTATTTTGAACACTCGCCGAAGAGTTAAAAAAATTTACAACTGGACATAGATAACAATTTAAATGTAATGCAAAGCGCTTTACCATTATAAACTATTAATTAGGACCTCACCTTGATTCACACCCGTGAAATTTTATAGAATACCAGGTACTAACCGAAGAAAACTTAACTCAGGAACCATAATAATAATTTTATTTATTGAAGACAACACAAGTCTAATGGTCAGTAAAAAACTTATCAATTAAAGGGTTGATCATAAAAACCACTTACTGTCGCATCAGCAATCGTAATTGATCACTGGCGCATCATCCTTGTCGGCCAAGGCTCGAAATAAGCCATAGGAGCTTGCCCTAGACCTGCTTAGCAACGAGGCAGCCATTTCCTCATTATAGGGTGGCAATCATCCACACGTGCCAAAGCAAACATGCCCGATGCACTGCAGTATCTAGACAGACCTAACAGCAATCTGAAATGTTATATTTGTCAAAGTTAGTTGAGCCTTCACTCGTGGTACCACCTCTTTTCTGTGTGTTGAAAATAAATAAAACTGTTTTGTGTCTTATCTAATCTTACTAATATTATAAATGCGAAAGTTACGATGTTTGGATGTTTGTTACTCAATCACGCCAAAACGGCTGGACGGATCTGGATGAAATTTGGCACAGGCATAGGATACACTCCGGAATAGGGCTACTTTTTATCCCGGAAACCCCAACCCCAATACCACGCGGGCGAAGCCGCGGGCAAAAGCTAGTTAGCTAATAAACTGTTTTTGTTTTGTCCCAGCTGCAGCGCTACGACCGCGAGCTGGAAGCGCTGCGCGCGCAGCTGTACGAGTTCCCCGTCAAGTTCCCCCCCTCCTACCCCTTCGAAGAAGACGTTCTGCTGCCCACACACTACATGAAGACTAGGTAAGAGTTATGTCTATAAAAAAAATATGAAAGAGTGAACGTGTTATAAAAAAATTAAAATATTTCGTTGCGAATGTTGTTTGTTTCAATTCTTATCCCGAGTATAGTGAGGGAGTAAATTATATCAAACCCTTACTGAGTTCGGGATTGAAGCCAACCATGACTAGAAAGACACTGTATTATCCTCTAGTCACATAATCCACTATTAAACACTTTAGCATTTGTAGAGTGCAATAGCAATTTTGACTCTTGAACATATAACATATTCGACAACTATCACACAACGCCCATCTAGTCTCAAGCTAAGCAGAGCTTGTGTTATGAGTATTAGACAATTAACAAAAATACTTATATTTCTAAATACATACAAATACATATTATAGATAAATTACACCCAGACAAAATAAATGATCATGTTCAGCACAAAAACATTTGTCCTGGGTGGGAATTGAACCCACGACCTCCGGCATAGCAGTCAGGGCTACTAACCGCTAGGCCAACAGGCCAATCGTCAACAACACTCATTACCTTCCGATGGTAAGGTCAAATACACTTTTACCACATAGTAAACATTCCTTGTAATATTTCAGATGCCCATCGTGGTGCGACAGGATCTTACTGTCGCAGTCAGCGCGGCTCCTGGTACAACACCAGGACACGGCGCGCCCGGCGGAGAACAGGCACATGCACTCCTCCAGGTTTGTGAGCCGTCTTATGATCATAAAGCTTCATTATGTCAGCCGAGCGACGCCCACTGCTGGACATAGGCCTCCCCCGCGGATATCCACAACGCTCGGTCCTGTGCTGTCCGCATCCAGCGGCTTCCCGCGACCATCATAAAGCTTACTAAGTCATTATTAAGTAGGTTCTATACAGTTATAATGCTTGGCTGGAATACTTCTAATATACAGTATGGCTGTCGGATCTTCGCGAGTCTGAATTTCGCGCTTGAAAACTCGTAAAAAAAAATATAGTTTAAACAAATAAATGCAATTTGCACTGGTTTTTGTTGTTAAAAACTGTTATTGTAATTTATTATTTTAAAAACTTTGAATCTGCGCGTCTAAAGTTAGGCTCTGCGAATTTTAACACTTAATAACTAGTAAAAAAAATAATGGTTTAAACAAATATTATAACAAAAAAAATGGTTGCCTATAAAGTCGGTTTTACGGGCGAAGATTTTACGTGACAACGCGCGTAACTATGATCCCACTCAACTATGATCGGTCGCGCGCGGCAGACCGATCATAGTTGAGTGGGAGAGAGACGCAAGGCATTCGGCGGGCCTCTCTCTCGTTCGGTGACTCATCGTAACGTTACCGAGCGTTACACTTTTTCATAAGTGACTCCCAGCCGCAACCTAATTTAAGACGTTGTCACGTCAAAACTGTTGTTGGCATATATTTTTTTAAAACCTTTCTTTTTGTACGAGTTTTCAAGCGCTAAAATTCGTAGAGCTTAACTTCAGACTCACCAAGATCCGGCGGCCGCTGTACATAGATTGACAGTGGCAAAAACTACTTCTGAATACGAAAAAAAGACATCTGAATACAATATGCTTTCACATAGGGTAAAACCCGGATAGTTGCCCCACTTTTTGAAATCACTCCATATCTCTGAGTAAAAAAAGTGAAATGCGTTATTTGTAAGACCCGCAGTTACTTTGGTTTTTCATTGATCAATTTATATTAATTTAAAATCATTTTTTTTAATATTTTTAGAGTATTAGCGATTTTAGCGGACCTCTATATTTTGTGACATCTATCCCACGTATGGGATAGTCGCCTGATCCATATAAGTGCCTTACAGGATAGATGCCCTCCCCACAAAATGGCCAACTATCCCCTAAAAACTTTGATCGCGTTTTGTCTTCTCATGCAATAACATAGAGACGTAAGACACGGTCAACATAGTAGTAGCTGGAAAGTCTCTTGATTAATAATTGAAATAGTATACGATTCATTTGCAAAACTAGAGGAATCGAAATCAGGGCACCTATCCCACTGGGGCATCTATCTCGGCTTTACCCTACACTAATGTGTGTTTCTATATGTTATACATATCTACACTAATATAATAAAGAGGTAAATTTTGTTTTTTTGTTTGTAGGAGGTAATCTCTAGAACTACTAGTCCGATTGGAAAAATTTTAGCAACAATAGAAAGCTGCTATTTTCCTGAGTGACATAGGCTATATTTTATTTACGCGGGCCAAGCCGCTGACAAAAGCTAGTAACATATAGAAACACACACTAGTGTATTATAAGTTGTCGCGTCAGATTGAATAACGTCGCAGTAATGAAACGCGACTTAGTTAACGTAAAACTGAAGGGTATACAATGTTCTTGTGGGCAGCTCACTTACCTATTTGAATAGGAAAAAAATGGCGCATCGTCGAAATGTTTTAGTCCCGATAATCGCCGTAAATAGCTTCGCGTAACAACTAGCTACGGCCGTCATAGATATTGAGATTTTAACGAGAGAAACAGATTTATATTTATTTAAAACTAGCGACCCGCCCCAGCTTCGCACAGGTGCAAAGGTGATATATTATACCTATAAACCTTCCTCTCGAATCATTCTATCTATTAAAAAAAGCGCATCAAAATCCGATACGTACTTTTAAAGATCTAAGCATACATAGGATCTAAGCAACTTTGTTTTATACTATGTAATGATTGTTGTATCGTGTTTGCTTATCTTCCAATTTTTATGTTGTTTTCACTGTTAATATTCCATTTGTATTGATAAACCGGTTAGATAACAAACAATTTTTTAATGTAATTTCCTTATTTTATAACTCCACTAACAACTTGCATTTGATTTCCCCTGAAGTAAAAATTACTATGAGTATCAAATTGGTTACAGGAAGTCGGTGACGGATTCAACAGACAGCAGCGGCCGTGTGTCGTCTTCGGATAGCAGCCCAGCAAGGTCTGGGTCACCAGCGCAGAACACACAGGTTGGTAATGCATAACTATACAGGACATCCACAAACCTTCCCCTTTTGTCCTCAACCTTTTGAAAAGAGAAAATCCTTCGATTGTAGATAGATATAGTGTTGTCTGATGCAAGCAAATGGCTGGCTCTGCCGTAGTTTTGGAATGCAAAAGACAATTACACCGTGGCTCCGCGGCCTATTTCACGAATAAGTTTTAATTCGCTTTCTTTGTATAAATATAACTTTTCTGTATGTGTGTTTGTCACCTAAGGGTCGTAGCACACATATCAAAACGAAAAGGGATCGTCACCGCCTCGCCTTTCGCCTCGGCGTCAAACAGTGGTTCACTTTACGTAACTACGTAACGTTAGCGGAAAGGAAGCTTCGCTCCATCGACTCGGCTACAGCTAGGTGAAGCCGCGCTTACGGCTCGCCGGCCGCTGGTTGACGGCTAAACGTTGTTAGTTTTTATTCGTATTTTGGTTTAAAATAAAATGAATAACACTTTTTTTACGAGTCTACATGCGCGAACGTTTGCAAAAGCTAACTTCACGGTCGCATCTCTCGTGAATCGTACAGTACGAGCGGCAACACAGACCGCGGGCGGAGAGTGGACGAAGATACGTAAGCTAGCGGACGGAGAGCCGTAAGCAGGGGGACGGAAAGCCGACCGCAAGTCGACTGCGCACTGCACCGCGGTTCGTAAGCTTGTCCGAGGCGATGCGATTACGTTACGATTCCGTTTACTTTGCGTTGCAGTAAGGAGTTCCATACAAATAATACTGAACCGCTCGAGTTGATACGGCTACGATCCCTTTCCGTTTTGATATGTGTGCTACGACCCTAACTCCTAAGCGGCTTGACCGATTTGGGAGAACCTTTGTGTGTACATTTAAGTGGAAACCTGTATAGTTTGAAAATACATTTGATCCCGTTATGTGACGCTACAATCAGGTTCTCATTCTTTTCTGACGAAAAGCTGGGTTTCGAATAGGATGTCGGTCGAGACGGAACCGAAGCCGGAACTCCGTAACATAGTCGGGACAAAGCGAGCGGCCTCGCGAGACAGCCTCGGAAATTTGCCGCAGTACGCATGCCGCGCGAGGCGGCCTCGATCTGTAAGGAGGCTGCCTCGCGCGGCAAGGCCGAGCCACCGTGAGCATCGACGCTCAGTTTAACTTGAAATCAAATAGAAAGCACAACTAACACGCAACGATTAAGCGAGGCAAAACACTACCGTCTTGAGTGAGCGCGGCAAACGTACTGAGGCGTCTTTGAGCATCGACAAAAACCGACAACGCTCGGTTCGGGCCGCGGCACGCTCGGCCGAGGCAGCGCATGCGTTTGCCTAGGTCGAGGCACGTCTTGACCGACCGAGGATTTGCCTCGAGAGGCAGCCTCGCGGGGCTGCTCGCTTGGTCATACGCGGCTATTTATAAAGATTTAGCCCTTGGTATAATTTTCTACATTGACTTAATCGAACTAAACTATATATATCATTCTACAGGGCAGTCCCGGCAAGACATTGGAGAAGAAAAGCAGCATGGCGGAACTAGATGCCCTCTCCGTACCAGTGGGAGGCATGAACTTCAGCCGGAAGAGCATCGCTGATCCCACCAGCGTGCAACAGGCTATCAGCGCCAGGTAAGTCATTCTTCTTCTTTTTTTTTATTGATTATAATAATAATAAGGTTGTCGACATGTGGAATGTGGATCAATCGGCTGTCATTGTGCCGATAGTTGTGACCGCCAATGGCCTTATAGCCAAAAGCTTCGACGACCATCTGTCGAAGCTGTCGTTGCGCGGTTGGATCAAGGGCCCTGTGAGGAGGTTCCTGTCTCTGGAGCCCTAACCACCGGTAGCTTGGACTCTGCTCCTGACACCGGCGGACTACTATTTTTTTATATTTTTAAAGGTTTTTTTTATGTGTTTTTTTAAGAAAATATTTAAAAATGTAAAATCATATGTATAAAAAAATAAATAGAGAGATAATAACAATAATAATCGTTTATTGTCAGATATTACAATCCATTATTGTTAGTAACGACATACACAACTTACAAACTAATGTTAGTACACATACATATCTCAATTAAAAATAAATTAAATTTAAATTAAAATGGACTACATACACACTGCACTACTTCTGGACACGGTTTGAGGATAACACTAGCGTCCTCGTCCAGTGTTTCAAAATGAGTCCAACAGTCCTGTCCGCTACTGTTTGTAAGAGACTGTTGGCGCTGCCCCGCACCCGCACCATCAGGGATGCGACACGCTTTCATTATATATATTATCCATGATTATAGGTTTGCGCTTGACCGCTATCTCACCTGATGGAAAGCGACGATGGAACGCGCTTACCTAGAAGTAACCTATTCACTCTTAACTTAAAGATTCCCGGGTTGTAGCCATCAGGAAATACAGACTCCGGCAAGGAATTCCACTCCTGAGCTGTACGCACAATGAATTGTGTGAAATGTATTGCCAATACTGACTATACAGGGTGAATTTGACATCGTCATTCAACTACTAGCTTATGCAAGAAGCTTCGCCAGAGTGAAAGTCGGTTCCTCCATACAAAATTTCAACCCCCGGTTTACCCTCTTAAAGCTGGAGTTTTGTAACATCCGTTCTTAGCGAATGTACACCCTATAAGAGAAACAGCGGCAGACTTACTGACGAAACTCCCCACCCGTTCCTTCTTTGCCTTTCCCACTGACACCAAGCCTTCATTTCAAAAATCGACCCTAGGGCCCAGTTGGCTTCGACCATTTTTACAGAATAATAGTAGCCACAGGTACTTTTCAGGAAGGAAAAAGTGTTTTTTTTTTTAATTACCCTTTGTGTTGGTGGGTTTCTGTTTCAGAAATTCAACTTATTGTTTATGTTTGCTTTCTTCCATTTGCGCGCACTTGTAACGCGCCGTCAACTACTCGGGTTTGGTCCTTAACAGATTACTCATTGCTCATTGTCTACTCATTGCTCATTGTCTGCAAATGCACTCTTATGGTGGCCGGTAATTGGTGAGTCTGGACGTCCGGGGCTGTCTCCTATCACATTTTTGTTACTTGGCCAAGGTCTTCTCCGTACTTTTTTTTACTACTTAACTTTTTTGATAATTGATCGATCGTCTGTCGGCAGGATGTGCGACGCAGAAGGCTCGGCGCGGCGGCGCTTAGTGCGCAACCAGTCGGAGGGCGAGCCGGCGCCGCGCGAGCGACGCGACGCGGCGGCGCGGCGCCGGCCCGCATACGGCGTCATAGGGGATGCTGCCTGCATGGGGGACCATAAGGTACATGAGTCACCAGTCGAAACAATGCGTCCGCTTAGCTTCCCTCTTCACTGTTCCGCACCCACGTAGGTCACCGTAATTAAATAACAAATGTTTGTTCCAATTGGACCGCGACGCAATGGCGTTCGCGTTTATTATTTTTTTTAACTATAAAATGCACGAAATGCCGTAAAAAATACTGTGTCACTTCTTTCAAAGAAACAATGGAAATTACAAAATCATAATTATCTACATCTGACACAGTATTAACTGTCAAGCCGCATTTACACTTTCGCGAGAGTGCTCAACACGCATGTTTGAATTTTGACATGATTGTGTGAAGTAATGAGAATGGATAAAGTGATAAATGAGTATTTTACAGGAAGTTTGAAAGTGAGTGAAAAGTTGAAGGAAACCGTTTCTCTTGGCATGATCAGGAGGTATAAAACGCATGTTACTAAATAAGTTAGGACGGTAGGTTGAAAGCTGAGCGAGCCAATGACTTGTAGGTAGTTGTCAGTCGTTGCATACTAACTACCTACAAGTCATTGACTCGCTCGGCTGACGTACCATGGATACCGCTTTGACAACGGTGGTGATGACGAAATAAATTACACAACGTAATGCACCGGAAATCACAGCTTTAGCGTGGCTTCCCACAAAGTGCATCGGTGATTTGGCGACATTTGGAGCCTTGGGGGAAGCCTATGTCCAACCGAAATAAATTTTCTTAATCTTGTTGCTTTAAAACCTCGACAGTGTTAGTATAAGTAATGAAATATTTGTTGTCCCCAGCCGATCTACCTGCGTGTCCTGCTGCAGAGCGAGCGAGGTAGGCTGGCGCTGTGCTGCCCCCCCTCCCCCTCGCGCCCGCGCCTGTCGCGCCTGCTCACCGACCCCGACCTGTACGCCAGCAGCCAGCTGCTCGCGCACGACAACGGCACCTGCCCCGATAACTTGTCCGACGAACTGCGCAGAACCCGCACTGGCTCTCTAAACGAGTCCATGTTAAGGATACCTCACGTCGAAATCACTAGCGCAGATTTCTCCAGCTTCGACGGTGTCTTCGTCAACGATGTTGACAACACTCTCCTCTGCGTCAGACAATGCGTAGACCCTTACACGCCAGAAAGTGTAGACTCCCACAGTCCTAACGTAGAAGCATCATCAGGTTCCGAAATTTCTATAGAAGTGCCTATATCGTCTGGTAAATCTACCAAGTTGAGTCGAGATAGGAGCGTGTCGCCGACTCAGTTGAAGAGTCGGTTAGATAAGTTGTTGTCTGATAAGGATGATAAGGGGGTTATGAGGAGGTTGGGTCGCGTGAACAGTCGGTCGTCGTGCAAGTCGGAAGGGTCGAAGGTCGGGGCGTTATGTTGCCTGGCACTCAAGTGCTACGGATTCTGTCGGAGGAGCGCGGCCTCCCAGAGTCACATGCGACTCTAGCCCTTCTGTCGCGTTCTTAACTTGAATTCAGATACCGGGTTTCTGAATTCAGAATTCGGAATTTGTGTATCTTAATTCAGAAACCTGGTGTAAGTTTTTGAACTACAAAGTTGAGTTGAGATCTGTAGGTTAGACCCGGTTTCCGAAACGCAAAATTAATGAGGCAGATTTTTAAAGCGAATGGTTTATTATTAGAAAATCACATCACTAAAGACTCGCTTGGCAATTTGTCTTATTAATTTTGAATCGCTCTTAAGTAATATAAACCTTATGGGCTTAAACTTAATGTTCATATTTGTATGAAACTCTTAAACGTAGTCAAGTTTCAGCACGCTTTATAGATCTCAGTCTCAATGTAGCACTCAAAAATGAACTTAAACTGAATATAAATAAAGTAGATAATTGAGTATCAATGCAATATAAATGATATAAGAATCTGAATTCAAGTACAGCTTGTAGTTTTAGTTTTGTGATTCGATTATTTTGTGTTTTGAGTCGATTTTTTTGACGATTATTATCTTCGATATTTCTTTTTTATTTTACTTAAAAATATGACGATAGAAAATCTTGAATTTTTTGTACCTTGCTTTGTTGACTATGATTTAATTTGATTTTGAATTAAGCATTTGGAGTAACGAAACTTACCTTAATGTTACTTGAATGGCAAAGTTGCACAGTTTTTAGGCCAAAATAGATTTTGACCGACTTCAAATTCTTAACTCACAAGCCGGCCATTACTTTTCTTCGAAGATAGCAATCGTTTGACAATGCATTGTGTGTGCAATTTTTTTTTCTTGCACTGATTTGACTTACTTATTTTGTTGTTAAAATAATTAATTATTATTATTCAACCTTGTAAAAAGGTTGTGTTTGACCAAATATGGTAATACCTTACCATGGACGCGCATGGTAACATTATCTAATACCGCATGCATTTCTTAACATATCAATGTCCAAGAGAATCTTAATTTAAATAATTTTTCAATTATTTTGTAATATATCTTAGAAAAACACTATGTGCTTACAACTAGTCGATATTTTTAATCGCGACCTCCCATGTCACCACTCTAAAAATATTCGATGTTCGAATCCATAGAGTGATGTTGAACTTAATTTTTATTTTAAAAAAAAACCGTTTCTGAATTGAGAATTTTGACTTCAGAATGTACCTTTAAAGGTGCTGATAGACCTAAGCAATCACTTGTAACAGAACATCGAGCATTCGCCGTTTTTAAACTTGTCGAATTGAACAACGAGCCGAACCAAGCATAGAGCCAAACATTGCTACGAACATTTTCATGAGCACTCTAGCGAACGAACTGTCCTTCTCTAGAATGCTCGCCAGAATGCTTGATAGCACGCTCGTCAGAACGCTTGATAGAATGCTCGCTAAACGCTCTCGTTGTTCTGTAATGTAACATTCGCAAGAATGCTCATTACAAGTGAATCAACTATCAGCACCTTTACAATAAAGTTTAACAGTTTTAAAAACATGTTCAGAATACTATTTAACAAATACTCAACGTCAAATTCTCCATTCAGAAATCGGAATAAAGCATATTCATTACATTTCAGCGATTATTCCTAATACTTATTATTCCTAAATTCCATTATTATTATTAATAATTTATTGCTTATTTTTATAGGGGGGTATTAGTACTCAATGCAATAAAATAACCTAGTTTTATAATTTAATTTGATTTTACTTATAAATTACTCAGCTAATTTAAAATAAAAATTATACCAAATAGTTTATATAAAATCTAGTCTGTATGCTCAAGTGGTAAAAAAAAATACATAAATTTAATTTATGGAAATAAAACTTTTTTGACTTATTCTAAACTTGAAAGTGTCGATCAAATTCGGAACAAAAATTAAATACTCGAATAATAGTTATTTTTATAAAACTGAATCCTAGTTGGGCCACATCGTTAGATAATTTCCCAGTTTTTATCGGACATAGGTAGAAACACTTTTGTGTTCTCTATACAGACAAACCATGCTTTCTTTAAAATATTATTCTTATTTCTACTTTCAAAAATACCACAGGCCAACGAAAAAAATATTTGTAAACTTTTTAAACCAATTTACGCCAAATCCTATGTATTTTAGGTGCTGAATCCATTATTTAGTATTAATTTTTTTTATCACCCCACCCATAGAGAATTGGGGAATTCTCAGACAATATGACATCCATTGTAATAATAATTTGGAGAAAATTGATATAAATTATAAATATTTACAACATTTTTTTATTTACTTAAACTTTTTACTAAAAAAGTATTGAATTATTATAATGCGACTGAAAAGTGCTTACATTTATTTTTCTTTTTATTTACAACAAATACTTGTTATTTTAGAGTACGAATAAAAAACATCTAGGTTTTATACAGTGACGCAATGGTCTATCAAAATATCTCTGAAGAAAACAAACAGCTGTGCAGTTTATTAAAACTACCCACCAAATAATATTTGATTTTATTGCCAACCACAACACTGACACAAATGATTAAACACAAACATAAATGATTTGATTGACTAAAATATATTGCCAATTATATGAATTTTAATGCAATTAATAATTTATTTCACTATATTGTTACGAACGTGAGTAATCAAATGCCGGTTTACTAGTAGAGAGATTTATTTTCCACAAACAAAACACAAACTTAGTCCAATCGTCAATAAACCACTTCGTAATGCACTCTAGAGATCCGTAAAAATATCGCTTAGGTCGTCGTATGGATGAAACAATCTTCACTTGACTTGGGTAGTTCGCTCTTGATCGCTGTCGAAATCAAAACTGACTCACGTCCGGCCAGCGGGCACGTATTTATACTCAGAGCCAAGAAAATTCTAGATACCGAAGGTTCGAGGCCGCGCCAGAATAAAAGAGAACAAAAGAAACCGTATCGCGGAGCAATAAATTATTCTTATTACCTACCGGTAGGTAACTACTCGACCCCACGACTCATACGAATTTCGACTCTATAGTAAAAGACTGAAGGTACAAATTCCTTTACCAAGTTACTTAAGTACCTACAAAAGTTCTCAGAATTATTGAGTACCTACTTATACGTGTCCGATTTTTCTAGAATTTGCTAGGCCCTGGTACGTACTTCTATTCTGGAGGTTTCGACTAGCAATGCGTTTTAATTATTCGGTGATACTCTCAACTTTGTCGAAGAAACGACGTGTTCTATTTTTACGGCGTAACAATATTAAAATATGAGAAATCTGTGGGTGATACAAATTTTTTAATATTATCTTCGGAATCAGCACATTTAATTACATAAAAATCAAGAAAAATTATTGCAAAAGCTTTTTCATCGTTGGCCGGTGTACTTATTATAGTTTTTTGGTCAAAAATATTAATAAAATCAAATCAGCTCAAAGCATTTGTTGAATATAAACCATTTACAGGTATTTTTAAAGTTTCTCATTCAGGAAAAAGAAGCTTATTGCTCATTCCTAAATATAGATCTCTTTGGTAAAAGACATGCAAGAAACTCTATTGAAACTCTCTTTTAAATCATTTTATGAGTAACAAAAAGTTTAGTCTTCCGCTAACGTTTAAGCAAAAAGTGTTATTTATCATTAAAAGTTTAATTTCTCATTTTACTATTGACAAGATTTTTTATCAAGTAAAGATTTCTTTCAACTTGAGGAAAAAAATATTTTATGTGACAACAAAGTTACTAAAACCACCGTGTTCCTACACTGGTACCCAACTCCTTCAGTTTACCATAGACAGCATATTCATCTTAGAATCTGTCAAAAAATTCAATCACTATTTACTTAAGAGTATTATAATGATAATTGGTTTTCATTTTTAATTAACTTAAAATTAACAGTCACTGTCACTATTAGTTACCATTATTTTTTGGTTTAAAGTCACTATTTATTTTAAGACTGGTAACACTTTTTAACTTAATTATTTTTATGCAGTGGTAAGACCTAGCGTATTATAGTAAGGGTAAAAAGCAGATTTCATTATTAAAGATTAATTATTACTTAAATAAATTATGATCTTGATAAACAAAATTTATAGCTGTAGTTTTTTAGTAAGTATTTTTTTTTTTTTTTTTAAACTAGTAGCTTAATAATTTATTCGAATCGTTACCATACTCTTTAAAAATGAATTATCCTAATACTCGTTTCAGAGATTTTAGCTGAATTTTTATTTAGAGATAAAGAAATGACTAAATATGTTGCAAAGCGCATATCTCGAGAGCAATTTGGATGAACATTTTTTTTAAAACTATTTGTTGAAATCTCAGAAAGGAAAATACATGGAAAGCCATAAAAAGTACTTTTTCCTTACTTTCAAACTAGCAAAGAAAATTGCAACATCATAAATAGAAAGTCGAGGCAAATCTACTCAATACAAAGTAACTCAGAAAAGTCTTAAAACTGGAGGAAGGAAGAACTGTCCAGTGAGAAAATAAAGATGGACGACCTGAATTGTGACGTCATCACCATTAAGTTATGCGAGTACAAAAGAAAAAGCACCTACCACGCGCTCAATCTTCTTCATAGCATAATTAGCTTTTAAAAGTTCCCACTGCTGGGACTCAGACCGGTCTGTAATCCACCACGCAGACCCAGTGCGGGTTGGTGGATGTCAAATGTCTTATTTAACTTATTTGTTGGGTATAAAATATTGTACAGTCTGTAGCCTAAATACCTAACCCCACCCTCTTTGATAGCTTAAAGGAGTGGGTTTGGTAACTTAGGGTAGAAATCCTACAAAAGTAATACGTAAGGTCTTGCCATTGCTATCTCGAGTTATTACTTAAGTCTTCTATTTATGTAAGCTACACCCCGACGTGGTGTGGACTCGAAATAATAAAAGTCATCTGCACTGATACCTTTATAGTTTTATTTTTGTTTTGTTTGCGCATTTTTTTTAGTATTAATTTTGAGTAACATGCATGGTGATGGCTTAGAGTGAAAACCTCGGTGTCTAATGTTAGGTAATTTTATTTTAATACATTTTTGATAAGGAAAGCTTATAACGGACAAACTTGTATCACGCAAAATTTTTGATATAGATAAATTTGTAGCACAAACTCTGATTAGTTTGGGACTAGATGGCGTTGTTTGAAAGTTATAAAATATATTATTATCATTACATTTAAAAATAATTATGTACTTATTCTTTACATTTTTAAATATTTCTTAAAAAGATATTTGAAAATAGTAGCTCATCGGGAACACGCTCGAAGCTACTGGTGGTCAGGGCTCCTGAGAGAGGAATCTCCAGACAATACGCGTTGTGTCTTGAAGAAGTACTTGTTGTGCCATCAAAAATGTCGAAAAAATTAAAGAACAAGAGAAATAAGTGTTTGAGTGATTCAAGAGGAAGGTTTATGCGCATAGTGCATAATGCGTGCATAATATATTCAATATCAGTACCCGTGCGAAGTTGGGGCGGGTCGCTAGTGAAAAATAATTTATTTCGCAGTTAAGAGGTTTTCACTATAAGCCATCGATGATTATTTCCAACTCCAGCTAGTTTTAGTGTTGCCATTGTAAAATGCTTTATGTATAATTAGATGGCATACATTTTGTTGTTTGTGTATTTTTCAGTTTGATGTTGTCGTTGTTCGCTTTGCTTGTAAGTATTGTTTTTGTTTTTATTTTGTACTGTGTGTGTGTTATCTGAAGTATTTTGTTTTTTTTTTATTAGATTTAGCTGTAATTTGAAATTAGAACTGTAGTTGTTTCTTATAAATTCTCAAGGTGAACCAATGTCCTAGTAAGGGTTTTGGTAATCCAATAGATGCGAGACGCTCAGGACTAGTCGTGGTAGCAACACCTGGGAGGGGGGGGGCTATGCCCAAAAGATCTAATGCTGGACATAACCCCCCCCCCCCGCAGTATGTCTAGTAGCAGTGTTTTCAAGTTTAAATGTTTTTAGACTATTTTAGAAAACCTGTGCGTCTAGAATCCTCCTATTATTATAATTTAATAAATCCATGTAAAGAATTAATTCTAAATGCAGCTACAAAAGTTATATAAAAAATATATATAATAAAAAAGAACAAAAATAATATATATATTTTTTTACATCCTCAGGCAATTTCCGTCAGGAGTTCCATTCTGAATCATCTCCGAAGCACATCAAACCAGAAGACCCGGAGACGGTCACTGAAACTGTAGCAGACTCGCCCAACTCACGGTACATACACTTCAACCTTGACAGCCCTAACAGCATATTTAAAGAAACAGACATATAATCATTTTATTTACATATAAATTGTATATTTACTGGTTTAAGGAACCTTCTGTTGGTCACATTCTCTGTAATAAGTACTATAATCGACGGTATATGAAATTACTTTCTTTATGTATATAGAAAGAGGTTAAAATCGCTTGCATTCGGTTGCATTGGTCAGTTCACTACGAGACGCGACGCCACGAGACGCTACATGCACATTTTAATAGAGTGACTCAAAATAGAACTTTATTTACTACGCGAAAAGATACACATTTCATTGTGAGAATTTAGAATTGATTGCTCCATGCAGCGCTGCGCCTCGTGACGCCTCGCGGCGTAACGCGACGCAGCGGTGCATCACTGGTCCGTGCGGCGTGATTTTAAGGTCTCTGCACACAGCGGGCGCCGCGCCCGCTGTGTACAGAGGCCTTTACTATGCGCCTCGCAACGTTACGACGCGTCTCGCGATGTCGCGCGAAGTCACTGGCCTTTTCCTGCATCGTCGCGTCGCGTCGCGTCTCGTTGTAAACTGATCTTAAGATCGTGTGTTTCCGACTAAGTATTCCATTTAGTTTAGCTCTTTAATCCCCATAGATGAAGAGCTGCCCAAATGGAGTACTTGGTCGTATATATGCGAGAATTTGTCGTTGATTTCGACGTAGGCGGTTCAAAGTATAATATACGTTTACCTTAACGGCAGATGCAGTCGTAAAAGCGGGGAAAAAATGACGAGATATTCTGTCATGTTTTTTTTTTCGTCCCAAGTTTCATGACTGTGTCTGAAGCGGGTTTTGGCATTGGGCTCTTATTAAAGTTACTTGGTAATACCTAGTACGTGAAATAACATATAGAAAATTCAAACAGTAAGATTAAAGGTAGAACTACACTGCGCACACGTGTATCACTCTGCCCTGCGTTCAAATTTGAGGTTGGAGTTGACTCTAATGACGTCACAGGGTAGATACCCTACACTCACATTTTTGAACGCAAACGTCAAGTTCTATTGTCAATGGCTTACTCCAAACTACCCTGCTAGAAGTTGGAGTCACTTAGGTTAACTTTAGGGAAGCTACTCCATTCATAAAAGAACGACTCTGGGCTACAAATCTACACTACTCTGGTCATTTGAACACAGCCCTGGGCGCGTCGGTCTCCATACATTTTATATGGAAACTAGACTTGTAGAGCTACACTTGATGTACAAATCAGGCGTGTTACACGTGAGCGTAGGTCTAATGTAGTTCTAGCTTTATTCTCAATGTTCTCAATTGCCAAAATCCTAAGTATTTGCTTTACCAACTGTTGTTCCTGTCAAAAAAAGTATATAGAATCTACTCCCTACATAATAAAGTAAGTAATCGCCAATTACTTAACAAGTAAGGATATTTCGAAATTTAAATTTTTATCATTTAAAAAAATAAAAATATATATTTTATTACACTACAGTAAACCATTTGTAAAAAATATATAATCTCTTTTTGACTATCTAGTAATGACATTCCAAAATATTAATAAATAAATGTGTATTAGTATTCGTTATTTTTACGAATTATGTATTTACAATAATGATTACAATTAAAGTAGACGTTAGGTACTTCAATTGTTATCATTTCGATTTATTAATTAAAAATAATTGAAATACTCATCTAGTTTTAAGATTGTTATTTTAATAATTGCTGTTCTCGCTCTCTCTCATTACTATTTTATAATTATTAAATAATTTAATTTATTTAATGTTTAGGATAGAGTCAGGGATTTACCACAGGGTACTTTATTTGCGATTTTCGATGTTTTGCGTGTATGTAAATATATATAAAAAAAAACTTAATAAATCGACAGTAATTTGGGAGTTCTGTACTACAATATATTAATACTAGCGTAAAAATAAAGCTTACAATTTGAAATCACTTAGACACGTGTTTTTAGATTTGACTTTATAAAAAAAAGAACATCTGGTGGAAAATTTACAAATAATTTTAAAATAACAAACTCCCAGATATTTTACATAAAAAAAAAAATTAGAAATAGATTGTGATCGGTGTCTATTTAATATCGCCAATAAATAAATCAAATAATAATTAAAATATATTATTAAAATGATAAGTACTTAATAATAACTAGCCCTCCAGACATAATAATACGATGCTCATCACTATTGTGATAATCAGATACGAATCATTCGCCCACCATCATAATAATGTAGATTAAAATAATAATATTTCCATCTTCTTATATACATAGGTATATAAATCTTAACAATTTCGACAAACTTCTTTCAAAATGTACAAAAGTCAGACTTGGACTTTTTAATAATTACGTAGCACTATGACACAAAAACAACTATATATTTGTATGTATATATTATCCCTATATTTAGAAATATCTATTGTACCTATATTAAAATTACATTATTGTTAAAATCAAATAGTTATGCCACACATTTCTTTGTTAGCCACGTGATCAACCTTCATATCTTATAACTAAGCAACAGGAAAATGAGATAGTCTAAAAAAACTAATTCGGTTTACAACGTCAAACAAGAGCAAGCGAAGCGAACTCGAAATTGTAGAGCACTCTGACACGGGCAAGTTAGGTTATAAAGTTAAGTCGGGAACTCCGAACTTTATTGGTATCTACTGTATTTTTAAGCCCGTGAAGCCCGTTCGCTGCGACTTTTGAAATTGGCTGCCATTATCGAAATTCGATCGGGAGAATTAAGTATTGTTTTTATCATAAAAAATATACAGTGTGGAGTTCGTTCAGGATATGCAATATCATTTTTCCTGTTTGGCATGCGACTTTAACGTGGCTAATATTTTGGTCATTACCAAGCTCTCCAGGCAAAGAAAGAAGGGCATAAAAATGATTTTACATAATAAATTATATAAACATCGTACCACTCATTAAGTATACGCTATTTTGAGAAGATTTTCAAATTCTATCTCCATCGCATACAAAATCTCAATCGGTTAAGTAGTTCCTGAGATCACAACAAATAATCTCAACTGTAAAATAAGATTTTATTCTTATAATATAAGAATAATAAATTATAATATGAAAATAATTTATATTATAAAGATAAGATTAAATTATTTATAATATGTTACAGTCAATGATGTTAAATATTTCAATAATCTTCTAAAGTAAAAACGTATTGGACTGGTAATTAAAAAAAAAAACTAAAGTTAAACTTTAAATTTTTCTTCAACCAACCTAACAGAGCGTTCAGCAAATGTTTGTAATTTTAAATTAGTTTAATCTGGTCAAAATTATTTTCAGAACAATTCTAAACTTTATATAAGTTTTAATAAATTAACAGTTTTGACTGTGACATATGTATATGTCGACGCTATTTCGAATAACACGCCGTATTACAAATTGGCGCGCCAGATTGAAAAACGTCACTGTCGTTTCAAATTAAATAAATAGGTACTTATTTGTTTTTCTTTCAGCCTAATTACAATCTGGCTGATTAAGATATCTGCCTCATGTTAATATAATGGTACAATTATATTGTAATATAACTGCAATATTTTTCAATCCGGCGCGCCAACTTGTAATGTATTATATATAATACGGCTGCAATATGTATATATTTATGAACACGTCATTTCTTCCTTATAATAAATAAGCTTTTATTAGAATACTATTTCTATATATATATTATAGTTATAGTGATGTTTGTGGCAAGAATTTAATAGTTACTTATATGTGGTACGAATGTATCGCCATCTATGGCGTCACTTAAGAAGTACAGAAATCCTGCATCGCGCAATCAAAGTTCTCCGCGCGATTTGAACATATACGACAGTCCGAATTCAACTATCGGACAGTAGCCCACCAGACTATAATACCTGTCTGGTCGGAGGATCCTCCCTTTTCAATGAAGGTTTGCGGGACTTTACTCTCCGTTCCGCACACCTCCTATCGAGTATTCAGTAGATAGATCTCATAGAATATTCTATTTCTTGTCTATTTCGCTCCATCGTCGACCGCATCGTCGCTTTCCATCAGGTGAGATAGCGGTCTAGCGCGAACCTATAATCAATAAAAAAAAAAAATTACGGCTTGAATCTAAAATTCTATATCTAGTCAGTGAAACTCTGATACGTCCTCCCGAAGCGCGAGATGTATTTGGATGATATCCCTCTTAAAAAAAAGTGAGAAGTGAAGTTTAAACTCTATGTATGTCATAGTATAGCATAGCATCAACCTTATAATGTTCCCACTGTTGGGACTCAGGCCTCCTCTTTAGGAGAGGCAATGGACCATAATTCACCACGCCGGCCCAGTGTGGGTTGGTAGATGTCACATGTCTTCGAATTTTTGGTTCTAGGAAATGCCGGTTTCCTCACGATGTTTTCGTTAACCGTTTTAAGAGCGTAATGTATGTCACAGACAGCAAAATATATCATAAGCGTAGTACAAATAGCGTCTAGTGCCTTAGGCATAGCTGTCTCTCTGTGTGGGATTAGTATTAATAAATATACTATTTATTATACGAGCGGCTTAATGAACTTCGAACATTAAATATTCATGGATTATATACGACCCTAGTATTATAGAGGCTAAGTGGTGACCTCTGGGGTGCGGTCTTCTGTCAGAAGCCGTGTGAACAAGGTCTAGTCTCGGGGACTGTCTCACGGCTCGCTGTGTGAAGTGAACGCCTAAACTAAAGGGTGCATCATAATAAATAAGTTGTATACAGAGTCAGGGAGGAGGGTCTAGGAGCGTGAAAATTGGCACAAGGATTCTTTTTATTGCGTAAGTGAACACTAAGAAAGGATTTCCCTAAGGGAATGAAACGAGGCTCAAAAGTTTGTATGGAGAAACCTACTACACGCGGATGAACCCGTTAGGAAGAAAGCTAGTAATAAATAAGTTGTATACAGAGTCCCTTCAGCTTTAATAATGATCGGCATCTTACGCCGACAAGTATAGGATCTGCCTTTTAATGTTCTCACAGCTGGGACTCAAGCGTCCTCTCTAGAAGGGGAAAAGGGCCTTGACCCACCACGCAGGCCCAGAGTGAGTTGGATGTCGCATATTTTCAAACTTTTGATCCTAAGACATGACGAAATGCTGCGACAAGTATTATTTATTATACTCATATTAAATTCTTGTCACTCATCAACTACGACTACAAAATCTTAAATTGTCTAAAATATTAGTTTTAAGTAATTCTAGAGCCATATCATTATCACTGTCGTGACTATCAACAGTACCTGCCTTAGCATTAATTATATACATTATTTTATTAATTATAATGTACATTTTATCATTTTAAAACGTCACTAAAAGTACATAACTAAAATTGTAATAATTACTTATAAGTATATTATCATATTTCATTATTTAATAAGCTTCTAGTCAGTGTAAGATTTAAATAAATTATATGTCTAGAGATTCAAATACGCTAGCCAAAAATAACTAGCATTGTAAACTATATGTGTATATGTCAAGCAAAAATATAAAGAAATTAGATAGTGATGGCTTCATATAAAACAAAAGGCGATTATGTATAGAATGTCATGTAGGAATTACTACTAAACGCAGAAATATTGTTCTTAAACTGAAGAAAACTTAGGGCCAAATTCACTAATAAACTAATCGCCTTTATTTAAAACACAATTTGTTAATAATATAGCGCTATCGGAGGATATGTTTGGCCAAAGCCTGCTGAAATTTGTATAAGCGGCTTAAGTAATATTGAGAAGTGTCCGGACTTATTACATAATTTTATATATAATTTTAATTATTTTTAGAACATTATCATGTATTTTTAGTGTTGGCTATAGCATCGCCTTGGACCCGTCTCTAAAGATGTTATAATAATTGTTCTCAATAAAGAAATGAATAAATAAATTTGAGCGTGTAATCGATATTATAGCTTCCTTTTGCGTTCCAAATATAAATAATCGCGATTAGTTTTATTGGTGAATTTGGCCCTTGATCAGAATTAAATTAAAACTTAGTTGCATTTTAGATTTATAACGCAGTCTTCAAAAACTGACGGTTTCTCTCACGAGTATAAAACTATGTAGGTACATACATTATTTGACGACAAATTAATCAAAAAGCTAATTTGCTGCAGGATTATACCAAAGCAAAGAGCAACTTATGAACTTAACTTAGAAGAACATATGAAAAAATATTTGATAATGACCCATGGGAAAAAAAACACAATGAAGTATTAATAAAATTTACTTGCCAAAAAATTAACGTTAGTTCCACAGCCTCGCATGTAGGTTCAAAGTAAAAGACAGCTGAAATTTATGTCCTAACTGCAATTAAAAGCATAATCTAGCAAAAATGCGTTAGATGTTCTCTATGAACTAAATTCTACAAATGATAAATACTATTTTACTCAAATAATGTTGTATTTTAGTGGCATATATAGGGTGTAACGGAAATGGATGGCAATAATTATTTTTATTTTAATATTTTACAGACTGAAAATAATAATATGTACAAACAGATAGAAAACAAAACTCATACGGCATCAAAAAACTTCATCACATTGGGAAATGTGCCCAGAACGCTGGCAGCATTGCCATGTTGGATGGCAATATCTGTACGTACCTGTACACAGTAATACAAACAAACTGGATTAAAAAAATATTTTACATATTTGATTTTAATGTTGTATTTTATACACCTTTGCAGTGTGTGTAAAATATATAAATAAATAATAATATTTTATTTACTGTTTCTGCCCACAAAAATGAACAACTTTCTTTAAAAAAATTGTTAAAAATAGTGGCGTACAAAATTATCATTCGTTGAAAATAAGTATGGGAAATGGATCAACTATTTTTCTCCATTGACTGTGACTTTCTTGAAGAAACTTGGACAGAAGCAGTATTTGAATTAAGGCAATCAATTACCGTTACACCCTATATAATATAAATGTATATGATTATGCAAACTTTATAGAAACAATTTTAAAAATCTAGTTGTTTAATAACTAAAATACAAATTAACGAACACCAAAGTTGAGAGATTTTACTATTATATCAATGTTGTATTCAAATTCTTAGGTAAAGAAATGTTAGATAATGTTGTAGGCCTCAAAATAAATCATAGATGTTTAATATTCGTCCATATTTTTACCTGAAAAAAACTATTTTACCACAGCAAGAATTTTGACTTGATTGAAGAAAATTTACCGTAGATTACAGTTTTTTTTAATGTTATTTTTTGACTCGATGTTCCCATCCTAACGTCTAAACTTTATAAAACTTATACTGAAAATACCTTATAATTATAAAAATAATGAATATAAGTCACACTAGTCACTATTAAAAGAAAGAAACTGAAATATCTTTTCAGATACCTACTTTGCTCTTGTGGACAAAACTACGAATACTTGGCAATGCATCTCTTAAGATACATTACCCATATATCTCCAAAAAATAGACACATTTTATATAAGATTAAATAAAATAAAAATAATACTTACTTCCAAAAATAAATTAAATATAAAAAAACTAATTCCATTCTTTTTTTCTCTGCTAAGTGAAAGGTATTTTGAATAATATTCAATAAAAATTGTTTAACTGTTTTATTTAAATTCAACATGCAGCTGTAAACACATTTACATAGACCAATTTAATTAATTTTGTTAACGACCACGATTATAATATCGTTTCCTATGTTCAATTAGCCACGTTACCTAAACAATCATAATAATGAGGGCACAAATTACAACATCCGAATTAACTACCACCATCCAATGTGAACTTTTGAGGTCTACAACATATAGCAATATTTTATTATGGCGGCTTCAGATTAGTGGCGTGAAGCACCATAAACAGGCGTGAACATGAAGTGTGTTACATAATGCCGAAAAACGTAACCATGACTAACACTTTCCCGAAAGTTATTAGTAAACATACGACGTGTTCAGTGGCGTGGCTAGTCCCACAGGAGCCGCGTATCAAAAGTCGTTCGGGGGCCCCGTATAAAAAAAAATGTATTGTAATGTATTACAAATGCTTAGCTGCCCTATGAGACGGTTGTGGATAACATGTTGCGAATTTTGCCTAGGTCAGGGCCCGTTTTTTTTTTCGTTGTAGCGTGCATTCGTTGTTACGTGTTTCGGATTGGTAAACTTTCGGGAAAGTGTTATTCGAGGTTACTTTTTTCGGCATCACGTAACACACTCTTGGCGTGAATTCATTGCACTAATGTGGAGCCGCCATTAAATATTTGTGCGTAGGAGCATATTTTGCCAAACTACCGAATTGTTTTGAAAATATATTGTTTGTATATTTATAGGAAATAGATCACATCTCTACGCGTTATTTCACTTGGATCTGTGCTGTATCATGGATAGTCAATTTTAGTCATTCTATTGTAAACGTATTACTTGTATTTCGTTTTCGAGCGAAGTAGGTGGCCGTTCCTAAAACTTGACACACAAAAGAATTGCAAACAAAAAAACACTCATGTCACGTTCTTTTTTTATCAACAAAAAATCTGATAAAGGTGTATTTTGACCACTCGCAAAATATTAGTATATACTTACCCAATTTCTTTAAATTGGGCATGTAGGTTCTAATATGTTTTTTTTATTAACAAACTTGGGAAAAGGAAATTCAGAATCGTAAAAAATACCAACATATATTCGACGGAAGAGGTCAAAGATAATTTCTAAAAAAAAATCTGCGTTGTATACATAAATGCATTTTATTGTAAAAACAGCATGACGATCACGGTACAAAAAAAACCTGACTCACCAGTGCAGATGTATCAAAATTGGCATATAATAATTAGGTAGGTACCTATTGCTGACCTTGTCTACATGATGTCATGCAAACCAGAATTCATATTTAAATGTTATTTACCCACTGCAAAATTTTACATTGCAACCAAGGTGGCATTATGGAACCGAGCGATACAGAACTTCCACTTGTATCAAACGAAGTTTTTCAATACACTTACAAAGACACAAATAAACGGGGTTTGACCAGCTACTCGCGGGGACTTCCGCGCCCAGCTTGATACGATAAAATTATAACAAACGTACTTTTCCGCACTAGTGCGAAAAATAGTTTTGGAGTAAATGTATTGAAAATATACGCAATGTATATCTTCAGATAAACTGCTTTATCAACTGCTCAGATTTCATTAGTTGATGGAACCAGTCATTTTATATCGTTTATGACTCGCTTGGAAATAAAAAAATACATTAAGTTAATTTCTAATGCAATCTATGTAAGTGCATAAGTAATAAAACGGCCACCTTACGTCGCTCGATAAAGGCTTCTGCAGACAAGCATTTTGATAGAATCGAAAAATGTTGTACACACAAAAAAATCTACGCGAAAGCTACGGGCCCGAACAAGGACATTTTCCCAATAGATCGCGCTAAACTCGACGTTTTTAGTTTATTTTGCTTTAATGTATCTAAAAAGCATCATAACTTATGATGCTTTTTAGATACATTAAAGCCAACAAAATAGTAAAAATTGGACATACCACTTTTTTTAACCTAAATTATTGCCCTAAACCGCCGTATTCCAAAACGCGATTTAAATCAGTTCTGGAACTATTACTAGTGTAGCGTCCTCTATGGCGTCATATAAGAACTAATCAAAGCAAACAAAGTTCTCCGCGCGCTTTGAACATATAGAGAGTGGGCAGTAGCCCACCGTCTGCTCGGAGGTCCCTTTCAACGGATGTATGTGGGATTTTAGTCTCTGTTCCACATCAACTCCGTTTAGTACCAATTAAACCCGATCTAAATGTATTTGTAAATATTTTAGATCGCGCCTTGGAATAAGCCGATTTATGTTTGATAATAGCGACTATAATTACTACCTATGCGTTCCAGTAGGATCGATTGGCAGGTGCAGGTTGCATGTGACGTCTCGCCGTTCTGTCAAATCGAAGATATTGTTGTAAAATTGAAGAACTCGGAGACGAATAAAATTGAAAAACTGGATTCTGATTAAACTTTTTTAGTTCACAGTTCGTAAATAAATTATTTTTTTTCGTAAATAAACTGAATTTTAAAAACATCTTGCCTCGATTTGACAGTCCTATTCTCATTTGAAACGCATTGTACAGCCTTGTTTGGGCCCGTAACTTTTATTTAAAAGCGTTGTCGCATTGTCACGCGCCTGTCTGCGGTAGCCTTAACGAATATTGTTAGTGTCTGTGTCTATCTATAATACTCTTTAGATGAGCAATTTTCAACTACTTTATTGTTGTATATCTCTATATCTAGTCATTTTATGTGTATTGTGATCGGTGTGATTAAAACGTGAAAAAATATTATTGGACATTTTTATTTTTAACATTAAAACCCAAAGCTCTTAGGTCTTTGTCGTCCTCCTTCGGCGAAGCAGTAATGCTAGCAAAGGAGGAGGCCGACCGCATAAGGCAAAGGAGCTCACGCCCTAGACGCTGCCGCGATTCCGATCCCGATTTCCGGCAACTGTAGGCGCAGGCTTGCGGACGGTGAGCAATGGGTAGCTCGCCGTCCGGTTGTCTAGTAATAGTCCGGACCAAGCCAGTCGTCGACGCGCTCTGTTCCCGCGCGCCTCAAGGAGTTGTCAGCAATTAGAGGCCCAACTGCAGGCCCGAAGCCTACTGGGGCCCCGGTCCGGCTACTGAAAGGAAGGTCTGACCCTGGTATGAAGGCTAAGAAGGAAAGGGGTGCGTCGTTTAGTCAGTAAGAGTCTGACACTGTTTCCCGCTTCGCTCAAGGACGGAATTCGTCATTAGATGATTTTTCCCACCATAAAAAGGTCTTTGTTGGCTGTCTGTCTGTCTGAACTGACTCAACTGCCTGTCTGTTCGTCTATTACCAGGCTGTCTCATGAACCGTGATAACTAGACAGTTGAATTTTTTACATTTGATTTATTTCTGTTGCTACTACAGCAATACTAAAAACAGCACCACACAATAAAAAAATAAAAAAAAATGTTCGGGGCTTTTTTTCCCTTTTTTTTTGTAGATATGCGATATGCGAGTCTGACTCGCACATAGCCAGAATTTTTACAACTTTTAATTTAACTTTCCTCGTTAGTTGCACCCGTCGAGTCCAAATTCCAAAATGGTGAGTAGGTACCTATCGACGCCGAGTTGCTAGTATATCTATCGGTTTTCTAACCTTTAAATTTAGGGGATGTGCACTGGAATTTTAGTCATATCGTTAAGGTCGAACGCTTCAAGTTGGCCGCGCTCCCAATTCCTTTGATATGACGTCATCTCACTCAACGCTCGTAGGTACCCTGCAGAAGGGTCGAAGCCTTAGAGCATATAACCTAGGTTAAATGCTCTAAGGTCGAAGCCAATTAGGGCCAAGAGTTTGTGTCTGAAAGGAAGGCTCTGGCCCTGGTATGTATTGCGAAGCAGGAACGGGGTAGGTTGTTTAGTCAGTAAGAGTCTGACACTGTTCCCGGCTCCACCCAAGAGCGGGATTCGTCATTGGATGATTTTTACCTACCATAAAAAAAAATCTCACTCAACGCTTATTCACGTGGTCAGAACAATGGAATTGACGAAGCGTTCGACGTTGACAAAACAATAGTAACTTGGCTGGATGGAAAGCAAAGAACAACTGAAGAAATACAGATCGGGTTTAGTTCTGAGACGTTCTCTCGGTCCAATTCGAGCGATCTTAATAATTACAAAAAGTAAATAAAACAATTTTGTGATTTATCATTGATTTTAATAACATTCCAATATCCAATAATGCATAACAATTCATATATGTACCATCATATCATTTTTCTAATACCTATACTTCATTTTATTATTAAAAAAAAAACATTCGAGTATCTCCTACTTATGCTCAGAGGTATTCATGTAAAGTCGGTGAAACACTGTTTCAAAAACGGCCCGACAAATATCACCACAAATAATTGTAGGTTCATATTTGATACCAATAAAAAACAGAATAAGCACCATTGTTAATAAACTGTTTTCGTTACACCAAGTAGCACCTACTTATTATAAGGAAAATACGCACCATATTCATACGAAAATGTAGATTATTTTAACAGCTAATTTAACAAAATATGTATAATTTTTAAGTTAGCACCAAAATAAAGTCTTCAAATTCATTCCTGACGGCAAAGTTTCAATCTAAACAAAATAGGCGTTTTCACTAATTGTAATAGTTTCATTAGACATTCTTTTCATTTTTTCCAAAATAAAGTTACTGTTAGTACCTACCTACAAAATCTGTTTACCAAGAACTTAGTTAAGCCACTGTTCAGTCGTAACGGAAGTAGTAAATATCAAAACCGTTTCAAAAATTGATTTATCAAAACCGAAACCAAATTCGAAGTATAGGCAGAAGCCTACTTAAATGGTGGGCCAGACGGTTGCAAACCCCGCGCCAACGCGTTCAAAATACAACCACTGGTTTGAAAAATTCGACTCTCAACCAAGGGCGTTTGTAGGTCATGGTTTACATCCACCGTCTGGATGGATTCGATTGAAACTTGCAAGGTCAGCTTGGTTGGTTTACAACGGTTTGGTCTACCCTTGAATGTAACAGTACTAAAATAAAGACTAAAACTAATTTAAAACTCTTGGAAGTACAAATGAAGAACAAATTCACAATATTCCAGATTTAAAACAAAACAACAAATGAAAGACTTGAGAAGGGTCACGGAGCCTCACAGCAGAGGACGGAATAGGAATTTAACTTCGTAACATCTTTGCCAGTTGAAATTGAAGTTTTTTTTTAGTGTAATTTGTTGTTTTGGTATAAAATATTGTACATAATTAAATACAGGAAATCTCATGCCAATAACTAGGTAGTTACAATAATAATTGTGCGCTTGTTTTCCCGAAGGTGCCAATTACATAGATGACTCACATACAGACGAATGCATGCCATGTAACACGAATAATTATAAGTACCTACCTAGACCTACTATTTTATATAAGATCGCATTAAAATAGATCGACAAAATTATACAAATCATTCAGACCATCAAAATAAAGAGAAAATAAAAAAAAATAATAAGAAAAGAGCTGTAATTTAAAGCAAATACTTAAAATAATTCTTGAATGCCCCATTCCCATACATCCATTTATTATTCTAGGTCAAAATAAAAACACTTTAATCGGTTTTTTTTTGCTTGAATACCTTTGGTTTTTAAATTTGTCCATCTATTTTATTAGGACCTTATATACAATTGATGTAAAGAATACAGGCAAAACCCTACATGTAAATATAAAAAAATATGGCACTGTATTGAATGAAAAAATTATGAATTTATAATTGAGTTTTGAACATTAATTGCAAGCATTGGCTGAGTAACAATTTTGATAAGCATATTTTTAACAAATACTTTAACATTTTTAGTAATTCTATTAAGTACTTAGTTAAGCTAGTGGCTCGTTGGAAGAGTACAATAGTTTTTAGAGCTGATTGTGAGGACTCTGAAGTAATCTTAAATTAATTTTATACCATTATTGTCAGATACAATATATTCATATTTTCATATACAAAATATTTTTTCTATAATCTAAGTACAGGCTCAAGTTTGTAACTCCAAGTAACTAAAGGCACAGAAATATATTATTTTATATTTTTTTTGCTTATTTTTAAAACTATAATACTCATCACATGCTGCAATTTAACAAGCTAATCTAATTTGTAAAAACCTTATAATTGGACATTTTATGCTTACAACTAGAATTAAGTTCTATCTTTAACGCTTAATTCATTCGATCAATCAAGATTACGTAGACACCTTCTACAAACTCATGTAAATATTATAAATCTACAGGAATACATGTTTTAAAAATGTTGTTCCTCACTGTGCACTTCTTTTGTATTGTGACTTTGTGAGTGTGTTCACAAACATGTAAACTCACGTACATACACAAGACACCCACACTTCGAAACAACTGATTATAGCCCATACAAATATTTTGTGACACAGCAAAGTAGCAAATTACTTAACTACTGCACCAACCATGCCTTTGTTAATCTATTTATACATTGTATAAGAAGTATAAAAATATGATAATGTGTACAATGTATAACTGTTGCACATAGATATCACTTGAACAAGCAAGAATATAAAATATATCAGTATTAAAATCTACAACAGCAAAATATAACTATTATAAAAAACTTTCAAAATAATGCCCAAATTACATATAAGTACTAAATCAAGAAATTAATGTGGCAATTTTATTCCGAATACTAATAACATAATAGTATCTTAACATTTTGAATACCTTAAACTTTTGAGACCCAAGCAAACGTAGCCGGTGTTTGCACACCTATTGTTCTTTAATTGTGTCTGTAATTACCAACGTCAAAACATTAATTAGCAATGTAATGGAAAGACAACAGGTGTGCGAACGCTGCCGTTTGCTTCGGGCTCAAGAATTTAATCACTACAACCATCACAACATGCACCACAACAATCAAGGCAGTCCGCAACATCACCGCCATCCACGTTATCAACGGATGGTCCACTGTCACAGCAACCATCATTGCAGCAACCATCATCGCAGCAACCGGTACAACAGTCACCGCAGCAATCATCATCACAGCAACCTGCGCAAAAGTCCCAATCACAGTCCGTACAAGTCCAACAACACCAGGTGCAAGTTTCTACAAGTTCTCCGTCAGTTGCATTTTGCGTTGTTTGATTGACCTGCCGTTTCTTCTCCTCTTCTTCAACATTTGGATCATTTATCATTGGTTGAGTTGTAATTACGTGTGGCTCGTTTTCCAGAGGATTAGGTTCTGCCATGTTCATGGAATTGATTAATGGCTGACTCGTAATCACATTGGCTTCTGCTGCAGATTGAGACATTTTTAATGTGTCTCCTAAGCTATTATTAATTTCTTTTCTGATAGTTAATGGCAAAATGTGTCTGGTATTTCTATGTACCTATAGGAAATGTTTTTCTTTTAATGTTTAGGGAAGCTGGTCATCAATAACTAATTAGACACTTTTCTAGATTCTGAGCCAGTTCTTCCCATTCAATGTTTCTAAAACTCAACTTCAGAATTCTCCATAAGAAAAAATTTGATCACCTTTCAGGTTTTAAACTAATATCACTCCTAGTATCTGAAGAAAAGGAACATGTCCTTGTATATTTCAATCATAAACTTAGTTTTTATTTTTATTTGCACATAGGTATAAAGCCACAAGATATTTTTTTGAAATAACACTTTTATCAAAAACTTTTTTCTTGAACTTTTATGTTGTTCTTTGCTTAGATTTTACTAGGCAATCAATATTTACAGTAAACTTAATTTTAAAATATATATATACTTTTCACGTTACGTCCACCCACCATCCAAATATCCAACAAAGCACGCAATACAATTTTATACAATAAAATAAAAAATAAACTGTGACAACAAATAAATTGCGACAAACGTGGGACGACACTAACACGTCTGACACTGACTCTGACTCACTGTCACTGACAGCGCTGACACTGACAGCGACAGTTCAGTGTTCACATCACACTCAACTCAAACTCGAGCGCAAATACGACTAAATTTAAAAGTCACAAAATAAAAGGACTATTGAGTATGTTTGTGACGTTGTGCGTTGGTTGGAGATTCATGATAGCTATCGTGATAAAATCGCTTTTGACGCAATTTGGAAGTAGGGGTCGCAGTGTTGAAAAATTATCGATAAATAGAAATTTTATTATCGATATATCGATATTTTTGGCGAAATATTTTGGTCCGGTATATCGATATAAAACTATATTTTTTTGCTAAATTAATTTATTAACAAAATATTTAATGGAATTCAAAGTCGTAAAAGATAGGAACGAACGGAAATAAAATAACTGTAATGTCTTCGACTAGTATGTTTTTACAACAGATATTATATACATATATAACAAAATAATAAATATAGGTAATATCGTGTTTACTTTTGTTATCTGACCTTAGAGCATAGGTTAAATGCTCTAGGTATGAAACAAATGTTGGGTTGCCTGAAATAATAAATTCTTCAAAATATTAGAATGTTGTTATTTAATTTTATTAAGATTTTCTCAAATTAAAATAATGACTTAGACTGAACTAAACAAATTATTAATTTACAACCGAAAATCGAGAAAAGTACGACTGATATACTTATCGATATTTTTTCCCTGAATAATTATATCGAGACCGATACTGATATTTTACATCACTTCCGTCATCCCTATCACCATCCTTAGAATTCTAAGACGGCCACACAAGATCAACCATCCCGACAGTTTTTTTTTATTGTAGGTAAAAATCATCCAATGACGAATCCCGCTCTTGGGTGGAGCGGGAGACAGTGTCAGACTCTTACTGACTAAACAACCTACCCCATTCCTACGTTGCCTTATTCCCAAGCCCTGGTGTTACGCTTTCGCATCAACCCTTGGCCCAGGAGGCTTCGATCCTGTAGGGCCCCTACAGTTAATCATGACTGATGGAAATTGGTCAATTATGACGTATTATTAATGAAATTGAGGTGACGCGACGGTAAGTAAAGGTATTCTTTCATTAATTGATCACAATACGGCAAAACTGTTAGCAAAACCTGCCGTGTGTATAGGCTTGCCAGGTGTCCGGCTTTAGCCGGACATGTTTGGCTTTTTGCGGTCGCGTCCGACCAAATATGTACGTGTTCGGCCTGTCCGGCTTTGTCAGGCTTTTATCAGAGTGGCGATTCGTAGGACGATGGGCGGACGAGCGCACGAGCGCTCTTCCGCCCACAGCGGAGAGCAAACTGTCTTCCGGTCCGCGCATTGCACACTCCGTCTTCGATCTCATCCTCACTCACTCGGGTCGTGCGCTCTTCCGCCCACAGCGGAGAGCAAACTGTCTTCCGGTCCGCGCATTGCACACTCCGTCTTCGGTCTCATCCTCACTTTATATCACGTATAGGTAAATACTTTTTCATTACTCATACTCTGAAAGTAGGTGTAAAGTTGCCTGTGGACAGGGTTGGAAGAAGTACTTTTACTCCCTAGGGAGTTTTACTTTACAACTGACAGTTGTTTTTTTTAATATTTAGACAGCAAATATTAAAAAAAAACTAGTTCTATTTTGACATTTCTATTGAACCGTGACCCGAAACTTTATACCGAATTACATAGAGATAGAAATAATTTAAGAATACTTTTTTTTAATGACTTTATTTTAATTTACTTTCAATTATTTCATTAAAACTAATATATTTTTGAGAAAAATGTTGACCAGACCCATTTTTACAACGACAAAATGAAAAATGTTTACTGAAAAGCCTGGGAGCCGAACACTGAGAAAAAAAGAATTGGCGGGTAAATGGTAGACTCTCTATAATCTGTGGCCGATTTGATCTTCCTTTTTTTTCGAGGTGTATAGTTTTGTTTACATTTTGCTAAATCTCTGTTACAAGAAATTTTTATTAACACGATAAGTTCATCAGCTTCAGTTATAAATTTAACGCAAGATTCATAAGAGGAGAAAACCGCTTACCGCCTAAATCAAAAGAAATATACCTACCTAAAAACATACCTTTGACGACGACTCAGGTTTTTATTATTTTTATTTTCCTCGTATTCGTAATGAAAAGCACAGTGTTTACCTCGGGTTCAAAAGTTATTTAGTCCCTCGAACTATTAGCGACCTCGCTCTCGCTCGGTCGCCAAGAAATTTCTCGGGACTAAATAACTTTCTTTCATCCCTCGTATAACAATGTACTATTTCAATACACTTACTCGAAAACTGCCTCTTATCGCACTCCTATTAGGTTCAATATAGCATGTATATCACCCAAGTGCTTTTTTGAGTTTATCACAACAAGGGCTTTTTTATTCCTTCCTTATCGTCACGATCAACGGCGATTTTCTTTTTTTTTACTTAGTTTATCGAATCAGGCGCGAGGCGTCCCCCACGGGCGCTGGACGACCCCCACAAAATAAAAAAAAAACTGTTCAGAGCAGATTTGAATGCTATTACTACTGTATATATTTCTACTGTATGTTTGAGATACGATTAAACGTTTTTTCTTTCTTTCTTTATTTCACAAGTTGTAAGTGTATTGAAAAACGTCGTTTGACACACGTGCAGATTTGTCTTTGCATCCCTCGGCTCCATAACACACTCGCCTACGGCTCGTGCGCATTTCGCCTCGGTCGCAATGACAAACTTCCTGCACTTGTATCAAAATGTACTTTTTTCAACAGCCTAGCTGTAAAAAAATTGTTTCTCAATAAAAAAAAACAAGTCAGGCTTTTAGGGCAAAATGTCCGGCTTTATATAGTGCGCAGTCCGGCATTCGCATTTTATGGTCTGGCAACCCTACGTGTGTAGGCCGCCTAAGGTCTTTGACCACATCTTCCCATCACATAACAGTCCACACGTCCACAAAAGTCAACACAACAACTTTCAAACTCGGCATTTGAATAAACGTCATACAATAAAAAACACAACCGACTTCAATTAAACAAAAAAGTATAAATTATTTTTAATTTCGAAAGTCGGTGTCAGTTTGTCCGTCTGTTAAGATGCCTTTTCTCAGGGACTTTCGATTGACAAAATTATTTATTATTATTCATCAATTGCCACAATTAATTTTTACATGTACAAATTACAGCAACACCTCTTAAGTGTATACTTATGTAATTAAATAAATAGAGATAGGTAGGTACCAAATTGCAAACAATTGAAAGACAGATCATCACACATTTTCTTATCTCTGTTATTTATTTAACAAAAAAAAACCTTGCTTGAAAGAAAACTGGTAGGTTCACTCAAGTACTTTAAAATAACGACTATCACACAATATTTCCATTGGATCTCGGCGTCTTCATATGCTCAGCACATTCCACTCAAATTCTGGCAAATACTGGACATATGTATCTGGACACTGAGCCTCAAGACTCCAATCTTCGCTTTCAGCATACAGTACATCTAGTTGGGCCACTCTCGCCCTTCTCTTATCAGCCCAAATAAGGCTGCAGTTTTTTTTTTATTGATTATAGGTTCGCGTTTGACCGCTATCGCACCTGATGGAAAGCGACGATGCGGTCGACGATGGAGCGCGCTTACCAGAAGTAACCTATTCACTCTGGACTTAAAGATTCCCGGATTGTAGCTATCAGGTAACACAGACTCCGGCAAGGAATTCCACTCAGTTCTCATCATGAATGCTGACTAATTGCAACAACTACAATCACACTCTGTACAGCATTCCGTACAACCCGTACAGCACTCAACAAAACCTGTACAGCCTTCAACACAAATATCCGAGTCCATAAAACAACAACAGCACCAATTGTAATATTGGTTGCAGCAGTCGACGACACACGCTGAGCAGAGGTTACAGAATTGCATCAGGCATAGACCCAGCCCAAGATTTTCTGTGTCAGAATTTACTGGTCCATTTAAACTGCGGTCATTTTTGCTTGATTCAGGATTTTTTGAGATGGTTTGATGATCGTCTTTTGTTGAATTCGTGGCCCCGTTTTGGGTAGCTGCCTCATTTGGTTGATTGTTATTTTCATTTGGAGTCTCCGGAGCTTCGTTCAATTGTTTTATTGATCCAGCTTTGTCTATTAAAATAGTATTTTCATCTGATGAGTTTACAGGTTGGTCTTTTGGTGGACGGTCGTCAAATATGAGTGGGTCTTTTAAACTTGTGTCTTCAGTCTGTGTATTCGTGTTTTCCTTCAGTAGGTCTGGAGTTAAATCCAGTGGATTTGTTTGAATAGAGGAGCTTCTAGGTGAAGGTTGATTTGTTATTACTTCAAGTTCCTTTGCAGATGAAGAAGACATGTTTCGTCTATCGAGTCCTACCTTATCTACTTTTAGATTCGTGGATTAAAAATGCATGTAACCGAAAAATTCACTGTTTCTAAATTAAACATCTGTTTATTCAGTGGTTCGTTACAAATACACACACGTTACGCCACAGAGTCATTCCAACTGATAGCGAATGTTAATCACGAAACACTGTTTTTCCTTATTTTTATTAGTAACTACCCAGTGTTTGTTTACCTACGTTGTCACTGTAGGCAATAATTTTATTTCACAGTTCACATATTCACATTGTCCGCAAACTTATCAACACTTGTTCGGACCGCTAACTCAACGATTACTGACAATGAGAGTCATACCTATAAATACCGCTGGGAGATCCAACGGCACCTACCAGTTTGTAATAAAACTATGGCTCTACATATAAATATTTATCTGATAAACTCTGAGTTTTCCTGTCGGTGGCCCCGAATGTTTAGGTTGCTGTTACTGTCGGAATCATAGATTGGTTTTACTTGTAGAGTTGTGTGGGAGGGAGAGAGGTCTCTGTTTGTATTTTAGAGTGCGCTATGTAGGTACATAGGTACCTAACACACGTTAAAATGCGTCATCATGATGTACTTACGGCATTTTTAGGGTTCCATAACTTAAGGAAAAAATGGTCTATCTGTCGATGCTTTTATCTCGGGAACTAGTGAAGGTATGGAGTTGAAATTAAAACTATATAAGTAGGTACTCAGATCTGCGGTCCTTGATGCTGAGAAAAAAAAAAATAAAAAAAGCATTCATTCCGACACTCAGGGGAATCAAAATTTATAGGATACTTCCTGTTGACCTAGAATCCTAAAATTTTGCATGAAGCAAAATCATATAGCACAAATACCTATAAATCTGAAAACTGAGTAGGTATATAAAGTGACATAAAAAAAACTATGGGTATTCGATTCGGCAAAAATTAAATTCCCAAATAGTCTCTCTATTCGGGAAATAAATTACACTGCCTTTTCCAAATGAGAGTCAAATGTTAATGAGAGTCAAATTGGGTAGGATGAATTTTGTGTTGAAATATATTTACGAATCGTAAACGAAAACAGTTTAATCAGAATCCAGTTTTTCAATTTTGTTTATCTCTGTGTCACTATGCCATGTATTTGAGTAGTGGTAAAAGAAGAAAAAGACGAATATTGTTGATTCAAAATTTGACAGATCGAGGATCGCATAATACATATATGTACGCACTAGCTTTTTTTTTAAATTCGGGGTAACACGGTTCCCCTTTTCTGATTTAGAACACGGAACAGAATATTATCTCAGTCTCACACACACAGGGACCAATAGCGCTTTCCTTTTATAGGGTTTTACCCCGGGTTTTGAAGAGCTAGGATATTTTAATTCAATTAAAAACCCTCATGGTTTTGCTGGATAGTTTTTCAGCTAACCTTCTCGAGGGAAACCCATGCATTGACTTTCCCAAAAAAATATCTGGGTTTTTACAGCCGAATACAAAAAGCGCTAACAATCAACTATCCCATTCTGAAAGGGAAACCCCTTCGTAAGCGCTAACCAATATATTAATTCAAGCGAGTTTAAACCGTATTTTTAAGGACATAAGAGGGATTTGAAGCCAGTAGCAGCCGTGCGGACGAATTCGGCAATTCTAAGGCACACAAAGATAAGCCCGACCGATCACCACGTCAAGCTAAAATATAAGTTACTTTCTTTGCTTTAAAAGCTAGTGTGCCGAGCGTCGCGTCAGTCAGTGCAGCGAGGCCCCCCTTCGCCTACGCCTAGCTACGCTACTGTCTATACGTCATTGTATTAATACGCACATAACTAAAATTACCGGTTATTACCGGTTTCCGTGAAGAAACCGGCATGTTCTAGAACCAAAAATTCGAAGACATGTGACATCCACCAACCCGCACTGGGCCCGCGTGGTGAATCATGGCCCATTCTCTCTCCTAGAGAGGAGGCCTGTTTCCCAGCAGCGGGAACATTAAAAGGCTGATGATGATGAACTAAAATTACTGGCGGAAGAAAATATCCTTTTATTAAGTGGAAAGCAATAAAGCATTTGGGTTACCCATTAAAAGCTAGGTTAGCGCTTACCCTTACGATATCGCTTGGGTTTCCTTCTCAATCGGCTTTCCCTAGTATTTCGCTAAGTATACGTACAAGTTTCCCAAATAAAGGGATAGCCGATCGTAAGGGAAACCCCTTCAAAGGGTTTTGAAAATTAATCCGCTCGTCCGGTCCCTGCACACACATTTCTATCCCCTATTTTGGAAGTTGGGGGAAGATTAAAAAAAAAGGCAGGTATTTTTCGTTGGTAACAAAGAGTCTGTGTACCGATTTTTAGCTTTCTACTTTGAAATAGTGTTGCATATCAATAGTCGACTATTGCTAAACTATCGATAATCTATCGATAGATGACGTCATATCAATAGTATCGTTAGCCTATCGATATTATCGATACTATCGAAGGCTCCTAAAGCAATACTATCGATAGTATCGATAATATCGATAGCACTATCGATATTGTTACTAGTTTTCGAGGTCATCTATCGATAGGGAAACTATCGATAGTTGGGCAACTCTACTTTAAAAATTGCGGAATGCTCCATACAAACTATTACCTCCCATTGGAGGGAGCCAAGTCGTTGACGGCGCGCTCTGTTTCCACGCGCCTCAAGGAGTTCTCAGCAAAGCCGTAAGGATCCGCCCAAGAGCGGTATTCGTCATTGGATGATTTTTGCCCATTATAAAAAAAAACTTCCTATTGTAGGGAAGTGGAGAGATACAAACAGACAAAAAGTAGCATATGTGACCCTTAATCCACTTAAAAAATCACGTCATTTCGTCTTTCCATTTTACTGTGAAAGACGGGCAAAAAACATAGTTACTTTCCCATCATTACGTAGTATAAAACAAAGTTACCGTTCCCTATGTATGCTTAAATCTTTAAAAGTAAACAACGGATTTTGTTGCGATTTTTTTAATAGATAGGGTGATTCAAGAGGAAGGTTTATAATAGGTGTATAATACATGCGTAATATACCTACCTAATATATAAAATATCAGTACCCGTGCGAAGCTGGGGCAGATCGCTAGTTTATTATGTAAGTGAGTATGTATTTGCTTAGGTTGTTTGTACAGAACCCTCAGTGCGTCCAACTCGCAACTTGTTCAGTTTTTTCTTTTGAAGTGGTCAGAGTATCTTTTGACGCGTAGAGCCAGCGCCCAGGTATGGGCTTGTTATTTATTATAATTAGTTATGAATCTGTAATCATTGCACGGTCACTGCTTTATTTAAAAAAATCTATAGAGATATAGGTACTAGGTATTGGTTTCTAGCAATGACTATACAACCTAGGTAGTGAACACGTTAGATAGATTTTTTTATGGTAGGTAAAAATCATCGAATGAAAACGACCGCCCTTGGGCGGAGTGGGAAGCAGTGTCAGACTTTTACTGACTAAAAAACCTACCCCATTCCTTCCTTACTTTAGCCCTGGTGTAACGCTTTCGCATCAACCCTTGGCCCAGGAGAACCCTATTTTCATGCAAGCGAAGCCGCTGGCAGAAGGCTAGTTTATTATAACGCAGAAAAGTTAGGAATTACCTTAGGAACTACTTTTTCGAATTGTAAAACCTATTTCAGTGTTGAATTGCGCGAGGAAACCGGCATGTCCTAGAACCAAAAATTCAATGACATGTGACATCCCACAATTCGCACTGGGCCCATTCCCTTTCCTACAGAGAGGAGGCCTGTGACCCAGGAGTAGGAACATTGATAAGGCTGATGATGATGCATGTTTTATATATAGGTACTATAAACGTTCCTCTAGAATCACTAACACCTATTTAAAAAAAAACAGCAAAATCCGTTGCGTGGTTTTAAATATTTAAGCATACCTAGGGACAGACAGACGATTTTATTTCATACTAGCTTTTGCCCGCAGCTTCGCCCGCGTACATAAAATATAGCCTATGTCACTCAGGAGTAAAGCAGCTTTCTATTGTTGCTTAAATTTTTCCAATCGGACCAGTAGTTCCAGAGATTACCCCCTACAAACAAAAAAACAAAAAAACAAACTTTACCTCTTTATTATATTAGTGTAGACTAGGTAGTATGAAATAAAATCGTTTTCCGCTGTCCTTATTATTAGCTACAAACATTAATCCTCAGTCAAAAAAAATATTTATCCTGGGCTCTGGACTTTGTATGAAGGCATGTCCTTATTGACACGTGACTGCTATGTAGCTGGGGTATTTTTAGTATTGTCATAGGGGTATATACAGGGTGTCACTGACATGTTAACGCAAACGAATACCATAGATCCAGTAGGTACATGATTCTGGACACCCCAGTGGTGGAATCTTTCGTCGGTATAAAATCGTTATTCTAACCAACCCCAATGATATTTTTAGAAAAAAAATTCCCAATTTAAAATTAATAAAAAAATCATCTATGCAAATAAAGTCGTTATTCTAAAGAAACCCGATGACATTTTTAATTTGTAATGTAATTCACTCATTTTTTTCGCAAAAAATTTTAAAATGACGTTTTTATAGAGTTTAATTTAAAAAACGTAAAAAAATAATCAAAAAAAAAGAAAAAAACCGACAAGAAATTCCACCACTGGGGGGTCTAGAATCATGTACTGGATCTATGGTATTCGTTTGCGTTAACATGTCAATGACACCCTGTATAGATATACATATTGGTATAAGGAAAATACGTACCTACCTAACTACTGATTTTATTCTGTAAGTAATTAATTAAACTTCATTGTTTCATACTAAACATAAAATCACGCTTAGGTTTATTTTTCAAAAGGATAACTCACTTGTTCGAAAGAGTTCCATTCTATACTATGATTCTAATGCTCAAAGGGCAACTGCAGAAGTGCAGAAACACAAGTGGGTTCTAATCAATAAAATTTTAGTCAGTAATAGTTTGACAACCGTCGCGCGATAACCGTAGGGACCCTGCAGAAGGGTCGAAGCCAACTGGGTCCAAGGGTTCGCGTCTGAAAGGAAGGCTCTAGCCCTGGTATAGATGGCGATGTAGGAACGGGGTAGGTTGTTTAGTCAGTAAGAGTCTGACACTGTTTCCCGCTCCGCTCCATGGCGGGATTCGTCATTGGATGATTTTTACCTACCATAAAAAAAAACCGTCGTGCGATAGAAGTTAATCGTTGATTTATCCCAACTCAAAAAAGTTACCTGCGTGCCTAAGTAGTTCTATTATATGATTTACTTAACTTAAAAGTATTACGTAGAAAAAAAAATCGAAACTGGGAATGTATCCAGGACCTCATACGAGAGAAACAAAAATTTCAAAGGGCGCCGCGCCGCAGGATTCAAGCGAAAATGTTTAGGGACAAATTACTGCGATAGTAGGTACCTACGTAGATATGTTTGTTACTCCTTCACGTTTAAACGGGTGAACGGATTTTGATGAAATTGGCACACACCATACCCTGGAATTGTACATAGGATAACTTTTGTCCCAAGAGAACAATTTCCCTTGGGATAATTTTCATAAAGTGAATAGGTTGCTTCTAGGCAGGCGTGCTCCATCGTTGGTCACATCATTGCTTACCATCAGCTGAGATTGTGGTCAAACGCGAGCCTATCAATTGTAAAAAGCATCTATTACAAATTACTTATTAAGTACTTACGTAATATGGTTAAGATTATTTTATTTATTAATCGTCGGTATCTCTAACTACACATGATTGCAAATGCACTTAACTAGTTGAAGGGAAACCAAGCCAATAATCGTTATTAAGTGGCAAACCGCCAACATTACTGAGAAAACCTAAGTGCACTCATTTGCGTCATCACTTACGCACAAAACAACCAAATTATTGCTCTAAATACGATACTTAATCTATCGGTCTGTTTCTTACATTTCACACCTTATTTCGGAATAGATAATCTCAGTTTGAATGAAGATATACTTAGTACCTACACAGCAAACAAATTAAACTACACACTATATCTATCTTTTATTGCATCACTGCTTACCATCAGATGGGATCGCAGTCAAGCACTAGATTAAATCAGTAAAAATAATCATTTTCGTTCTACTTATTTATTGCGAACAATACTTTGTTTGGTTAGTTTGGTAGCTAGTGTCTTGGAAAGAATCATCTATCATATCTGTCATCGCTTTACGCCAAAAATTTAATCATCAGCATCAGCCTTTTTTTTAATGTCAATGTCTGCTGGGATACAGGCCTCCTCTCTAGGAGAGAGAATGGGCTATAATCCACAACGAGAGCCAGTACGAAATGGTGGATGTCTTCGAATTTTTGGTTCTAGGACATGCTGGTTTCCTCACGATGTTTTCCTTCATCGTTTTAATAGCAGTAGTGATTAAATAAATTAGACAAAGTACTGACTTCACCTGACTGGGTTTGAACCCGCGATCTACGACTCGTAAGTCGGAGCCGTTACCACTCGGCTATCCATCATCATCATCTCTATAATCCATCAAAATATCCATTATTGCTGGAAAAAATAATACTACATGGCAACACCAAACCATTTTACAATAAGACACATATTGTTTGTAAGAATACAAATATTTATAATACGTTGATATACAAAAATACGACACTGTTTTACTAAAATACACAACATTCAATGTAGCTTAGATTCTATTTATAAATGGCAGATCAAGCATATACTTAATATATTCTTTACATAAATGGTCAAAAAATTTATATAGAACTTTTTAACAATTTTTTTTATATCAAATAATAGTCAAAAAAGAAATTAGTATACAAGCAACCAACTAAGTATATAGCGTAAATTATATAGGTAAATAGTACATTAGTATATAAAGTATATTAAGAGGATGTCATTCACTAAGACTAAAACAATTCCTATTGCTTTCATATATATTTATATATATAAAGTCTCTTTACCTATATTTCTGAAAACAGGTATTTTTGAAAGATGATTTAAAAACATCTCATTGCAAATTACCGGCAATCTAATTTGGACTAAGTAAAGTTGAAAAAGGTACTTAGCAATACAGTTATATAAGCCAACTTAAAGTGATATGTGATCTAAAGTGAAGGCCTAAATGTACTGACTTAATAAAAAATCGTATTAAAAACATTGTGCGTCATTTGCCAAATTATCACACATAAAACAGCAATTACTGGCCTCGATACTGTCATGCTACGCTTTTATATCGAACATCTCGTTTATTCTATTTGCTGTTCAATCTGACCTTAATTTAGCAATCAATAAGTAATTTGGATGCAGACAATCCTCTGAAATACAAGTATTAAGATACAGTTGACGAATTAAGAACAATAAGACGCAAGCGATGCGTGGCAAGTTTACAAACTTAGTTATATTTTGTTGAAGTACTCTATTGTACTAATCCTACAGAAATACATTACAACATTTAGGCACTTATGTAAAACACTTCGATTTTGTTTCTCATTCTCCACTAACTTTAAAACACGCCACGATGTCGACGGTTTCAATGTGGTTTTCAGTAATAAAAAGGGCTATATGTGTATAAGGCATATTTGTTTATATATATGTACAACAAACATATTTTTTTATCTTAGTACATAGCATCAACCTCGAGTATTGATTATTTAGTTAGGAACAGATAAAGTGAAGGTTTTGCAATATGATGTCGTGTGATTCTGCTGATATTATAGTGATAAAAAGAGTTTGTTTTACATAAGTATAGTACACGGCAAATAATTTAACCACAAGCCACGGCTACGCACAGCCTCCGAATTCACGGAAACTCGAAAATAAGTTATGGTCTTCGTTATACAAATAGAACCACCATGGCTGTCGATCTTGAATGCACAGGAAAGGATTTTCGGGTCCCACAGTAAATGATGTAACGTATTTGCCGCGTAGGTACTATATAGTTGTTCTTTTCAGTTCCCCATTATAATTAGCAACTTTGTGCTATGAATAACCAGGCGATGCATTATCAGCAATGAGATCACACCATATCTATAGATCAACTAATATTATACTTAGGTATAATATTAGTTGATCTATAGATATGGCGAAAGTTAGTTTGCTTGTGAATGTTTGTTATTCCTCCACACTCAAATCGCTGAACGAATTTGGATGAAATTTGGCACACGAGGAGATCTTGCCTTGAAGTAACACATAGTCTACTTCTTAATCCAAGAGTATGTTCTCTTAAGATAATTTTTCGCTGACAAAAGCTAGCATAAAATATAATTTTACGATAAGTACAAGTAAACTATCAGACATTGATTGAACGCGATACACATCAAAGTTAATGAAGCATATACCTATAAAATTAATTTCACTTAATCTAGTACACTAGTTCATGAGTCCACAACACACCGATTTCCGATCAACATTAAAAAAAAAGGTATAATAGATTATTTGAGAAATGACATTTAACAATTTTTTTTTATTGATGGTTGAGGGGATGGAAGAAAATAACGTGTTGCGCTATTTCAGATAGATACAGAAAATAATATTGATTATTAATTTATCCAATAAAAATGTTGATTTAGCAGAATTTATTGATGCAGATACAATATTTTCTTAGTGTCACGTGGACAAGGTATATCTAAGACCTTTTACAAGATCAATTTGTGGATTGTTAAGTACTTATTTTGGTAAGTATAAATTTATTATAACAGTAAAAAGCACCTCAAAAAAATCAGTACTATCGTCAAATCAGTTTAATCATCACAGCCTCCACCCCCCGAGTCACAGCCTCCTCCTGAATCACATCCACCGCCAGTGTCACCTCCACCTGAATCACATCCACCGCCAGTGTCACCTCCACCTGAATCACAACCACCCCCAGAATCGAACCCTCCACCACTATCGTGACAAGTTGAAGTATCGTGGCTGCTGGTGTGATGGTTTCCTGAATCGCAATGGCTGCTAGAGTGATGATTCGATGAATCATGGTGACTGCTTGAGTGATGAGTCGATGAATCGTGGTGACTGCTTGAGTGATGAGTCGATGAATCGTGGTGACCACTCGAATGGTGAGTCCTTGAGTCGTGTCCACTCGTGTGATTAGTTGATGAGTTGTAAGCATCATTTGAGTTTGACATCAAGTCTTGCGCAGGTTCGCTATGATGACTGCCAACTCCGACATGCATAAGTTGAGGAGAGAGGCTGGTTATGCCCCAATCATCGTTATCGTTATTGTCATAATAACTGCCTCCGGAGTTCTTGTATCTGTTGTTGTAGATCCTCTGGTTCCGCGGCCGGTCCCTGGGTTTGTCTTCACAGCAGTCGTTCAAACAGTTCGCGCAGCAATCACAACAACTTTCGGTACAGTTTTTGATACCTTCGCAACACATTGACAGAAGCGTGCACACGAATAAACAACAGCCTTTTTTGTTTCTTGTGTGGATACAGCAGTCGTCATTTTGTTCGCTGTCGATCCTATGTATCCTAGGTGGGTTATCACCACTGTTGCCCTCCGTCATTGCCGTCGGTTGATACGGCGAAGTAGCCGACGGTTGAGCAGATATCACATGCGACATTTTGTTGTTTGTTTTGAAACTTCAATTCATTTATTCCAAGTCCGTACCTACGTCTGGCCCCTTCTGAAACATGACGTAATCGCTCGAATTATCCTGACCCGTTTTGTAGGTTTATTATTATGGCGGTTTATCACTCTGTACACTCACAGTTTTTATTAAATGTCCTTTGATAAACTCTAACGTCAAAATTGTTTACATTTTAAAACACTGTATAAGCACATTCATTAAAACTGCGGCCTTCAAAAACTGGTAAACAATATCACTTTGTTCTTGAAGCTTTGAATAATGTATTAAGAACGCGGTTTTAAATTAATCGTTCCTGTCAATCCTGACGTATTGTTCCGCGCAAAGGCATAATAATACTGGACGAGAATAACCACAGCCACGCTACGAGTAACTGGTAGTTAGTTATCCGTGGGTCGACGCGGTCACGCACACATCGAGCAGTCGAACAGTGACTGTCTGTAGTAATAATCACTAACTGTGCAGCGGCCTGTCTGACTCATGCCACGCGCTATACAAGACTGTGTTGAACTACCAAATGTGTTGGGGAACTGATTTGGTTTGGTGTAACACGCTTATTACAGTATTCGATTTATATGAACTACTTTAGGAAATCGGAAGGTATATAATATGTATAATAGCAGTTAAGGCTGCTTTTCGATCTTCTAAATTGGTTTTTCAAAAATCGGATAGTGTACGTACTAAGTACTTAAAAAGACTTATTACTGTCTTTTTAAGTACTGAGTAGATATATACTTTATCGAAGAGAAGAGTTAGGAAGCAAATAGATTCAGATAGTCTGTTTATCTAATTATTCTTTATATTACATATTCTTCTTCTTCTTTTCGCGTCGATTGGGCTAAAATTTTTGTCCGACTAATATTTAGCCACCAGGACAGCTCTTTCGTTGGCCTTGTATAAGCCATTAAAGGTGCAGGTGGTAGTGCACGCTAAGCTGGAAAGGAAGTGTCGCATATCCTGTGAAGGGGCTCCATTACTTATTGTAATTAGTTGAAAGTAAACTTAGGAATTCGAGCACAAAATTCAGGATAACTTTAATAAGTGTTTTTTTTCTTAAATTAAGTATTAAAGTTATTATTATGCATCAATGTCTTTATTGCTATCGTATTATATATATTTTTAATTTGGTTTATTCAAAATTTGCTTACATTGTTACCTACACTATAAAATTCTGCCTACAGTGAATAAGGAATGCCTATTTAAAAAAAAACATACCTCCACTACTTCGTAATGTTATGTACCTAATATCTTATGACGCCATTACCATCTGCGGAATGCAGTTTGCATAACACAACTAATTAGACTTCATTAAGAACAATGAAGCTCCTCTTTTATTCGTATTGTATCGCAAATTGCATCGTTAATCAGGCAAAATGAGGTAAATTGAAAAACAACTCTTGCAACACTGAGTCGAACTGTCAAATTCAAGGTCATTGCTCTTATCGGTGCAATAAAAACGCTACCATATTGGACTTGTTTGTATGGAGTTTTATAAATAGTTAATGTAAAGTAGTATCAAGCGAGTAACCGTGATCATTGGAAAGAATAGAAGGAAGAAGAAGAAAAAAGTATAGAAGGCCTTTGCCCAGCAGTGAGAGAGTAGGCTAGCAAAAAAAAAACTACCTAAGTAGGTACCTATCTATCTTACCAACTCAAGAATCGTCTTTTTTATGGTGGCAAAAATCATCTAATGACGAATCCCGCCCTTGGACGGAGCGGGAAACAGTTTTAGACTTTTACTGACTAAACGACCCACCACATTCCTTCTTAGCCTTCATACCGGGGTCGGACCTTCCTTTTAGAAACCGGACCGAGGCCCCAGTAGGCTTCGGCTCTGCAGTTGGGCCTCTACATACTCAAGAATCGTCTTAGAGTACGGCCGTTCAAACTTGACGAGCCTGAAGTTAGGCTTTGCGAAATTTATCGTTTGTGTACTCGTTAACAAATAAATGGTATTACACTAGAGCAGTGGTGGCCGAGTGGTAAAGGCCCCGACTTACAAGCTGTAGGTCATGGGTTCAAACCCAGCCAGGCGCATTACTTTGTGAAATTTATTTCATCCCCACTGCTCTCAAAACGGTAAAGGAAAACATCGTGAGGAAACCGGCATGTCCTAGAACCAAAAATTCGAAGACATGTGACACCCACCAATCCGCACTGGGCCCGCGTGGTGGGTCATGGCCCATTCCCTCTCCTAGAGAGAGGAGGCCTGTGTCCCTGCAGTGGGAACATTAAAAAGGCTGATGATGATGATGATGATGATGATTGCTGTCACCTTTTTTTTTATCAGAAAACCATTGTATCAATAGCTTAACTTAATTACCTTGTCCTACACGTGTATGGCCTGTTCGGAACTTGCAGAATATCAAAATATATTAAGTACAGTACCGTCGGATCTTGGCGAGTCAGGGGCCCTAGACAAGTGGCAATCGCTCCATCTCGAATCCATTTCTAAGTTCGATTTCGCCTTAACGATGTCGACCACAAAATGGACATCGACTGACATATCGATAAGTCGAAGTGTTGGTTCGATAAAATAACAACTTCTTGGCTATGATTATCGAATTAAAACGTCCAATTTGACGTATAAACAACTAATAACAATTAGTGAATTGAAAACGTTTGACCACGTGACTTTTCGAAGGCATATGTCAGTTCCATACATTTGGAGTTTCGAATTTCGTTATCGTAAGTGAGAATGTGACTTTGTCTAAGCCCCCTGAAGTTAGGCTCTGCGAATTTTATCGACTAAAAGCTCGTAAAAAAATAAAGGTTTAAAAAAAATAAGTAAGAGTCTGACACGACACGATTAGTCCTAAGATGATTTTTCCCATCATAAAAAAACCACTTGGCCAACCTGCGGTCGTCGTTGATGATTTTTAATTAAAATAAAAACAACAAAAAATCCTTTATGATTTTTTTTTATCTTAGCCAAAACTGACTTTCAAGATACAAACAGCCCTAGTTTAAGGAGCAGGGTTCACACAATGTATTGTAATAAAATATAATATACCTACATAGTTTCATATACATAGAAGTTTATATACCAACATTACTGTTCTGTGAACATAACATATATGTATATAGTGGTACTAGCGACCCGCCCCAGCCGCCCGGGTGCAATGTATGTACAATAGGTAATATTAATCATGTATTATAGGTACACCTAAACGTTCCTCTTAAATCACTCTATCTATTAAAAAAAATCCATTGCGTAGTTTCACAGTTATAAGCATACATAGGGACAGACATCAGCGTTCTGTCTTGTCAAATGCTAATTTATTTATTTATTAAATTGTATTTTAGCACCACAGAGAAGTAAAAACTATAATTCATAATACATAGCTACATAGAGCAACACAGGCCACCGGCGGACTCCGGTCCGTCAGTGGCTTGTGTTGCTCTATGCATAGCTAAGATAATATTAAATTATATTAAACCTAAACATGTAGGTACAGCCAACAGCACATGAGACTATACAAATCCTGTCTGATTTCTCCAATACATTTTGAACCTTGTTATCGTTGTTGAAAATCGTTTGTAGAATTTTGAGTTTGCTGTAGTCAGATGTGCTGCTGACCGTACATAACCTTAAATATTAACTAAATTACTTATCATCTTAGAAACTAACCTAACTATGTACATATAATACAAAACACAGTAGGTACAGTGCGTTCCAAATAGGGTTGCCAGGCCATAAAATGCAAAGGCCGGACTGCTCACTATACAACACCGGACATTTTGCCCTAAAAGCCGGACATGTTTTTTTTATTGCCAAACAATGTTTTTACTGCTGGGCTGTTGAAAAAAGTATTTATACGAGATGTAAAGTGAGGATGAAATCGAAGATGGAGTGTGCGATGCGCGGGCCGGAATACAGTTTGCTCTCCGCTCGTCCTTGTCCGCTCGGGTCGGGCGCTCGTCCGCCCATCGTCGTACGAATCGCCACTATGACAAAAAGCCTGACAAAACCCGGACAGGCCGAACACGTACATATTTGGCCGGACGCGACCTCAAAAAGCCAAACATGTCCGGCTAAAGCCGGACACCTGGCAATCCTAGACACGACTGACAATTACCTACGAGGTTATCGACTCTTTTACTTAGGGCTGATTATTTGTATAGAGAAAATTTCAAACCGCCATATTTATTCCTCAGATAGATTAAGTTAACTGAAGATTGAAAAATCGGCCCTTAAAGAAATGAATTTTGTAAATGCGTGTATACATACTTACATCAACACGATATTTAGAAAAAAAGTAAGTAGGTACTTTATTTTTTTTATTTTTCTACACAAACGATAATGTTTCATAGATAGATAGATAGATATATTCTTTATTGCACACCAAAAATAAAATTAACAATAGGAACAAAAAAAAAATGTATCGGATCGATCCTATACAGGATGTTGAAGTTTCAGTTATCAGCGAACGCCCGCGTTCGCGGGTATTAAAGCAAAGTTATTTGTCTATAAAACTTTTTATTTACGTTCTTGGATAAATATCAAAATACCCTATAAAAAAAGTACTCAAATATTGTACTTTCTATTTTTGAAAATTTGACAACGGCGCGTAGCGCGAAATCATGCCGCGAGCGCCGGCGCTCGCTTGGGTGTCGACGTAAACGATCAAAATTTAACAGTGTAAATCCATCTCCACAATCCCTCACACTACAACCACCGCCAGAATCATAGCAGACCCAACATTTCTTTGCCTCACTTGTTCTGCTCAGCTATCAAGGTACTTAAAGCCACCCAGGGGTTCACTTTCTCATCGGTGCTATCTTTTTTCTTCTCTTCAGGTTTCTTGGGCTTCGGAGGGTGATAGTCTTCGCAGAAAAACAGCTCAAAACAAAAATTAAAACACGTATTTCCTTCATAGACTTCTCTGTTCTGAGAAAGGAGTTTGGTATCTCCGCCTTTGACATCTTTGGCTGTCGGCTGCGTAGAAATAACTTGCGTCATCTTACTGACAGAGGCTTCACAAAACTTGACTGCGATCCCACCTGATGGTAAGCAGTGATGCAATCGTTGATGGTGAGGCGCACTGGTTTATTAAGAACACTTCAGCCTTGAAGACACCCAATTTATAATTGGATGGGAAGACCGCAGCAGGCGAATTCTTTCAGTCCTTCGATGTACACCGTATAAAGAAACGCTTTGTCCGGGCCGTAGAGGTTTTAATAAAGTATGTCACAAAACTTGAACTTCGTTTTCACACCTTCAGGACCTATTTAAGTCCATTAATAAATAACAAAGATAATTATTAAAGTAAGTAACTCTTTGTTCGTTCAAAAAATGAATTAATTTCAAACACTTATGAAGCACTTATTTTGTATATGGTTTAGAATTGAGTAATACTTAAAGAGTCCTGTTTTCTCTTATATACTGCCTACATTATCAGTTGCATACCTAAAGCTACCTAAAACCACAGACATCTAATGAGCTGACCAAACCATCCTTTATAGGCAAAAATACCTAAATTCACAATAAGTCGATCAACATAATAAGTCGTAAACATTGACGTAATACAATTAAAACTTAAGTCTGCTTAATACTGAAAATATATAATATATTCATTATCCTTTTCAGACGCCATTCATAATTACATACTTAGAATAAAACAAAGTCCTTTCCTGCTGTCTGTCCCTATACCTAGATGCTTAGATCTTTAAAATTACGCAACGGATTTTGATTCGATTTATTTTAGTGGACAAAGTGATTCAAGAGGAAGATTTATATGTACTCGTATAACTATCGACCCGCCCCAGCTTCGCACGGGTGCAATGCTGATATTAAATATATTATGCATATATTATACATATAAACCTTCCTCTTGAATCACTGTATCTATTAAAAAAAACTGCATCAAAATCCGATGCTTAATTTTAAAGATTTAAGCATACATGGAGACAGCGGGAAGCGACTTTGTGTTATACTATGTAATGATATGTTTAATATCAGCATTGCACTCAGGCGAAGCTGGGGCGGGTCGCTAGTGTAAAATAAAGCAGAATTATAGACATTTAATTCTCCCCACATTTTTCTTCCCCCTTGTCAGTGCTAGTAATAATAAAGTTTTCATTTTTGTAATGGCGGCTTCAGATTAAAGCTATGTTCAGGTTCAAGCCTGTTTACAGAGCTTCACAGCTCTGTAAACAGGCTTGAACGTACAAGTCTGCCGTGCAGATACTAAAACGCAGTAAAAGTTTTGCAAAATACGCTATTTTACTGCGTTTTAGTGTCTGCACGGCAGAAGTAGGCGGTTTTCGCGGGGTAGGTACGTCTGTGTAGATTATTCATGGCATGAATTTCTGCGTCAATTCACGGTATTTAAGATTTTTTTGTATGGTGGGAAAAATCATCGAATGACGCCCTGCCTGTGGGCGGAGCGGGAGACAGTGTCAGACTTTTACTGACAAAATGACCCACCTCATTCCTTCTTAGCCCTCATACCGGGGTCGGGCCTTCCTTTCAGAAACCGGACCAGGGCCCCAGTAGGCTTCGGCTCTGCAGTTGGGCCTCTATATACTCAAGAATCGTCTTAGAGTACGGCCGTTCAAACTTGACGAGCCTGAAGTTAGGCTCTGCGAAATTCTCTCGTTAATAAATAAATGGTATTACTATTAGCTATTGTTATTGCTGTCAACATTTTTTTTTTCTTAATCAGAAAACAACTGTATCAATCTACACGTGTATGGCCTGTTCGGAACTTGCAGAATATCAAAATATATTAAGTACAGTAGGTACCGTCGAATCTTGGTGAGTCTGAAGTTAGGCTCTGCGAAATTTGTCGACTAAAAGCTCGTAAAAAAATAAAGGCTTAAAAAAAATAAGTAAGAGTCTGACACGACACGATTAGTCCTAAGATGATTTTTCCCATCATAAAAAAAACCACTTGGCCAACCTGCGGTCGTCGTTGATGATTTTTAATTAAAATAAAAACAACAAAAAATCCTTATGATTTTTTTTATCTTAGCCAAAACTGACTTTCAAGATACAAACAGCCCTAGTTTAAGGAGCAGGGTTCACACAATGTATTGTAATAAAATATAATATACCTACATAGTTTCATATACATAGAAGTTTATATACCAACATTACTGTTCTGTGAACATAACATATATGTATATACTGGTACTAGCGACCCGCCCCAGCCGCCCGGGTGCAATGTATGTACAATAGGTAATATTATTCATGTATTATACACCTAAACGTTCCTCTTAAATCACTCTATCTATAAAAAAAAATCCATTGCGTAGTTTCACAGTTATAAGCATACATAGGGACAGACATCAGCGTTTTGTCTTGTCAAATGCTAATTTATTTATTTATTAAATTGTATTTTAGCACCACAGAGAAGTAAAAACTATAATTCATAATACATAGCTACATAGAGCAACACAGGCCACCGGCGGACTCCGGTCCGTCGGTAGCCTGTGTTGCTCTATGCATAGCTAAGATAATATTAAATTATATTAAACCTAAACATGTAGGTACAGCCAACAGCACATGAGACTATACAAATCTGTCTGATTTCTCCAATACATTTTGAACCTTGTTATATTGTAGTTAAGTGTTAAAATCGTTTGCAGAATTTTGACTGTTTGCTGTAGTCAGATGTGCTGCTGACCGTACATAACCTTAAATATTAACTAAATTACTTATCATCTTAGAAACTAACCTAACTATGTACATATAATACAAAACACAGTAGGTACAGTGCGTTCCAAATAGGGTTGCCAGGCCATAAAATGCAAAGGCCGGACTGCTCACTATACAACACCGGACATTTTGCCCTAAAAGCCGGACATGTTTTTTTTATTGCCAAACATAATGTTTTTACAGCTGGGCTGTTGAAAAAAGTATTTATACGAGATGTAAAGTGAGGATGAAATCGAAGATGGAGTGTGCGATGCGCGGGCCGGAATACAGTTTGCTCTCCGCTCGCCCTTGTCCGCTCGGGTCGGGCGCTCGTCCGCCCATCGTCGTACGAATCGCCACTATGACAAAAAGCCTGACAAAACCCGGACAGGCCGAACACGTACATATTTGGCCGGACGCGACCTCAAAAAGCCAAACATGTCCGGCTAAAGCCGGACACCTGGCAATCCTAGACACGACTGACAATTACCTACGAGGTTATTGACTCTTTTACTTAGGGCTGATTATTTGTATAGAGAAAATTTCAAACCGCCATATTTATTCCTCAGATAGATTAAGTTAACTGAAGATTGAAAAATCGGCCCTTAAAGAAATGAATTTTGTAAATGCGTGTATACATACTTACATCAACACGATATTTAGAAAAAAAGTAAGTACTTTATTTTTTTTATTTTTCTACACAAACGATAATGTTTCATAGATAGATAGATAGATATATTCTTTATTGCACACCAAAAATAAAATTAACAATAGGAACAAAAAAAAATGTATCGGATCGATCCTATACAGGATGTTGAAGTTTCAGTTATCAGCGAACGCCCGCGTTCGCGGGTATTAACGGAAAGTTATTTGTCTATAAAACTTTTTATTTACGTTCTTGGATATACCTATATCAAAATACCCTATAAAAAAAGTGCTCAAATATTGTACTTTCTATTTTTGAAAATTTGACAACGGCGCGTAGCGCGAAATCATGCCGCGAGCGCCGGCGCTCGCTTGGGTGTCGACGTAAACGATCAAAATTTAACAGCGTAAATCCATCTCCACAATCCCTCACACTACAACCACCGCCAGAATCATAGCAGACCCAACATTTCTTTGCCTCACTTGTTCTGCTCAGCTATCAAGGTACTTAAAGCCACCCAAGGGTTCACTTTCTCATCGGTGCTATCTTTTTTCTTCTCTTCAGGTTTCTTGGGCTTCGGAGGGTGATAGTCTTCGCAGAAAAACAGCTCAAAACAGAAATCAAAACACGTATTTCCTTCATAGACTTCTCTGTTCTGAGAAAGGAGTTTGGTATCTCCGCCTTTGTCATCTTTGGCTGTCGGCTGCGTAGAAATAACTTGCGTCATCTTACTGACAGAGGCTTCACAAAACTTGACTGCGATCCCACCTGATGGTAAGCAGTGATGCAATCGTTGATGGTGAGGCGCACTGGTTTATTAAGAGCACTTCAGCCTTGAAGACACCCAATTTATAATTGGATGGGAAGACCGCAGCAGGCGAATTCTTTCAGTCCTTCGATGTACACCGTATAAAGAAACGCTTTGTCCGGGCCGTAGAGGTTTTAATAAAGTATGTCACAAAACTTGAACTTCGTTTTCACACCTTCAGGACCTATTTAAGTCCTTTAATAAATAACAAAGTTAATTATTAAAGTAAGTAACTCTTTGTTCGTTCAAAAAATGAATTAATTTCAAACACTTATGAAGCACTTATTTTGTATATGGTTTAGAATTGAGTAATACTTGAAGAGTCCTGTTTTCTCTTATATACTGCCTACATTATCAGTTGCATACCTAAAGCTACCTAAAACCACAGACATCTAATGAGCTGACCAAACCATCCTTTATAGGAAAAAATACCTAAATTCACAATAAGTCGATCAACATAATAAGTCGTAAACATTGACGTAATACAATTAAAACTTAAGTCTGCTTAATACTGAAAATATATAATATATTCATTATCCTTTTCAGACGCCATTCATAATTACATACTTAGAATAAAACAAAGTCCTTTCCTGCTGTCTGTCCCTATACCTAGATGCTTAGATCTTTAAAATTACGCAACGGATTTTGATTCGATTTATTTTAGTGGACAAAGTGATTCAAGAGGAAGATTTATATGTACTCGTATAACTATCGACTCGCCCCAGCTTCGCACGGGTGCAATGCTGATATTAAATATATTATGCATATATTATACATATAAACCTTCCTCTTGAATCACTGTATCTATTAAAAAAAACTGCATCAAAATCCGATGCTTAATTTTAAAGATTTAAGCATACATGGAGACAGCGGGAAGCGACTTTGTTTTATACTATGTAATGATATGTTTAATATCAGCATTGCACTCAGGCGAAGCTGGGGCGGGTCGCTAGTGTAAAATAAAGCAGAATTATAGACATTTAATTCTCCCCACATTTTTCTTCCCCCTTGTCAGTGCTAGTAATAATAAAGTTTTCATTTTTGTAATGGCGGCTTCAGATTAAAGCTATGTTCAACGTACAAGTCTGCCGTGCAGATACTAAAACGCAGCAAAAGTTTTGCAAAATACGTTATTTTACTGCGTTTTAGTGTCTGCACGGCAGAAGTAGGCGGTTTTCGCGGGGTAGGTACGTCTGTGTAGATTATTCATGGCATGAATTTCCGCGTCAATTTACGGTATTAAAGATTTTTTTGTATGGTGGGAAAAATCATCGAATGACGCCCTGCCTGTGGGCGGAGCGGGAGACAGTGTCAGACTTTTACTGACAAAATGACCCACCTCATTCCTTCTTAGCCCTCATACCGGGGTCGGACCTTCCTTTCAGAAACCGGACCGGGGTCCCAGTAGGCTTCGGCTCTGCAGTTGGGCCTCTACATACTCAAGAATCGTCTTAGAGTACGGCCGTTCAAACTTGACGAGCCTGAAGTTGGCTCTGCGAAATTTATCGTTTGTGTACTCGTTAACAAATAAATGGTATTACTATTAGCTATTGTTATTGCTGTCAACATTTTTTTTTCTTAATCAGAAAACAACTGTATCAATCTACACGTGTATGGCCTGTTCGGAACTTGCAGAATATCAAAATATATTAAGTACAGTAGGTACCGTCGAATCTTGGCAAGTGTGAAGTTAGGAACTGCGAATTTTATCGACTAAAAGCTCGTAAAAAAATAAAGGCTTAAAAAAAATAAGTAAGAGTCTGACACGACACGATTAGTCCTAAGATGATTTTTCCCATCATAAAAAAACCACTTGGCCAACCTGCGGTCGTCGTTGATGATTTTTAATTAAAATAAAAACAACAAAAAATCCTTTATGATTTTTTTTATCTTAGCCAAAACTGACTTTCAAGATACAAACAGCCCTAGTTTAAGGAGCAGGGTTCACACAATGTATTGTAATAAAATATAATATACCTACATAGTTTCATATACATAGAAGTTTATATACCAACATTACTGTTCTGTGAACATAACATATATGTATATACTGGTACTAGCGACCCGCCCCAGCCGCCCGGGTGCAATGTATGTACAATAGGTAATATTATTCATGTATTATACACCTAAACGTTCCTCTTAAATCACTCTATCTATTTAAAAAAATCCATTGCGTAGTTTCACAGTTATAAGCATACATAGGGACAGACATCAGCGTTTTGTCTAGTCAAATGCTAATTTATTTATTTATTAAATTGTATTTTAGCACCACAGAGAAGTAAAAACTATAATTCATAATACATAGCTACATAGAGCAACACAGGCCACCGGCGGACTCCGGTCCGTCAGTTGCTTGTGTTGCTCTATGCATAGCTAAGATAATATTAAATTATATTAAACCTAAACATGTAGGTACAGCCAACAGCAGATCAGACTATACAAATCTGTCTGATTTCTCCAATACATTTTGAACCTTGTTATATTGTAGTTAAGTGTTAAAATCGTTTGTAGAATTTTGACTGTTTGTTGTAGTCAGATGTGCTGCTGACCGTACATAACCTTAAATATTAACTAAATTACTTATCATCTTAGAAACTAACCTAACTATGTACATATAATACAAAACACAGTAGGTACAGTGCGTTCCAAATAGGGTTGCCAGGCCATAAAATGCAAAGGCCGGCCTGCTCACTATACAAGACCGGACATTTTGCCCTAAAAGCCGGACATGTTTTTTTATTGCCAAACAATGTTTTTACTGCTGGGCTGTTGAAAAAAGTATTTATACGAGATGTAAAGTGAGGATGAAATCGAAGATGGAGTGTGCGATGCGCGGGCCGGAATACAGTTTGCTCTCCGCTCGCCCTTGTCCGCTCGGGTCGGGCGCTCGTCCGCCCATCGTCGTACGAATCGCCACTATGACAAAAAGCCTGCAAAACCCGGACAGGCCGAACACGTACATATTTGGCCGGACGCGACCTCAAAAAGCCAAACATGTCCGGCTAAAGCCGGACACCTGGCAATCCTAGACACGACTGACAATTACCTACGAGGTTATTGACTCTTTTACTTAGGGCTGATTATTTGTATAGAGAAAATTTCAAACCGCCATATTTATTCCTCAGATAGATTAAGTTAACTGAAGATTGAAAAATCGGCCCTTAAAGAAATGAATTTTGTAAATGCGTGTATACATACTTACATCAACACGATATTTAGAAAAAAAGTAAGTACTTTATTTTTTTTATTTTTCTACACAAACGATAATGTTTCATAGATAGATAGATAGATATATTCTTTATTGCACACCAAAAATAAAATTAACAATAGGAACAAAAAAAAATGTATCGGATCGATCCTATACAGGATGTTGAAGTTTCAGTTATCAGCGAACGCCCGCGTTCGCGGGTATTAACGCAAAGTTATTTGTCTATAAAACTTTTTATTTACGTTCTTGGATAAATATCAAAATACCCTATAAAAAAAGTGCTCAAATATTGTACTTTCTATTTTTGAAAATTTGACAACGGCGCGTAGCGCGAAATCATGCCGCGAGCGCCGGCGCTCGCTTGGGTGTCGACGTAAACGATCAAAATTTAACAGTGTAAATCCATCTCCACAATCCCTCACATTACAACCACAACCAGAATCATAGCAGACCCCACATTTCTTTGCCTCAGTTGATCTGCTCATAAATAACAAAGTTAATTAAATCTACCAAAGAGTCTACTTTCTCATCGGTGCTATCTTTTTCCTTTTCTTCAGGTTTCTTGGACTTCGGAAGGTGATAGTCTTCACAGAAAAACAGCTCAAAACAAAAATTAAAACACGTATTTGCTTCATAGACTTCTCTGTTCTGAGGAAAGAGTTTGGTATCTTCGCCTTTGACATCTTTGGCTGTCGGCTGCGTAGAAATAACTTGCGTCATCTTACTGACGGAGGCTTCACAAAACTTGACTGCGGTCCCACCTGATGGTAAGCAGTAAAGCAATCGTCGATGGTGAGGCGCACTAATTTATTCACACTTCAGCCTTGAAGACACCCAATTTATAATCGGATGGGAAGACCGCAGCAGGAATTGTTTTAGTCCTTCGATGTACACCGTATAAAGAAACGCTTTGTCCGGGCCGTAGAGGTTTTAATAAAGTATGTCACAAAACTTGAACTTCGTTTTCACACCTTCAGGACCTATTTAAGTCCTTTAATAAATTACAAAGTTAATTAATAAAGTAAGTAACTCTTTGTTCGGTCAAAAAATAAATTAATTTTAAACACTTGTGAAGCACTTAATGTTGTATATAGTTTAGAATTGAGTAATACATGTAGAGTCCTGATTTTCTCTTATATACTGCCTACATTATCAGTTGCATACCTAAAGCTACCTAACCACATAAGTCTAATAAGCTGACCAAGCCATCCTTTATAGGCAAAAATACCTAAATTCACAATACCTAAGTAGATCAACATAATAAGTCGTAAACATTGACGTAATACAATTAAAACTTAAGTATGCTTAATACAGAAAATATATAATAATATGTTTATTATCCTTTTCAGACGCCATTCATCAATCATTACTTAGTATAAAACAAAGTCGCTTCCCGCTGTCTGTCCCTATGTATGCTTAGATCTTTAAAACTACGCAACGGATTTTGATTCGATTTATTTTAGTAGATAAAGTGATTCAAGAGGAAGATTTATATGTATGACTATCGACCCGCCCCAGCTTCGCACGGGTGCAATGCTGATATTAAATATATTATGCATATATTATACACTAGCTTTTGCCTGCAACTTCGCCCGCGTGATGTTAGCAATATATAGGCTACCAGCGGCTTCACCCGCGTCTGTGGTTACTGCTCCGCCCCCATAGGTCATAGCGTGATGGATTATCCAACACAAAAAGATTTTTTCCAATCGGACCAGTAGTTTCAGATATCACCTTCTACAAACAAACAAGCTTTACCACTTTATTATATTAGTGTAGATGTAGATATAAACCTTATAAAAAAACTTCATCAAAATCCGTTGCTTAATTTTAAAGATCTAAGCATACATAGGAACAGCGGTAAGCGACTTTGTTTTATACTACGTAATGATATGTTTAATATTAGCAATGCATCCAGGCGAAGCTGGGGCGAGTCGCTAGTGTAAAATAAAGCAGAATTATAGACATTTAATTCTCCACACTCTTTTATTTTCTTCCCCTTTGTCAGTGCTAGTAAAGTGTGCCTTCTTTTTGTAATGGTGGCTTCAGATTAATGCCGTGAAGCACCGTAAACAGGCGTGAACGTGAGCGTGAACAGTTGTCGCGGGTACGCCTGTGTAGTTTATTCATGACGTGAATTCACGGTACCTATTAGTTTTTTCGTTTTTATATGGTGGGAAAAATCATGACAACATGCGCGGGAGACAGTGTCAGACTTTTACTGGCTAAACGACCCACCGTTCCTTCTTGCCTAAGTTCCAGAGCTCTGGTGTTCCGCTTACGCGTCAATCCTTGGCCCCAGAAGGCTTTAACCCTACTGGGCCTCTGCAAGCTGCTGACAGCTCCTTGAGAAGGTTCGTCATTGCAGCATTTATATATACACAATTACACATGCTGATACAGCAGCCAATTAGGCCTAGCACGAGACGAAAATAAAAAAAAAAAAAATATTTTACTAAGGGTTTTTTATCGTCTTATAGCTTCATCATCATCAGCCTTTAAATGTTCCCACTGCTGACACACAGGCCTCCTCTCTAGGAGAGGGAATGGACCATAATTCACCACGCGGGCCCAGTGCGGATTGGTGGACATGTCTTCAAATTTTTGGTTCTTGAACATGCCGGTTTCCTCAAGATGTTTTCCTTCACCGTTTTGAGAACAGTGGTGATGAAATTATAAATTACACAAAGCGCTTGGCTGGGTTTGAACCCGCGACCTATAACTCGTAAGTCGGGGCCTTTAACACTCGGCCACCCAGGCCATCACTGCTCTAAATAGCTTGATAGCTTATATCTGAAGAATAGGTTTGAACTTTTCAAGTTTTGACAGCTTTTGTATAGAAAATATGTCAAATCGTCATGTTTATTCCTCCTATATAATCCTCAGTTGAACTACACGCAAAAACTGATTTTCGGGTCCCATTAGAAGTGGCTATGTGTAAACCTAGCAATGCATCAGACTTATAATGCCCCCACTGCTAGGAGTCAGGCCTCCCCTCTAGTAGACGGAATATCCTACACGCGGGCCCAGTGCGTATTGGTGGATGTCGCATGTCCAATTTTTGATTCTAGGACATAGGCAGGTTTCCTCACGATGTTTTCCTTCACCGTAACAACTGGCTGGGTTTACACCCGCGACCTGTAACTCTGAAATCGGGGCCGTTACCACTCACCCACAACTGTTCTCATAGCAAAGGATTCAACTAATTTGCCTTGTACTCTACCTATATAACTTTTTCGAACAAAACCGCAATCAAATGTGGTCATACAGTGAAAAACAAAAGTCAAAAGCAAATTCCTGGAAACAGAAATATTATGAGGAAAGCAAAAATCAGTTCGTACTATGCGTTCCAAATAAGAATAGGATCGATTGACAGGATGTGATGTCACGCCGTACCTACTGTCAAATTGAAGATATTTTTACCAAATTAAAGAACTCAAAGATGTGTGAAATTGAAAACCTGAATTCTAATTAAACTTTTTTCGTTCACACCTCGTAAATAAATAAAATTTTGAACTGAATTAAAAAAATATATTGCCTCGATTTGACACTAAATCGTGATGTCACAACATGGCAATTGATCCTATTCTCATTTGGAACGCATTGTACCTACAATGAATCATGGCGGACAGAGTGCCGGCGGGATCTCATGATGAAATGGCGGCAGGGACTGCCGCAACCCAACGCTGGGCACGCCATAATCATGGTCGTAAGTCCCCTCTTTGAGGCGTGGCTAGAAAGACCTGAGGGCGGCCTCACCTTCCGCATGGAAGACCTCGGTCACCCAAGGAGTCGGCACCCCCTCATAACAGCCCCCAGCGTTCGCAAACGCAGTTACAGGATCAACGGCTTTTACAGTACGGCCGTTAGGCTCTGCGGACTTAAGCGCTTGTGCACTCGTACAAAAAAAAATGGTTTTATAAAAATAAATGCCAATAACAGTTTTTAACAGCAATAACAACTCCTAATCGCATTTATTTGTTTAAACCATTTATTTATTTACAAGTGCACAAGCACTAAAGTGAAAAACTAAAGTAAACTGAACTTCGCAGAGGCTAGCTTCAGACTCGCCAAGATCACGAGCTTGGCCACACCGGCAACACTGGACTTGCGACCTAGGAGTCGAACCCATGCTGGACAGTGGCGCTTGTCAACCTCGAGGCCAACAGGCAGTTAGTACCTGTAATCACACTACCTTGTTTTCTAAGGTATTTAATCACAAAATGACTTCTAGCTCCCACTTCAGGGTGGAACGAGAGAGCGTGCCGGACGGTCGGACAGTGGTCGACGACGGTGCCTCATGTAATTGTCAGCAAATTGAAGAGACCCAGTAGAGTCGAAGCCTATTGGGGCCATGAGTAAATGTGAAAGTGTAACACCAAGGTCCTGCCGATGGAATTTCGAGGAGCACTTCCGACGTCTGGCCCCCAAACTCAATCGGACGGGGGCTGCTCTCAAGCGGCTCCTGCCGAACCTTGGGGGTCCAGACGCCTTCTGCCGGAGGCTCTACGCCGGCATCGTCCGGTCCATGGCCCTTTATGGGGCACCAGTGTGGGCGCCGACGCTGCGTAAACGCCCGGCGGCCCAGCTGAACGCCTGCCAGAGGGTCATGGCCATCCGGATGGTGCGGGGATACCGCACGGTGTCCCGCGAGGCGGCGAGCCTCCTTGCTGGCCTACCACCATGGGATTTGGAGGCAACAGTCCTTGCACACATGCACGACCAGCGCGTGGAGATGCAACGCCGGGGCGAAGATCCGCTGCCCGAACATGTCGAGGCGTGGCGGAAGGAGCTCCGGCGAGATCTCATGGTGAAGTGGAAACAGCGACTGTCGCAACCCAGCGCTGGGCACACCGTAATCTCAGCGGTAGTGCCCCTCTTTGAGGCGTGGCTGGATAGACCTCACGGCGTCCTCACTTTCCGCATGACGCAGGTTCTCACCGGACATGGGAAGTTCGGGAGATTCCTGCACCGGATTCGTGCGGAAGAGACGTCCGGGTGTCGCCACTGTGAGGCGAGCCCGGAGGACACGGTGGAGCACACGGTGGAGGTGTGCCCTGCTTGGGAAGAGCATCGCCGTGTCCTCGTGGGGGTGATCGGCGGCGGCGACCTCTCGCGCCGGGCCCTGGTTCAGGCCATGGTCCGCAGCGAAGAGGAATGGCAGGCGGTCGCCTCCTTCTGCGAAGCAGTAATGCTCGTAAAGGAGGAGGCCGACCGCATAAGGCAAAGGCAACGGCGTACTCGCCGTAGCCGTCGCCGCCGCGATCCTGCCGATATCCGGCCACCGTAGACACTGGCTCGCGGACGGTGAGCAATGGGTAGCTCGCCGTCCGGTCGTCTGTAAGACCGAGTCCTAGTCGTCAACGGCGCGCACCGTTCCCGCGCGCCTCAAGGAGTTGTCAGCAAACTGCAGGGGCCCTTCAGGGTCGAAGCCTCCTGGAGCCTAGAGGGTATGTGGAAATTGTAACCTCGACTCCAGAAATAAGGCAAGGAAGGTACGGGGTAGGTTTTTTAGTCAGTAAGAGTCTGACACTGGTCTCCCGCTCCGCCCAAGAGCGGGTTTCGTCATTGGATGATTTTCACCTACCATAAAAAAAAAAAAAAAAAAAAAAACACCAAGGTCCTGGAGTCAAGGCAACGAAGGAACAGGGTGGGTTAGTAACATACTGACACTATCGCCCGCTCCGCCCAAGGGCATGAGGAGTCACTAGATGTTTTTGGTCCACCGAAAATAGTGCCGATGCCTGTTACGGCTTTTTCCTTTTAATATATTAACTACAGGTAAACTGTAAATACTAAAATGCTACTGACTTAATACAACCAAAGAATTATTTCAAAAGAAAATCGAAACCATTTAGGCATTAAATAAATTGTTTTGACCTCTTTAATGTTAGTAATAAGTTATATTAAACGAACAAACAGGAAAATAGCGCATACCTTACCTACCTCCTGAATTGAGCCGCCGGTTTGTGTGAAACTGTTACCGCGGCTCTAGGAATAAGGCAAGGAAGGAATGGGGTAGGTTTTTTAGTTAATATAAATATATAAATATGTCCACAACTATCACACAACGCCATCTAGTCCCAAGCTAAGCAGAGCTTGTGTTATGGGTACTAAACAACTGATAAACATACTTATATATTTCTAAATACATACATATTATAGATAAATTACACCCAGACACAGAACAAATGATCGTGCTCATCACACAAACATTTGTCCTGGGTGGGAATCGAACCCACGACCTCCCGCATAGCAGTCAGGGTCACTAACTACTAGACTGACAGGCCAGTCATACATATAAACTACATAGTTAGTAGCGAAGGGCAGCCTGACACTGTCTCCCTCTCCGCCCAAGAGCGGGTTTCAGTGTCAGACTCTTACCGACTCCACTCCAACCTACCCCGTTCCTTCCTTGCCTTAGTCCCAGGGTCCCGATGTCACGCTTTCGATTCAACCCTCGGCTCCAGGAGGCTTCGACCCTGTAGGGCCCCTACAGTTTGCTGACAACTCCTTGAGGCGCGCGGGAACAGTGCGCGCCGTCGACGACTTGGGCTCGGTCTGGACTGTTACCAGACGACCGGACGGCGAGCTACCCATTGCTCGCTGTCCGCAAACCAGCGTCTACGGTAGATCTTGATAGGTATTAGGTAATCAAGGTGACGTAAGGAGATACAGGATGCCGCAACAATGACTAATTAAAATATATTTACAATTGGTCAACGGGAAAATAATAATTATACTTATATTGTGAGGTGAAATCTCCATTGTTGTTATTGAGGAGTATATTCTAGGTAGTCTAAATAGGTAGGTACTGGGGTTTTCAAAAACGCAGGATTGTAGCATGGTGATTTTATTCTTCATTCGCATTGGGATCTTCATGCATGGGTTTTTTTTTGGTTGGTAAAAATCATCTAATGACGAATCCAGCTCTTGGGCGGAGTGGGAAACAGTGTCAGGCTCTTACTGACTAAACACCTCTCCATTCCTTCTCTGCCCTTCGCACTGGGGCCAAGCTTTCCTTTCAGAAAGAGACCCTGGGCCTTAGTAGGCTATGACCCTTTTACAATTGGCATTGAGATAACAAGCAATGTAGGTACTTACGAAATCGAAATAGGTCGGCTGGATCAGCACTGCGCTCAAGGTTCTTAAAGAATAGGGGGTGGAATGTTTTGGATATGAAACTGATCATAATTTCGGATACAGAAATATATCGGTTTCTGATACGGTAATGGATGGACGAAAATCTATGACCAGTGTGTGTTGCCTGTAATGACATGGCTCCGAAACGTGGTCGCTTACAATGGGCCTCATAAGACTCAAAAGTCACCCAACGGGCAATGGAAAGAGCTATGGTCGGAATTCCCTTGCGTGATTGAACAGAACTAAAGATATCCGCAAGAAAACCAAGGTTAACGTAGCGAAAAGAATCGCCAAACTTAAGTGGCAATTGGCAGGGCACATTGCACGCAGAACAGTTTGCCGTTGGAGTCAAAAAGTTTTGAAGTGGTGACCGCGTACCGGAAGACGTAACGTTGGAAGGTCTCCTACAAGAAGGATCGATGACCTGGTCAGGGTTGCTGGAATTCGATGGATGCAAGATGCACGGGGCCGGTTGTTGTGGCGACGTTTGGGGGAGGCCTATGTCCAACAGTGGACGTCTTTCGGCTGAATTGATTGATTGAATGGATATGAAATTATTTCGGATTACATATTCACTAGTTTGGGGTACTTAGTCGGTTACGGTTATTAGAATTATAAAAAAAGAAAATACAAATAGCAAGATTTGACTTTTATTTCTAATTTACATCAATTATCATTTGTTTTTACAATCAGTAATATAAGTAAATAATTATTATTATAGCCCTTTAAGTCTCTATCTTTATCTCAAATTATTCGAAATTTTTATATCGACGTTGTAGTTACAGATATTTTTTTATTTATGATTGCGATTCGATGCGGTTTAAACCAATTCACGAAGAAATATAGTTGCACCTTCAGCCAAAATTTATATAAAACAAGTCACAAGAATTAACGCCAAAATAGCAAACCAACTATCGCTGTACGCTTCGCTTCACTCGTCACAGCATCGCACCCACGTGCGTTTTGTAATGGCGGCTCCACATATGTGCCGTGAATTCACGCTATAAATAAACTACATAAAGAATTTATGATGTACGTATCTCGCTTAAGTAAAATGCTAAACTCTTTGTTTTTGTGCTCACACCATAAATAATAAATATCTTATAATGCCTATACGTGAGGACTTTTTTTTTAATTGGCTTTCTAATGTTTATGGTTTCTTTTTTGTCTGGTTTTATTAGCTGAAGGTCTTCCATGTACTAAATAAATAAGTCGTACCCCGCGATAACTGTCCACATTCACGTTCACGCCTGTTTACGGAGCTTCACGGCAGTTGTAGGCAATAGGGAATTAATTGGTCGTTCCATTGTCTACCACATTCGTGAACTTCCTACTAGACACCGCGTAAAATTTCATATAAGTATTTTATTAGCGTGAATGAGGCCTTATCACGAGCTCTTAATTCGACCTAAACTGAACTGTTTAAGGGATATCCAAGTTTTCAGTTACTATACAACGTATAACGTATAATGAGCAAAACCTTATTCACCCAACAATTTTCAGGTATTGCGCATTTAACGTAGCACGTTGTATAGCTCCATTCCTCTTTCTTGCCCGCACATCTAACATTTTAACACATCGTGGTAAGTCCCCTGATCAGAGGCGCGTAATGAGACTGACATCTAAGCCCAGCTTTTTGTAAATTATATTTCTTTAATTAGATTTGAGAATAATAATAATTACTTATTTAAAGCACTGACCTCTATTTCTTACTACTAGACTGGCTGTATTGTCCCTATTTTTTTTATTTTGTTTTTAACGTCTAGAGAACTAATTTAATTAATATTATATCGTCGTTGCGACTTTAAGACCTCTTATGTGTAAAATTCAACTTTGTGAGATAATCGATAAAAAACCGCATACTGAAAAAATATAATGAAACTAACTACAACCAAAAATATAGGTATTAGCTTTATTGTGTGTTGATAGTAGTACGATAGTAAAAAAACAGTTTTCATTGACAATTAGTTAAATATAAAATTAATATTTTATTAGGAAGCACATAGTTGATTTTAAAATTGTTAAATAAATGACGATTAAATCAACACATGAAAGTTTTTGCATTCGATAGGGCTTCAAAATGTTAAAAAAGCTGGCGTTAAAAAGTGATTTTGCCAAAAGTGACACATAAGAAGTCTTAAAGTCGCAACGACGATATGCAACGTTACCAGTTTTAGTACCGTAGACACTCGCTACAGTCACCGTGGCCGACAGCGCCAATATGGCGAATATCAAACGGGGACAAAAGCACATTGACAGCAGCCAGTGCAGTGTGAAAAATAATAGTGGTCAGTTATTTTTTGTTATAATGAGACAAAGTTTTGGAAGTTCTAGAGTCGTTGAGGTACCTACAATATATCTCACTCAATTCGAAATAACATTAAACATTTTTTTTAGTCCATTCAACCGATTTTGACTCTTATTAATATAATAATAATTATAATATTGTGTGATGGTCGTCGAATATTATAATATAATATTCGACGACCATCACACAACGCCGTCTAGTCTCAAGCTAAGCAGAGCTTGTGTTATGAGTACTAGACAACTGATAAACATACTTATATATTTCTAAATACATACATATTATAGATAAATTACACCCAGACACAGAACAAATGATCGTGCTCATCACACAAACATTTGTCCTGGGTGGAAATCGAACCCACGACCTCCAGCATAGCAGTCAAGGTCAGTAACTATTATGCTGACAGGCCAGTCAAATTATTTCAATTATGTCAATTTATTGTGTTAGTGATATAATAAACGACGGCTGCAGTTGGTATTGTAACCACTTTCATGCTTTGAATACCATCCTTATGCCTACGGAATAGAATTCAAAATCGGTTGTTCAGACAGTAAAACAAAAGTTTGTTTAGTTGTCTAATCTATTTCAATTGGAGTACAGTTTAAATGACCGAAAACAGTATCTTCACAACCGAACAATTATGTGTGAACGATTTTACTTATTTTTAATTAAGACTATGAGGTCTTACCTTAAAAGATCCCGTCGTTTTAAGGGCTTGCAACTGACCACTTTTGTTGAGAGTATTGAATAAGAATGCACTCGGATATGTCACTTGGGTAAGTTCGGATCGAGTCAACTGCAGTTCATTAGACCTTCCACTCAGACCAGTATCGATGAATGAAAGAAAAACAGTTTATTTACGCGTAAATGGTGATCCATGGCTGGAATCCACGTGTCAAGCAGTGGACAACGGGTGGTCCACGAGTGGACACTGTTTTAATAAACAGTAAACCGCAGACAAAACGCAGGTAGCGTACGATCTATACGGAACCTGCGCGTCGGCGACGCAAAACAAGCGTACAAGCATGATTGGTTTTTGGCAGAGATTGTGTTTTAAAGTAAGACCTCGTATAAATACAACGCATTAAATGCAATGTTTCGTTACCTGTATCATCTGCATTGTCATGATATTCTGCCTTTGTATCCAATGGCTCTTTTATCTTATACTGACAATAGTGACATGCGTCATATATTTTTTTGGACCTCCGATTATAATTTAGGTGTCTTCAAGGCAAAATAGAACGAAGAATAGAGCCTATTCAGGCTTAGTTTTATTGCTGAATAAGGCCCAAAGCGCTTACTCCTTAGGGCTGTATTCACCAATTAAAATAATCGCAATTATTTAAAACAAAACTGTCTTATCGAGATTATATTGCACTGACTGTACAAGACCAATTTGGAACCGTGCACTAGCTTCTGACGTTCTATAAGTGCCCATGTAGGCCTATGTGAAATAAAAATCATTTTGATCTTGATTTTTGAGTCTACTCAAATATGCGTGGTTCTTTTTTCAAAAGACCACCTGAGACACCAATCTGCACGGTTTTCATTGTTTTTACCATTACATGTTTACTGTATGGACTTTAAAAGAGACTTTGACCCTTGAGTTGGTTTCGGTGTTTCTTCTCAGGGTAGCTAGGAGACACCAGGTTTAAAATGTTTTTAAAAACCTATTTGCAAAATCACAAAAAAAAAACTATTTTATATTATCAGTGTGATACAAGAGCCATAGTTTAAAAGGCTAACAATTTTACTTGAGTGCAGAGTTTCTAGGCATCTTAATGTTGCCAAGCATATTAATTAAATTGAGAATTACACAACTGATTGCTAAAAAAATATATATTACGAGTCCACTAGCGCCATTCTTGAAACTAACTACAATATATTCATTAGTCTCATAATTAACTTTTATTTGTTCTAGATAATATCATATTTTATATTTTTAAATAGCAACACAAAGATATTCGAAATCAACCTCGTTTAAATATTGCTTAGGGGGTCATTCATTTATTACGTAAGACGGTTAGGGGGAGCATGTCTTATTTTATCTTACAAGAGAGTGGGAGTCTTCATAGTTCTTACGAATGATCATAAAGATACGCAAAGGTAATATTGTATTTACTGGCTAATCTCTGATGTATTTCTTAGTTTATTTAACTAGGTAAGTCAATTGAAACGTTCTATTTTTTAAGTATTTGTATTGGCTAGTTACTTGCTTATAAACACTTTTGACAGAAACATATTTTATCTTATTTATATTATTCTAACAGTTAATATTTGAAAACCGATGTGCACTCAAATGCGTATAGGTAAACTATTTCCAGGGCAACGTCGCTGCGTCTTCCCACTTACGAACTATGCGTTACTTTTAAAAATAAATATTTAAAGCAACCAAACACATATATTCATTTTACCTTAAGATTCTTATGTAATAAATATTAGACAGTGAAACGGAGTTGGTTTATTCTTATTTAAGGAGAGAGGAGATCGTCTTACGTAATAAATGACTGCCCCCAAACGAAATGACTAACTGAAACGCAAATCGCCTTGATTTCAATTAAAATTATTGTTTTTTAAACATTTTCTTCTTAACATTTTAAATGTCTGACTTAGTTTTGAGAAGTCTAAAGCTTGTTTAGCGGACAGCAGTCTTATAAGCGTTTAAGGCGATTTGCAGACCGAGGGGGTCGGTCTGAGGGGTTACAACCGTCATTCTTTGGGGGTGGAGGGGGCGCTGTCTTCCGCTTTCCTCTTGCTACCAGCCTGCTGACTCCTATTCTTATCAGGCTTGTATTTCTCCCACTTTTTGTGGTTTAATAGGTCGAAATCATCGCAATACTGTGCTATATCTCTCAGGTAGGTGGACAAGTGGAGGAGTTCTCGATCCCTGTCCCTGTTGAGGTGTGCTTGCCTGAACGGTCTGATCTTGAGGCCGCTTTTCGGGTTCATGATGAAGTTTCTCCTAATATCGTCGAACATTATCGTGTTCTTCGAACTGTATTGAGGGTACTTGCCCCAAATTACGCCTAGAGGTTTTACCTGGAAAATAAATTATGTAAGTTAGTGATCGAATTCAGATCATACACAAAGTTGATATGACAGGTAGGCTTTCCTTAAAAAGGAATATTGTACACACCAATATGTTTTTTTTTGACGTGACAACGTCTTATAAATTGGTTTGCCGGGTGACACTTCAAGAAACTGCGTTACGCTCCGCTCACGTTATGCGCTCACAATGAGAGCGAGTGAGAGGCACGCGTCCCTTCCACTCGGGCATGGTTAGCCCGCCTAAGAGCGAGAGAGACAGACATAAAAAGTGAAAGGCACGCGTCCTTTCCACTCGAGTACAGTTAGCCCGCCTAAGAGCGAGAGAGACAGAGCGAGAGAGACTATTATTTCATCCTTCTTCCTACTATACGAATGAATATTCACATTAAAATTATTTTACCACACACACGTAAAACTTTCGCCCGTATACTGACTTTACAGGCAACCAATTTTTTTACTATGAGACCGTTTTTTTGGTTACAAATTCACAGTCCTATAGATTTGTCCTTATACTTGAGCTACAAGTCATTGCTTCATGCCAAATTTCAGAGTTCTAGGTGAACGGGAAGTACCCTATGAATTTTGATTCCTGTGAGTGTCAAAATATCCTTTTTATGCGACATAAACGGTCGTATCTTATTTTTTCATTGGCTTAGAAATTTGATTTTTTCATGCCCACTCAAATGTCTCGCTGAAGGTAGCACGTGTTATTGGTTCATTCAGTTGCCTTCACAATGGTTGGGCTGAGTGAGGTTCATGCGCGCGTCATGGTATTAATTTATGTATTGTAATATATTATATACCTATGGTTTTAATTTCTACTCGATACCTCAATTCATTCCCGAGATAAAGGTTCTTGTCTTGACAGACAGGCGGCCAACAAAGTGATCTTATAAGGGCTTCGTTTTCTTTCTTTTGAGGTACGGGACTTAGAAAAATTGAATTTACAGTACGGCTGTCGGATCTAGTAAATGTATAAACAAATAAATGCAATTTGCAATTGTTATTGCTGTTAAAAACTGTTATTGGCATATATTTTTAAAAATCTTTTTTTTTTACGAGTTGTCAAGCGCTAATTCGCAGAGCCTAACTTCAGACTCGCCAAGATCCGACGGCCGTACTGTAATGAAGCAGCACTCAATGTACTCAGTGATGAGTAATGTAGAGCAGTGGTGGCCGAGTGGTAACGGCCCCGACTTACGAGTTGTACGTCGCGGGTTCGAACCCAGCCAGGCGCATTACTTTGTGTAATTTATTTCATCACCACTGCTCTCAAAACGGTGAAGGAAAACATCGTGAGGAAACCGGCATGTCCTAGAACCAAAAATTCGAAGACATGTGACATCCACCAATCCGTACTGGGCCCGCGTGGTGGATTTTGGCCCATTCCCTCTCCTAGAGAGGAGGCCTGTGTCCCAGCAGTGGGAAAATTGAAAGGCTGATGATGATGATGAATGTACTCACATCTATAGTTCCATATTTAGCGGTATGCACGGTGATCATAGCCAGATAGTCGAGGTAGAACATGATCTTGTAGTCCTGGTGCGTGGACACGCCCAGCAGCCGCATCTTCTCCTCGATCCACTTCATGCCCGTGGCCGACCAGATCACGATGTCGTAGTCTTCGTACGCAGACGTCAGGAACTCGTGGAGGAACGGCCGCATCAGCTCGTACCCTGGAATGTGGAAAGAAGAACTTAAGCTTCTATTTTATTACTTATCATTACATAGTATAAAACGAAGATGCCTGTCCATATGTATGCTTAAATCTTTAAAACTACGAAACTGATTTTGATTCGACTTTTTTTTAATAGATAGAGTGATTCAAGAGGAAGGTTTATATGTATAATACATGCATAATATATTTAATATCAGCATTGCACCCGTGCAAAGCTGGGGCGGGTCGCTAGTCTATCTATATATAAAAGGAGAAACTGACTGACATATCAACGCACAGCCGAAACTATTGGGACTAGGAGCGTGAAATTTTGCACAAGGCCTCCTTTTAGGGCGTAAGCGAACATTAAGAAACTTTTTCCCGAAATTCACCCCCTAAGGGGATGAAACGGTGGTCTATAGTTTGTAGGGAGAAACCTATTTAGAAGGATAGTTTATTTATAAAAACTATATGCATATATGGGGCGGTCACAGAGACCACGGGTTGGCTTCCGAAAAGAAACCCAGAGGGCCTGAAATGCAAGGCAAAGAAAGAACATATACATATAAGTGTGATTTAATTCAGTAAAAGTCTGAAACGCTCTCCCGCCTTGCTCTAGAGCAGGAGAAGTTAACGGTTGATTTCCCCACCTTAACAAAAATCTTCCACTTTCTAGAAAAAATCACGTTTGCCGGTTCAAACTTTAAACATTGGATGTAGTGAAATCTGGTTAATTAGACTTGTGGCACATGTGTTATACGTGTGTGTTGGTCTAATGTAGTTCTAGCTTAATTGTGCGAAGTAAGAATTCTTAGTTTAGTTTTGACTGGCCTGTTGGTCTAGTGGTTAGAGGCCCTGATTGCTATGCCGTAGGTAGTGGGCTCGATTCCCACCTAGGACAAATGTTTGTGTGATGAGTACGATCATTTGTTCTGTGTCTGGGTGTAATTTATCTATAACTAGCTTTTGTCAGCGGCTTCGCCCGCGTACGTAAAATATAGCCTATGTCACTCAGGAGTAAAGCAGCTTTCTATTGTTGCTAAATTTTTTCCAATCGGACCAGTAGTTCCAGAGACTACCCCCTACAAACAAAAAAAAAAAATTACCTCTTTATTATATTAGTGTAGATAATGTATGACTGTATGTATTTAGAAATATATATGTAAGTATGTTTATCAGTTTTCTAGTACTCATAGAGACTAGACGGCGTTGTGTGATAGTTGTCGAATATATATAAAAAAAGTTCTTATTTGATGCCATAGATGTCGCTACATTATTAAGTATTGGTATAGGTTGTTACCTGTCTCGGCCACGGAGCGGTGGTCGAACAGCGTGTAGTCAATGTCGAGCACAAGAAGCTTCTTGCCGGGCCGCGGCTCGTTCAGGATGTTGATCTTGTAGTCGCGCACGCGCTTGTTTATTTTAGCTAGGTATATCTGGAATGGGAACATTTTTAATTATTTGTTTTAATTATTATTTATAGACGAATGGATTGTGTGAGGAGTGAAATAAAATAAAAGTTAGTGATAACGTAACGCGGATAGAACAGCAAGAACGACAAAAAATCACGATTGTTACAATCCACAAACGTGAATTTTTAATTCTTGGTCATTCGAGCCGGATTGTAACAATGCCACTAACGACATTTAATTAATAATAGATTTAGAAAAGTGAGCTTCATCTTACAACGTAATCGAGTATCAAAATTATTTAGGTAATAAATATACAAAATTATACTGAGATTCACTTATACCATACTAGCTTTTGCCCGCGGCTTCGCCCGCGTGGGTTTGGGGTTTCCGGGATAAAAAGTAGCCTATGTGCTATTCCGGAGTGTATCCTATGCCTGTGCCAAATTTCATTCAAATCCATTCAGTAGTTTTTACGTGAAAGAGTAAACAAGAGTAACAAACATCCATACATCCATACTTACAAACTTTCACCTTTATAATAGTAGTAGGATTTATTCTAATCGGTTTTTAATATTTTTTGTTATAGCGACAACAGAACTACATAATCGGTTAAAATTTCAACTGTCAGACAGACGGACGGTGAAGTTATAACATTTGGGTCCCATATTTACACTTTGGGTACGGCACCCCGAAAAAATAATTCAACTACTCTACAAAAACAAAGAGCGTTACAATACGCGGCATAAAAATTCGACTGATCGAAAATGACGATCGACTTTTAACGACAACGCATGCGCATTACAGCAACGGGTTACCGTAATTCAAAACCTCAGCTTTACAAACCTCCTGATTCTCCACATCAACCTCCTCCTCTTCAATATCCAGATCGTTGACGACCTCGTCCCCCACATCGGGCTTGGTCTGCGCGCCGGCTATCGCCTCCTCTAGGGAGCCCATCATCATGATCTTGAGGTTCGGCTTCAGCTGCAGATCGGAGAGAGTGCAGTTGTCTGTCGCTACTTTGCCTGGCAAGCACAAGGAAATAATAAAATACAATGTACAATAGAGCATATCTATATATATAAAAGAAAGTCGTCTTAGTTACACTATTTATAACTCAAGAGCGGCTGTATCAATTTGGCTGAAAATTGGTAGGGAGGTAGCTAATAACCAGGAGGACATAGGATACTAAAAATCTAAAAAAATCTGATCATTTATTGCCTCTAAGGCGGAACACAATTCGTGGTGTCAGCTAGTAAAAAATAAAACACTTTGTTTACGACTTTGTTCGCATGAATTTGTTATAAAGGAATAAAATAGAAACCAGATAAATAGTGGCCTATGTTCTTTCTTGAGGTTTACTTCATTCTAGATTTCATCAAAAGCGGTTCAGTAATTAACCATGAAAGTATAATGGACAGAGTTTTTGAAATTACTCTAGACTAGCTTCTTGATAGCAGTTTTACAAATGTGAGAGTTGAGAATTGTTCCAAATCCTAACATAAAAAGTTCTGGTCCTGGCATAAAAAGTCCTAGGGAATATAGACCTAGCCTAAAAAGTCTTAGGTATTATACTCCTAGTATATAAAGTCCTAGGGATAAAAGCCTAGCATAATAATTCTTAGTACCAAACTCTTAGTATAAAAATTCCTAGGGAATAAAGTCCTAGCATAAAAAGTCCTAAGTATTTATAAGGAAAACATCATGAGCACGAAACCGACATGTCCTAGAATAAAAAATTCGAACACATGTGTCATCCAAGAAACCGCACTGAGTCCGCATGGTGGATTATGGCCCATTCTCTCTCCTTGAAAGGAGGCCTGACTCCCAGGAGTGTGAACATTAAAAAGGCTGATGATGATACAGTATGTAAGTACTTAGTATATAGTCTGTATTTCTCACACTTCGCTAATTTTTCGAGTCATCAAATGAGGTGCTCATGCAAGAGGTTTTCTAAAAGCTCCTGGGTGAAACTGCATGGGACAGACTCACACTGGCTGCACTAGTTTTTTGATACCATCATAAAATGTTTAAATCACAGAGAAAAATATTGCCGCATGAAAGAGTCATATCATATTGAACATTGCCAAATTAAATACAAAAATTATTTATTCTAGATATTTTTGGATCCATTAAACTAGATGATGCAACATCAGTTTTATATTGCAACAGAATAAATAATTTATGTGGGTTTGTTTGGCACAACAGGAAACTGAGTTTAGGCAGTTTAATTCGTTGAGGCCCAAGCGGACACTAGTGTCCGCACACCTATTGTCTTTTAATTGTATTTATGGTAGTTGTATTAATATGTACACATAGTCAACCCCACGATCATCATCAATGATGAATCCAGGTGGTGTGTTAAACTTGTACTGACTAAAACTATACCTATGTCCCTTCAGTTGCACTTTAGCCTCTTTTTTTTTAGGTGAAAATCATCGAATGACGAAACCCGCTCTTGGGCGGAGCGGGAGACCAGTGTCAGACTCTTACTGACTAAGAAACCTACCCTGTACCTTCCTTGCCATATTCCTAGAGTCGAGGTAACAGTTTGCACCACCCTAGGCTCCAGGAGGCTTCGACCCTGAAGGAACGCGGGAACGGTGCGCGCCGTTGACGACTTGGACTCGGTCTGGACAGTTACCAGACGACCGGACGGCGAGCTACCCATTGCTCACCGTCCGCGAGCCAGTGTGTACGGTGGCCGGATGTCGGCAGGATTGCGGCGGCGACGGCTACGGCGAGGGCGCTGTTGCCTTTGCCTAGCCTCTAGAATCGTGAGTTCCCTTTTCAGAAAATTCTCAGGACCGTAGCTTTACCGACCTTGCCGGGACCTTTTGAGGATCACTACACTCTATAGGCCAAGGAGGCATCTAGGGTGTAAGGAAGTGGCAGTAATTTACATGGAGAAATAAGCCATTTCAATTGCCAACCTAGATACCATCTATTTAGACCCTAACTCTTACAGTGAATAGCTTGAAGTTATCACTCTTTTTTTTATGGTGGAAAAAATCATTGAATAACGAATCCCACCCTTTGGGTAGAGCGAGATACAGTGCCAGACTTCTACTGACTAAATGGCCCACCGTTCCTTCCTGCCTTAGTTCCAGGGCCCCAGTGTTTCGCTTTCACATCAACCATTGGCCCCAGAACTTATCACTTTCGAACAACATATACAAGAAGCAGGCTTATTGAGACTATGATGATGAGATGTGCCCTTTAAGACTTTCACACTAAATGCCAATAAATAATAATGAGGACATTCCCCCAAACTTCAGAAAAAACCTTTGAAAAGTAAGTAAGTAAAACCTCCCACATTGAACTGCTTTGAAAATTTGTTAGACACAACTATTTGAAACTGTGTAACTGTATATATAATCTTTGGAGAAATAAACAGTTATATAGGTATATCATACAAACAAAATAACTGCTGAATTAGGAGTAAACTGAGCATTATTGCAATGGTTTCATTTTTATAAAGAGTAATTTGAAATTGACACCTACCACTCTTTGTTTGATACAAATTCATGCTTATCTTACTTTCCAGGTGAATTATATTAAAACTAAGCTACATATTACATTCTGGAGTAACTGTAAATTGAGTTAATAATTTATCTAAAATTACAAACATAAAGGAAACGCGCATCACAAAGACCATGTAAGCATTCAGAAAGTTTTGATTGAAAAATGATGAAATCTATACATCTGTATATATTATCACGTTCTAGAATTAAAATTGTCAGCAGAATGTAGGCCATTGTATGCATTTCTGAGAAACATAATGAATTACACGACTGTACCGGTGTAATATTACATAAAGTAGTGGTGAGTAAAATTGGTGAATTTAACAACGTGTTTACGTAAGTAAACTCTGGCTTTTATTGCATATTTTTACAGTTAAACCTCCGAGGAACGCTTAAAATTTATTACAATGACACGAAACATGTTATAATTACCCTGAAATTTAACATTGAGAAGCTTTTGCCTTTCCGGTCGGACACCCGTGGCATTTTCGATGGCGACTTTTAGCATCGCTACGGAGTCCGAAGGCGAAAATTCCGGTATTTCGTACTCCTTGCCATTCCATTTTACACTTAACTTTATAGGATTATCGTTTATATCGCACATTTTTTCACAAATATTCAGTAAAACTACAATTGACGTGACATATAAACAAAACAAATTTGACACGGCACTAGTGTTGAGCAATTGTCACTATTTGTGAAAGGCGACTGACTGAACTAGGGATGCGTTCTTATTACTAATTAAAGATTTATTTAGTAAGAACATTTAATAACATTAGTTTTAAAAGAAAGGCTCCTAAAGTTAACGGTTTAGTACAAATAAAGTACGAGTAAAGTTAAATTTTGTGTTAATTTTTAAATGATAATTAAAATGGAATGAATTTAGTTTTACGTTTAATTATTTATAAACATATCTGTTATTTTTTTTTAGTTAGGTATAGACCTCATTAAAAAATGCTCATGACTGATGATATGCTTTTCTAAATGTTTCCCAAAAAAATATAAAAATAGTTGTCTGCCGCGCCGGTGTCGGGACCTACTGGTTGTTTCGTTTCGTATATAGGTACTACATCTATTAAAGTTCAAAAAAGATAAAAAGGTCCACTTTGGGGTGATTTTGTAATACTGAGAGGGTGTCTCATTCGTCTGACCTAGATTTTTCTCTTTTCAATTTGATATTTTTATTTGCATATTAGTTTTCCCTGACAACTTAGTGTATCAAGGACACTCATTTGCCTCCAGTGGCTTACGATACAAAATAATAGGCAACCAGTACGAAAGATGCCGGATGAAAGAAACGTTCACGCGGTTTTAGAGAACACCTTTGACATTTGTTATTTATATTATATACGATAGGTAACCGATGGTAATATGTAATCATTATCTAAATACTTACATCAGTGGCATAGCTACGCCACCCTACGCTCTAGCTAGGTGCACTGGCTAGTCCCGTAGGGCGTATGGGACTAGCTAGTCTCGTAGGGCGTATGGCGTAGGTAAAAATGGGCGTTTTTTTTAGAAATGCTTGGTTTATCGTACGAAACATATCATGTCGTGGACAGCATGTTGCGAATTTTTGTCACGTCGCGTCGGGCCCTTGTAGCGGGGGGGGAGGGGCTCGTATCATTGACACAGCGGATGCGGCGGTACTCCTCTGACTTTCATTAGAACACCAAACGTAGGTCATTATTTTGTCATTCGTTCCAACTTACATTCTGGGGGATCTTAATCAATTGTCAAAAGTGACCGTTAATTTTTGTCACGAATGCTTTCATATTACGTCGTTACCGTTATCGCCTAGAAAATGGTGATTACCCTGACATATACATAGTATAGTGCATATCAAATAGTCGAACTATTTCCTGTGGTCACGCGCAACCCCCCACTTCGATTGAGGCTCGAGAATCGGTTGTAATCTTCGTCAAACAAGTTGAACCATCATGGCGCAGTAACCGATTTTCGGGTCCCAATCAAAGTGAGGGGTGTAACCGTAGCAAATGGTCCAACTTATTTGCCGCGTAGGTACTATTCCTACCTACAGTACCAACGTTATAGATTTTCTAAGATAAAGGGAGGATAGGATACCTATAATCTACCCTCCTAGGGTTGTTCCCAATTGATGCTTCTGTATAAAGCATTTCATCAGTCTTATAAAATTCCCACTGCAGGGACCTCCACTCTAGGAGAGAGAATGGGCCGTAATCCACCATGCAGGCCTTGTCCGGATTGGTGGATGTCACATGTCTTCGATTTTTTGGTTCTAGGACTTGTCGGTTTCCTTACGATTTTTTCTTTCACCGGTTTTAGAGTTTTGGTGATGAAATAAATTACACAAAGTAATGCGCCTAGCTAGGTTTGAACCCGCGGCCTACAACTCCTAAGTCGGGGCCATTATTACATAGGGTGACAGGTAGGTAATTATTGAACGATACTTTAGACAGTCAGTAGAACGAACAACTTTTAGGTACGAATTTTATGGGAGCGAAGTATGGGACCAAAACTGAAAACGTGAAAAAAATCTCCTGGTCAGTACCTACTTACCTACCTACAGGTATGTTCGCCTAACTGGTTAAAATGTACTAAAAAGTACATCGAAACACAAGATTTCGGACACAGTGACCGCATTTCTTCCTCTTCGAAACTTATCTAACCCATAATAACATCCAGACAATAAAACTCAACACAAAAGAGAAAAATATTTATTAAATTAGAGAAGTAAACACAAATGTTTTTTATCCCTTCCTTCATCTCCGTGACTGTTTTTACAGTCTTTCTTGACTACTATCATCCACCCTGGACACTTCCACAATAAACATTTCTGGTTCGAAGTCAGGATCCAGAATCTTGGAGCGGATCATTTCTTTGTAAATAAACGCAGATTTTCTCGGAGTTCTAGTCTTATCTGGGTGAGAGAAATCGACTTGGAAGAGACCAAACTTTTCTCTGTGGAAGTAAGTGTTTTAATTAGATATCAAATCGATAAGGGTTTTTTTTTTTGGTAGGTGTAAATCATCCAATGACGAAACCTGCAGTGTCTTACTCTTACTTACGAAACAACCTACCCCGTTTCTTCCTTGCCTTGATCCCACGGCCCCGGTAATCCGCTTTCGCATCGACCCTTGGTCCCAGAAGGCTTCACCTGCTGGGCTAGTTGGGCAGTTTGCTGACAACTCCGCGCGGGTACAGTGCGCGCCGTCGACAAATCGTTAAAGGTAGTGTAATGTAAAGACTAGCTTGATGACTTACCAGGAGTGGAATTCGCAGGGTACGTGGCAAATAAGGATTAAGGTGATTCATCCACCACGGCTACGCACAGTCCCCTACCTCGACTGATGACCCGAGAATCGTTTATAATAGGTACTCGTCACACAAGTTGAACCAGCATGGCGTTGAATGCGCCGTAATCATTTATCGGGTCCTAGACTCCCAGTTCAAGTGGGGTTATATGCCGCGTACTTTATACGTAAATTAGCCGACAATACGACAGTAGGTTTAAGTTTGGAACCCGCTTTCATCCACTCTGGGGGCAAACTAAGGAAAAGCTCTCTTAATGCTCGTCTGTCAAAAAAGGAAACGCTTGTGCCAAATTTCGCACTCTTTAATCCACTGGGATTAAAGAGTGCGAAATTTGGAACCTACTGAGGTTCGGCTGTGCGTAGGTAATTCAGTCAGTCAATTTGTCATTTTAGTGTTAGAGAATTCATGCGATTTCGTCAAAAACAAATTACTTACGAATATCCATTTCGCCACTCAAAAGTATCGATAAGAGACCACATGCTATATCCTCTGATGTCACACCCTTCAAATACGGCATCAAGCAAGCCGTTCAAGTAGGTCCTCATGTAGTGGATCCTGTCTTCATCCAGCAGGCCTCCTGCGTTAGACCAGCCATTCTCTGTGATGTACATTGGCGGGTTGTCGTATTGTACTTTTATTTCCATTAGTAGCTTGAAGAATCCCCATGGTACTTCCTGCAATGTCAAAAGACCATGCGATAGAATGCAATCGGCGTGGATTGCATCTCAAGGTATCAAGTGGATAACTTTCTGAAAACTTTTGTCAAAATGGGTACATTTTCACAAAAGTTTTCAGAGAAAGACATTATTGGCTTCATGATCAAGTTCAACAGGTAATACGGAGACTCTGAGGCAAGTGAGCGAAAATTTGAGGAGTAGATCTCCAACAGTCCATCCATTGCATTTTTGACTGAAATAACATGACCAGCACCGTAATTAGCCTGGTATGTAGTCTATAACTGCACCCCAGAAAATAAGTACCTACAATATACACAAAAAAGACTAGATATTACATTTTTACGTTCTCCCAAGGACTGTGCTCTGTGTTTGGGCACCGCTCTATTTACGACATCATGACTAGTTTTAAATAACTATGCCACTTTAAAAAACTACATAATAACCAAATACCTGCAACCAACTAGACTGTGACTGCGGCCATGAGGGATCCTTGACCAATACCGCCCCCATGTCATCCATGAACGAAGGTACAGGATACATTCCCTCCAAAGAGGCGTCCCTGTACGCCAGCTTCGTGGTAAACGCATTGATGCCCAAGAAGTCTGCTGAGCCTTTCAATAATGCTACTTCTTTTGGTGATAAAGCTGGTAATCGGGATCTAGGGAAGCCTTGCTCCGCGCTCTTCATTGCTACGTTCTTTTGCACTGCTGAAGGGAAGTTACCAATTTTCGAGAATATTGGATGAGCGAATAATCCCCACTGGAAGAAGAAAAATATAAATTTAGTAAAATAACTAAGTACTTTGTGAATATACTGGTCTAGCTTTTGGTACCTGAGTATTTCAAGTATATCTACTTATACAATGTTTCAACGTTTTCTGTAATATATAAAATAGAAACTTTAAAATCTGCAGAACCTTTCGGCGCAAAGGCGGCTCAAAACAGATGGTTAATAGCCATCTGTTTTGAGCAATGTAGCCTGCTGTACTATGTCTGTAAACTTGGTTCGTAGCGTTAGAAGGCTACCCACAAATGAACCATCGACCTAATGTGCATCGTGAAGGACTGATGGATCCGAGATGCACAGGAGACAGGACCGTTCATTGTCACGACCTTAGGCCTTTGTCCAGTAGTGGTCGAATCTTGAGTGAAATGATGATGATGATTATAATAATTTGCGACTTTCCATTGGCTTAACTTATTTGAGAACCTATGTATGTCTTCAGGGCTCCGGGATCGATATACTACTCGTATCACCAATGCTGTATGTACCTATGCTTTCATAGGTACATACAGCAGCTTATTCATAATTCAATTCTAAAAATACCATTTGGTTACTTACTTCGAATTCTCTCGCATCAATTCCAGCTTGTCGATCATCAAGAGTGTCAGAAGCGGCTTCGTACCACATGAAATTAATGGAAATTCCAATAAATCCTTTCTGCAGCTTCCTAAAGTTTGTATCGTATATGTGGTAGGTTTCAGCGTGAGCCAGCAATATGTTCCGAGCGCACATGTACTCGGCGACGCCAGAGATATTCACGAACGGAGCTAGACCATCAGTCCCATACCCATTCACACAAATGTTTTTTGGGTCATTAATCGTGATCCAATACTTGACTTTCTCACCAAATCTTTCGAATAAAAACCTCGTGTAATCTGTGAACCATACAACTACCGCAGGATTGGTCCATCCTCCTAATTTTTGCAAATTGGCCGGTAGATCCCAATGGTACATTGTCACCATGGGAATAATATTTTTGGCTAAGAGGTCGTCTATTAGTTTGGTGTAATAGTCGACTCCGAGTTGGTTTACTTTGTCAACAAATCCATTGGGCAGGACCCTGGGCCAGGATATGGAGAAGCTGTAGAAGTCTAAGCCAAGCTCTGCGGCGACGGCCACGTCTGCCTTGTGTTTGTGGTAAGAGTCTGCTGCCACATCGGCTGTGCTCTCATCCTTGATTGGCGAAGGTTCCGAGTGACTTGCTATGTCCCATATGGAAGGACTTTTACCTAAGGAGCATTGAAATAAAAAATGTATTACTTAAATCAACTTCTATAGAAACAAAAAACTCTCAGCTTTTACTTCTATTCTTCTTCTATCAAACATATTCGAAGAATAAATTTTGAGTGAAAGATCAAATCGAAGAGTTGCTAAGGAACAAATAAAATTACTTCTATAGCAACTAATTAAAATGCTAAAGAGCTTGTCTGAATGCGCTCATCTCAGGAACTCCTGGATCGAATTGAAAAAATATGAATAATTTTGTGATGTATACGCCATTTATCGCAAAAGGGTGCAGGCTATCGACCCGCAAGATCAGTAGTAAGTAACTTATAGTTCGTTTATTAATTCTAGACTACGATTTGACAACTTAGAATGTCACACTCTAGAAATATGTTCCCAATTTTTTGGAGTTTGACATTTTAAGTTGTCAAATCGTAGTCTAGGATTAAAAAACGAACTATAAGACAGCTAGTTATTTGATCAGAATGAGGTTTCCCATTCACGACAAACTTTGCTTCTTGTCTCAATTTAAAAAACTTAAATCAATAGACAATAATTACAATGCTAAAATAAAAGTAATTTTATTGTATGAAATTACTAGCTTTCTAGCTGTATTCAAAAGAAATTAGGTACCTACTCCTGGGATAAAAAAAAGCTTTGTGTTTCATCGAATTTCGTTCAGCTGTTCGAACGTGAAGAAGCAAGAAACATAGAAATGTAACTAGAATATAAACTTTAACCTTTATAATATTAGTATGATCTGTGGTAGTTTTCTTTATATATGCAATATATCTAAGTTAAAAAAAAAAACTATTTTCTTACCATCTTCATTCCAACCTCCTTCGATTTGGAAGGCAGAAGTGGACGCTCCGAACAAGAACTCCGCAGGAAATGGGCGAGGTTTACTTTTGCCAAACGCATTCTCACATAAAAACCCCAAAATCCTGTGAAATATTGACAAATGTTAAAATAAATAACAAACAAAAAAATAATAACAATTCCGGGTAAAATGGGGTGAATAGAAACTCAGGGGGTGAATAGAAACAATTTTTTTATTAGGATTATTACTTTGATTTCATGATTTTAATTTTAATAAAGCATTTTTGTTTCCAATATTGAATTAATCAAAATATTTAAATGCTGCAAAATGTTTTTAAATAACGTGAAAAACAACAAAATATTGTTTCTATCCACCCCCGATTTGTTTCTATTCACCCCGTTTTACGGTTGTTACTTTTTTGGGGTACAAAAAAGCATTATTCTATTCTATTCTATTCTACCGGGTAAAATGGGGTGAATAGAAACTCAGGGGGTAAATAGAAACAAAAATTTTATTAGGATGGATTATTACTATACATGGATTATTACTATGATTTCATATTTTTAGTTTTAATAAAGCATTTTTGTTTTCAATATTGAATTTGTAAAAATATTTAAATGCTGCAAACCATCTTTAAATGACGTGAAAGAACAACAAAATGTGGTTTCTATTCACCCCCGATTTGTTTCTATTCACCCTGTTTTACGGTATAAGAATTATACGGTATTAACATTTTACAATCAAAAGATTATATTCAGGGGGTTATTCATTCTAATTTTTACTGACTTCACAAAAAGGAGGAGGTACTATGTTCGGACGTTTGTATTTTTTTTTTACAGAACCCAGAGCCTCCCCCGGTCACACATACTACCGAAAACCAAATAAAGTCGCTTCCCACTGTCTATCCCTATGTACTTATATCTTTAAAACTACGCAAAGGATTTTTATCCGGTTTCAATTTTTAATACATTGAGTAATTCAGGAGGAACGTTTATATGTATAATTCATGCATAATATTATATTTAATATCATCATTGTACCCGTACGTAGCTGGGGTGGGTAAACTACAAAGGTACACTAAAAAAGAGTATAATCTACATTAAAAAAAAAAAATGATGTTACCAAATAACGAACACGTTCTTGTTCATGGTTCCGAAGCACAGCACGCACTATGTGTGCGGTTTCTCCGTTCTGCCAAAAGAGTTCTGGCTGAGGGCTATTCTGCAACCGTCGATCAATACTCTACGTTGGTTGCTTGGCCTTTTTCCGGATCTATGTACAAGCATTAGCTTGGCCGTAAAAACTTGAAGCACCGTAAAACGGGGTGAATAGAAACAAATCGGGGTGAATAGAAACATCATTATGTTGTATTTTTCACGGTATTTAAAAATTGTTTGCAGCATATATAGTTTTATACATAAAAGGAGAAACTGACTGACTGATATATCAACGCACAGTCAAAACTACTGGGACTAGGAGCGTGAAATTTTGCACAAGGCTTCCTTTTATGAAGTAGGCAAACACTAAGAAAGGATTTTTCAAAATTCAGCCTCTAAAGGGATGTAATGGGGGTCTAAAGTTTGTATGGAGAGCCCTACTAGTTTTTAGAAGTCCAGTAGTTTTATAAATTCAATAATGAAAACAAAAATGCTTTATTTAAACTGAAAATATGAAATCAAAATAGTAATCCAAATAAAAATATGGTTTCTATTCACCCATTTTATCCGGTACCTATCTACATTTAAACTAAGTCCACTTTTCACACACCGACAGCCATCAGTACTTTTTTCAGAATCACCTTCCAACAAAAATGTTTGGACTTATATCGAATTTATGAAAAAACAATTCGGTTTTGTTTGCGGACACTGAAGTACAATAGTACAATCACTTTTCAATAACATCATGCATCATGCTCTGATTTGATCATCGAAACTTGAAAATCAATAGTATGACGTAATCTATTTACCTACATTAGTTTTAGTATCTATACTCTTTTTCGAAATTAACGAAGATGAGAGCACGGTGACCGAACGGTAAAGGGAAATTTATGAGTTGTAGGTTGCGAGTTCCAACCTAGGCAGGCGCATTATTTTGTGTAGTTAATTTCATCCCCATTTCTCTCAAAACGGTGAAGGAAAATATCTCGTGAGAAAACTGGCATATACTAGAACCAAAAATTCGAAGACATGTGACATCCACCAACCCGCACTGGGCCTGCGTGGTGGATTACGGCCCTCTCAACTAGATAGGAGGTTTGAGTACCGGCAGTACACGTGTCTAATACGTGAGTACTATATGTATGTAAAGAATGTATATTTACAAACATTTACAAAATTCCATAACTGAATTATATTCACACCAGATAACCACAAAGTTATAAGCTAATTATGTTACCTTGTTCTCCGCACAAATACATGGTCGACAGGCTATCCGGGCGTCTTAGGGATTGTTTTACCCCCACAACTAACTGTGCGCTGGCGCCTAATACTAACTACTGCTAAGGGGGCAATGAAAGTGACGAGGATGGCTTGTAGAGAAGAAGAGGAAGAAGCCTACTTGTCAGAACCAGTGCGGTACTTCGCTGACAGAGCCCAATATGCTGCTGCGTCCAGTAACACCTACGATGGAGCCGTATATTTCGAGACTGCATCATACCACGAAGGTTGAGGATAACGTGGTATTTATGGGCCCTAGTTGCCTGATAATAAAGGATTATTATTATTACTCGCTATGGTCTGTTGTGACCTGTGCTGTATTGGTGTCTAGCTTTTTGAAAAAAAAAAGCATATTTTAGGATTAGAGACTATGCCGAAGACACGCTTGTTTGGCAATGACTGCTGCACATGATGTAGCCACCTGGTAAATTATTAATATTTTGTAGATATGTCTATTAATTGCTCTAAACTACAATATATTGTGAACCAACTGTTATGTCAGAATGGTCACAGTAAAACAAGGATAATTATCATTCAACAAGTTTATAATTATAATTCAAATATTACAGCAGCGAGTAATTTTCTCATAATGTTGCTTAGCAACCGTTACTAAGGAGTCTTATGAAAGGAAAACTGTCAACACAGCGGCTTTTATAACACACACGAATACATTACTATTAATTTACAATTGAATAATCTAATAAAATGGCTCCTTAAATATTAATTATTAACAATAATATATATCAAAGAATAATGCACAATATAATAGCTTTTACTAATTATTTGATGTACCGGATGCTGACAAGCGGAAGGCGCTATAATCGTTTATTTATAATTATTCGCGTCAATAGACCAAGAAGTTACAATGTCAAGTATGTACTAAGGAGTTTTCATGTCGAGCTGGTATATGACGAACCCGAAGTCTGTAACAATATACACCTTCGGAACTACAAGGGCATTGACCTAGAGGCATTGTTGCATGATGCTGTGGACATTGACTGTACTGAGATTTACCAGTTCCTTTGTCGATGATAATATGGTAATTATTAAATCTGTATGATCGATATTATTCCATTTCTTTCCAATCCATACCATTCGTCGCGTTAAAGTTAGATATGTTCCGGCTTCCTGGCTCTCCCCGCTAATAAGAAAGCGATGGCAAGTAGAGACCGACCCAAAAGAAGGTTGAAGTTCTGTCCTCCCGAATGCAACCAGCATTTGTTTAAACATTTCATCATTTTGAATGAAACAACAAACATAGGATGATTTTTACCCACCATAAAACCCCACATACGATAATTTTGAGATTAAAAAAATAAAACGCAGAAGTACTTAATGAAAAAATAAAAACTTTATTTTGCATCAAAACATACATACAATCACAATTACGTACATTATAAACAACACATCATATCGAAGGCAAAGAATCGATAAATGTTTAATAAAAAACCGTTGGAACATCAACATTCACAGAAATATTTTAAAAACAAAAGTTCTTCCTTCCTTTGTTATTGTCAGTTCTGTCATTACAGCTAAAATTAGTTTTTCTGTTCGTTCTTAGTCTATCTACTTATTTTTCAGAGTCGTTTTCTAGGAGTGTTGCCTTTTGTATGATGCCTGAAAAAAGGGAAAAATCCCGTAAGTACGTAACACAGTATACACAGTTACTGTCAAAATGGTAGGGAGATACATTACGAAGAAAACTTAAATAGGTGTCAAAAAAAAAAATTGCCCATGCACATAGTTGAAAAATAAAAAAAAAACTCTATAAGTACACAATATATTAAACACGCAAAAAACGTAATTCAAAAAAGAGGGTATTTAAATGTAAATCTGAAAGCCATGTCACAAAAAATGTCATCATCATCCAAAAAATCTGAAAACGAAATTGAAAAAGTACCTATAAAACAAGATTTTAAGGTTACTGGAGAATCAAGAACAAAACAACTATATTTCGTTTTAGTTAGGTCTTAATAAAAATCTGATGTAGGTATAATTACAAACCTGTTATTTGATTGTGGATCATGACGATGACTGGCTTTCCGACGAGGTGAATCTGAAGCTCTCATAGACTCAGTCTTACGATTTCTCGGAGACAACTGAAACAGGTCAGTAAAGGAATATAATATAAAAAAAATCACTAAGGAAATTAGGAAGGTTACAAAATAGCTGGATTAAACCAACAAACTGATCCACCATTCTTTTAAAGAGGGACTTTACCTGCGGTATGGTGAGGTATTCCGAAAGACAACCCATTGCTTCAGTAGCTTTCGAGCAGTTTCGGCCCTGCTAGGCCCCTATCAATCCGGTTTGTTACTAGACAATCCATTGTCTTGTTCGTCAAGTCGCAAGCCCACGCGTACCGTAACTGGAAATTAGGGGGTCTCGGTGGCCGGGATGGTCCATCATAGTCGATATTTAAATTACTCCTTTTTTGGGGTTAGAGTTCAATTCAACGGTGTGTTGAATTAAATTGCGACGTGCGACTGACAGATTAGGTGGAAAACCAAGGCGTAGACAAACCCTTCAAAAAACAACATTACCTGTTTTTTTGGAGAATAGCATTCATCCAACCTCTTCATTTTTCGATGATGATCTGTTGAAAGGAAATGCAATTTAAAATCTAGTAGCTCTTCACAGCATAGTATCTCTTACTAACTTAATAATAATAATAATTTGTTAAGATCTTGATTCAACACTAGCGGACACGACAAACGATGTTGTGTCACATAACTATTCTATACTTGGGCATTGAGGGTTTTGTACACACTTTGGTACCTATGAAAACAGTGTCTTACAAAAATGTTTCCGAATCAGACTTCATTTTTTTTTTGAGACGCCACTACAGAACTGTTTTCGGCATCATGCCTTTCAGAATTCTAGGTCAAGTGGAAGTAGTGTCAAAATATAATTTTTTATTCGTTATCAGCGCTATCTTTTTTCAATTAGGTTAGAAATTTTATTTTCTCACAGCTTCAAGGGATCGCAGACCGAATATACAGTTTTAATTTCAACTCGGTACCTCCACGCATTCGCAAGATAAAGGGTCTTGATAACTAATCATACAGATAGAGGGACAACAAAATGATCCTGTAAGGATTGAGATTTATCCTTTTTAGGTACGAAACTTTAAAAATGGAGGGACCTCGCAGGTCAGGCCAAGGTAGACCTGCCTCATTTATCGATTCTACCAGAAGAAGAAGCTACTTACTCCTGCGGCTTCCTACCGGTGACCTGGACTTGTCCTTCTCATGACACCTGGACATCTGAGTTACGTAATTACAAACTTGTGGACGAGGGCGGTAGTTGTAGGCGAACAGCTCGTTGTAATACCTCTGAGACTGAAAATAATAAATAATTGTTTATTATTTACAATTACGAATTTTGTTCTGTCTTAGAGGGAATAAAAAGAAATAAAAAAAAAATTGTAGAGTTATAAAGTATGGATAGAATATTCAACTTTTTCAGTTACTAATACAATCGTCACCACTCGGGACTACGTTCGCATGAAATATGGGAAGTCAATTTTCCCCACACGTTTATTTATGTCAACAGAAAATAGTACATTTTGATACAAGTGCAGAAAGTTTGTCATTGCGACCGAGGCGAAATTCGCACGAGCCGTAGGCGAGTGTGTTATGGAGCCGAGGGCTGCAATGACAAATCTGCACGTGTGTCAAACGACGTTTTTCAATACACTTACGTCTTGTGAAATAAAGAAAGAAAAAACGTTTAATCGTATCTCAAACATACAGTAGAAATATAATAATAATAGCATTCAAATCTGCTCTGGGCAGTTTCTAATTTCGTGGGGGTCGCCCAGCGCCTCGGGGGACGCCTCGCGCCTGATTCGATAAACTAAGAAAAAAAAAACACCCTTGACCGTGACGATAAAGAAGGAATAAAAAGCCCTTGTTGTGATAAACTCAAAAAAGCACTTGTGTGATATACATGCTATATTGAACCTAATAGGAGTGCGATAAGAGGCAGTTTTCGAGTAAGTGTATTGAAAACACAATATTTGAGGAGTGACTTTTCAAAACGGCTTATTTCGGGTTCCCAATTTTACTTATTTTTTTAATGCCAATCGGGACTTTATGTACACTCACATTATATGACGTGAAGTGTCCGGTTCTAAAGTACTTTAATCTCGAAGAAAAATGGCCATAGAAAATGCTTTCCGCAACAAAATAGCTTAATTCACGTTAATTCTCGGCCCTACTAATTGTGATAGGAGTTTTTTTCAAAATAGCTCATTTCTAGAACATTTTGTATGGAAATTTTGTTAATACGTATCAAAATGGCTTATTTCTAATCTGGTATCACAGGTTATTTTGGAGGGTTGAAAGATAGCTTTAACAAGTTTTCAATGAAAATATATTTTTTCATAACAAGCTTTTACAGCGGTGGTCTATACTTATATAAATAAAACTCGTCAAGACGATTCACACGAGCCCAAACTCGACGTGGTCGTGCCGTTTAATTACAGAGTTCCTATGGCTACCTCGCGATTCCATCATCAGATCAGCTCCATGTCTGCATAATATTGCATTGTCATCCGAACGTAAACGTGTATACCAAATTTCAGCTCAATCGGAAACCGGGAAGTGGATCAAATTTAAGTTGCAAGATTTGATTACAGAACGACAGACAACGGGACAGGTGAAAGTAAATAAAGCTTGTAATATCTGGAAGTGGATCCGCAAATATATTTTTATACATTGGCAACACTTTTTATTTGACTACGGCCAATTAAAAAAATATTAAACGTCATGTGTCACCTTGCTGTCAACTTCTCAATACTTTCTAGGAGTGTTGTTCTCAATATTTTCTAGGAGTGCCAAAACAAAATGGCTTATTTCTTAGGAGTGCTGAAACAAAACATCTTATTTCTTGGAGTTTGCGACTAAATGGCTTATTTCCTTAAATCATATGATAATAACTCATAATTTAGAGTATTAAAAAAAATATATACACTGTGAAACGATCTATTAACGTACCTAGATTATGTACATAGAAGTTTGTTACTAAAAATATTCATATATGAAAAGTTTTCGTATTTTTCTTGGTCCTGAAAAAAATGACCATACAGAAATAAGCCATTTTGAAAAGTCACTCCTCATTTAGTGTCGTTGGCTCACCTCTAAAAGATACCGTGAGGGCGACATAATATCCTTGCCGGGGAAGAGATCTGTAAAAAAAAAGAATAACATAATAAAAATTACAAGAAGTAGGATGAAGTTCATTCTTTATTTTGGTTAGTTTAATCTGTAAATTATAGTAGGTATGCCTGTTTGGCAATACCTAATAATAGAACTATTAAGTTTTACTATCTGTGTACACCAATACCTACAGGTCATTGGGCTCGATCAGCTGATGTTTACTAAAAATAAATAATTTTGTACATGCGTATATTAATTAGAGTACTTTCTTTTTTCATTTCATTTTTACAAATCGATAGTGTTTCATGTCGACCCACCACCACAAAGTTTAGCAGTGTATAACCAATACCCACAACAAGTCATTCTGTTTTTTATTCCGACCTTTTCGGAATCGGAATCGAAGCTCGTGATTCATCTCTGCTACTTAACAGTTGGGAAAACATCCGGCTAGCCTGTATTATCCTCACATTAGCGGTCTAATTCTGTAATGGGAGGCGTCGTTTATCAAATTGCCAGCCATAGGCACGATACGCAGTTTCTCAACTGAGTAAACACCTCAGTCATTTTAACTGCACTACTTAGGGATCTAAGAATAGACTTGACAATGACACCGGTAAGACCGTAGATTTAATCAAACGGTTGTTGCCTTATGGTATTGTACTCTTACCAGCCGCGCTATTGTCTAAGAAAACAGTCTTGAGCACAGCGCTGGCCGCAACGACGAAATCCAAATAGCTACATTAGTTTTAATTGCTATAAACTCTGCGATCCCACCTGATGGTAAGCAGTGCTGCAATCGTTGATGGTGAGGTGCACTAGTTTATTAAGAGCCTATTCAAGATTAAGAGTCATATTCTCTAGCCTTGAACACACCCAAATTATAATCGGACGGAAAGACTACAGCCGGCAAACTGTTGCAGTCCCTCGATGTACGCGGTATAAACGGTATAACTCACCAGATGGTATAATCTGAGTGCTGCTCCTGAAAGTAACATTCCTAACGTCAGTCGTCACCCCGCAGTTCCTCCTTCTCTTCCTAACTTCTTTCAACTCCTTCAATAACTTCAGCTCTCTCAATTCTTTTCTCTCCTTCTCCATAACGATTAAACCTTTCTTCTTTTTCTCTAGAAGAATTTCACCGTTTGGTTTTCTTTCGATCATGGGGCTCCACCAATCGAGGGTGTCTGTGCCTGTGTCACAAACTCTAGTTTTGTCAGTAAGAGTCGATTGATTGGCTTTCGTAATGACTTTGATTCGGTATTTCCTTCTTTTTTGTGGGCCATCGTAGTTGATGGTGGCGAGGCTGCAAATGGTCGTGTCAGTTTTGCTTTCGTCACTCCTCAGCGATATTGAGCTGGTTGATGTATCGGTAATGGTGTCTGTAAACTCATCTTTCAATGCTTGAACTTCATTTCTACCACCTGAAAAAAAGGATCTTTCAACACTGCGTATCGAAAGTAAGTTTAATAGTAATCTTAATTTTTTCAAACTCTTTTGCTTTATCCTTCAAACTTATATCAATTGCGAACACATTTGGGAAACTGATCAATAAGTTAAAAAAAATTGAAGTATTGTCTGAAAAGTGTACTTTTGTTTTCATTTGCAATATCCAAACAAAGAAGATCAAAACTGTATCAGTAAAATAAGATTCCACTTACAGCTTAATAAAATGTTGCTTTCGAGGGATAGTTTCTGATTCAATGTAGACACACCAGATTGCACTTCTAAGGAAAAAACAATGGTTAGTGATAGTGATTAGTCTACTAACGATAAGAAAATAGTGACTCATCGTTGTCAGCTTAGTCACACATTTTGACCAATTAAATCATACTTAGTATAAATAATTTATACTATGAATCGGGTTTCCTAAATTGTTAGAAAGCTTTATTCATATTGACCGGTTGTTGTAAGCTCAGCTTCAGAGAGTACGGATATCTTTTGACAATTTTCGTAAAAATAAAAGTAAAAATTCTAAGTAATTTGTTTGATTTTAATATCGTTATATTAATATTTGTACATACTGCGTAATATAATGATTTATTTTTTAACACAGTATGAATACGAGTACCACTTTTTAGTAGCCCTGATGATGATGAGTCACTATTTTCCTAACGTGAATCGCCTATAGCTAGCTTCCCGAGTCAGATTAGAAGCAGTATTTAACTAGAATACCTTTGCCTTTCTTGTAATGCTTCCGAGCAGTACAATGAGTGGCCTTATCAGACATATCTGTGAACAAAAAGGTGATTACGAATTTACAAATTAGATCTTATTTGCTAATTAACTTGCTAAGTGAGGTCCAAAAAAGCGTGGTAGACCCCTTCCCACTTGGATATCTGTAAATAAGCGATGGCCTAAATATAGCAAGTAACTGGTAAAAAATGCCTAGTAATGAAATGTTCAAGGAGGCCCGACCCCCAATGAAATGGAATAATGGCTAAGCAAAGAGAGAGATTAGTTACGCGAGGCCCGATTGCATTACTCTCTACATCTTGCCGAATGATGCTAATGATGACTCACCAGCACCTTTAAGTTGAGTCTTCTTATTAGAGACAGGGCTGGCAGTAGTCACCTCATGTACTGCCATGGTTCTATCTCTATGTTTCATATTGGAGAGTTTTAATCCAACGTGTTGCGTCGCGCAAGTACATTTCGAATATGGCGTACTCTGTACCCCTTCGTCTGTAAAAAATAATACAGCAATATGTACAGTTGAAACTCGTGACTAAGTAATAAAACCTGGCAAGTGCGAGTCGAATTCGTGCACGGGGGTTTTATGATGGGAAAAATCATCGACGAATCTAGCCCTTGGGCGGCGCGGAAAACCGTGTTAAACTCTCTACTGGCTAAACAACTCACACCATTCCTTCTTAGCCCTCATACCACACATCTCACCTCACACGCATTGGGAGCTCCGTACAAACTTACGTATGAAAACAGTTCAATTTCTGAATTAGTTTGAAGATTTTTCCGAATCGCATTTCTTTTTGTAACGTAACTACAAAATCACAATTTTTAGATTTTTTCCTATACTAAGAGACCCGAGACAAAAAGTATATCTTATATCATTAGTTATCAATTGTGATACAATGTTAAATACTAGATATTGTAGACATTCTGCGAATCGGACATTTTTCATCCACTGGACATTTCACGTCTAAACGTTTTCATGTATTAACCAGTCATCGAGGCACTGGGACTTAGGCAAGGGAGGAACAGGGTAGGTTGTTTAGTCATTATGAGTCTGACACTGTTTCTCGTTCAGTCCAAGAGCGGGATTTGTCATTCGATGATTTTTACCTACGCCTACGATAAAAAAATTACTTGTCGCGAACGTTTCTGTCCTCGCTAGACGTCGTTTCATCGGTCAAAAATTTGACAACGACTCATCACTGTTTAAGATCGAACCAGAAAGGGTTCAATCTTTTCTAAAAATTTAATGTGCTGCCTAGTACGCAATATTGTTTTTAGTCTTAACCCGTTATAACAGACGTATTATAAGTCCCCTGAAGTAACGAAACCATAGCGCGATATAATTCGATCCCAACGCCATCTGTCGAGGCATGAGACAACTCTATTTGTTTGACCAGTATTGAAGGGGTGTGTGTGGAAAGAGGAAACAGTCTTATAATACGAGATTCGATTGAAAAAGTATCTTCCGTGATCAGTTATTTGATTAAATAATGATAAATGGAATACTTAATTATGTTAGATTAGATTAGATTATGTTGTTAGAATACATAATTACATAGTAGGTATAAAACAAAGTCGTTTTCTCCTGTCCCTATGCAGGTATGCTTAGATCTATAAAACTAAGCAACGCATTTTGATGCGGTTTTTTTTAAATAGATAGAGTGATGCAAGAGGAAGGTTTATGTGTATAAAACATGCATAATATATTCAATATAAGTACCTGTGCGAAGCTTGGGCGGGTCGCTAGTTACATAGTATAAATCAAAGTTGCTTACCGCTGTCCCTATGTATGCTTAGATCGCTTTTTTTTTAATAGAGTGATTCAAGAGAAAATGTGCATAATACATGAATAATATATTCAATATCAGTACTTATCCGTGCGAAGCTGGGGTGGTTCGCATTTACAATGCGAAAAGGTGGCCTATCTAAATCTGGGGGTATCCTATCTGTCTGCGAAAATTGATGATTAGATTTTTAATCTCTCGATCTCTTTTCGGTTCGGGCACGCTCAGCGTACCATTTAATTTTTGGTTGTTATTTTTACAAGCTTTTATTTAGTTTCACCTGTCCCGTTGTCTGTCGTTCTGTAATCAAATCTTGCAACTTAAATTTGATCCACTTCCCGGTTTCCGATTGAGCTGAAATTTCGCATGCCGGTGTAAATCGCATGACAATGCAATATTATGATGACATGGAGCTGATCTGATGATGGAATCACGAGGTAGCCATAGGAACTCTGTAATTAAACGGCACAACCACGTCGAGTTTGGACTCGTGTGAATCGTCTTGACGAGTTTTAATTATATAATTATAGACCGCTGCTAAAAAAGCTTGTTATGAAAAAAAAAATATTTTCATTAAAAACTTGTTTTTACCGTATGTTTTATAAATGTTGTGCTGTGTCTGAATTGAATAAATGTTTTTCTATTCTATTAGATTTGTAATATAATGTCTGTTTGTCTGTTCGTCCCTATGTCACAGCCACATTTTTCCTAAAGTATTAGAGCTGTTGAAATTTGATAAGTAGATGTATTCTGTGAACCGTATTAAGATTTGTTCACATTTTTGGGGTTCCCCATACATAGAACTAAAACTCGTGAAGAATTTTTAATATATTTTTTTTTTAACTGAATAGTTTGCGCGAGAGACACTTGGTGTGTAAAAGTGGTAGAATGTGTCCACACCTCCCTGTAACTTCGATTGAGACCTGGAATTCGATTATAATCCTCGTCACACATGTTGAACCATCACGGCATAAGGCAGAGCTCCCGCTCTGACTTATTCCCGGGTGCACACACATAAAGGAGAGTACTGTTCAAACGACATCATGGATAGTAGCTAGGCATTGATCAAGAACTGGAATAAACTCACCACAAAGGCATCGATGAGACCCAACACCCTTAGTGGCTTTGCCTCCGCCCTCCTCACCATACTGTACGGCGGCATCACAGTTGTCCGGATCTCGACAGGGGCTGAAACAAATAGTACATTAACCCACGGGCTCCCGTGGCCTACACCAAGTCAGTTACTCTTTGAGGAGTGGCTGGAAAGACGTCACGGTATCCTCATCTTCTGCATTATGCAGGTCCTCGTCGGACATGGTAAGTTCGGGAGATTCCAGCACGGGATTGGTGTGGAAGAAACGCCCGGGTGTTGCCATTTTGTGGACAGCCCAAAGGACGTGCTGGAGCATACGCACCGCTTGAGCGGAGTACCACCGTGTCCTTGTAGAGGCGATCGGTGGCAACTACCTCTTGCGCCGGGCCCTGGTACAAGCCATGATCTAGAGCGAGGAGGAATAGCGGCGGTCGCCTCCTTCTACGAAGCAGTAAAGCTAGCGAAGGAGGCGGCCGCTCGCATAAGGGAATGGAGTTCCTCAGGTCCCAAGCGCCGGGATTCCAATCGTTGTTTCCAGCCACTGTAGACCTGGGCTTGCGGACGGCGAGCAATTATTAACTTGCCGTCATAGGAAAGGAATTGGCCCGTAATGGGAAGGGCCCAGTGCGGGTTTGGTAGATGTCACATGTCTTCGAATTTTTGGTTCTTATACGTTTCCTCACGATGTTTTGATTTGCCGTTTTCCAGCCGTGATTCCAAAGAAATGATAACTTACCCTGGTTCCATATCCTGCTCAGGTCCCATACGAATCTGCATTCCTTTGTTCACTACAAACAAGAAAGAAAAAATATTTAATTAGTTTTCAAAAGAAATCAAAGTTGGTGTAATACTCGTATGATCGGAGCCACGCCTTCGCTGGAGAGTCTTAATCGTACTTATTGCCTATTCTGTTGGAATAATATAATTATTATCAGAGGCCCAAATCTGCTATTTTTATAAATTCATCATGATTCCGAACTTTTAGCAACATGACAATCATTTACCGACTTCAAAAAAGGAGGAGGTTTCTCAATTATACCTATGTTTTTTTTTTTATAAAAGTTGGTACCTATTCTGCTAATTCATCATGTTCGATTATTGAATGGCATAAGAGATGAAAATTACAATATCGAGCTGTCTTAAAAAAAATTAAAAGCAATGACTGCACAATGACATTCTAAAGGTTTTTTATATCAGGTGGGAAAAAATCATCCAAGGCTCGCGGGAACAGTGCACGCCGTCGACGGCTTGAGCTCGGTCTGGCCGGACGGTTACCGTACGGTTGGACAACGAATTACCCGTTGCTCGCCATTCGCGAGCCCATGAAAAATAAGAATGGGATCGTGTTGGACTGACGATTTATTAAAATACCAGACTTGAGCTCCTGGAAGGCTATAGCCTAAGTAACAAACAAGACGCTACAACCCACGGCAGCGGGAGTAACCAAAGATGTGAGAAAAACTACGGCGAACAGGGGCTCCAAGTCTGCTACTTTAGTAATATCGTCATTTCAACACGATCCCATTATCATTTTTCTAAAAGTTCGTAATTTGTTCATTCATAATGGCCGATCATTGGTCGGTCAGTGGTCTCGTAATAGAATTGTCGTACAAGCTGATTTGCAACCAATTAGAGGCATTGACTGCTTATTGAAAGAACTGACAACATTTTAGCAGATTACCGCATACTTCGTAAATTCATTTGTCATCATGTACGAGATTATCATTCTATGCCATTTCTTTCAATGGAGTGCCAGTGGTTGATCATTGGAAAAGACCTTGAAAAGTCATAATGACGCCATTATATTAGTAGTTTACCAAACTTGTCAAAATCAATAACTATGAAATCAATGATCATACATATAGATATACCTAGATACTTCGCGTGCCTAGCTGACGTACAAAAATCGTAAGTGGTCACTTTCGCGGTCAGTCTGCATCGGTGTACAGCGCTAGTCGGACATCAGTTAAAAATATAAAAATTGTTAATTGTGCTGGTAAGGCGGGGTTGGAGCGAGTTGGTCTTTGAATAGATTTGATTTTCCCATCACAAATAGTGCTTAGTGTGACGCCATAATAAGTAGTCAAAAAATGGCACGCTTGGTTTCCATACAGATCGTGATGCTTGCGTTATCTAGGTATATCTATATCTGTGTCAATGGTAAACTATTCTGACACTATCGTTATAGCAGATTTGAGACCCAGCTGTTACGATATAACTATACTTTTGCGCTGGTTTCTTTTTTCGTCAGCATTTCTTATTGCATCTTCTACCTCCTCTTCATCTGTCAGTTGAGTCTCTCTATCTTTTTGATTAGACGTTTGACATCCAGCTGACTTATTTGAGATAGACTTTTGACAGTCCGTATCTTTAAGCGGTCTTTTCGCCTTCTTTTCTGTTTCACTATTTATTTTTTCCATTTTGTTTGGGCAAGTGTCAACGTTACAGGAAGGTCCAAGTAGAGAAGAACAGAAATTCTTTAACATGCTCAAAGGGTTTCTGGTTCTGTAATCACAATAAATACCGGTCAAATACTTGCATACATAGAGCATGCCTTTCCATTGTGTGGAATCCATACTGGTGCGAACTACTGAACTTTTTTTTATTGATTATAGGTTCGCGCTAGACCGTTATCTCACCTGATGGAAAGCGACGATACGGTCGACGATGGAGCGCGCTTACCTACAAGTAACCTATTCACTCTCGACTTACAAGATTCCCGGATTGTAGCCATCAGGAAACACAAGGCAAGGAATTGCACTCCTGTGGCTGTATTTGATAAAAGGTTTGAAGTAATCTTAAACCCTAAAGAAGGACTTAGGCTAGTTTTTTTTTTATCTGGCTTCGACCTTACATAATCATAACCTTTTTTTAACGAGGCTGCTGGCAGAAGATGGAATTCTATGAAATTTCATGTTTTTCTAGGTCTAGTTTTAACCCTATAAATTCAGAATCCTAAAAGTATACAAGTATTACGATGAATGAAGTAACAATACGACTGTGTTATGTTTCTTACCCTGGTACTTCCGATATGGATCTGAAAGAGAAAATAGGATATCTAATTTTGATTCGAAACAACTGGACAAAAACAGACAAATTTTCAATTAATTATATTATAAATACTGCTCACTTCTTCACATGTTCCCATTTTCTTTGAAGATCGTCGTACAAATCGCATCTGCAGTGTTCTTTTCTAGTATTTTCTCCAGTTGAACTGTAGGAAACAACTGAAGAAAAAGAAAATATATATCTATATTAGTATAGATATATATTTTCTTTTTCTTCAGTTATAATTTTACCTCTTCATAATATTAGTATTATGAAGAGGTAAAATTTGTAAGTTTGTATGTAGGGTTACCCCCTACATACAAACTCACAAATTTTAAATAAAATAAAAAAAAATTAAATAAATCTCTGGAACTACAGTTTCTAATTGAAAATTCTTTTTGTGTTGGATAGTTCATTTTTCGAGGAAGGTTATAGGCTATATAACATCACGCTATGACCTATGGGGGCGGAGCAGTAACCACAGACGTGGATGAAGTAGCTGGTAGCCTATATATTGTAAGCATCACGCGGGCGAAGTCGCAGGCAAAAGCTAGTATGTTATATTAAAATGTTGGCACTACGACGTAAGCTGTAAGCAGGCGTATACGACGAGTCAATTGACCATGAAATTGACAAATACGCGTTTATGAAGCTACGGCCTTAGTTTAAGTATAGGTGGCTTCAGACTCTGTAAAGCATTTGCCACGAACGGCGCACGACGAATGTCTTTGCTTGCTATGTTCTTGAGGCATTCGCTGTGCGCTTTTTGCGATGCATGCCAGGCAAAGTTTGTAGCCACCTTAACGAAAACATCGAGTAGTCCTATGTGTCTTGGTCTTCTATGTCGTATGCTTGTAGGTGCTCCGAGTGCCGCTTTCAAATTTATTATTTTGTAGACCGTATGTCAAGGTAATTAAGGTTTATATTAAATTGTTGTCTTAAATTGCGCTCTGCCGCCCCTCCAGCGGTGTGCGCTGGGCCTGAGTCAGAGGCCTTCCAAAGCTGCATCTTCCAGAACGCAGTCACCATATTAAAATCTTTTGCACGATCAACTATCCATTCTGCAATGTATCCCTTAGCTACCTTAATTATGTTTGGCGACTCACAGACTAGGTGTAGAATATTGTCAAAATACTCACCGATTTTTTTTCCTGGAATAGAGGACCGGTTTGAACTCTTTTCCGTGAGAATTGAGGGAAACGACGGTTTATCTCTCTCAGGTTTCTTGATAAAAGAAAGAAAGAAAGGCAGTGGTGGATAACTAATGTTATAAGGATAGATAGATTAAATTTTAATGTACACCAAAAGTAACAGAACATAATTATACAAAAACTTAAATCTATGGGTACAATGGTGGTCTTATCGCTGGCAGCGATATCTAACCTAAGGAACAACTAAGACAAAGAGAGACTAAAAGTATAAGGAGTAACTTATGATAATTTTATTTAAAAAAAAAGGTATATTGTGCGGGGCGAAGCCACGGGCACCATTATCTACACTAATATAATAAAGAGGTAAAGTTTGTTTTTTTTATTTTTTTGTTTGTAGGAGGTAATCTCTGGAACTACTGATCCGATTGGAAAAATTTTAGCAACAATAGAAAGCTGCTTTAGTCCTGAGTGACATAGGGTATAATTTATGTACGCGGGCGAAGCCGCTGACAAAAGCTAGTTTTATATAAAAGTAGCATCATCATCAACCTTGTTAATGTTTCCACTGCTGGGACAGGGCTCCTAGAGAGGGAATGGGCCGTAATCCACCACGCGGGCCCAGTGTGGATTGGTGGATGTCACATGTCTTCGAATTTTTGACGATGTTTTCCTTCACCGTTTTGAGACCAAAAGTCGCATAGACGTAGGTATTATTTTTTATCTGAGTGAATCCTTACCTTGCCCAAAGCAGCACCGTATTCAGCATTTTCAAATATCTTGTCTGCGTCTAAAATACTGCAAACACACATAGGCAGGTTAATATCGCAATTATCAAAATTAAGATACTGTCACATCACGATAGGGATATTCTTGATTTCTATTAACAATAGATAAGTATAATAAACAGTGAGAGACGCGTCACGTAAAGTAAAATAAAAATAGATTATTATTTATTATTCATTTTAAAATCCTTAAATTTTAGTGGGCATACATATTATAATAACATTAGAATAAAAAAGAAAAAAAAACAAGTATAAATGCGATTGATATTAAAACTATCTTATAAGAAGGGCAAGGTACTATAATAAAAGGGCAAGGCACTAAAACAAAAGAACATCCTATTACCGATATTACGACTTACTCTGATGGTTCACATAATCCAAATGACCGAAAGACACTCTCACGTTTTGATATGCAAATCGAACTTTCTGTAAAACGATTAAGACAGTATTATTAATTGATTAGTCTTATAGATCATAGAAAGGATGAAAATGAGGAAAATATAAAGAAATATACATGTTTAGCATAGCACCAGGCTTGAGACCAGTGTAGAATTTGGTAAACTACTGTCGGATCTTTGGTATAGGATTGTTTTATAATTATGCAATTATGCATATTTAAATTTTACGATTGAATTACTCGTGCAACACGAGTCTGAGTAATCAGATCTCTGAGAAAGTTTTCATGTGGCGTTACTGATTAATATATTAAAGCTACTACATATTAGTGACATGAATTCACGCGCAAATTCACACCATGAATAAAATACACAAGTTGTACCCCGTGAAAACCGTCCACATTCACGTTCACGCCTGTTTACGGAGCTTCACAACACTAATTTCGAAGCGGCCATTACAGCCACTTACAGCTAAAGATTTCAAGGATCTCACTGGAGTATTGCTCACCTTGATTAAAGGGACTTGCGCAGCGGGCACCGCTAAAGCTGTTCATCATCTGTTGTATTAAACTTACGGATGGTGACTCGGGCACCGTATTGACTTTGTGTCGGAACTTATCAAAAGCTCTCTTGGCGTAGACTTTTTCTATAACAGATTTATCAATATCATCCATCATGCTTGCTTTATTTCTACTAAATACTACGCACTAACGCATTATTTGCAAGACCTTCTTTTTTCCATTCACATTACCGTTATTTTCAATAGATTTAGCAAAGTATGATCAGATAATGATTTTTTATAAGGATTTGTATTATTATGTGAAAAACTTTTATGTATGAAGATATGTGTGATGATGGTCATAAAGGTAAACGAAAACCCAAAAACTATTAATATTGCGTGGACAAATAGTTATTTGACAAGAAAAGAAGCGATAAATAAGATGATGGTAAATTAGGAGGCTAGTAAAGAAATGACAAGTGAGATGGCAAAAAAATGATGCTGCTAGAAAATATGCGGTTATTGAGATGATGAGCAATGGTGATGCGGCTAGAAAAAAGTGACTATTAAGATTGATGGCAAATTGTGTGGCTAGAAAAGAGATGATAAATGAGATGACAGCATTGCTGCGGCTAGGAAAGAAGTGACAATTAAGACGACAGCAAGTACCACAACGTCGATGCAAGACAAATTGAATGCGACCATGAGAATTATATGAATTTGTTACTTAACTACGTAGTACGTATTATTATATTTTCTCTTAATACTTACTTTTAGATAAAGATACAAATAGTTTAGTAGCCGAGTGTTTTTTTGTAGCTTCGCGCCATTGGAAAGGTAAGTTCTTTAGATGGACCATCTGAAAAGGTGAACGAATTCAAATTAGGAGACTGGGTTGTGTTTCTGACTTTTATTATTTTTTAAATTGTACATGCTCGTCAACGTTGGGGTAATCAGCTTCGAGCCATACCTACTACTTTATGTATACTACTCGTTTACATTTCTTTAGAAATCCTTACTTCCAACTCTAAAAACTACTAATAAAATCGAAGAGTCTACTGTCCTAAGCATTAATATTTTACTTACACCTACTATTCTATTAGCAGTTATCGATGCAGGTGCACACATATGTGAATCTTTCCCATCGTCAATATCTTCTTCTTTTTTATAATCTCTTTTAGTCCACTCTAATTCAGCTAAAAACGCAGACAACCTAAGATTTCTCGTATGCTTAATATCTTTTCTTGTTAAACATTTATCGATATCCGCCTCATTCAATTCAATAGCACCTTTTCGTTTTTTTCTACGTTTATGATTCCTTTTCTCTTTAGGAATTGGAATATCCGATCTGTTTTTTGCATAACTAGGAATGATACTGCATTTGAAATTATTCCAGTGGTTCGAGAAGAACTTATGAAATTCTGCAATTTTATGGTGAGAACTTTTGGTTTTAACCTTTTTCACATCCTTTTGATTTTTAGGTTTTGTTGGTTTATTGGCTTTTAGACATTTCTTCTTATTTTTTTTTTCGTTCAAGTTTGCGTTATCCATAGGATTCGTATTTTTCTCTCTATTATCAACCGGAGAGTTATTTATTGCATCGTTGTTTTGATTCGATAAAGTTTTCGTTTCGTTACTTTTGAGAAAATATCTAATTGCTTTAAAAATTCCTTTGAGTTCTTTATATCCTATAATTTTATATCTGTTTTTCTTACTTCTTACATTTTTTTTCAAATTCCTTTGGCGTAACATCAAATTGTACATGTTAACTGTGTTAATTGAGAACGTTTTCCTGCTACTTGGTCGGTTCGTGTGTTTCTTTATTCGACGTATCCGTCGTTGAGATAGTTTTTTAACAGGTTTCATTTCTTTAATGGGCTTCTTTAGTTTACTTCTTTCGGGTTGTTTTAACCTACGCCTTGTAAATCTGTTTACCAACCAATTCAATGAAACACTACTATTTCTGTCAGTATTGACTCCTATAGACTTCGTTCTATTCATTACTCCATTGTATAAACCATTTTCTTTAATGCTAAGAGAATTTAAATGACAGTTATGATTTTCTTCTATAGGAAAATCTTTTGACCCATTTCCATCTTCGTGAATAAGTTTTTCAACCCAGCTGAGAGTACGTTTTTTAACCCGGCAATGATTTTTCGCATTCCTCTTCATGTTTCGAAAGAAATTAGTGAAAAGAGGGCGTTTTTTACACTGCAACGTTATTGTATCTAGTGGTTCTCTAGGACCAACTGTTTCTGTAAAGAATTTCCATCTTCGATTGTATTCTCTGCTTCTAGTTGACTTCATTGAACGATCACTTTCAGTTATTGAATATAACGTCATCTGATTGTATTAAAGTTTTTATTATTGGGATAGTTGTCCTAATGCCGGCGATGAAGCGACAAACTTTCGACTAATTTCTCGCTCACGAAACGTGATATATAAGCAAAATGGATGCACTTAACAAAAAACGAAAATAGCGTGTACAATTTTGCACATGACTAACCACCCCAAGCGAGCGGTGAGAGTAATCACCCGTCGCACACTTGCGTGTAGTATTGCGATAAAATGTACAACTACCTAGCACGTCGCTTCTCAATGCTCGCCAACTCATTTCTAGTTTTTAGCTCTACTCGCTTCTCCCTCATCGTCGGCAGTGGGACAAGTAACAATATTATTTTTTTACTTATATTTACTTACGTTTTCATTAACTCTACCATCATTTAATCCGGTATCACTATCACTGTCGTCAGAAGAACCTCTTAAAATATAAAAGAAATATACATTAGGATGATATTCACAATATTGGTTTTCACATTTTTTTATACTTTATAAGTTTATAGCTTACTTCTCTAAGCTGACATCACTCATGTCACCATAGTCGGCTGGTGACAAGCATATAGTACACAATTCACCGATATCTGAGAAGCAACTTGCACAGAATACACCTGGGCAGCCGGGGGTTTGACATCTAGAATAAAGTTCAGTTATGCTCAAATAATACACTGCAATCACCAATCAAGATCACCAAGATCTTGCAAGCATGTATTATATTCTGTCTGCATACACATGTTTGAGGAAATAAAATTTCTTATTCTTATTATTCCTTGAGACCTTAAGGTTATGTGGTGAAGTGAATCAGCTACAAACAAGAATCTATGAGATCTCAAGTAATTTTTACATAAATGAATGATGTTCCAAGAATTAATAACTGAATCTATGAAAATCAATGAAACAAAAAATGAAAATTCAAAAAAAGTACAAAGCTAATTCTGATAATAGCAATGAATTGAATGCTCTTGACAATGGAGTTGTAACAATGTTCTACAAAATATAATAAATAGATCTAGACAAACTTGGTCAATCGAGAGTCTTCATCGCATGAAGCAGTAATTCCACACAGTAGACAATGTTGGCGCGCTGGACCTAATCCGACTAAAGACCGGACGCACTGAAAACTGTAAAATGGGAACTATATTAGACAGACGGACGCACACATGGGCAACACTTGATTTGTACGTGGAGTTGCATTTTTTATGGTGGGAAAAATCATCTAATGACGAATCAGAAAACAGTGTCAAACTCTTACTGACTAAGCGATCCACCCCATTTCTTCTTAGACTTCATACCAGTGTTGGACCTTGCCTTCCAGAAGCCGGACCGGGGCCCCAGTAGGCTTCGGCCCTGCAGCTGGGCTCTACATTTGGTGACAACTCCTTGAAGTGCGCCATCGACGACTGGCTTAGTCTGGACTGTTACCAGACGACCGGACACATCGCATGGCGTGGATCTAATGTAGCTCTTCAAGTCTAGTAGCCATATAAAATGTATTATAGAGACAGACGCTCCCAGAACGGCGTACGTGACCCACGTATGCGCAATGTAGTTTTATCAATATATCTATTAATATCTATAGACGAAAGAAAAAGACTTATAAGTTTTTTGAGCTGTTATATTGCTAAGCGTATTGAAGCTATAATACTTATACTTACGGTACAAGATCAGTAATCCATTGACGAAATGTAAGCGAGGTTTCTGATGAATATTTGTATTCTCGATGTAATTTTCTTCTAGCAAACTTCATAAAACTACCTGAAGAACAGTGATTTTATTTCATATGATTAAAGTTATAAATGTAAGTTAGTGTAATAGTCCAGTGCAAAAAGCATTGAAAATTATAAAAGTGGAACAAAATAGTATTAGAATGAAACCCATTGGATATGGAAGAGAATATAACAAAAATTTAAGGAAATATAAATTACGGTTGATCTGAGGTCGGGAAGTGGATGGGTGTGCGGATTCATAAGCTATCTGTACTGAACAAAATAATGATTAAAGTTATAAATGTAAAGGTAGTAACAAATTATGAAGTCTGTTTAAAAAGTCAAACGATTTTTGAAAGAAATAAAATATCTGTTGCTAGCAACGTGAATTTTAGTTGTCAAAAGCCGGTACGAAACAGTTTGATACTTTTATGTTAGGTATTTATTTCTCTTAGTTACTATTTATACCATTAAAGAGACCGAAATATATTCTAAATGAAAATCTTTTGCATATTTTTATTGTTAAAAAGATCCCTAATGGTCCATAAATAATATTAACAATCATCAAGACCTCTTACTTAGGGTCGATAGAAATTCAGAATGTGTTGAAAGAAAAGAAAAGGAAATTCAAGGAATGGCAGCGTGTAAGAGCGGAAAACAGTAGTTTGAAAGCTGAAAGAAAGAGAGAGTATGACTTATTAAAGAAAAAAGCTAAAAAAGCCGTAGCTTTAGCAAAAGCAAAGGCTTAGGACAAATTGTACGACACACTGGACAGTCCTGCAGGCCAAAAAGAGCTGTATCGCCTTGCTAGAACAAGAGAAAGAAAGGCGAGGGATGTCTGTCATGTAAGATGTGTGAAGAATGAAGCAGGAACGGTCCTATCGAATGAGGAAGAAATCAAGGACAGGTGGAAGGACTACTTTGAAAGACTGATGAATGAGGAAAATAATTGGAGTAGGAATTTAGAGAGTAAACCAGTGAATGTAGGGTTAGTAAGAATGGTTAGTATGGATGAAGTCAAAATAGCAGTAAATGGTATGAAGAATAGTAAAGCCATTGGTCCAGATAGAATACCAGTTGAAGTGTGGAAGTTATTGCAAGTGGATGGATGGATGTGGTTAGCTTTGTTCTTCAATAAGTTGTTGCGGGAAGAAGCCATACCTGATGAGTGGTGCAACAGTTCATTAGTGCCCATTTTTAAAAACAAAGGTGATGTGCTTGAGTGCAACAATTATAGAGGAATAAAGCTAATGTCACATACTATGAAAGCCTGGGAGAAAGTTATTGAGAGGCGGTTGAGAGAAGAGAGTGAAATTTCACAGAACCAATTCGGTTTTATGCCAGGTCGCGGTACAACGGATGCCATTTTCGCTATACGCCAGCTGTGTGAGAAATACAGAGGTGCACATAAAAACTTGCACATGGTATTCATTGACCTCGAAAAGGCATACGACCGGGTACGTCGTGGGGTTCTGTGGTGGGCCCTTAAGGAGAAAGGTGTGCCTGGGAAGTATGTTCAGTTGATCCGAGCGATGTACAGTCGATGCAGTACCCAAGTCCGGTCTACAGCAGGCACCACTAGCAGCTTCAATGTGGCTGTTGGCTTACATCAAGGGTCGGCTCTCAGCCCTTACCTCTTCCTGATGATAATGGACGCTCTTACGTCGGACATTCAGGAAGAGGCTCCCTGGTGTATGTTATTCGCCGATGACATTGTGCTGGTTGCCGAGAGTGGTCAAGAGATCCAGAATAGATTGGAGGTGTGGTGGCACAGACTGGAGAGTGTTGGCCTGAAATTAAGTAGAACCAAAACGGAGTACTTGTTCTGTGATTTCGGCGGTCTCTCCGGTCCTGTGGCCTTAGCTCTTGCCGGAACGCCCATACCAATCTGTTCCGACTTTCGGTATCTCGGGTCGCTCGTCCAAGGCGATGGTGAGGTAGACCGAGACGTAACGCATCGGATCAACGCAGGATGGATGAAATGGCGACAGGTCACGGGAACAACTTGCGACCCACGGATGCCCCTCAAGTTGAAGGGCAAAATTTACAAGTCCGTGATAAGACCTGTCCTACTGTATGGATCAGAATGTTGGGCTGTGAAAAAGACGGATGAAAAAAGACTGCATGTAGCGGAGATGAGAATGTTGAGATGGATGTGTGGTGTGACGAGAATGGATAAAGTGAGAAATGAGTATATTAGAGGAAGTCTGAAAGTGGCGCCAGTGACTGAAAAGTTGAAAGGAAATCGTTTGTCTTGGTATGGTCATGTGAAGAGGAGAGATGAAACGCATGTCACAAAAAGGGTTTTGAGTTTACACGTAGATTGATGGAGAGGAAGGGGGAGACCAAAGAACAGATGGATGGATTGTGTGAGGAGTGATATGATAGAAAAGGGAGTTACTGATAGTGTGACGGGTGACAGGACAGAGTGGAAGAAAAAAACATGTTGCACCGACCCCAAATAAAATGGGATAAGGGTAGGATGATGATGATCAAGACCTCTTACTCAACCTTGATTATTCAACCAGTGTTGAATATATCTGATCTCATTTTACTCCAATACTTATTCAAGTCATTTCACTTTCAAGACAACCTCTATATAGAGATATAAAATCTTTAAATCTGTTTACGACACCCAACCTAGTAATTGGATAAATCGGTAGGCAAACTGTATTAAATTTTCTGGCTTCGGACTATCCGTAACGACTTTTATATATCCCGGCTCTCCGCTCTGTACATTACAAAGGACAGTCGGGATCAATGGCTTATTAACTTTGTACGGAGAAGATAATTTATGTAGATCCATTTTTTTATGGTGGGAAAAATCATCTAACGACGAATCCCTTGGGCAGCGGGAAACAGTGTCAGACTCTTATTGATTAATCGACCCACCCCATTCCTTCTTAACCTTCATACCAGGGTCGGACCTTCCTTTCAGAAACCGGACCGGGACCCCAGTAAGTTTCGGCCCTGCAATTGGGTCTCTCCATTTGTTGACCACTCCTTGAGGCGCGCGGGAACAGAGTGCGCCGTCTGCGACTGGATTGGTCCGGACTATTACCAGACAACCAGACGGCGAGCTACCCATTGCTCACCGTCCGCAAATATAGAGCTATTTCACCTACCTCTAGTCCTCAATATGTGGTTATACAGCCATGTTGCTCTAGCTTTAGCTCGTTCAGGTCTATAGTGCCCCATGATCAGATGTCGTAGGCGAAGTCCATAAGGTTCGAAGAGAGCAAAGAACCATAGAAGAAATATGAGGACACCTGAAAATACAACTAAAAATGTATCAAAAAACATCTCAGGGCCAAATTCACCAATAAAAATAATCTCGATTATTTAAAACAAAGTTTGACTACGGTCAACGGTGTTTCACCACTATGAATTTATCCTAGTTTACGACAAACTCAGTTTTAAATGCTTTTAATTTTTAATTAAGACTTTAATTTTAAACGCCCATGTTTTCACCATGGGTCTTTAGTTCATTAAGCCCCAAGAGGACACCGGTATCCGCGTACCTATTGGTTTTTGTGTCTGTAATTACAGTAGTCAAAAGGTAAAACTAGATTACGCTGAAATTACATTAGTCAAACTAAGTTTTCATTGAATGATGATATTAGCCCTTAGTTCAACTTAGAACTCAGTTTCAATTGCTAAACTTGGGAATGCTAAACGCCATCAATCTAATAAAAAAATATTTATTTCAAATACAATTTAACCTACCGATCTGCGTATATCGTCTCAAATCAGGTGGATAAGGATCTGGTAAGCATGAGATGGGTGCCGAAGCTGGGAAGGTCAGCGGTACGTCCAAAATCCCAACGATAGAACTAAACATATTTTGCACAAATCCATTGCCTGATACATGGGCTCCTGAATGAGGTATTCCCGCTGAAAAGGGTCAATTTATTTAAATGCTCATCAGAAATAGATTATACGAGTACATACTTGAATATCTGTGTACCTATTATTCACCAAACTATACTGGACGATACCGTTGTGGTGCCGTTTATCTTCCATTTTTTTTAGTGCCGAAACGTTTTTTTTTTTTTTTGTCTAACCATGGCCTCAAGTCTGCTATTACAATAGTGTCAGAAAGGTCTACCATTGATTTCATAATGGTTGCTTTTAGCAAGTTTGGTGAGCTACTGGAACTAGTAACATAATAGCGTCATTATGACTTTCCAATGATCAACCACTGACACTCCATCGTTTGCGGTTATCTGCTAAAATTTCGACATTTCCTTTGATCACTGATCTACACTGAAGTCATTGTGCAGTCATTACTTTTAATTTTTTACAAGACAGTTTGTACCATAATTCTATTACGAGACCACTGACCGACTAATGAATAAAAAGATTACGAACTTTTAGCAAAATGACAATGGAATCGCGTTGGAATGACGATATTATAAAATAAAACCGGCCGTAGATTCCTGTCCGTCACAAATTTTTCACAATCTAACAGAAATAGTAACCCTATTTCCCGAGAGATGGCGTTGTACCCGGTGGTAATTAAGGAATGCGTGAATCGTTTTTATTGTTTTTGTATTTTAATTTGAAAGAAGAGACGCTCAAGATAATAAATATGGAGAACAAGTTAAAAAAATTGCTAGCATGAACGGTCAAATTACAAAATTACTTCAGAACTTAAAAAAAAAATCTTCTAATACTGTTTATACATCATCATCACTCTAAAAAGCGGACTAGGGTCCCAGCTTCTTAGTAGTCCTGTAGTAAGCTACACGAATACTGACAAATTCTTGCACTGACAGGACGAACCACAACCACCACAGTCGTATCGTTTATGATAGGTACACGTTTTAATCAGTTAATAAAAAATCTTGGAACGCACGCATCATATCCGACTGGTACCGCCCATGACACCGTATGGTCATTAGCACCCAATACAAGCTGTAGTCAGCTACCATGTGGATCAGTAGCTTGAAGGTAGTTATAGCCATGAACACAGCTGAACGATTCAGGTACACTTTCTCCGAGGCTACTAGACGAAAGGATGAGGTCTGTGAAAAATAGATGTAGTGTTAACATCGTCCATAATATTTATGAACCAAATACCTAGTAATATAATCAGCCTTACAATGTTCCCCTCACCACTGGGACTCTGGACACCAGGTGGATTACGGCCCATTCCTCCCTCCTCCCCGCTAGGAGCCTCTTCTCTAGGAGACAGAATGGGCCGTAATCCACCACGCAGTCCCAGTACTGATTGGTGGATGTCACTATCTTTGAGTTTTTGGCTCTAGGGTATGCAGGTTTCCTCACGATTTTTAGTAGGGATTATGTAATAACTCAAAAATATATTTTTGATATTCTTCTCAATATGGAGGACGCTACTGACTAAAATAATAAAGAATGGCAATTATAATATACGAATTCAATTCGTATTAACACTGCACCCGAAGTTCCTAATAAGTTCGATGCTACTTCCAACTTTTTTATTAATCTGTTTGAAAAAACAAGAAGGAACGTATGGACCTTTTCTAAACTTCGCTATTTTAAAATGAATAACTTATTTTTCCCCTTTTAATTATTATCATATCAGCTGTAAGACACCCACTATTAGACACAGGCCTCCCTTGTCGCGATAACGACCATCATGTTACCGGACTCCTGAGACCTTAACCAGGACCCTGCGCTATCTTCTGACGTTTTATAAGTGCCCATGTAAGGCGTAAAATAAAATATTTTGACTTTGACATTGATCCACCTTGTAGGAGGTTTTCCAATACTATCTGGTCTCTGTTTTATGCTAAGAAGCAAAGAAAAAAAATTCTAACTGTAATATATTTAGCTCGTTCTCTTCTATTCAAAGGCAGGACCGTCTCTTTTCCTTGCTGCTGTCTCTTTAGATCCAGCTGCTGTAATTCCTTTGTGACATAACGATTGTCGAACCGGGACCGGGTCTCATACATGTTTTGGTAGTATTTTGCTCTGCAATGAGTAAGGATCGGTAAGGTTCTTCAAGTAAGAGACTTCTGGCAATATGCCACCTTTTCGTATTTATAGTGGCCTGTAATCAGTAGAGTCCAAGTTAGAATTGTGAATTCAAACCAACCCCCTTAGCTAAGTTATTATCGTTTCGTTAGCGTTGAAGGCTTGAAATATGCCGCGCCACCAATGCCTTTGTTTTGACTTCTGACCTCTTGATTGACCGTTGAGATGACGTTAGTTCAAAAAAATTGAAAGCACGGCCGTGCTCCCAAGTTTGAACAAAACGATAGTAACTTAGCTGGATACTTCTAATAGCATAACATAGCATCCGCCTTATAATGTTCTCTCTGCTGAAACTTAGACCTCTTCTCTAGAAGAGGGAATGGACCGTAATCAACCACGCGGGCCCAGTACATATTGGGGGATATCACAAGTCTTCGAATTTTTGGTTCTAGGACATGCCGGTTTCCTCACTATACCTATTTTCCTTCACCGTTATGAGAGCAATGATAATGTAAAAAATTACACAAAGCCTGGCTGTATTAAAATCCGCGATCAACAACTCAGGTCTGGGCCTTTACCACTCGGCTACCACGGCTCTTCATGATGATACCAGCTGCGAAGTACCTAACTGGAGATGCCTTAACTATTGAAAAAGCCTGCCTGTGTTTCAACTCGCGATGGACAACTCAAGTCGGGGCCTTTACCACTCGGTCGCCACTGAGCTCTTCCTGATGATACCAGCTGCGAACTACCTAACTGGAGACACCTTAACTATTGAAAAATGTAGAAATAACTTACCTGAATATAATAAGCAGTAGAAACAAACTAGTGACACAGGAACTCCAAGACAACCAGGTCAGCAAGGGATCAGCTCTGTTCCTGATCTCAGTGACAATACCGGCTGCCACCTGACTGGCAGAGCGACTGCTGTTGCTGCTGAACGAGTAAGAGTGCTGGGTATGAACTTCCACGTGGAACATCTCGCTGAGGTACTCGGAGAAGTCTCTTATTTCTGGAAGAGGAGAGTGTGGAACGTCAGATAATGTGTACCGTTAAATTTTTATAGTTTTAATCCCGTGGAGAACCGATCCAGTACATGGAACACTATCGATTTGTGAAGATAAAATTAAAAAATAATGAACCTTTTTTTTCTAAAACAAATTAATTTACGCGTATACGGAAGTCATATCTGCTGAGCGGGTTCAATGTCCGTAAGTAGTTAGTACGCATCGACCGATAATTACCTACGGCCATTGTACCCGCTCAGCTGATCTTCATATATCGACTATAATATCGACCCTCTACGGGACAAAAACGACCAAAGGAGGTGTATTCGATTTCATACTATAGATTTAATTAAATATGTTTAGGTACTTATATGTTTTACTTTAAAACTGTATGTGACACTGAGACTGATATAAAGCTCAGTTATTATCAAATCGATCGACATTGCACTAACAAATCCTCAGACACGTACCTACGACCAAATGACGTTACGTAACGATAATTATGAACACTGAATTTAGCCTTGTAGGCATATTTCTAGTTTTGGCAAGTGGAAATTCCAATTACAGGGAAGCTAGGAATGCGATGAATTCGAGACACGGATATAGACTGTTGAATGCAGAATAGTTATGTACATTGACGATGAAACATCAATGCAAGTACGTAAATTTCATGTTCATTTTGACATGAAATTGGGGTTTCAGTTTCGCACAGGGCTGCTAGATTGTTGGGAAAATTACCGTGGTTGTTCAACATAAAGGACAAGAAGAGGGTATTCCTTTTCTAGTGGGTTTTCAGTCATTGATATATTATAAGGGAGGACACAGTACGACCGTCGGATCTTGGCAAGTCTGACGTTAGGAAAATTCGCAATTTTAGCACTAGAAAAATGGTAAAAAATAAAGTTTTTAATAAAAAAAATATGCCAATAACAGTTATTAACGATAATAACAACTGCAAATTGCATTTATTTTTTAAAACCTTTATTTTTGTACGAGATTTTAAGATGAGTCCTCGTAATTAAACAATTTTTTTACGTTAATTTTAATTTAAGAATACTTGTTTGAATAATTATTTTTTTTTATATGTGTTTGTTGACTATATTACCTCCATTAATCCGAAGACAAAAACATAAAACAAGTAACTTTCCTCGATAGAAAAAAAATCCGAACTTACCTCTAAAAATAACATTTTATGAATTTTATGCCGTAGTCATGTAGGTACTTTCTGTCACATTAAAATAATGAAAAATGTAGATAATATCTTATTAAACATTAATCAGAAATCAGTTTTTAAAGAAACATGAAATTGAATTTTTAATACATTTTTATTTAGTTATAGCGCTTACGTTATTTTTTTCGAGCAGGTTGCATGTTTCCTCTCTCTATCTATTTACGTTGCTATCGCATAGTTCTATCACTTTCACACTTTTTGTCATTTTCGCAACAAGGTATCGTCTTAGCGCTAAAATTCGCAGAGCTTAACTTCAGACTCACCAAGATCCTACGGCCGTACTGTACTTGCTTGGCTTGGCACCCTCCTCACCCGAGTGTCTACTAATTAACCAAGTACTATTAATAACCTTAAGAAAGAAAAATACTTACTTTTCTTGACGCTGGCAGAAACAGCTTCATCCATAAAATCAGTGGCATAGCAAAACGCTTTAAAAGGTTGCACAGAAGAGCAAGCAACTCGGGCCACATGAGCCACGTTACAAAGCGGTGAGACTTTGGGCCCGAAGGATTGTTGGCAGTGGGTCAATCCGTCTTGTATGGACTTGCAGCAGCGGTCGTAGGGAGATCCAAGTTCGGTGTTGCAGATGTCTGCTACTGACTGGAGCCAGGAAAAGGACGATTTGATGACGCCGACTGGAAAGTTTGAGAGATTTTAATATAATCTTTTCTAATAATGTTACCATACGCTCGAACTTAGTACTATGGATTTGATCCGTCTGTATCAAGGTTCAGTGTGACTCAGCGTAATTAGTATTGCCATAAGCATTGCGTAATGCCATTAGTATTGCGTAATTGGCTGTAAGTTAAGCATTTATACTTAAGATGAGCTGTGGATTTTGTAACAAATAAATAAGTTCGCATTTGGTATGATGGACCAAACTTACGCTGAGACCTTGTTCGACCTTAGACACATACAGACGGACCAAATTCGTCGTACCAAGTTCGAGTACGTGTTAACACTATAAAAAAAAAACCTTAAGGTAGATTTGCGTCGGTGAGTATCTAGGTTTTTTTTAAGGGAACTATTTTTAATGATGTAGATTATAGTTTGCTCTACATCAAACTTTGGGGAATAAAATATAACTACTGAATGGTAAAACATGGTAAAAACGCTTAGAGAACCTGGAGTAAGGGCTTGGGATAAAATAATTATATTTGATACTTATATAAATTGTTTTAATTACTTTACGTATCACGAAACCCCTTTTACAAATACGCAGGATGATTTCCGGCAATCACATGCGCGGGCTTGCAGAAGGCAAGCATTCAGTAGCTCGTCGTCCGGCCATCTAGTTAGGACCAAGCCTGGGTCGAAGTCCCGTTGTGTTCCACGCGATCCTCAAAGTGATGTAAGCACAATTAACGGGGCCAGTTAAGGCCAATGCCTGCCAGGGCTAACAGAAGCCCTCAAGAAAGCAATTGAAAAAAAAAATATTTCCCACGTATAAAAAGTACTTATTTCCTACTACTGGATTGCCAATTGCCATTAAATAATAATCATTCACATAAAATGCTTGCCTTATATCAAAGCATGAGAAAAGTACACATGCCACAATGGATCGATGACATGATTCCTTTCTAAGAATCGTGGAAAGCCGTATGTAGACTAAGAAACAATTTTGTTTATTCTGCCATGTTGCTTGACAAGGGAACATTCAGTATTTACAAGCGTTTGAATTTAATATCTTCGTGGATAAAATTAAATGGAGAAACTAATTGTATAACATATCAATGACAGCCGAAACTATTGGGACAAAGTGAAATTTTTCATAAGATTTTTTATGGCATATGGCGAGCATATAGCTCGGGAACGTGGTTGCTTACTAGGTCTCTTAAGATGACTCAGTCACCCAAAGGGCAATGGAAAGGGCTATGATTGGAGTATCCTTGCGAATTGGCAATGAGCAATGAGCGAGCGCGTACCGGAAGTCGCAGCGTTAGAATGCCTCCACAAGGTGGACCGATGGCCTGGTTAAAGTTGCTGGAATCTGAAGGATGCAAGAGGCACAGGACCGGCCATTATGGCGGCACTCGTGGGAGGCCTATGTCCTCGTAGGAGGTGTATGTATGTTAATAGTGGACGTCTATCGGTTAAAATGCTGATAGCGAGCACTACGAGGCGATATTCCAAAATTCTCCACCTAAAGGGATGAAATGGCGATCCATATTTTGAATAGAGAGACCTTTTATACGAGTGAAACCGTTGGTTGTAAGTAGAATTATTATAAATAGCACCTTCTAACTGAACCATACGACTCTGGGCCCTTTTGGGGGATTGCAGGCCATTCTTCACCATTTTTACTTTTTTTTGGTGTGTGTTTAGTGGGAAATCATAAAATCACTTCTCCTGATCCTCGTGTCAGACTTTTACTAACTAAAACCTACACCTATGTAGATGTAGTTTTACTAAGTCCTTTAGTTATACTGTGCATTAGACTACGGATTTCATTTTTCCTTAGATCTTAGCGGACATCGACCCTGCTGACCTCTATGGACATCTTTTTGAGGAGCGTGTGAAACACCATGCGCTGTCAACGACTTGGGCTCGGTCCGGTCGATTACGGGACGACCGGATGGCGAGCTTTATTAATCTATATACGAGTATTTAAAAGAAAGTCGTGTTTGTTACACTATTTAAAACTCAAGAACGGCTGAACCGATTTGGCTGAAAATTGGTAGGGAGGTAGCTAAGAACCAGGAGAAAGACATAGGATACTAAAAATCTGAAAAAAATCTGCTCATTTATTGCCTAGAAGGTGGAACAAAGTTCGTGGGGTCAGCTAGTATCTTATAATAAGAAGCGTCGAGTCCCAAAAGTCTGAATTTCATAAGACAATAAATAACTTTTGAAATTTGCTTGTCAATAGTTTCCCAGTCAAAACCCAGCTTTATGCACTTACCGATACTCAACACTAATCGATCGAGCCTTATAACAGTTTCCTTCACCTTCGCTGTGATCGTCTTCAGCTGGTCTACCATCAGCTTTAAAGAGTCCTTCATTGCGTTGATAGGTTTCTTCATCAGATCATTTAGCTGGTGTACGCTTGTCTTTATTTGTTCCTGGAGATAGAAGTGCAGTCAGAAAATTATTGGTAAGTACCTAGGTATAAATGTTTGTTTTACAATACCTAATAGGTAAACTCTTGGCTTTGTGACTAGTTTGTGTAGTAGAAAGCATAATGGAGGAATAGGAACCAATAGTGGATGTTTTACGGATGTAATGATGAAGACGATGAGTAAAAGTGTGTTTGCACTAAAACAGAGCTGGGCAGAATAGAGCAGTTAAAAGTGGTGTTTCTATTGCAGGGAAGAGAGGTGGAGTGGAGTTGAGGTAATCTTTGCTCCCTGCTCTCCACTCGTTATCCGGTTCCTCACAGTCCGGCTCGAGGACGCGACTTCATTTGTTTTATTTAAAAGTTCGCTCAGACCTACTACGCTCAGAACAGTTTTTCCACTGACGCGAAGTGAAAATCGCAATCACAAATCTAAGAGAGTGAATAGGCCGCAATCTGTTGTCATGAGAATTGTGGTGGATGCCACATATGACTTCGAATTTTTCGTCTAGGACATTCCGGTTTCTTCACAATGTTACACGTTACACCTATTTGAGAGCAGTAGTGATGAAGCAAATTACACAAAGTAATGTCTGGCTGGGTTTGATATCGCTACCTACAAGTCGTAACTCGGGGCTTTTACCACTGGGCCATCACTTTTCATGGCCAAGGGTGTCAGTTTTATAAATAAACATGTTTACCTACTGCTTTGCCTTCGGGTTTGGCAACGAATGACCTCTGACATTCTATAGATGGACATTTCATATTCCCGGATTCCACTATCAAACCGAGGTTTAAAAAAACATTTTTGCAGACAGCTGTAAATCTCAATAACACCAAACCTTTTCTATTTTGAGCTGCAGACTAGACTTTAGTTATGAATTTATGAGGCTAAGCACCCAAAGTGTTTACTAGTTATATTCCAAGTTTGACAATTTATTGGTGTCTAGCGACCTCGCGACACCCTTTGAATAGCTCGAGATAAGTTTTTCTAGGATGAAAGACTAAACGAGCTAATCGTTTTAGGTATTTTGGTAAGGTTTAACATTTATATTCACTACTTTATTTTTATTTACTTATTTATTACTAGCTTTTGTCAGCGGCTTCGCCCGCATACATAAAATATAGCCTATGTCACTCAGGAGTAAAGCAGCTTTCTATTATTGCTAAAATTTTTCCAATCGGACCAGTAGTTTCAGAGATTAGGTACTTCCTACAAACAAAAAAACAAAAAAACAAACTTTACCTCTTTATTATATTAGTGTAGAAGTGTAGATTTAGTTGAAAAATACAGAAAGGTGTGCGAGTGGTAAAGGCCCTAACTTACGGGTTGTAGGTAGCGGGTTCGAGCCCAAGTCAGGCGCATTACTTTGTGTAATTTATTTCATCACTACTGCTCTCAAAGCGGTGAACGAAAACATCGTGAGGAAACTGGCATTTCCTAGAACCAAAAATTCGAGGACATGTGACATCCACCAACCCGCCGCTCTCCTACAGAGAAGACCTGTGTCCCAGTAGTGGGAACATTTAAAAGGCTGGAGTAAAGGATGAAGTAAGTAGGTACTAATATTAGTAAACTCGAAAGTTTGTGTGTATAGACGTTTGTTACTCTATCACGCAAAATACTTAAAAAGCTTTCGAAAACACATTGTACACGGGTGGATCATATCCTGGAATAGCACATAGGATACTTTATATTCCCTTTGGGATCATTTTCTATTAGTACCTACGCGGGTGACCCCGCTGCAAGCAGCAAGTATTATTATACAGATTTATATGTAGGTAATTTATTCTGTCTGAATGCGACTCAAATTACAAATTACTGCCTTTCAGTTCTTTTCAATTTGCCTAATTTTATGGCGTTTCATTTTATCGTCGTCTGTGCAAATACGAATCCTCAAGTTCTTTGGGTACCTATATCACCCGTAACGAGGACTCAATGGAGGGATTGATAGTGCAAGGGAAAATTGAGGGCAAAAGATCACGTGAACGCGGTGGACGGACCTCATCAAATAGGCAACACATTGCAGCGTCAATTTAATGGAAACTCCCAAATCACCAAACACAGAACTGCATAGCGTCGCACGGCGAGAGAGGCGGTGGAGCAGGATTCGACCAACACATAACCACGACCACTCTGTCAAGAGTGCACGACTAAAGAGAATTTTATGGCAAGGTCATCTCTCATCTTGCTCGTTACAATAATTTGCTATACTCTTAATACCTTTGTGATACTTCTTTGGTAGTGATTAGATACAAACCACTTGTAAAATTACAAAGGAGATATTAGCAAACATCTTGACCGAAATTCGTAAGAAACAGCGCTTTGAAAAGTTACTTTGATATTTACAAGTACCGAATCGAATGAGAGCTTTGTAACAGCATCATTAAAATTTCGTATTGACTGAGACTAAGAGACTACTCACACTTATTCAGCTCCATTCGTGTTTCGCTGAACGATTTTGGTCACCCTTGTATTTTGAAACCGTCCAGAGACTCACACAACAATGCAAAATATACACACGAAATTTTATATAAATCAGCCAAGCCGTTTAGGAGTTAGGTGACAAACACATAAAGAAGAATTAATTATACATGCAAAATTTTGGTCGTCTTAATAGTAAAAATCAGCTGAGCAAGTCCAATGACCTGTTGGTAGTTGTCGGTCGTTTCGTACTAATTACCTAAAGGTCATTGCACTGGAAAAGCTGATTTTTACTTTAAAAAAATAATTTCATACATACGAATATTAATTCAAGTTTAAAAAAAGTAAGTAGGTACTTTAGTATTTTTTTTTTACATTTACAAATCGATAGTGTTTCATGTTCCATATCGACCCTCTACGGGATTAAAACTATCAAAACTTTATGGATAAAAAAGATGGTCACCTGACTACAAGCCATGGACTCCGACAGTACTTCGGAGTTCTTCAGCGTGTTGGTAGCCGGTCCAGTTAAAATGAGTACCAGCGCATAGCAAGTCAGGGTATATCTCCCTACACGGGAGAAGAACTGAGGGATCAGCAGGAAGACTAAGCATCTGGAACAAATAAGACATATTATCAATCAACTAATGCACGGTTTGGATTGGCTGCTAAGCTGAGTGTCGCGGCTTCGATTTCCGCTCGTTCGCCAATTTTATGGTGTACTGTGCCTGTGTTTCTTGTAAGTTTTGTTTGTTGTGGGCCAGTTATTTATACCTCTCGAGTACCTACCGTAATTAGAGACATAATAGAAAAACAATCGGTGTGCGAGCTCCGGCGTTCTATTGGGGCTCAAGAGTGTAAACATATAACAGATTTTAGTTAAGGGTAACTGGGTAAAAATGGTAACCGTAGGGACTCTGCAAAAGGGTCGAAGCGTTCAAGGGCCCAGGGTCTCCTTCTGAAAGGATAGCTTGGCTCAAGCATGAAAGACAAAGAAGGAACGGGGTGGGGTGTTTAGTCAGTAATAGTTTGCCACTATTTCCCGCTCCGCCTAAGAGCGAGATTCGTCATTGGATGATTTTTGCCCACCATAAAAAAAAGAGTAAGAATGGTAGTAAAATTTTATGGTGTTGCCAAACCAATGTGTATATTAAAGTTATAGATACCATACATACATACCTTATCCTATAACTGAATGCCAGACCCAAAGTCAAAAGCACTCCAATAATAGAACTCATAATCGTCGCATGAATTAGAGATATAGCAAGCTGGAAGACGAAGAACATGAAGCAAAGATACGTCAATATAATGCCTCCTACGAAACCCATCACACTTTTGAGGAGAAAATTTGGGAAAGTTTGGTCTGTCATCAAATATAAGAAAAAATTTGAAACCACACTTCCATCTGGATACCATTTCTTGAAAATCCTTGATATTCTTTTTTTTGTATCGAAACTATAGTGTCGCCATCTTTGGGACAGTGTTTGTTCTAATTGGGCGTCTCCCAATATTATAGAGTTGATCTTCTCCTTTTCATATCTGAGTCTATAGTTTTCTATTATACGCGCCTTCCAAAGAAGGGCGAAGAAAGCCATGCCACTTATTTAGTTCTTATTGCCAAAATTCTCGTCTTCGTATAGACGAAACACATTTTAGCAGTTATTTTTTATCATCAGGTCCACACAATAAAAACTGACAGCAGAAGACAGACTTATTTTTCTTTTTTTCAGTTGGTAAAGTGCGGTTGAAAGAAGAAAATCTCAAAAAGTTTGACTAGGTATATTAGATCTGCTAGATATAGTCTCCTTGTAACTTTTATTTTTACCCGATTGTCCCAAAACTCCCCGAAGTAAAGTATAATTAATTTTATTTAACCGACTTCAAAAAAGGAGGAGGTTTCTCAATTCGACCGTATATATGTTTTTTTAAATAAACGCCTTAATAATCTACTATCGCCGTCAAAGAAAACATTGCTATGTATAAATGAATAGGCACTAACACACAATAATAGTTTGTGAACTAGATAATTTCTTAATCTAAAAATAACACTAAAATTGATTCTTTAAAAGTATTTTAGGATACGTTAAAAGTGTCTACATTGTAGGTACTCGAGCTCTGCTAGACTTTTGTGTCTGATCGTTGAACGCATCCATAAGTAATAATAAGGAAGTATTTATTTAGAATTGGTACAAGTTTCATTGTAGCCTAATTGTGGGTATTGAGTCGCAGCCGTATTCAAGATATACAAAAGTTCAACAATACCGACGAAGTTCGTTGACTTAAAATTGTCAATAACAAAATTAAAATGAACTTGCCCCGTACGCGTTCTTACAGTTCTGCGCAAGACGTCCAACATGCGCACATCACTGCAATGCTACAAAATCAACTTCACTCCATTGCCTCAAATATCGTGAAAAGATAATCTTTTTTGCAATAATACCTATCTAAACGACATAATGCTGATTTTGTTCAGTTCTAGTGTTCATTAGTAAGTGCTAGTGAGTGATGATGTTCAAATGATTTGAGTGGCTATAGAGGTTTTCAAAGTGTATGAATCAATTAAGAATTCATTGAAGAAAGCGTAAGTGAATTAAAGTCTTGCTGTATCATTCTATCAATTTTACGATTGCGGTTAAGATTATTATTTTGTTTAAAAACGTATTATTTAAAGAAGAAAATTAACATTAATCCTCTAAGTGACATTTTGAGCGTTTTCTCATGTTATACAATCTACAGGCTGTAAAATGAATCTGCATAGTCGTAAACCCCGGTCTCCATAAAATATGTTTAAGATATTTTGACATGAAAATATTAACGATCCAACTTGAGACAACAGTAAAGGTTTCTCCGTCTACGAAATCAAATAACACAGAAACAAATAAATTGTTACTATTTTGAACGCGTTTAATTTTTTGGAAATGTGACTGTCAATGAATTGAATGTCAAACTTATTTTGACAAGTGTTTGTTTTTAATTTGTAGGATTCGAATTCGAATTTTATTTTGATCGTCAATTTTTTTTTTATTTCTTAGATCTTTTGTTTAAGTTTTAAAATATTATTAATTAGTTAATTAATTACTAACAAAATAATCAAGTGGTCTATCTTTTGTGTTGTGAGAAATGAGAAGTTATTTCAGTGTTAAATCGTTCTAAATTAGTTAAATCTCTGGAAAATGATAAAAACAGTTTTTAAACTAATCATAGAAACTTCTGACAAATCCAGGATGGGATTGGTCCTAATGTTTTTTGGTAGGTGTCTTTGTATTACAATAACTTTCAACAATTTATTTCGCTTGCAAAGTATTGTCGCTCGTCTAAAAATTAGTTTAAACTTCTGCTGTGCGTAAAACTCAAAAATAACTGGCCTGGAATTTGCATGAAAGCTTACATTTCTACAAGAAGATAGAGTGAACGGTTTAATTTATTAAATAAACAAACTTTCAAACTATTTGGTAATAGACATAGGAAGATTCTAACTAGAAAACTATAGAAGTTGTATGGAAAACTGTAACAACATGCACTTATTTGTTTTTATTGAAACTGATCCTGTTCTATCCTAGCTTTTGACAATAATGTTTGTTGATTTAGCTAGTTTCCTTCTTAAGATAACTGTATTATTACCAACCATCAATGATTTTATATTAAACAGATATGAGCATGTAATCTTGAAGACTTGAAGAGATCCTGTTAGGACGTTTTTAGGTGATTGGTGGCCCAAATAAAGTTAGTTAATATTCATGAATAATTGATAATATTCATGAATTAATTTTCTTGTCAGATCAATTATTTTATAATTTAGATATCTTCGAGGCTACAGTGAATAGGCTCTTAATAAACTAGTGTGCCTCATCATTAACAACTGCATTACTACTTCCCATCAAGTAGGATCAAGCACTAGTTTTTTTAAACTCTTGAATAATATGTGTGTTTGCTATCTCTGCTGCGTGGAACACATTTTTCGGTTGTTTAAGAGTGAAAACATATCTGTTAATTAGAATTTTATTGCTATGAACAATGAATATCAACTAGTACTGTCTACTGCCAAAAAGGGTTATGAGTATACATGGAGAGGCAGGCCATAAAAATTATGGATTGATTGTGTGAGGAGTGATATGAAGGAAAGGAAAGAAAACTTGTTGCGCCATCCAAATAAGATCAAAACAGGGCAGAAAGAAGATGATGACCGTAATTATACTTACCACCATACTTTGTGGTGATACTTTGGGGCACATCTATGTCTATCACTATGTGGACGTCTTTTGGATAAAATTATGAATTATACCTATATTTCAGCTCAAGTCAAAGCCATATTTCTAGTGAATATTATTTCACCATACCATATCATGGCTATTTGAAGACAACAATTCTTTATTGAGATCCGAATAATTGTTTTAACCATTGTGGTTAATCGTAAGGGGTCCATACTTACTGACTTCTGAATGACTGCAATTTGACCCTCATACAGTTGGTTAAAGCCTAGGCAGATTGATAAACTGTTAATCATAGAGCTAAACCAAAAGTATTGTTCCAATTTACTTTTACAGCCTAAAAAATTGAGATGCCAGTCATAGCTACATGAATCTACTCTTTCCTTTACAATATTTTGGAAATAGTCATAGTTATTTATTGGTAAGGGATTAATAAATAACTAAAAAAAAAAAATAATATAATAATAATATAGTTTACTAGCTTTTGTCAGCGGCTTCGCCCGTGTACATAAAATATAGCCTATGTCACTCAGGAGTAAAGCAGCTTTCTATTGTTGCTTAAATTTTTCCAATCGGACCAGTAGTTCCAGAGATTACCTCCTACAAACAAAAAAACAAACTTTACCTCTTTATTATATTAGTGTAGATAGTGTAGATAATTCCAGACCTTAACTATTTACCACCCTAGGCGCGGGCTTGCGGATGGCAAGCAATGAGTAGCTCGTCTGGTAACCGTCCTGACTAAGCCCAGTCGTCGACGGCTGTTTCCGCGCGCTTGCGATTGTTTTTGTTGATTTTACATTACATATTAAAAATAATTTTCAGATAATGGACAACGAACAACCGCACCAAGAGTTGGTGAAATGTGTGGTGGTAGGCGACACAGCGGTCGGCAAAACGCGTCTGATATGTGCACGTGCCTGCAACAAGCATGTGTCTCTTTCACAGCTGATGACCACGCACGTGCCTACTGTGTGGGCGATTGATCAGTACCGGATATATAAGGATGTGAGTAGCTTAATGTTTTTATGATTTATGTATTAAGTTTGGTTGACACACTTAGGTTTGAGGGTTCTATGGGGTCTGGACCGCAATCCTAACTTCCACATATAATTTTTTTTTTCCATGGGCCATGGACTGATTTCGGAAAGGAAGGTCCGGACTGGGTTGAGTTTTTTGGTCTGTAAATTTCTGACACTATATCTCCCACTCCGCTTAATAGCAAAAGATGTAGGATAATTTTTGCCCACAAAAAAACCTTTAAGAGTTCATGAAGAGCTAAACGAGATGCTGTACTTAGTCGTCAACACACGTCTCAGGCGAATAGGACACGAAACCAATCAAAACAGAAGATTGATCGCCATCTTGGTTCTACTTATTTTCCGCGTATCGTTTGTAAGATAAAATAGAATGATGGTTTGTATTTAATGTTTCCCCTACCAGGTTCTAGAAAGATCGTGGGAAGTGGTAGACGGTGTGAACGTGTCACTTCGCCTTTGGGACACCTTTGGTGATCATGAAAAGGACAGAAGATTTGCCTATGGAAGGTAAGAGAAGTTATTTTAACATCATATTTCAATTGTATTTATATCAGATACTATTATTAAAAAGCATTTGTAAGGTACAGTACGGCTGTCGGATCTTGGCGAGTCTGAAGTTAGGCTCTGCGAATTTTAGCCCTTGAAAACACGTACAAAAATAAAGAATAAATGCTAATAACAGTTTTTCACATCTGTAAATTTTCGCAGAGCTTAAGTTCAGATTTATCAAGATCCGACAGCCGTACTGTACCTCACAAATACTTTTTAATAATGTATTACGCATCAGTGCAGAAAAGTGCGGGAGTTCGCCAATCAGCCCCCATTAGTCGTTTATTTATTTCTTCTTGAAAAACGACGTTTGATAGACGTGGTTTGTCACTGTAGCACTCTGCTTATAAAACCCTCACCTGCGGCTCGAGGGATTTCCGACTCGATCGCAATGACAAAACTTTCTCCACTTGTATCCTAATTAACCAATTTGGATTTGAATAGAAGACAACTGTTTGTTATATTTTCAGGTCTGATGTGGTCCTCCTTTGCTTCTCAATAACCAACCCTATATCTTTGAGAAATTGTGGAGCTATGTGGTATCCTGAGATCAGGTAAGTTATCGTATAGTTTTTAGCAGATTCTAAATTCGAATTATAAACTTGTTAACCAGCATTTTATTTAGTCATTTGGTTTATTTTTTAATAATATGTATGGAATTTTGATTACTGTGACTAACATACAACCTACATATAAGATTATATTAGAGAATAAAAACTGCTGGGTATTTTCACACCATTTAAAAAATTATATAGATTAAAAATTGTTGGTTTAAATATTAGTAGTTATTTTATAGTTAACAATGCTTTGATTGTTTTATGTTTATCGTGTCTATTTCAGACGATTCTGCCCAAACACACCAATTTTATTAGTGGGATGTAAGAACGATCTCCGCTACATGTACAGAGATGAGACCTACTTGAACTACTGCAAGGATCGCAGTCCTTTTATAAGGTAATACTTTTTTATTTATAAAATATAGCCACAAAGTCAAAGTAAATAACTGTTTTAACTTGTTTCTTTATGAAAAAACAGTCATCAAATAACCCTTCCAGAGCTCGGGAGTTACATCCCTCCCTGAGCTCGAGAGTTACATCCCTCCCCGAGCTCGGGAGTTACATCCCTCCCTCATACAAAATTATTTTTAGTGCCCGAAAACGTGTCTAGTATTTTTTTTTGTAAATAATCTATATACAAAACATCACTAACATGAAAAATCACAAAGTTGTAAGTTTTATGATACTTGTTTGTCCACATAATTACATGGTCACCGGGTCATCCAAGTGATTGAGCAGTTGTGTAGATTCCAAACCCAGCTGTGTGTTGGGGCCTAGTACCCGCTATGACTTGCCGTAACTTGTGATGTACTTAATGTCGAGGGGGCCCAACTTGTGACCTTTTTTTTAAATATTAAAAAAATCATCAGATTCAATTCAGTTACTGACTCTGAACCAACTAAATTCAGGTATCGCATATACTAAAAATAATGTGTATAGGTCCCTCACTGCGATCGGGATTTAAACTTAGAAAACTTCGTTTAAATCCAACATACCATCCGCGTCTTTAAGACACTGCTTTATAATAATAAATAAATAAATAATAATAATAGTACTCCTGAACACGGCACGTATTATTAGGAGGTTCTTCTCTCAGGAGCCCTGACCACCGGTAGCTTGGACCTGTCTCGATGCCAGTGGGGGACTATTTTTTATATTTTTAAATGTTTTGTTATTTTTTTTTAATGAAAAAAGTTTAAAATAAATGGAATAGTAATAAATTTATTAAAACTGTATATTTACATTAACGTGTAATATACAGTGTTTTAATAAATGTACTATTCAGCACAGCAATTAAAATCGTCACAATGTTTTTAGAACCCAACAACATTGAGTGCAATAAAGTAGCCCTAGATTGGGATCTTGAAAAATGGATCCAACGACACAGGGTATCCTAATGTGGGCATTAGGATACCCTGTGTCATTGGATCCATTTTTTTAAGACGTTTTTGGTCACATAATCTATTATTGGCTTCGTAGGGCACCAAGAAAAAGCGACCTCGTAATGCCAGACCAAGGGCGTGCCTTGGCGCATGAGTTCGGCATCTACTACTACGAGACTTCAGTCTTCACTTATTACGGAGTCAACGAGGTGTTCGAGAATGCCATCAGAGCTGCCCTGATAGCCAGGAGACAGCAGCGGTTCTGGATGACCAATTTGAAGAGGGTACAGCGGCCTCTTTTGCAGGTGGGTGCAAATTAGGATGTATAAGAAACATTTGTAGAATAAACTGCCCCGAAATTGTGTCCAAGTTTTATTTTAACACTCCTAGGAAGTCAAAACGATTTTATCCGCTTTTGCGTGTGCCATTATCTTCAACAAATTATCGACAGAATTCGTATATTGTGCGTGCAAGCAGAAATTTAAACAAGCCATGTAAACAGCACGATATAGATCCATTCCTGACCAGTGTCGTGTGCCTTCACTTAGAAGGTGCTTAAGCCGAAACTTGTTCACTTAATAACTTACATGTGATTGATGTGCAATGTAAGCAAAATTGTTTTTTCTATAGTGTATTATTTTTTTTGGCATGTAGTATTTGTTTCGTAACTGCATATCTAGTGTCCATATGATTTTTAAATTTTATTACTCTTACGCTGTCGAAAGTCGCCATGGAAGAAGGGGCGTTTCGCGTAAAACGTCTCTTTTGCGAAATACTTACACTCTATTCGCAGTAACATTACACATTTCTACAAACATTTTTTTACTGTTTGTTTACCCATTTTGAAGAAAAAATAAATAGCAGCTACAGTAAATAAACACTGCATTTATGTTTTTTTTTTGTTGCTTTTAATGCCATCCAATATGCTATTGCCAGGCTTGGTCCGGCCTGTTACAACAGTGCAGCTTCTGACGTTTTAAAAGTGCCCATGTAGGCCTATGTGAAATAAAAACATGTTGACATATTGAATTTGACCAGATGACCGGATGGCCCACCAAGGTCGTGGAAGGTCATGGTTTATAACTGCTGTCTACATAAATTGAACCTAGGAAGGTCACCTTGGTTGGGACGTTGGTTTGGAACAACAATTCTGTCTTCCTCCAAATAGTATGATGTACTTATTTGTCCTTAGGCGCCGTTCCGGCCTCCTCGTCCGATGGAGCCCGAGGTAGCCGTCGTGAACAGCACCTACCTCGAGAACATGACCACTCTCATGCGACAACAGGTAAATGAAGTAAGATGTAACACTTTTATATGTAGATGACATTAAACAATCTGAGATTACACGAGGAGAGAAAACATATAAACATAATATACCTATCTGTTATCAAAAATTTTTAAATGCTTTTCTATAGTTAGAGATTTACAGATATACATTTTTCAAAGCATTTACTAAGTGGAGCAGTGGTGGCCGAGTGGCTGGCTGGCTGGGTTTGAACCCGCGCCAAAATCGGGGCTAACGGCCCCGATTTTGGCGCAGGCGCATTACTTTGTGTAATTTATTTCATCACTACTGCTCCCAAAACGGCGAAGGAAAATAACGCGAGGAAACTGTCATGTCCAAAAATTAAAAATTCGAAGACATGTGACATCCACCAACCCGCACTGGGTCCGCGTGGTGGATTACGGCCCATTCCCTCTCCTAGAGAGGAGGCCTGTGTCCCAGTAGTGGGAACATTAAAAAAACTAATGATGATGATGAAGCATTTAATGCCCAAACAGAGAGTGTATCGCATATTTTGTACATTGTTGTTAAGAATTTATCGGAAATGCATGTTTTTATAATTACGCAAAAATATACACGTTCATGATCGTAATGCAAGCGGCGATACGAGTTTATTTTTCCGTATAGCAAAGTTGCGCACAGAAAACTAAAACAAATTAGTACTCGCATAACATAAATAAGTGTATTAACCGTAATAAGAGGCACATTAGAAAGACAATAGGTGTGCGAACGCCGGCGTTCGATATGAGCTCATAGTTTAAGAGTAGAACCATTGAGACTCAAAATTGAATATGGTAGCTCTGAATAAGTTGCCGACATAGCGAAAAGAATCGCAAAACTTAAGTGGCAATAGGTAGAATACATTGCACGAAGAACTGATAGGACGAATTGCTGGGGCCGGTTCTGGAGTGGCGACCGCGTACCGAAAAACGCAGTGTTGGAAGGCCTCCCACAAGGTAGACCGATGACCTGACCTGGTCAGGGTTGCTAGAATCAGATGGGTGCAATACGTACAGGACCTGTACGTATTGCACCCATCTTTGTGGCGGCGCTTGGGGGAGGTCTATGTACAGCAGTGGACGTCTTTCGGCTGAAATGATGATTATGAATAATTTTATAGGAGTAGTTTAACGTGAAAACTCATTAGATTAAATTCAAAACGCATTCGTTCTTTAATTCTCTCTGAGATAAGAAAGCCCACTTTTGTACGTGAAAATCGTTTAAACCCGTCCTTTTCCTTCCACAGTATTTCTCGGATATGGTGATCATATGTGGCGCGAAGGGCTTCCCCGTGCACCGGTTCATGATGGCGGCAGCGTGCGAGGCCTTCCACCGTCTCCTCACTAACGACTGCGTCAGTCTGTCTGCCGAACTTGCCCGAAGTTCCAGCGAAAGCAGCATGGTAAGATTAATTGCTTATTTTAATTAGTTGTTGCCTCTAAAGAGCACTGGCTCCTAAGCCACAGGGACATACACCTAGTTTGGGATTCGGGGTGTTAAAAATTGCCTTAATTATTATAAGTTTGCTAGCGACCCGCCCCAGTTTCGCACGGGTACTGACATTTAATTTTATTGTTCAAAAATACAATCTTATTACAATTTTCAGATCTTTTTGTACCATTAAACCATAAGTGGTTGAACACTAATTACACTACTTAACTAAAAATGATAACCTACATAATTGCTCGAGTTACTTCTATATAAACCTTCCTTATAACTCCCTACTTATAACTTATAAACCTTCCTCATGAATCACTTATTAAAAAACCTCAAAAAAAAACATCAAAATCCGTTGCGTAGTTTTAAAGATTCAAGCATACATAGGGACATGCGACTTTGTTTTATATTATGTAATGATGTGTAATTAATGTCTGGACATTTTGTAATGTAATGGCTTATGGTGAAAATAAATTATTATAATTATTAATTAGTTTTAGGGTTATGCGAAACAGTGTAATATGTAATTTAGGTGTCTTCAAGGCTAAGGTGAATAGGGTCTTAGTAAATTAGTATGCTTCACCATCAACGATTGCATCGTTACTTACATCAGTTATCGTTACATCAGGTGAGATCACAGCCAAGCACTTAGTTTATATCAATAAAAACAAGGTGAACAGTTCAACAAACTTCTATTACAAAGAGAGGATCATCCAACCAAACGAATGTCATGGCTGGTGGGCAACTGTCCAAGAGTACGGGCTGTTGTATATATTCTAATTGCGCGAAGAACGAGCTCTCACAGGATTTAGAGTTTTAGTTCCATGGAGTTATAAATTAAAAAAAAAAGATATAGCAGAATTTGTTTTAAGAATGTGTCATAACGAGTCAATGCGTTCCTAGAAAGTAAAGTGTTGATGAAGGAACAGGATTTTAGTCAGTAAAAATCTGACACTCTCTCTCACTTCACTAATTTTACTTTACGACGAGAGACATAAGTTATTTGACGAAATATGGTTTCAAAAAAAAGTTCAGAGGATAAGATTGACTTCAATCAAATGTACTGTTTGTTATAGGTTTCTATTTTTTTTTAGATGTGAGGGCACAGGGGACAGGAGAGCATGTCAGACTTACTGACTAAAATGTGGGGGTTTTAGTCAGTAAAATTTTGGCAGGCTCTCCTGATAGGATCCTCTTGGAGGCTTCAGATAGAAGTGATGCTATGATTCTTCTTTGCCTTGCTTTCCGGGTTTCCCTTTCTGGAACCCATACTCATACCATAGGAACCCAGAAGGCTTTGAAAGAAAGAAAGAGTTTATAAATAGTTTTTCTCTCGTCTTCTTTCTTTCTTCTTTGGCTGTACTGGGTGCCAAGGGTTAAACTGACATCTCGTTTGTTGTAGGTGAGCAGTATGGGTGAGGCGACCACCGGAGAATTTAATGAAGACACAGAGTACTTGATACGTCAGGACCAGGCGAAGCAGATGAGGTAAGAGTTTGTCTGCAGACTTACGTTTTGGAATAATTGAAAAAGTAGTTTTGACAAAACGTCGAGGGAAAACATAGTGAAGAAACCGCCATGTACTAGAACCAAAAATTCAAAGACATGTGACATCCACCAACCCGCACTGTGTTAACATGGTGGATTACGGTCCATTCCCATTCTTAGAGAGAGGCCTGAGTCCTAGCAGTGGGTATATAACAAAAACATCTTTTATTCTTAGGTATCGCTAGCCTATAGAGTGTTAGTATCACCAAAACAACTTATAAACTATGTGAGTAGTACAAAACTCAAACTCAAAATCATTTATTTCAAATAGACCATTTACAGGCACTTTTGAAATGCCAAAATTGAAGCTAATTTGCACGTTCCAAGGCGTAAACCACTATGGAGAAGAACGTGCAAGAAACTTCATGGGCACTCTTTTGCACACAACAATTTTTGCACACGCAAATAAATTACAAAAAAAAAACAGCATTCTATTTGAGGAAAATTTATCAAACTGCATGTTTGACATGCAGCTTCATAAACCATGGCAGGCCCGTCTAACCTTTCTGCAAAGAAAGGCCGATTATACTTATTGTGGCTTCCAGGGTATGGGATCAGATCAAACGCCGGTCCTCATGTCAGATCCTGCCGCTGAGCGACAGCTGTAAGAAGCCTCCGGACTTATACAGAGAGGTCAACCACCCCGCTATCATCTCCATCAGAGTTGTTAAGGTAACATTATGTGGTTTCTTTTCATTTTAGGAATTATTATTATTATTTAACTAGCTACGCCCCTCCCTAATAATATACTTAAACTTACTACTTACTTACTTATTATTAAACTATATCTCTAAATGTTTGTATTTCTAGAACTTAAGTTGTTGCATAAATAAATTTATTATTATTATTTATTATTAAGTATACTTTTTAGTTTCTAATAGTAGGTTATGTGATAGGGAATAAAACAGTGTTTTTAATTAAACCATGTTAATTTTGTAAAGTTGCTTAGTTTTAATCCAGAATGCAGCGAGGGTTTTATATAATTAGCCCTCGAGCACAGCGAGGGAGTTAATATTGGCTATGTGCGGAGTGGGTGGTGGGGAACGGCAAAACGATCGTAGCGCACGATGTGGCAGAAATGTGAATTAATTCTGGGCTGTCATGTGTCAAATTGCTTTATTTTCATAACTTCCTTTATAATTTTAAGTAAAAATTTACGATATGGGTCATAGTACATGCTGTGTCGTAAATTGTAAAAACAATGGGAAAAACAGTTCGTGCAAGTTTTATTCGTTTCCAACATCAAAGTGGACATTACAGCAAAGACAAAAATGGATAGCTGCTGTGAAGAGAAAAAAATATATATCCATATTCTTCACGAGGAAGAAAATCGCTAGGTATAATATACACACTCGCTTTTTACACTATTTTTTTCAATTTCGTTGACAAACTAGTCGAAAATCAATATCACAAAAATATCTTATCATCTAGTTGACATGATTTGACAGATGACAAGTCCTGAATAGTTGCGGCCACTAGGGGCGCTGTCATCGCGCACACAACGAATAGAAACTTGAGTGAAGTGTAGTAATAGTAATTCAAGTCGTCCAAGACAAGACAGAATTGTCGCCTTGTTGGATCCTCTACTTTTTATATCTTCTGTGAGATAGATGGAGCGTTTCTTCATTTATCACATTGTTCTGTTGCCGAGAGCGAAGCCGCGGGCAAAAGCTAGTAATAAAATAAAATCAAAAATCGAATCATTATGTCTCTATAAATATAAATGATTTGCTTTAGATAAGGGATGTACGATAAATATATAAAAGGGACTATCGAGCAAGTCTAAAAATGTAATTTTACTCTCCAGTGCGACAAAATTCAACACGCGACGTCTCAAACACAAACCATAGTGACGATGAGCAAGCTCATCTCACAGACAGTCATGCAAGAGATCGTCAACTTCATCTACACCGGGGCTCTGGACAGCAGCGCCTTCAAGCAGCAGGTCAGTCGATACTCAGCTCTATTACTGTAGGTATAAGGTTTGCTTTGCGGTTTAGTGATGGAGCGGTAGAAAGGAAATGTGTAAACCGAAAGGGGGGTAGACATCAAAGTTATTTTTCACGACCAAGTGGGTAGTTGGAAGTGATAGCAAAAAAAAATAGACTAAATGTTTCGTTTTGTCCTGGCAATGGCGGTCAATCTTTCACTAATATCTTCTCGTAGAAACTTGAAATATAACATAAATATGTCGTTTTTTTTCATAGTAAATCTAGTACTACTTCTAGACAAGCATACTCCATCATCGGCCACATCTTCGCTTACCATAAGGTGAGATTGTGGTCAAACGCGAGCATATCAATCATAAAAAAAATATTGATGACAAAAGGAATATGATTCCGAATAAAAAGTGTTTTTAAAACCGATCTTTCCCTTGCATTTGTTACCGTAAAATATAACTGATCCGCTATTTAATTCAGTAAGGTCCACGAGGACACCGGTGTCCGTACACCCATTGTCTTTTAATTGTGTCTATAATTACGGTATTCGAAAGGTTAATTAAACATTTGATCAAAAAATAAAATCGTCCAATAGTAGGGTTCCGTAGTTTCCCATTCGTCAAAAATGTAACAGAACCCAGTAGCCCATGTAATAATTAGTAACCCAATTTCCCGAGAGATGGCGTTGTACCCGGTGGTAATTATGGATTGCGTGGATCGATTTTAATCTTTTTGTTTTTTTATTTGTTATCTTGGCCGGATTTTTAATTTAGGTTTTAAATTTTTTTTTCTGTGACCGTTAATAGCCATACCAAAACGAGACATATCTATTATGATTTTTTTTTTCAATTGGTCAAACGATACAAAATACAGCCTGTATCTACAACTTCATCACTAAATCGTTTATTATTAATCTTTTAAACTTAAATAAGCTTTAGCTTTGTATTAGTATTTATTAATTTGTATTTTACTATGTGTATTTTAAGTAATTTACTATTGAATATTATTATTAATTGACTTCGGCTATTTTCTTTCAGTCTTTTTATTAAAATGATTTTAAGTTAATGAAAATATTGAATGTATTATGATTGGTGATGTTCTTAAGCAATTTTAATAAAAAGACTGATATTTAATTTTATATTAATTTAAATTTAATATTTTTCTCCTCTACTGTGCTTCAATTTTCTATTCTATGTATTACCCACTACAAATAAAATATATTGCAAACTAAAAATATATAAAATTAATAATTTTATAATAACAAAAATGTTTTGCAGTCAGCTGCTATCGGATTGTTACTGGTAAATGTTATTGCAATAAATTATACCATTAAAACAAATTCATAATTATTAATTTTGACCATTATTATTATTATAAAAAAAACAGCACCCTGTTTGTATTGTTGTGGATGTATTTCTTTGTAGTTTATCATATTTTTCTTACTTCATTTTCTGAAGCGAATTGAAAACATATTACGTACCGTAAAGTGGGGGTACTTTGTCCCTGAGGTATAACGAAGTCCTGAACTCATTGACCAATAGAAACACAGTAAAACACCGTCTTTCTATTGGTTAATAAACTTGTGCTAAAGTTACAACTTTGGCTGGGGTTTACCTCAGGGTCAAAATTACCCTACTTGTTATAAAATTTACTTTTACACAATGAGAAGAATAAAATCATTTATTTGAGCTTTAGAAAGTGCAGTTTCAATATGTCTATTATTTTTCCGTACTCATTAGATCTTATCACCATTTAAAATTATATTAGCTCCATAACTTACACCGTTACTACAGTTTTATAAATTTTCTATAGATTAGAGATGCAAGAAGCTTTACTAAAATAAATGTATTGTTGTGAAAACATTTTAAATTAAACTCTTGAGCCCCAAGCGAACTCCGGCGTTTGTATACCTATTGTCTTTCTATTATATCTCTAATTGGTATTCACCCGTTTCATTCCAAACTTTATAAAGTAATATAATATAGGTTGTCCCAAAATTAACGCAAGATTTGAATTTGCCTCCATTTATGCAGTACAGTGTTGCCAACCCTAAAAACAAAATAAATCGACAGTTGACAGTTTAGGGTTAGTAAAAATGGAGCGTTACGCAATAGAACAACGTGTCTTCATTGTTGAGCAATATTTCAAAAATAATGAATGCTTGGCGGCCGTAGTTCGAAAATTTCATACAAAATATGGTCGGAATAGTGTTTTAACTTCGTCAACTGTGAAGCGATTAATTGAAAAATTCCGAGAGACAGGATCCGTGGGAGACGCCAAACACACTGGTCGTCCAAAAAACAAGCCGTTCAAATGTCAATATAGAGGCAGTGCGTGCGAATGCCGGTGACAATCCAGGAACCTCAATTCGGCGAACTACGGCCGCCAAGCATTCATTATTTTTGAAATATTGCTCAACAATGAAGAAAGAAGAAGAAGAAGAAAGAAGAAGAAGAAAGAAAAACAATTTTTATTGAAGACACGTTGTTCTATTGCGTAACGCTCCATTTTTACTAACCCTAAACTGTCAACTGTCGATTTATTTTGTTTTTAGGGTTGGCAACACAGTACTGCATAAATGGCGGCAAATTCAAATCTTGCATTAATTTTGGGACACCCTATATATTCTACAACTATCACACAACGTCGTCTAGTCCCAAGCTAAGCAGAGCCTGTGTTATGGGTACTAGATAACTGATAAACATACTTATATATTTCTAAATACATACATATTATAGATAAATTACACCCAGATACAGAACAAATGATTGAGCTCATCACACAAACATTTGTCCTGGGTGGGAATCGAACCCACGACCTCCGGCATAGCAGACAGGGCCACTAACCACTGCACCAACAGGCCAGTCTAAAGTGCTATTCTACCCATCATAAAGCTTAACCATAGAGTGTTTTCCACCATTCACAAATATGGCCATTGCCTCATTGGGACGCCATGGCAATGCTACCAGTTCGCTTAGCCGAGAAAATGCATGCAGTGCCATTAAATGTACCTAATTTGACCAGACCCCCTAGCCAAGTAACAATTGTTTCGTCTAGCGTGAACACTTGGAGTTGGCCACGCCCCTAATTCCTTTGTTCTGACGTCAAGTCACGTGGTCAAAACAAAGGAATTGTAGGCCTGGCCAACTTCAAGTGTTCACGGTAAATGAAACAATTGTAACTTAGCTAGGAGGACAGTGTTGGTCGCGCAGGCAACCATAAAATTTTTGGCTTTATTGCCCTGGATACGCCATTTTGGCGTCCCAGTAAGACACGAATTTTAGAGCAAGAAATCGTGTCCTACCGTGGTATATAACGTAACTAGCTTTCTGCCAGCGGCTTCACCCGCGTCTAAGCAGGCTTCTCCATAAAAACTTTTGACCCCCGTTTCATTCCCTTAGGAGGTGAATAAATGATAAATGATTTTATTTTGTAAGTAGGTTTTTACAAACTCTTTTACATGTCAATTTTTTTTTTCGTCTTTTGATACTAAATGAGGCCGGTGTTTCCTAGCTGACTACCCTGAGAAGAAACACCGAAACAAACTCAGGGGTCAGTCTCTTTTAAAGTCCATACACTAATGACATGTAATGAATAGGAAACCCTTTTTTGAAAAGGAATCCTTATGCAAAATTTCACACTCGGCCTAGACCCAGTACTTCCGGCTGTGTGTTGATATGTCACTCAGTCAGTTTTCCCAAAAACTTGAATACAATCTATATATAAAATATATAGATTGCATTCAAGTTTTTAAACTAGTAACTAGAGACCGAGCGAAAATTCGGTTTCGGCGAAAAAGGGGTCGAATAATTGTCTTAATTCAAACTAGTGTCTTTGAATTTGTGCGACAATCTATGCTACATAAAAAATACCCTACGAAAGTTTTTATATTCCCGTATTAGAGTTCTCCGCGCAATTACAATATATGACAACCCGAAATCACCCATAGGGCAGCTTCGGGCATGTCAGGCTTTTGGTAGGCTTTTTAAATTTAATCATTTTATTTTTCTTGTGTAAAGGCGTAAGGTATTGCGCCTTGCCTTGTATGCAAGCGCAAGCAGAGCGGTCAATAATAAAAAAGCTGTATTAAAAAAAAAAATACAACTTGAATTAGAAATATCAATCAATTTTATTGGTGTTTCAATAGAATTTAAAAATAAATTGTGGTCAATAATAAAACAAGCTGACTTTGAAAGATATTATGGTCAATAACAAAAAACCTTGTTTGACTTAAAAAAAAGAACTACTAAAATGTTCGGCTGAACTGGCTGCACTAACTGTATATACAGTTTGAAGACGTATAGCTTCATAAATGCGTATTCGTCATTACAAGCGGCAAAGACGTACCGTCGTAGTTGCAGCTTCATCGACAGAGTTTCATATTTTTGTATGTAAACTTGACGCAGGCGTATACCGAGTATCAATATGTGTGATGGACATGATCCTGGTGTGTGGTGGAATTTTTCATCAGTATTTTCTTAATAAAAAAAAATTAAACAGTAAAATCGTTCTATAGAAAAAAATCAAACTAATTACATAATTTGTTTACAGAAAATGTTACATTTTCGTTTTTTTTTTAAATATTTTTTATAACTGGGCAAAGGCCTCCCTTTTTTCCGTCCAATCCTCTCTAGGTTTGCCAGAGGGCTAAGAATTTTTTTTTATGGTAGGGATACCTCCGGCCAAGTTTGCCACACAGATAAAAAAAATACAATAAAGCTATCGAAAAATTCCGCCACTGGGGAGTCCAGAATCATGTACAGGGTCCATCGTGCTCGTATGTGCGTCGATATCTGATACAACCTGTATAATTATTGCTTGCGGACAGCGAGCAATGAGCAGCTCGCTATGTGCCGAGTTCAAGTCGTCAACGACGCGTCTTAAGGAGTTATCAGTAATTGTAGGAGCCCAGCAGGGTCGAAGCCTTCTAGGGCCAAAGGTTGATGCGAAAGCGAAATACCGGAGCCCTGGAACTATGGCAAGAAGGAACGGTGGGTCGTTTAGTTAGTAGAAGTCTGACACTGTCTCCCGCACTGCTCTGCAAAAAAAAAACCCTGTATAATGACGAGTACGTTTCTATGAAGCTATGCATCCAAGAACAGAGGGCTTAACTTAGTTGAACACTACTTTCATAGTATGATTTCGTATCAGCCTATTGACCTGTACCGTTACATCTTTATCAGGAGATCAGACAGGCGGCCGAGCTGCTGGGCTTCCACGAGCTCACCAAGCTCAGCCAGTTCATCCTCGACCAGCACCTGTTGTTCGACAAGGGATTCATGCTGCAGTTTCATACGGTGAGTTTTTGTTCGGTGTAAAAAAAAAATATTAAAACATAATCGCAATTAAACGTTGTAAAAAAATATTATGATTAGACTAAAAAACTATACTATGCGTGCCAAATAAGGATAGCAAATAGAAAAGGTCAATAACGTCGATCTGTCAAATTTTGAGCGAAAAGTACGGTTTGCAAAAAAATCTTATTTGCGTAGGTAGGTACCTAAAAAGAGTTTTTTTTTCGCTTTTCATTATTAAGTCTTAATTATTTCTAGATTAAGTAAAAAGGTTATTCTTTAGTATAAATTAGTTAAATATATTGTTTTAAGTCATGAATAGTTTAAAAGAAAAACTATTACTTACTTATTTTCATTTTTAGGAGCAATTCACCTTTTTCTTTCATTTTGCACTAATCAGACATAATCACACAGTGACACAGAGATAAATCAAATTTATGAACTGGTTTTTTCGTTCATGATTCGTAATTTTTTTTTTTTAATATCTTGTTTTCTTCACCCTACCCAATTTCTTTGATTTGACAGTGACGTCACAAGATGGCAATAGATCCTATTCTCATTTGGAACGCATTCTTTTTTTATAAATATTAAAATAGATATAATATCTTTTTTTCTGGGACCAAACTTTTATTTCGCTTTCCAAATAACTAAGTTAAATACTTTGATCTTTCTTTTGTAGCCTCTAGGCGCCCGTCTCCGCGACATGTACGTGGAACGCGCGCTATTCGCGGACGTGACGTTCGACCTGGACGACGGCATCCACCTCGCTCACCGCGCCGTGCTCATGGCTCGCTGTGACCCTATGAAGGCCATGTTCCAGGGACACTTCCGCGAGAGCACTTCGCGGGTGGTCCGTACACTTGTTTATTTATTGAGTAGGCACCTCAAAGACTTAAAACATGGCCATTCATTAAGAGTTGAAGTTGAAATTGACTTAAAACATACACTAACAACATATAGTTTTAGGCACAGGGAATTCTTACAGAGGTACACAGTACAACACTTTTCTATCATCGGACTAGCCGACGTATGGCGAGTATCCATCCTTATGTTGTTGTGACCTTTACGGTTTCGACTAAGCGTTTCGCTTCATCTTTCATTCCGCGCACATCGACGGACTGGAATAAATTGCCTGCTGCCATCCGATTATAATTACCCGATTAGGATTATTAAGGTCATCTTTGTACCCATTCTTATAAGTTTCTGTGAAATTGTTACTTTTTTGGTGCATAATAAAATATTATTCTATTCTATAATTTGAGTGTCTTCAAAAAAAAAAAAAAAAATCAAAAAAAAAAAAAATGCCTCACCATCAACGATTGCATCACTGCTTACCATCAGGTGGGATCGCAGTCAAGCATTACTTTACAGCAAATTAAAAAAAAAACAGTTCTTACTGATAAAAACAACATAACAATTAATTGTTATGACAGAAGACGAAGTATACATAATATAAGTCACACGTGAGTGAAAAAAAACAGTGGAAAAATATAAAGAAATTATCTATTCACTCCAGACTCCTCATGTTGCAGCTTGTATTTGTTTTTAAATTGGCTTTTAGTATCTACACAATTTTTTGGTGATGATTTGTTCTTCGGGTTTTCTGATAAAAAGATCATGTCTAATTTAACTTGAAGCTTTCGTAGTCAAGTCAAAGTCAAAACATTTTATTTCACATAGGCCTACGTGGGCACTTATAAAACGTCAGAAGCTAGTGCACGGTTCCAAATTGGTCGTTTCCTATGGAGAAGAACCGGTAAAAAACTCCATGGTTACTCTTTAAAAAAAAATGGTTTGATACAATAATTCCATATAACAGCATTAACATATAAAATTATGTAAGGACAGTGTAGAACAGTCAATATTGTATTCAAGAACACAATAAAGATAAACGTAAAAATAGATAGGAAGTTATCTAAGATTTGCGTCTACAATGTTCTCACATTCACATCATTGAAAGAGGCTATATAAAAACAAGAAATATGATCACAACAGTCAGTAAAATAATTAGATTTAAAGATGTAAGATGGATCTATTAAATGACAATAAAGAATAATGCAAAAGCAACGTGTCAAATTAAAAATAAATAAATAGATGTTGTATATTAAACCAAAGATGGAGCAGTTAATAGACACATCTACAGAATATTAATAAGTTACCAGGGGGCCACAAGTGCAGAAGCAGTCACTGAAGTGCAGTCTGTTTAGAATGTATAAAAAATAATATTAACAGCTAATTAACACAAATATATTCCCCAGATCGCTTTCCCCGGGGTGAAAATGTACGCATTCCACATCCTGCTCAGCTACATCTACAGCGACAAGATCCCAGCAGTGGATCCCACCAGGTGCCTGGAACTACTGGAGCTGGCCAACAGGCTGTGCATGAATCGTCTCGTCAACCTCGTGGAGGCCAGGGTCATAGACCAGCTGCAGCAGAGAGACAGGTAGGGCTACCAGATGCATAGAGCTAGAGCTAACAGCAGACCTCGTGAACCGTCTCGTGAACTTTGGGTCATAGTTCAGATAGTTGTTCCAGGTTCTGAGTGTTTTATTTGAGTGTTTTTTTTATGGTGGGTTATGGTGAGATTGAGTCTTATTGAAACCGATTGATGTGCGCTTGGTTGCTTTCTAAGGTTTGTTACTTTGTTCGCAGAGTGTGCGGTGATGATGATCAAGTCGTCGAGATAGCTCTGTCACTATTGGAGCCCGTCAAGGTAACCAACAAAACATTAATACCAGATACAGGGTGTCATTAACATCTTACCAAAAACGAATACCATGGATCCTGTATAGGTTGGAGGTGGAAAGAAAGTGGACTGTATTTTTACCCGACTACGGCGAAGCAAAAGGAGGGTTATAATTTTGACCTGTATGTATGTTTGTATGTGGGTATGGATGTTCATCTGTTCCCTCGTAACTTCTAAACTACTTATCAGAATTCGACAAATGACATATCATTAGAAGCGTCTTAATTGTCCGCTGGTTATAGGCTATATGGAATTTCACAAAATCTAATGTGGCGCCCTCTAGCGGACAAAACATACGAAGTAAAAAAATAAAGTTAAGATAAATATGCCGTGTTTGGTATCATTTGAAAGCGCTTTTCTTGTACATTTTGAATATATATATATTACTAGCATTTGCTTGTGACTTTACCTGTATTCATGGGCTGAGAAATCAATGAACCCAAGATTAACCTATTTAGAACTCCAAAATATGTTAAATAAAAATAAAGTTTAAAAACTAACACCCGACTACTTAAAAACACGCTCTAAAAAGTACGAAACAAGAAAACAAGAAAGCCGTGGTCGTATGCCATAAGAATAATAAATTAAAAAAAGTGGTATACGACCACGGCTTTCTTGTTTTCTTGTTTCGTACTTTTTAGAGCGTGTTTTTAAGTAGTCGGGTGTTAGTTTTTAAACTTTATTTTTGTGATGCTGGTATATATTGTCGTTATTCTCGATATTCGAATTACAACGATCCGGACAAACAGTTTATGTATCGAGAGGTATCGTCCGTCGCGGCGGTGTCCGTGGAAGCTCGTGGCTCGTGGCGCGGTGCGCGCGCCCGCCCGAGCTCCGCGCCGCCCGCCTCCGCTCCCCGCTGCCGATGACGTATGTGCACGCCATCTACGCGTGCACACCGCGCCGCCTAAGGTTGCTGGGTTCGAATCCCAACAGATCCAGTACATGATTCTGGACCCCCCAGTGGTGAAATTTTTTGTCGTTTCAAGCCTAAAAGACAAATAAATAGTTATCTTCCTTATTATTATACACCTAATAAAAATTTTATCAAAAAAATCTCGCGTACGAAGTCGCTAGCAAAGTACAGCACGGCCGTTCTAACTTGGCCATTTATTTTAATAATTCACAAAAGGTAAACTAGTACAGTACGACCGACATAAATAGGCGAGAAGTTAGGTTCTGCCTATTTATGTCGGTCGTACTGTCCTAGTTCTAAATATAGTGCTTTGTTCCAGTTGCACAACGCACACAACCTGGCGGACTGGTGCATGTGGCGCCTGTGCGGCGCCTACGACCGCGTGTGCCGCGCGCGCCACCTCACGCAGCCCTCGCGCGACTACCTCTCCGACAACCGCTGGCCTCCCGTCTGGTAACCTATACACATACTTATCATCATCATCGTAATCATTATTTCAGCACTAAGACGTCCACTAGTGGGCTTAGATCCTCCCGTGCCTACAATGACAGGTCCTCTGTGTCTTGAATTCCCTCACCAGATGCATGCAGCTCATGGGCCGCGCCTTCGGCCGCTTTTTCAAGTTAACACAGTTTCATGTAGATACAGAATTTCATTTTCATTTTCAAAAAAAATATGTTTGATTACGCAACTGTGGGAATGTCACTTTCATAATTAACCCTAAAATTGGAAACACTCGCTCGGATTAACTGGTGGTAACTTTTCTACTATACTAGCATACCGACGACTGCCTTAATGCGAATAACCAAGACAGCCTACTTTGACATTGACCAAGAAAAAAGTATTGTCTGTGCTAAACAGTGCAGTAGCGGAAAGGGAGATAGGTGAGGAGATGACACAATCAATTTTCATGCTATATGTTTATTGGTCATATCTTTCGCAGACACGGCAAAATTTCTGGCCCCATCGACTATCTGAACAGAACGGGAGAGGGCACATTTGTGTGGCCATTCTTCGGGCCATGTCGGTAACGTTAATTCTCCTGAAGATCCCCGCAGGAGATCACCATGTCCCAGGACTCTGCACAGCCGATCATGGACTGAACCTTTCGACTAAAGTGTAAGAGACGTCAGGTCTCTTACACTTTATTCGAAAGGTTCAGTTAGTTATAAGCTAATTTTGTCTTGACAGGTACGTGAAGGAGTTTGATTACTACCAGAAGTGTGTCAATGAGCAGAGCAAGGAGCAGAAGGAACTGCGGCTCACCACCTCGCTGCAAGCCAACCAACAGACCGGCTGTCTGTGCTTCACTAGTGAGTCTTCTTACTTTCATCGACTTTTTTTCATCATCAAAATTCGAAGACATGTGACAATCACCTACCCGCACTGAACTCACGTGGTGGATTTTGGCCTCTCAGAGAGCTATTCTCTCGGAGAGCTTGAGTTCCAGCAATTGATCATTAAACAAGTTTTTAATTTCATTGAAAGAAGATACAAGATTTAGCTATTTTAAACCTTATGAAAATTACCATAGGGGGTCCCTATGGTAAGTTTCATAAGGTTTAGATGCAGAAGGGCCGAAGCCGTAGGAACGGGGTAAGTTGTTTAGTCAGTGAGAGTCTGACACTCCCGCTCCACCTAAGGGCGGGATTCGCCATTGGATGATTTTTACCTACCATAAAAAAAAACCTTATGAAACTTGACTTATCTACTACCTACTTACTTAAATAATAATCCGAATTAAAATAAAAATTTTATCTGCTGTCACGTATCTTGAATGCAAAATTTCTTGCTGATTTGCTGTAATGAGCAATACAAGAGCTATCAGTGGATATTTTGGCTACTCTTACTCAACATTGTAACTAGCCACTTCCACTAGATGGCGCTTGAAAGTTATCAATCATTTGTTTATTATCATCGTAAATATCACATTTAGCAAGTACTCACAATGTAAACAGCCAAAGCTTTAGTAGTTTTTTTTTTATCACATAAGCACACAGAAGGCTTATGATTGAATGTAGGGTTTGAAAAGATTTTTTTTATTTTTCATTTTAATAATAACATTTGTTTCTTTCTTTGAATTCTAGATAAGACCGCCCATTGTGACACACTATTAATTTTTAGTTCCTATTGTTATTTCTATTTTTGGTGTGCAATAAAGAATATATCTATATATCTATCTAGTCAATTTACGGATTGAATGTAGGGTTTATTCGCTTAAGTTACCGAATCCACCCTTCAATAGCTTTTCAAAGGGGGTGGGCTAGGTAACTTAAGGTACCGACTGTACTTAGCGTCTCTTAACCGCAAGAAAACTATCAAAACAATTCCATACAACACGGATTCGTTCAAAGCAAATTTAAAAACGATTTGTTCGTAGTTTGCAAAACTTTTTACGCGTCATACAAGGTGCATAATCTACACTAATATAATAAAGAGGTAAAGTTTGTTTTTTTTTGTTTTTTTATTTTTTTGTTTGTAGGAGGTAATCTCTGGAACTAATGGTTCGATTGGAAAAATTGAAGCTATAATAGAAAGCTGCTTTACTCCTGAGTGACATAGGCTATAAATTATTTGTATAACATGGATATTAACCGAGCTATCACAACTTTTGTCTCACAAATTTTCCGCGGACGAAGTCACGGGCAGAAGCTAGTATTCATAAATATTTTCATTCATTGATAAGGAAATCATAAATTCAGAAACCGGGCTTTTATCTTGGAACATTTTTTTTTTACGGAAATGGGATGAAAGTTAAGCCAGATACAGGAAATCTAGTAGGTCGGACAGGGACACATAGTTAGTTTGTCTCTTTTAGAGCGAGATCGCAATTAGCATGAGCTGGCAGAGTTGGTTGGCAACGCCGCATTATCTTATAAATTTTTGAATCGTGAATTGCGATAAGGGCAACTGTGCGTCTAATATTGTTTAAGCGGTAGAATTAGACGTGAGATGCGAAAAGTTTAAGTACTTGTTTACGAGACGCGCACGATAGACGATGCGTTTGGCGTTCGTCGTACATTGTAACAGCGAGTCACGTCATCACACGCGCAAACACAAATATATGGCAATGTACGACAACCACCCAACGCGCTGCGTCTCCGTAAACAAGTTTTTATTTCGGCTCTGTGCCTACGGCCTGACCTCTGAGATTACCTCTTCCATTTACGCTCACATATCGGTGTGTGTACCCATTTTCTATCCCGTTCTCTCCCCGTACGTCCTACCTATCGCTGTCTCTTTCTCATGTTGTGCGTGTCGGCTAGAGGCGGGCCGCGTAGAGGCCCGCTTACTTACTTCAGTACGCTTTTGTTTGCGCAAGCGAGTGGTGTGTGTACATGTAATGTGAAAATAATTTAAAAGTTCTCGAAAACGTTGAGTAACGTTCGAAAAAATATAAAAGGATTAATATTTAAGGTAAGTAATTAACATAAATGTTATATTTCTCAGATAATTTCCCTGTCGCACGAGAATATTGTGGTTCGTTGGTTTGTGGTCAGACTTATAGGTTATAATAACATAATATTCGAATTAGACCCCGATCTCGGGTCCAAACCCAGACGGTTAGTCTTAAATCACGTATCTATAAATACGTAAGTGGTGAGTAATGTGGTTCCTATCTATCTCGGTTCGTAACCAGATTTATAGTCGAATTAGACTCCGGTCTCGGGTCAAATCCCAGACGGTCAGTCTCATACCACGTATAAATTGACGTGAGGGGCCCGACCCGACACAAAAGCTGGGCCGACCGGCCCCGAGTGTTGGAACGGTCGGGCAAAACATTTTGACCCGATCGGGCTCTGAATCTGGCCCGACCGGGCCCGCAATCTGGGCCGACCGGGCCCGAAATCTGGGCCGACCAGGCCCAGAGTCTGGCCCGACAGGCTCTGAAATCTGACCCGACCGGGTTAATTCTCTGATCCGACTGAATCAAAAGGTTGGGGCGTCCAGATCTAGAACTATCAAACCGACTACCACTGACCCGAACAACTATTTATCTTCTGTGCCGTACTTAGATACGAATTTTATTCCTGAAGATCGCCAGATTCATAAGCGCCTTTTTTCTAATTGTCAGATGGCGACGTCACAAAATTTTATCACACTGGGTGAACTGTTCTCGCGAAATCAGGAGGAAGAAGAAGAGGAACTTTTAGCTAAAGTTAAAGGTATCATCGAAGATAGTCTTCCTATGGGTTGGCAAGACTGGAAAGTTATCGATTGGTCCAAGGAAGAACTCCTCGGCAGAAAGATGGACCATAGGGTTCTAAATAAAATACGTTTTGCAATCCCATCAGTGGAACTAGTTAAAGCCTTTTACCCTGAAGCGAAAGCAATTGGCGAAAAAGCCTATAAAAACATGAAGCTTTAAGCTATTAGACTGGGACATTTGCAGGGCCCTTATTACGAACCCGAACCACATAGCTGCAAAACTGCGCGGATCCTCAGCGCAAGCGGAAATATTTAAAAGGGCAGTAGAAACAATAAAAGCTTCTGTATATTCAAGAGAACAGATTTCTGACGCTTTAACATCGGACGTAGAGTCACATAAAAATAGAATAAGAAGCTACTCTAGGTCCAATTCCGAGGGTAACCCAACCAGACGCATAAGGCGAAAGCGACCCAGGTTACCATCGTCGTCATCGGATGAAGACCCAAATTTGTCAGCAAGTGACCGCGTTTATTCATTATCACCGGAGATAAATCCCCCCAAACGCAGACGCTACTCACCGTCACCTTCTCCTTCGCCAAAAGAGACAACCACCGACTCCAGACTAGACCGTATGGAGGGCATGATTCAAAACTTATATGAAATGATTTGCTCAAAAAACAATGACAATGATCTCGATAATTCGAGCTGGCGTGCTCCCAGTCCGGTACTTGATTTGCCCAACGAAGATTCCAATGAGAACAATATCAACTGGGATATATTTTCACCGTCGACAAAGGAGAGTGAACCTGCCATACCCAGAGCAAATCCAATTCTGGAGCAACAAGGTCTTAAATGCCAAAGACTGGGAGAATCAACATGGAATAAAATTCGCTACGCTGATTCCCAAAAAAAATTACAAGCCTCGCCAGTTTTTCATTGCCTGCGAATCAATACAACTATGTACCAACATTCCCACCCCAATCAACTTAAGGATGTGTTGGGGAAATGTGACTCCGCGTTTGGTACGATTACTCACGGACTTTTGGTACAACGGCTGAAACTCCAGGAAGCCTTAAAAAAAGTAGCGGAACAACACCCAGAAGCCACAGAAAGTTTGAAGAAAATGCTAGCGTCAGAGAGTGAATTCCGCTCAATATCCGACGATTTACTTCAATATACCTGTGGAAAACGTGCTGAAGTAATAGAGTCTAGACGGAAACTGTACGAGCCGAAGAACAATTTTTACCGATCAGTGCTCAATGATATCCCGCCATCGGGAACTCATTTATGGGATGAAGATAAACTGCAAGAGGCGATCAAGACACATGGTGTTGCAAAAATCGCTCCGGCCCCTCGGCGAATATTATCAAACTATACATATAATGAAAAAGAAAACAAGCCAAAACAACCTCGAGACTCCTTCAGGAAACCACATCAAGGTGTCAAAAAGTTCAGGAAACCAGAGTCCAAACAGCGACCCCAGAAACCACAGTCATCAAAGGATCATAAACGTCACAATTTTAAGGAAAGGGGCGGAGGGGATAGACGGCGTTACCTTTGACAACCAAGAATTTCAGGCGGGACAACTAGCCAACCACATATCAGCGTGGGAAAATCTAGGGGCCCCGAACACAATTATAAGTATCATAAAAGGCTATGTGATCCCATTCTCGGAAAAACCACCAATCACAATACTAACACCTTCGTTACTCGAAAAATTCCGAACCCCAGATTCCCCGCTGATGGACCGAGAAATTTCAAAAATGTATCAACAGAAAACTATAGTAAAATTAGATTGCAAGACCGGCTTTGTCTCAAAAATGTTTTTAACACCAAAATCAGACGGTCAATGGAGACCAGTCTTCAACTTAAAAAGACTGAACGAATATGTCAAAATACAAAAGTTCCGACTGGTAAACCACCGAAAACTTCAATACTTTCTGCAAAAAGGAGACTACATGGCCAAAATAGACCTATCACAGGCCTATCTTCACGTACCAGTAGCAAAAAGACACTGGCGTTACCTGGCACTTCACTACCGCAATTCAACCTACGCACTAACGGCACTTCCATTTGGCCTGAGTTCTGCGCCTCAAATTTTCGCAAAAATAATAAATTGGGTTGCCAAGTGGCTCAGAAAACAAGAGATACGATTAGTAGTGTATCTCGACGATTTTTTGATCGTGAATCAGAACCCACAGCTATTAAGAATCGAAGTGTCAATGGTACTAAAGACACTCACAAAGCTAGGCTTCAGAATAAACTTGGAGAAGTCGGTGCTAAGCCCAACCAAAATAGTAACGTTCCTCGGAATAAACTGGAATACAGGACTGAATCTAAAAAGCCTACCTATACAAAAAATAGAATCATTAAAGAAAACCATCTTAAAAATAGTAAAGAGCAAAAAATGGAGTTGGCAACAAGCAAAATCGCTATTAGGCAAAATGGAATTCGCTTCGTTCGTGATACCGCTGGCCCGACTACACTGTCGAAAGATTCAACGTACCGTGAACAGATTACCAGAAATGTTACCCAACTTACAATTCAAAATAAAGCCAGGAAATATCCAGGAATTGCAATGGTGGCTGCTAAACTTAGAAAAGAAATCAAAAATAATTCTAAAAGAACCAGAAATCCATCTAGTCACCGATGCATCAAATACAGGTTGGGGAGCGGAGTTAGGAGACGAACTAATGTCAGGACTATGGAATACCTCCCAAAAGAAATGGCATATAAACAAGAAAGAAATGTTTGTTATTTACAAAATCTTGTCAAAATACCAGACCATACTACAGAACAAAAGTATCCTTATACAATGCGACAGCAAAACTGTAGTTGCATATATAAAAAACCAGGGTGGAACCAAATCGGTATCACTCCTAAAACTTGCTGGCGACATCTTGAATATGGCAATACACAAGAATATAGAAATACGTATAGAACACATTCCAGGTCAATACAATGTAATATCAGATCACCTGTCCAGGGGCAAAAGCTTACCAGACTGGCACTTATCGGACCGAATACTGGAAATGATATTCAAAAAATGGGGTATTCCATGTATCGACCTATTCGAACAGAGAAATCAGCAGTTGTCGCAAAATACGTCACACGATTTCCATGCCGTCAGGCAGTATTTGTAAACGCATTCACAAGGACGTGGGACTACAGACAAGGATGGATATTCCCTCCTCCGCCGTTAATACCTCGGATCTTACAACACCTCAATCAATGTCAAGGAACCTACATACTGATAGTTCCCAGATGGGAGAATGTTTTCTGGCGACCGATACTCAAAAAAAGATCTCTAGACAAACCATTCACAATACGGAACCTAGGCGACCACTTGATAAACCTTCAAACCAATCAACCTCCTCCCAAAATACAAGATTTGTACTTGGAAGCATGGAAAATACGGGGTGGGCCGATCTAGTGAGAAATTGGTCAACTCAAGAAAAACAGATTCTAGAGTCTTCATGGCGCAAATCATCCCTTGGCACATACTCGGCAGCATGGAAGAGCTGGTGCTTGTGGGCTAAGGAAAGAAAAGTTTCAATAAATAACCCGGATCCCACAGAAGTAGCACAATACCTTTGTTATTTAAATTATAAGAAAAACATGTCATATAGAACTATCTATCTGCACAAATCAACAATAGCAACATTCTCAAATCCTATAAATTCTGAAAAAATTTCCAACAACCCACTAATAAAACATATCCTTAAAGGAATTTCAAATACAAACCCTCAGACCTTACGAGCGAAAATATGGGATGTAAACAAATTGTTGACCTGGATACGACACAACCCTCCGGACCCTAGCAATCTTTTTCAAGTTTCCAGACATTTAGCGATACTACTACTTCTCGCATCTGGAAGAAGAGTACATGACCTAACCCTTCTTAGAATAGATGCAGGTTTCATGGAACAATCAGAAAGCGAAGTTATTTTCTGGCCACAATATGGGTCGAAGACTGATAGATTGGAACATATACAATCAGGATGGAAAATAATGAAAAACTCAAGGCGTCATACGAATGGTCAGGAAATACCATATTTGTTCGTGAAGACACGAGGAAAAACAGGTCCAGCTTCTCGTTCTGTAATAGCGGGATGGGTACGAACAGCTTTATTCTCAGCTGGAATAGAAGCAGGTGCTGGCAGTACCCGATCCGCAGTGGCCACTTACAGATTTAATCATTGTTTGCCCCTAGATGAGGTATTGAAGAGAGGAAATTGGCAAAGTCCAAATAATTTTTTTAAACATTATTACAGAGAGATTGAAAAGTCTGCAAACGATGAGACTAATATTAATAAAAATAACATGGTCACCGAATCTTTTGTGCCATTATAATACGAAGGATCTCATTTATTTTATAATTTGTTTGTTATACTACATGATTTTATACATTATTAATTATAGTATGTACCTACCTATATGTCTTAGACATACGGGAGATCATTACTCAGTAGGTACTCAGAAGGTTGTTTTTTGTTTCTCTTTAATTAGAAGTTATTTTGATTTTATTAGTTTATTGTTGTTATTAGGAGAAGACTGAGACAAAGTCAATTAGATTAGAATCTCCTTTGTAACCAAAGATAATAGTCATAAGACGTCAAAGAAGTCTGATAATTATGTCCTTGAGTTGTAGGATATCTTCTAGAATAAAACCATGGTGATTTCTAATAAACTGTTTCTTTTTGGTCATCAATCTCAAAAATATATCCCGTGATTTAATTTTTACATTCCCTCGGAATCTTATCACAGTACGCTGTTGTGCTGATATCTAACATGCCGGCAGATTAAAGACATATCTCAGAGGTCAGGCCGTAGGCACAGAGCCGAAATAGACCAATTTTCCCCCCAAGGGGAAGAAAATTGGTATTTCGGGTCTTGCCGTAGGCCTGACCGGGCAATTTCTTGCCGGCTGATCTATAGTAGGTACTGAAGTAAGTAAGCGGGCCTCTACGCGGCCCGCCTCTAGCCGACACGCACAACATGAGAAAGAGACAGCGATAGGTAGGACGTACGGGGAGAGAACGGGATAGAAAATGGGTACACACACCGATATGTGAGCGTAAATGGAAGAGGTAATCTCAGAGGTCAGGCCTACGGCAAGACCCGAAATACCAATTTTCTTCCCCTTGGGGGGAAAATTGGTCTATTTTAATTATGAGTTTTGTATACAATAGCCGGGCTTATTAAACTAGCAAAGTAATTTGATCGATTTTAAGTTCGTACGCGGGTGCGGTCACGAAAACGGTGTCCTTGGGTGTTATGATCTGTGTTGGCAGGTTCCCACATTCAGTAGCAACAGTAATGATATGTATTCGGTGCCTGTCTAAGTGTCAGTCTTTGTAGTGACACGTGCATTTTCCTATAGAGAAAACATGAGTGTGTATTTGTGTGCAGGCAAGGTCCGTCGCGACAGCGAGCCGGGGCCGGACGTGACGACGGCGCTGTGCCGCTCGGGCGACGCGCCGCACGTGCCGCACCCCACACTCAACCAGCACCAGCCGCCCCTCTGACATCTGCCTTACTGGAGGTACGAGCTGTATAGACATTTGGGCCATGGTTCTTCAGAAATGTCAAAATAGAACTATTTTTTTTTCATAATTGACAGCTGTCAGTTGAAAATAATTCTCCCTAGGGATGAAAAGTACTACTTTCAACCCGCTCCGCAGGCAATTTCAGATCTACTTTCAGAGTATGAGTGATGAAAAAACAATTTTATGGTTGTTTGTCCTGTCACTAGACCAACAGGCCAGTTAACATATTTGACTATCAAATAATAATGTTAACTGGCCTGTTGGTCTAGTGGTTAGTGGCTCTGACTTCTGTGCCGGAGGTCGTGGGTTCGATTCCCACCCAGGATAAATGTTTGTGTGATGAACAAAATCATTTGTTCTGTGTCTGAGTGCAATTTATCTATAAATGTAGGTATGTGTTTAGAAATATATAAGTATATAATTTTATCAGTTGTCTAGTATCCATAACACAAGCTCTGCTTAGCTTGAGACTAGACGAAGTTGTGTGATAGTTGTGGAATATATTATAATTATAGTCACAATAGTCTTTCTTTCTTCTCTACCTATTTAGCCACAACTGTGATATCATTGTATTACATTCCAGGTCCCTCCGTTTCGCGGTGCTCCTGCCAGTATCGATGTGCTTCATGAGCACTATACTGACCCTACTGATACTTTTCCACGTCTACACTTAAACACTGCTCACTAGCATAGTCGTCGTTGCACTAACTTACGAGTATATTATAATTATATATATATCTATATATATTGTACACGGTTCGGTCTAGGGAGGCTGGTGTTTCTGTGAGGCGAGTGACCAATGAGGGTGTTCTGAAATGTCGTTCACCAGGTGGCAACACTGAGGCGTCAGGTCCAGGCACCTGTCAAAACACTTCTGTTACTGACATTAGCTAGACATCAACGTCAACGTCAAACGTTAGACGTCAGCGTCATGTATAAGTTTTCAAAGGAAAAGACCTGACGGCTAAATGGCGCTAACTGATGGTGTGAAAATTCCTAAACACCCTCATTGGAACCGTGCACTATAGTTCGTTTTTTAATTTTAGACAACGATTTGACAACTCAGAATGTCACACTCTAGAAACATGTTCCCAATTTTCTGGAGTTTGACATTTTAAGTTGTCAAATCGCAGTCTAGGATTAAAAACAAACTATAGCTTCTGACGTTTTATAAGTGCTCATGTAGACCTATGTGCGATAATATTATTTGAACTTTGAATTCAATAATTTGTTCTTTGAATAAATCTTGCCTAATACACATTTTTAGCGAAAGATTTTGCGATAAAAGACGTGATAAGTTTTGACGTAAGTGCTACGGTAAAGTTGTAAAATAAAATATGACTAAGTCAATTAAATAAAGCCATCTTTTGATAAAAATGTGTATGTATTACGGCTTTGTGAGAAGTATTTTGAGAAGATTAATTGTGGGCAGTTTCATCTGATTATGTTAAAGTGAAATCTATGGGCCCCAGTGCGGCCGTGTGTGCAAGATTGCGCTAAAATTTAAGTTTTTAGTATATGGGATCATTATTAAGTTAAATGAAATGGTTTTTCTGATGTCAGACATTTCATTTAAATATTTGCATTTAGTGGCAATAATTTCGATTTCCTCAAACAAGTTTTGTGAAATATTCGAGTAAATGACAAATCAGAAAAGGCCATCTTAATATCCCATAAACTAAAAATATTGAGTTTAGCGACATCTAGCGAGAGTTTTGCTACCCTAAAGCCTGTAGCTTTCACTTTTGGGTATAGAAAATATTGTTTCTAATAATAAATTAACCTTTTAGTAATAAATTACCAGTGTACGGCGTACGGTACACCCTATACCAGCTAATTTAAACTTTATTACGTAATAATAAGGTTTAAGTTACCTCGATAACTTCGGTACCCAATTTGGTCACCGAAGTGTACCAAATTCGGTACACTGGGGTCTAAGAGAGGTATACTTTCATTCAGTACTTTGATTATAGCTTATGTACTTGTACTTTGCTAATTCTTGTATATCAGTAGCATATTAGCTTTTAGTTAATAGATAATGATTTTATATAAATCTATGTAATCAATATAATTTATTCAAATGTAACGGAAACTTTTTTATAAAATAATACGTAATCTTTTGAGTCTTTAAAAAGCAAATTATTTATTATACATCGTATGTTTAATCATGAAGAAACGTAACAAAAAAGAGGGTATTTGAATACGAAACCATGTTTAAAAAAAGTTCAATCTTCAAATACCCTCATTTTTTAGTTACGACTCTTTAATTCAGTGTGCTATATAATTTAAAATATTTTTACCTGTTTAAAATAATATTTAGTACCAAAAAGCACGTATTAAAAAAAAAATGGTATGTAAACACCAGCCTCAGTGTTTGGTCACTATGCGCAGAGCGAAATTCGACCTTATTAAACATAGTTTTTAGTCTACTTTCCATTGATATGTAAATTGAGTTGCGCTCGCGGCTAAGGTAAGGGAATTTGAGCTCAATCTCTTAGTGCTAAGGTCTATTGCATGAAGATCGTTGTTTTAGCGTATAATTGTGTTGTCCTCGTGAACTTAGATGAGTAATAAGGAATGAATAAAAGTTAAATACTGGGACGAAATAAATTAGCTAGAGGACTCCGCAGATGTCGATAAATGCTGCCATCATTACCGTGGTCCTAGGCAAAGAGTAAATGAAGAAATCTAGACGGGTTTTACTCTTTTAGTCATTAAAATCTGACACATCCTTATGCATCACTCAATATGGGAGATGTTATTTGATACTTGCCACTTAAATGGTATCGAATTATCGATATTTTTTTAGTATATGTACCTACAAAAATATCGATAATTCGATACCATAGAAAATAATGATCACGTCAAAATTTCATCATCATCATCATCTTTATTTTAATGTTCCCACTGCTGGGACACAGGCCTCCTCTATAGGAGAGGGGCGGACGGTGGGAGTGAGTGAGTTTCACTTACAAATCAACGCCCAGCTCAAACCATTGTGTCTACAAAGAATAAGCAAGGGTTTCCCAAAATTTTCTTCCGAATTGGGATGAAAGATAGGGTCCAAAATATGAAGACCGTAGTGTCCTCCGATGCACTAGTCAAAAAGTAAATTGAAAGTTACTTAGATTCATTTTTATTATATTTTTTTGATATCGGTATCTGCGGAGTTACACTAGTAATTTAATCGATCCTGTACTAACTTTTTGTGGCTAATATATCTGTAATTCTAATTTTATTCCAAAGTTCAAGCATTATTCAATATCACAGAATGTATTCTGTCAGCTCAATTTCTATTACTCATCTCTCTTATTTCGTTTATAAACCCCAGCACTATAATTTTACCTTTAATAATTTTAAACCTTAACACAAAGGCGTAAAGTTTAAAATAGCGATTAAAATGAGCGCAGATTTGAAGGTAGTTGTAGCTTGGTGCTTGTAGCAGTTCGTGTTAGGGTCGTTTAGGAACGAATTTTATGAAAAGGTTGATAGTGAAATGACATTTCTTACGGGGTTGCCAGTAAAGAATATTTTTCTACGTTGAAGGTTGCCGGATTTAAAAAAAAACCTGTGTGTTTTTTGAATGTGTGTGTATTTTTAACTATATCTACTATGTGGCTTCGTCAGTGTTTTAATTAAGATATTTGAGAGAGACTAATCATATAGTATTATTTTGATTTTGAATTTCATGTAGATTAAATCACATGTAAAAAAAATACGATGAAGTAACAGACTTGAGAATTTTTAGCTTTCCTTGACGGTAACCAATCTGCTGAGTAATTTAGTAATTATTTCATGATTTTCTTGCAGTATTTAGTTGTATTTTACACGGAGTGACTGTCTCCACTGCTCAGTAACTGGACAACCGATTTTCTAGCTTCCAATTACCCGCAAATTTTCCTTTCAAGTCTTCATTTTGTAATCTAATAAAAATCTGGCAATCCTTCTAACCGAAGCTTCGTATCACTGAACAAAATTATGAATTAAAATTATTTACTCATCATAATATTTTTGTACACTGTATTAAAAGACATCACTATTTCTCCTTTAGCGTATAAGTTGATTAGGAGTAAGGTGCCGAATTCAATTGCTTATATTTTTTATAGTTGTAAGAATGACGCATTGGATTTGATTTTGTGATAGAAAATGTTCATTGAAAATGTTTCAGAGGCCCTTTTTTAGAGTGCCTAGCTCTTAACGCCATCTATGTGCGATTGAACTGTTATAGGAAAGGAGAATTTTGATAATTTTAATCCCGTTGAGGGTCGATCCGGTACGTGAAACACTAACGATTTGTAAAATAAAATTAAAACATTGTCTGTCAGAATCATTACTCTCTTTTGGCTTTGCCGTAGTAGGGTAAAAAAGCGCTTTTTTTTAAACTTGTATCTTTTTGTGCATGAACGAAATTAATTTCTTAAGTAAACGTCAACTTACTGTGTGACCTTTGTGTCAATGACCTGTAGGTATTGACACAAAAGCTGAAAAGATTGGTGTACTTTATTTGATCGTGGACGTGCGAGCCTGGCGCAATAAACGCGAGAGGGTTTGTTGCATAATATATATCAGACCAGGCGGTAAAAAGGTTAAAAACCAGCTAAATAGTTTAGACTTGTGACACTTAGCACAGGTCAGACTTATTAGGTTTTCACTGTTGGGACTCACGCCTCCTCTCTAGGACAGGGAATGCACCGTAATCCATCAAGCAGGCCCAGTACGGGTTGGTGCATGTCACATGTCTTCGAATTTTTTGGTTCTAGGACATTTTCCCGAACCAGTTTCCTCACGACAGTCCTTTTATTTTTATATTTCTACCGTTCTATCCCAAAATCAAATTCAACAATAGTATGTGAATAGTTTTGACGTCAGTATTGCTTGATTGAGCTCGGTAGGTGTAGTCTGTGATAGGAATAAAACCAGAACTGTGATCAGTACGGTCAAACCACGCGTAACTAACCAAAGATGTTGTGTACGGTCAGCAAAACTGTCCTTTGTTTTAGTTTAATTATTATTTTGCGTATAGTAAATGTGTTGATTTACAAAAATCTATAAGATATGTAGATACATGAACTGCTGGATTGTTTAAAATTACAGCTTCAGAACGCAAAGGGGAATTAAGAAAGATAGATTAAAAACTTTATTGTACACCAAAAAGTAACATAACTTATACAAAACTTAAAACTATGCTTAATCCATCCAAAGGTTGTCTTTAAAAAATCGCTTTTAGCGATAAGACCGCCCATTGTGACACCCTATTAATTTTAAGTTCCTATTGTATTTTTTTATTTTTGGTGTGCAATAAAGAATATATCTATCTATCTATGGGTACAAAGGTAGGATTCTTAATCCTACTTTCACCTAGAATGGTCGTCATCTTCATATCAGCCGAAAGACGTCCACTGCTGGACATAGGCCTTCCCCTAGTGTCGCCACAATGACCGGTCCTTTGCGGCTCGAATCCATCAGATTCCAGCAACCCTAACCAAGGCATCGGTCCACCTTGTGGTAAGCCTTTCAACTCCTAGAGTGGGAGAAGTTATTAAATAATTACCAACAAAAAAATTGTACCTGCATATCTTATACTTGATTGAATACTAGGTCGAATTGAATGAACAAAACAAAATTTGTTTGTGGCTTCCATATAAATATGTCGTGTCTGTGGGTGTGTCTTATGTATGTTAGTTAACACATTTGTAAAGGCACTCAAGATACATAATTCGTGTGTGAAGTTTAAAAAAAAATAACAAATATCGCTATCTCTTTCACACCAGTACTGAAATTCTTTGACATTTTAAAAATTTAGATTTAGTTCATTTTGCTGACCGTAGCATTTTAAGTGAAGTGTGTTGAGAGATTTATCGATAGTTGAGTGTAGTGGGTACGTACTTTTGTTTGCGAGTGTGATATGATATGTGTAGGATAAGGGGCACGCCCTAACTGAAGGATGGGCGTTCTATATCAAACGACAGTAAAGTTCGTCAGCCAAGTGTTAAATGACATTTAAAGTATCAAGATTACCTTGACATCGAATATCGATACCAGAAGTATGCAACGTAAGAGACATTTTTATGTTTTGCGAAAAATACCCTTACATCAATCATCGTAAGGAACATTTTTGCATTTTAAGTAAATGTCCCTTACGTTAATTCATATTTCTGGTATCGATATGTCAACAAAAAATTCGCTAAGCTAAAAATGTTTTGTATTTCTAAATAAATGTTCACTAGAGAATGAATATAGTACTTAAATAAAAATGTTTTCTTCGCGAAAAAAGGGTTACTATTAATTCTCTAGTGTTGATGATAAAGCTGAAATCAATTAAAAGTTCAACTTACTGAGTGTGGCTTTACTAGCAAAAGTCGACTTGAACTTGACTTTCGCACATGTGGCATGCCTTTTAAAGAACAAGAGAGGGGTTGGAGTGCCTTAGGGGCGCTACGGCGCGAGGACTAAGCAAAGTCCCAAAAATTTCTTTGTTAAAAAAAAATATTTTTGCTTTTCTGCACTGCTCTCAGTACCCCTAAGCGTAGACTAACAAATCTCAAAAAAAAATCTGAGACTCTCTGCCCCTAGTCCTACTCAAGGTGATACTAATGAAAAAATTTTTAAGTCCCAAAAATTATTTTTAACCAACATTTTTTTAATCGTTTTCTTTGCTTCTCATAGTGCCTCTAAGCGTATACTCCAACTCCTAAAAAATCCGCCCCTAAGACTAAGGCGTAGACTTGATGCATGTTGAATTATTTAAAGTAGCAGAAGGTGCAAATAAGAGAACACGCAGTTGGAATGTTCTTACAAATTTGCACTTTACGACTCACAATATAAAGGTCTTTATTCGTGGTCTCAATGTTCCAGTCTTAAAGAAGGCCAAACTAATCTTTTGCTAGTATCGCCACTTCCTAAAAATTCACGCACAACGATCTTAGAACCCTATTTTTTTAAGCCTGACTAGCTCATTAAGCTTATATTAGTTGTGCGAACAATTTTAAACCTTAAGTGAGTGCTGTAAGATCGAAATTGGATTACGGCTTTGATAGTAGACGCGATGAAACAATTTATTTAACACATCTATCGTAGATTTAACGTTTTTGTAATATTAAGTGATGTTCAATGTTGGATTTGTTTTAAGGAAATTGAAAAACGGAGTAAACATTCTCATTTAGGAAAGAATCGAGCATTGATCATTAGGCTGGCTTCATCACATCAGTCTAAATAGTAAATGTTTAAACCATAGATTCTCAACCTTTTATGAACTATTGCCCCTTTAGATAAAAACAAAATTCCAATGGCTCCTTTACATTATGGTTAATTCGTCATCTCATCATCATCAGCCTTTTTATTAAAGCTCCCAATGCTGGGACTCAGGCCTCCTCTCTAGAAAATATTTTTTTTTTATTGGTATAATGGTTTATTATACCAATTTTTATATTTCAAACTATTCTATTAAGTAATAATCACAAACTAAAAGTGAATTCTCTCTCTTTCTCGCTCTATAACCATGCTACTCGTGGTCGTGGCTAAGAGCCGAGCCGATTAATTATTTAAAAACTAGCGACTCGCCCCAGCTTCGCATGGGTGCAAAGGTGATATATTATAGCTATAAACCTTCTTCTTTAATCACTCTATCTATTAAAAAAAAAAACACATTAAATATGTTGCGTACTTTTAAAGATCTAAGCGTACATAAGATCTAAGTAACTTTGTTTTATACTATGTAATGATACCCAAACAAGTTGACATAAAGCCTGCATTTGTCTTTGGACCTGCTACCGCCCCCATGAAAAGCACCATTGTCATTGTTGGGAATCTATGGTCTTAACCAAGCCATGCACTTCAGGCCATAATAATTTAGCATTACAAGTTAATACTGCTTCTTTATGAAACATAAGTACTTAAAACAAATCCAATAACATACTACTTGTAGTTTAAATAATCTCCTAAGAATTTGAAGTACAAAATGTCATCATCACTTTCCACTACATCCAGGATATTCTTATCTATAACTAAGACATATATAAACATAATAATATAATTTTAAAACGCACGCCGTAAATCCATTATTTTACGCAACGCTTTTTTTTTTAATTGTGTGTACACTTGCTTGCAGATAAACAGGAATACTTAAACACTTAAGTAAACAGAGAGATATTTCTGTCTACGAAAACTAGATGCAGTACCCTCCATAAAACTGAAAACATTTTGTTGATTGAGAGTTGTCACTACATCTTTGTGTGTGTGTGTCCTAGCGAGATATTAGCCTGAAGCCGATTTGTACCTACTACCTTCTGCGTAACTTCGTCCTCCCAAAAACGGATGCATTTCCATTTCGAAATTTTTCGTGTGGTCCTGATTTTTTGCAAGCAAGTGTAGATAATATTTTGATTATTGTTAATATTTACTATGATCTCATACATTACTGGGCACTCATTCAAAAGCAGGGTTAATATATGAAATTAAATACTGCTTCAATTACTAGTTACTAATTGGGATTCGATTTCAGTAGACTTTTATGCACATTGACATAATAATTAGGTATTTAATTAGGTACTATATCCCTTGTTTTTAGAACATGTAAATTATCGTAAAATTTTTGTGACAAATTAAGTACCTAAACAATTTCTGGGAATTAATTAATATTAACAAATGAAAACTCCTGAGTCAAATTAAATTTGTGATGGATTGATAGATCCATTCCAAGCGACTGTGTGACTAGGAATACAAGAACAAAATAATGTTTTAGTATAACCAACAAAATGTATTTCTTAAAGCACATCTTTGTCATAGGAATTACAGACAGCCCAATCTACAGAGCCAGCATGTAGGACAAAACAGTTCATCTGCTCTTAAGCTACCCAGTCGCCACTGGATACAGGGCTAACTACTTCGGAAACCCAGGTACCTTCTATGAAACCGGTCAGTAATGCGAAGGTCTGGCCTTTCTTGAGGATTTGGGGTAGATTGAATGACACATGTGTCCCTCCTGAACGCAAAATCCTCGCTTTGTACGTGAAGTTGGATACACAAGCTCAACAATATTATGTACCATCGAATATACTTTCGCCTGACAACCACTAAGTTCATTTTTGCTTGCACTCTAAACGAAAACTTCAAAGGTTTGGTTTGGCGCTGCGCCGCAGGATTCAAGCGAATTTTTTTTACGTGATCAAGCTAAAATTTCCGCTATAATACATAATATACTGTAATTGTTTAATTAATTTTGTTGGTTGCTAACTTAGTAATGTTTATTAAAGATTTTACAAATGAATGTCATTAAAAATTTCGTCTGGAATAAATGCTTAACTTTTTACGTCGTCTATTGTGTGTTAAGTTTACTGAAATCTAGTCCTTAAAGCTAATCTAGACTTCTAGCTTAGATATTCTAGAGATCCTAGTGCGTAATTAAAGTAATTGTATTTTGCCAATCTTCACTGTCAGTAATGTTGACAATCTGCCATTTTTTACGTACCCATAGATTTTAATAAGTGTATTAAATGTATGTGTAACAAAGTGCAGTTGTTTAATTAATCTTTTATTCCCAATTTGAAACCTAATTCTAACATTAACAAAATTAATGACCCTGAATTAGGGTTTTCTAAAATGATGGTCACCAGTTGGCAGCACTGAGGCGTCAGGTCTAAGCACCTGTCAAAACGCTTATGTTACTGACATTAGCTAGACATCAACGTCAAACGTTAGACGTCAGCGTCATGTATAAGTTTTCAAAGGAAAAGACCTGACGGCTAAGTGGCGCTAACTGGTGGTGTGAAAATTCCTAAACACCCTCACATTGTGATAGGTACTTATATTTATTATTCATACAGTGATTTAAAAGCACGATCGGTGGTCTTTTTTTCTTTTTATGGTAGTTAAAAATCATCGAATGACGAATCCCACTCTTGGGCGGAGCGGGAAACAGTGTCAGACTTACTGACTAAAGAACCTACCCCGTACCTTCCTTGCCTTATTCCCAGAGCCCCGGTGTAACGCTATCGCACCAGCCCTCAGCAGCACGATTGGTGGTGTGGTTGAACAATTGACTGCTACTGCAAGTCGCAGGTTCGATTCCCTCACGGAAAAAAATTGTATAGCCTGCCTAAAGATATGTAGTGTAGATGTTTCAGGTCTGCGTGTCTTGTTTATGAGAGTTTTCAAGTTTTTTGAATGCATCCACGACGTCTACGTCGTAACGTCTTTTTAGGGTTCCGCGCCTCAAAAGGAAAAAATAGAACCTTTATGGAATAACTGTTGTCTAAATACCTATTAAGTATTGCGCGTACAAAATCGACAAAATGTGTGTAATTTGTTTTATGTTAGTCTTGTGTCTATTCACGAAAAGATTTCTTTCTTTCTTTAAATTTAATGCCATTTTAAATATAAGATATTGTACAACAATAAAATAGGGTTGTTGCCTCACGATAACTCACAAAAATGATTTTCTCTTAGGATTTGTAAATAAAACAAATAAAGTATTAATTTGTCTATATTATTAAAAAAAATCTTGGTCCACAAGAACAGTAGTTATTTCTTGTCCACCAATATTTTGAACTTAACCTATACTTACAAGTAAATAGATCTGATTGATAAAATTTATTCAAATAATTGTTATCAATCAGACTTGAAGCAGTCTACCATTCACTAAAAAGGCAAATTATTAATCAAACAGCATATTTATAAAACTGTGATTTATAATTTGACAAGATAGTAATTGATAAGCTAACATTTAGGGATATTTTGTTTTGTAGTTATCGTTGATCATATTATAATTGAGGAGTAACTAATCAAAAACCATTAATTTGACTGGCCTGTTGGTTTTGTGGTTAGAGGCCCGGACTGCTCTGCTGTAGGTCATGGGTTTGATTCTCACTCAGGACAAATGTTCGTGTGATGAGCTCAATCATTATTTTGTTCTGTGTCTGGATGTATTTTATCTATAATATGTATTTTGAAATACATAAGATGTTTATCAGTTGTCTAGTACCCATAACACAAGCTCTACTTGGCTTGGGGCAAGGCAGAAGCGAAAAAAAAAATCATATCCTGGTCAATAACAGCTTTTGTTTAGTCACTCCTCAATTGATATTGGCAAATCGGTCATAGCCATAGTAAAATGTAGGAGAATTCTAGGCTTATATAAACACACAAATCTACTTAATACATACTAATTTTATGGGAGAGTAACGGTCTTTTTTCTTACAATAACCATACTGATCATTGATATCTAATAAAAAGTGATCAATACCTTTTATTTTTACTGTAGATGCAAAATAAATAGGCACAGAAGTCAATCTCATGTTTGTACTTCACTTTTCATACCTACGCACGGCTGTCGCGCGTGCTAGGGTTGTCAACTGAGCCCGGTTTACGCGTCGGTGAATGGTGTCTATGTGTGCGTTGCTCGAGCGCGCTTTGTACGTAGTTTGACATCTGTACCTATATAATTTGTGCTGTAGATAAGCAACACATCTGATATAAGTTGTCAAATAACAATTTCAAACATTTCTGCATTAGTCAATGAAAAATATAATAAAATTAATGTACCTAATAATGTCCCATTGTACATTATGTTGGTGTGGTAACAAAAGGCTGAATATGAGTATCCAAAAAAATGGCAGTAAGCCAGTAAGCTCATATTATAAATTCTTTTGAGTTACTTTTGAATGCCGTAGAGACATAATAAAAGTACAATAGGTGTACGAATGCCAGCATTCCCTTGAGGCTCAAGAGTTTAATGATATGAAGATAATGGTCATTGATTAATCAATATCCACAAGATAATGTCACCAATGCAAGATAACTGGTTCCGAGTAACCCATTCATAATGATGTTTCAAATGTAACAAAACTTTACTATGCCATACGTTTATATCATATACATTTATGCTTACGTCAATTCTATAATCTGAAAAATAAAATGATAATCTTTCTTCAAAGCCAAATATCAAGTTTTATAACTACAAAACACCAATTAATTTTTAATCCTAACCTAAATTGGATGTCCGAGCAGCTTGATTTCTCCCCTAACCTCATCATACAATTCCTTATAATCGTCATGTTCTTTGACAAGCACCATTACGCATCCCCTCATAGTACCCATGGCTGCTCCAATGTCTTTGCGGCTTGGTGTGTAGCAGTATGGAATGTCTTTCTCTTCGCACACAGCGGGTAAGTGGCACATGATCTCGATAGGTGAAATGTCTCCGGCGAAGAAGACTAGTCTGGAAAAGACGGATTAAAGTGTTGTAGTACTTTAAAATCAATTCATGTTTTGATTTAGCTTTTCTAATACCTTAATTAGAGAGATGATATGATAGGAAAACAATAGGTAAGTGAACACTGGTGTTAGCTTGGGATCGGAAGAGTTTAAGAAGTATTGTTATTTATTTAAAATTGTGTAAATAACACCATTGCAGATATTACAACAAGCAATGTATTATTTAGTTAAGGTATGCCATATTCAGTAGCTAATTCCAAATGGGGTTGTACAAATCAACAAAGCTGAACTTATTGACTACTCTAAATATTGTGGGTGTCTTTTTATTTTCACATGAAATAAATATTTGTAGGTGAATTTACATGTTTGGAAATGCATGATACAGGAACAATGTCTAATATGGAGCAGCATTTTATATAAGTTGTTTATGAATATATTGCAAGTTACATTTAATGAAATAGTTTTAAATTCGTCTTAATTAAGTCAGAACAATACGGCATCGTGTTATTTTATGCAGTCGGTACCACTACGATATTTACATAACCTTAAAATTTAAAAAAATAACATGTTTATTTACCCTTTTTCACCAAGCCGCAACTGTTTCTGCACGATCTTTAAGCCGTTTCTAATGTAGTTTTTGTGAGAAGTAGACTTCTTGATGAGTTTGTAAATCTTTTTGCTTAACTTCCTCGGCGCCATAGGCTTTGCAATCACACTGCAATGTTCAACTTTGTCGTCATAACTTAGAGGCTCGGTTTTAATGCTGACATCTCCTTGCTCGTCTTGATCAACAGGCTCTTTTTTTGTTTTTACCATTTTGATAAATAAAGTATTTTGTGGTAATAATTAATTGTAAGAGTAATAAAACCAGATATTAGCCGTATACACGTGCGCACGCAACAATATGCAGGCAAACGCGAATTTGACAGACGACATTTACGTTCAGAAGTGGCTCAATTTTTTTTATAATTAGAAACTAGTGCGATTGAATTAACGTTGATATCGGGTTTTTATTTTTTAAATCTTTAATAAGATGAAAAAATTATGTAATGATAGTAAATATAAAGTTGAAAATCGTCATTATTATTTTTTTTATTTAAATCGATTTTTTGTTGATAAATTTTCGGTATTCATTTTTGAACGATAGTTTTGTGTTGTTTCACGCAAATTTGAAAGGATTTTTTTTTCATGCAAATTGTTTGTATTAAATTTTGTTATTTTTGGTAGAACAATGAGACTTACATCCACAATATCGGATTATTAAAAGCACAATTTATCACGTCGAATAGTTAAAACATATATTAAAAGATATTATATGGTTCATCAGAAAGATACGGAACGTAGTGTTACCATGGAAACGGCTACATGTCAACAAATTTCTAACAATTCACGCAAGTTGAGAATAAATAATTAAATTACGATGAAACATATTGTTTTATACTAATAACAACTAACGTTTAACCAAAGAGCCTTCCAAAGATTGTCTTCATGATGGTATTTTAAGCCTAATATTGCTATTGTGGTTGTAAAAAACGTTTATTGTTGTGCTGATTCGTATTACAATTTTTAGGGCCTACTGAATATTTTGAAAAAGTTGCGGTCCAATCCTGATAAGGAATTACGTCTACTGCTTCTCGGGCTAGACAATGCTGGTAAAACTACTCTCTTGAAGCAGCTAGCATCAGAAGATGTGAACCATGTCACTCCTACTGCAGGGTTCAACATAAAGTCAGTTTTATCCAATGGTTTTAAGCTGAACGTTTGGGATATTGGCGGACAGAGGAAGATAAGACCGTACTGGCGGAACTATTTCGAAAATACTGATATTTTGGTTAGTGTATTTCAGTGGTAATGAAAAAATTATAATGTACTTTTCTAAACTATGGTAGACACTTAATACTCAAATGTTTATTGCATTCCAAAATTTAAATGTATAGATGGTTGATAAAAATTATTTGACACAATTGTGGACCCGGTTGGGCACATAAACGCAATATTATGAAGGATATATTTTTTCTACTTTGAAGTGGTGGATTTAATTCGTATTCATGTTTGATTCTGAATCAAACTATCAAAGACATTCTATAACCATACAAAAAAATTAAAAATATTTAAATAACACACTTGATTATCATACTTTTCAAGATCTATGTTGTTGACTGCTCGGATCACCAACGACTGGAAGAGACAGGTCAAGAGTTAGCCGAGTTACTGGAAGATGAGAAGTTGCGTGGGGTAAACTTATTGGTGTATGCTAACAAACAGGACTTGGCTACAGGTTTGTAACTTTAATTATTGATTTTCTTTTTTTTTAGATTAGTGACAGTGGGCCTGCTAACTTTTAGTAATTTAGCCTCACAGATGAATCGAAAAATACTATTTTAGCAGTAAAGACTTTCAAAAGCACGTAAATTCTATTAATAAAAATAAAAAAACCTATAAAAAGTCTGAACTCCATGGGAAGCTTCTTCTTCTTCTCCTAGGTAAAGTTAGGCTGTCTTTGTTAGCCAGACACATTAAATAAAATAAGTCCAATATATTTGCACTGTGTCACTGATATATGAGGACACAATGGAGGTACCATTCTGTTCTCGTGGATGTGATTAGCGGCACTGATGTCTCGAGCCGAGCCCTGCTCCAGAGCAAGACAAGATGGGACATAGGTGCCTACTTCTGTGATGCAATAATACTAGTTAAAGAGGCGACTGTATGAATGAGCCAACATATACGCCCAAGTCACTAATAGATACCGATCCCAATTTTTAGCTAACGTAAGCTTGGGCTCGCAGATAACAAGCAATGCTAGCTTGTCTGCATTACTGTTTTTAAAATAGTTTAATCATTGTTCTCAGCCTTACCAGCAAGTGAGATAGCCCAGCATCTAGGACTGCACCTCATCAGAGATCGCACCTGGCAGATACAAGCTTGCGTCGCCACTGACGGCACTGGAGTTAAGGTTTGAACATTTTCAGTTCTAATAAAAAAACGGTGGACATCCGTTGCATTTAGTATACATGGCTACATTTTGATTGTTTGAATACCGTGGAGGAGGGATCCGGTACATGAAACACTATAGATTTGTAAAGATAAAATAAAAAAAGAAATAGGTAGGTACTTATTTTGACGTGACAACGTCTTAAATTAGGTTGCGGCTGGGAGTCACTTATGAAAAAGTGTAACGCTCGGTGACGTTACGATGAGTCACCGAACGAGAGAGGCCCGCCGAATGCCTTGCGTCTCTCTCCCACTCAACTATGATCGGTCTGCCGCGCGCGCAGCACTAGAGAATTAGGACGTTGTCACGTAAAATCTTCGCCCGTAAAACCGACTTTACAGGCAACCATTTTTTTTTTTAACACGAATTAGTTTACGCATGTACAAAATTTTATTTCTTTAAGAAAAATCGGCCTTGAGCGTGTCGGGCCACGCTCAGTGTAGGGTTCTGTAGTTCCCGTCCGTCACAAATTTCTCACATTGTACCTAACAGAACCCTGAAGCCCATTTAAAAATTAGTAACCCAATTTCCCGAGAGATGGCGCTGACAACTGACACTTCAAGTTCAAAGCAACTCGTTTTGAAAAATGGCAGTTTCATAAGGTATATTTTATTAATAGTTATTAGTTATCATATATTTTATTTCGATTTTATTATATTATTTCAGGAGGGCATGGAGTGGGTCTGCAAAAACATCCCTACTAAGAAATAATTATATATTATAATAATTATTAACTATGCTTAACATTATTATTATTATTTATATCAATCTTTAAATAATATTATTGTTGAATTACGATCACTAAAAATGATATTATTTGAAGTTATTCTAGTCAACGAAAAATCCGTCCAAAGTTATAAAATAGATTTAATTTACAATTTATTTAGTTCATAATTTTAGAAAAGAAGTAGATGCTATACGGTACCTATTTTTTTGTATGGTAACAATACTGAAATGTACAATCAGCAGCAAAAGTCATTCCATTAATAATATATTATTATCTAACCTACATATTAAAAATAAAAAAGTATTCACGGTAAACTACACTATACTATTTTTAATTTATAAAAATTAAATATAGCAAATGCTATATTTAATTTTTTTTTCTATATTAAATATAGCAAATGCTATATTTAATTTTTCGCTCAGCATCACTTTGACTGAGACCAGAAAATCGGTGACTATGCAACGTGTAAAAAAATGACCATATACATCAAGAAGCGCTAAATTAGGTAGTCAGGTACTAGGCGTCCAGATTTACAGAATGTTTCGTAATATTAGCGAGTGTCGTCGAATGTTATTGACCCCCGTAGTGTCGTGACACGTTTGTTATGATTTGAAATCAAGAATCATACTATACCAAGAATTTGGTATCAATTTTTTTTAAATTTATTTTGAGGTGAAACTTTGTGTAGAGATTCTATTCAACCTGTATTCTTCAGCGCTTCTTGATGTATATGGTTATCACGGTCGACTTTCATGATGGTTTAACTTGTGTGACGACGATTGTAACCGATTTACGGGTCTCAATCGAAGTGGGGGCATCATAGCCAATGATTCAACTTATTCGCCGCGTAATATAGTTGGGTGCAGTTCGCGTAACTTAAGTTTATATCTGAATTTAGCTTTCGGACGCACATGACACGGCTAGATGATTTTTGTGTAATACACATACATATTTATGTGTAGTACATCACACCGGCAAACTGACAAGACGCGAACTGAATCTGCAGTTTATTGTTAAGAAGGAAATTTAAGATGGTTATTGGACCAATGTGATTTTGCACATTTACTATCCTTTTCCCCATTTTTTGTTTTATAATTATGTCAGAATAATGATTTCATCATCTCTTACAAAATCTTAATAATATGTGTATTATGTGTATAATTTTATATTATGACAAAAATTACATTAATGACTATGTTTTTAAGATAAATTTGTTTTAATTTTGATTAGCTAGTAACTATTATTTATATTATAATGCTGCCATTACATTTATTTCTATAACTGATAATAATGTAAGAGTTTTTAGTAGTTTTTATTGAGAATTAAATAATAATGTTCCTATATAATTTGAAATGCACATTGTTGGAGGTGCTTATACAGAATTATTATTTTTAGATTTATTGAAATACGTTACCCGGTAGTTTTTTCTTAAAAATACAGTACAGTCAGCGTCAAAAGTTTATTTAAAACTTATAATTAATTTAATTCTGTTTGAATACGAAAAAAGAGTAAAAAAACTATTCAAAGTGTGAATAGATTTGCTGCACTGTCATTATGCTTAAAGTTGTCTAAAATTAAAAGTCGGGTAAATGTGAATTAATTCTAGAAAATTTTGTGAATATTAAAATATTTTCCCCTTAAATTGGGAAAACTAATAATGTTTTTGTAAATTGACACTCACTGTTTGCGATTTTATTAGTTTTTGTATGATTGTAATTTGCATACTTTAGGTAACTTCCATTTAAATAAATAATACAAGTTTTCAGTCAAATGTTTTATTTGATATCTTACATCAATGTGGAATGTATTTACATTTTAAATTGAAAGTGATGCGGAAGATTTGAGCAAATAACCTAAAAGATATAATCATATTTAGACCCGAAACATAATTTTTAAAATATAATTTATTTATTAAGTAAAAAATATTTTATATAGATTCACGATTTTAATATATTATTATCTATCTTACTCTCGTAAAACCCTATTTTGGGTTGAACAGAAAGTATTAAATGCAACGTAAGTTTTTAGCACCAAAATGTCCAGCAAAAACTAAAACTATTTTTCTTAATTTAAATTTTATAGTAACTATCAATACTATGTTTACATAAGTACATTTTTAAACATTCCATTTTAAATGACTTATATTTTTATTAGGTATTCTAAAAATTATATATTTTTTATTGTATTGATTTACCATCAAATAAAATGGAATATTTATTCCAATTTAACTGCACCAATTAAATATAAATTTCAATAATTCACGTAATAGTTTTGTCTTATATTACCCTAAGCAGAAAGATAGAATTCATTCTCCAAAAACAATCACGATAGCTTAAAATAATAATTTGATAATATATTGTATCACGACATTATATTATTATTAAAATAATTAAGTAACATAGCGTAGATATATTTTACAATATAGTTAATAACACAAATATAGAGCATTATTTGTGTCCAAAAATATAAAAAAAAAAACAAGCGTAGTGAATGAACAAAAATAATATCTAAGGGAAATGATTTGTGATCAAGATTATGATGAGTAATGGTTGAAATTATGGTATGAAATATTCCCTCCCTAGAGAGGAGGCCTGTGGCCCAGCAGTGGGAACATTAATAAGGCTGGTGATGATGATGATGATGGTATGGAATATATAGGTAGTGGTTTGGGTAATGGTAAAAATAATAAGTAGGTAATAAAATATTACAGTGAGTGTGTTTTTAAATCATGAAAGTAAGTGAACGTATTTCTATGATGACTGCATACATATTTAATGACGAAGTAAAAAAAAGGTGTCAAATAATGTGAATGTTTCTGTGAATGCTAATAAAATAATAATAATAATGGTGACGAAGATGGTGATGAATGAATTGATATCATGCTGATGAATGAATATTATGATAAAGCAGAAAAAAAACATTTAAAAATTCAGTGCTACCTAAAGTGTTGCATGGAAAAATAAACACAATATCTTTTACCAGACCTAACAGATTTAAGAAAAAAAAAAAAACAGTGCTACTTAAGGTTACCAGACCTATAAAAAATTTCATTTAAGCCTTTTGACCATAAAAATCTACCTATTTATAATTTTAAACTGTATAATTGACAGTTTAAAGTTTTAGGTCAAATATACAGAAAGGATTATTACAACAAATTTTTATATATTTAATAGAGCTTATAATTCACTATGGTAGACTTCCGTGGTCACCTTCATTTCGTGTTCGTGGAAGGCAGAGCAGTCAGCTGGGTAAGCCGCCTGGAAAAGATATTAAAAAGGTTAATTTGTGAATCTTCAGATTTGTTCTTGGAGATGAGAGTGTTCAGAAAAATTAACACAATCAGTTGGCGCCACTTAGCCGTCAGTTCTTTTTCCTTTGAAAATGTAGGTATATGTCGCAGGCATCTAGTTGAATTAGCCACCTAATTGGACGCCTAGGTCGTTCGGCTTTTAACGAACGGCCTAGGCGTCCAAATGGATGGTTATTTAAGTGTCTCTAAAAACTTAAATTACAAGCGGACGATTAAAATTATTAGCCTTAAAAGGCTAGAGTCAAAAGGCTCTCAATTAATTACAGCGCCTCACCATCAACGATTGCATCACTTCTTACCATCAAGTGGGATCACAGTTATGTACCTACAGTTTATATAAACAAAAAAAGTACATACTTCACAATTGACGTCATTCTGAATAGCATTGTACAGGTCGAAGAATCCTTTTCCATTTTGGAAGCTGAGTGCCGCTGAAGCTGCCAGACTGCTCAGCTTCGTGAGACCTGCCTTGAAGCCTGGGAGACCTGGAATAATAGTAATAAGCATAAGCATAATCAACCTTATAAGGATTCCACTGCTGGGACTCAGGCTCCTCTCTAGGAGAGTGAATGGACCGTAGTCCACCACGCTGGCCAAGTACGGATTGGAAGTCACATGTCTTTGACTTGGTTCTAGGACATGCCGGTTTCTTTACGATGTTTTCCTGTACCGTTTGAGAGCAGTGGTGAAGAAATAAATTACACAAAGCCTGGTTAGCTGGCGCAATTACACAAAGCCTGGCGCCTGGTTAGGTTTGAACCACGAACAACTCGTAAGTCGGAGCTTTTACCACTCGGCTGTAGACATGCATTTAATGTTTTCTGTACAGCGTACTTTTTTTTTCATAGAAATAAACAATAGATAAAAAAACAAACATTTATCCCTTATCAAAGCTGACTGTAGCTAACATTCTCATGGACTCGAAGGGAATGAAAACCAATATTAAAGTTTGAATATAATAGCTTTCTTTTTTCGAAAACAATGGAATAGAGAGCCCATGGGAACGACCTCTCGAACGAACCTCAAGCTGTTTCATAATTACAAATAAATATCAAAATTAACAATGGCGTGTATTACAATCAGCAAGCATCTAGATACGTGCCTGATTAATGTGGAATGTACATTAATTTAGTGCCATTGGTCACGCTATTTCCTTGTTTTTGTTCTCTCTAGTATTTTTATTTTGCTTTATGACATGGCTAGGTATATTGTGAGATAAAATCAACATGGAATGGTGATAAACAAGATGATGTGTTTTTCAAATGGGTGGGTATGCGACTGTATCTACAGTCGTCGTCAAAAGTACAAAAAAAACCGGCTCGCTCAGTGTAGGGTACCGTAGTTTTCCGTCTGTCACAAATTTCTCACAATTTGACAGAACCCAGTAGCCCATGTAAAAATTAGGAACCCAATTTCCCGAGAGATGGCGGTAATTTTGAATTGCGTGAACTGATTTTAAGCTTTTTTTTTTAAAGAATATACGCTCAGGATAATAAAATATGTAAAGAGTTAAAAAAATGTTTGCATGCACAGTTAAATTAAAATTTTATTTCAGAACTTTTTTTTTTAGCGCGTATTTAACATACATTTTGTTGTAACACAAACTATGCTCCAACCACGCTGACTTTGGTTGGAGTTTTATGGTTGTCACGTGTCAGACAGCAGTTGAAACTTACGACCTTCAATGACCTGGGTTGGCAAGCACGTTTTTCCAATCACAGAGACTTATTTGCGAACGTTTTGGCGCGTGGTTTGCATCCAGTAGCCTCAACACGAACCATACTACAAGGTGACCTTGGTTGGAGCTAGATTGCAATCATCTAGCCCATGTAAAAATTCATCATCATCATCATCATCAGCCTTTTAATGTTCCCACTGCAGGGACACAGGCCTCCTCTCTCTAGGAGAGGGAATGGGCCATGATCCACCACGCGGGCCCAGTGCGAATTGGTGGATAATTTGATGTAAAAATTAGTAACCCAATTTAACGAGAGATGGCGCTGTACGTGGAGGTAATTTTCGATTGCGTGAACCGATTTTAATATATTTTTATTTTTTTTAAAGGTATATTCTTAAAAAAAAAAATTGGCAAAACCACCTGGTCCATCTATAAACAAGAACGCAAACTCACCCTTCTTATCTTTATCATGGTGCCTGTTGACCAGACACATGAGATGCTCCTGGCAGTGAGGCGCCTTCACTGAGTGCTGGTACGCCCGGTACACCCTCAGCACCGGTTCGATGACTTCCAAGTTCAGGGTGTCCGTCAGGCGGTCGGCTATGGCGTTGTAGTCTCCGCGGGAAGACAATTTCTTGGTTGTGGCTTCCGCCATTTTGAGGGTTTGCTGTAATAAAAGAAAAATATTAGAGACAGAAGTTTATTTAACCTTTTGAACACCGTAACTAGAGACATAATAGAAAGACAATAGGTGTATGAACGGCGTTTACTTGGAGCTCAAGAGTTTAATAGTTACCGACAGATCTACCTAAACTTCCTATATCAGCTCATTGGTCTGCAAAACCTTCACATCACTTTTCATGTTTTTTTCTTTATGTTTACCCTTGGGTTATAACAGGCGGACGACGAGCAATGAATAGCTCACAGCTTGAGTTGACGATAGCACGAATAGGGAGACATCATTTGTCCAAAACAATGGAATGCTCCATTATTAGTCTTCAAGGTTCTGGACTGGAGTTTTTTTTATGGTGGGCAAAAATCATCCAATGATGAAACTGTGTCAGACTCTTACTGACTAAACACCCCACCCCGTTCCATCTTTGTTCTTCGCTCTGGGGCCAAGCCTTCCTTTCAGAAAGAGACCCTTGGCCCCTAGGCTTCAACCCTTTTGCAGAGTCCCTACGGTTTTGGTGACAGCTCCTTGAGGCGCGTGGGAATAGAGCGCGCCGTTGACGACTTGGCTTGGTCCAGACTGTTACCAAATGACCGGACGACGAGCTACCCATTGCTCGCCGTCCGCAAGCCCGCGCCTACAGGACTGGACTGGAGTGGAGTACCACTCAAGTTTGGTAATTTTTCGGGCTATTTCGGTAACCTTGGCTCTCTCGCAGATATCTTCATTTTCAAAACATCTTCTTGCAATAAAGTTAAGAACTCTTACCTTGACGTACTGTACAGCGGGCACCACGTACTCGCCAACATCGGTGTCCATATCCAGATACTTCTTCAGCACATAGTTCAGCAGTGTGGTGATCGACTTCTCAGGGTTCTTCATGTTCAAGTGTGTGCTCTCCGGAAGACCCTGGGACTCTAGGAAACTGTTGGTCAGGTATTCTGCTGAGATGAGGTACCTGAAAGAGAATATAATGTGTTTGTAAGAAAATCGAATTCGTGGATTTGTTGAATTCGTTGGATCTTAGTCAAGCCTAGTGTTGACTGCTTGCCAAAAAAAATGGACCTCCTAAAGTAAAATGGATAAAAATTGGGCAAGGGCGAGTCAGTGAGTCAGTCCTGTTTACTATCAACTGGGATTGCAGTCAAGCACCAGTTTATATCACAAAAATGTTGTTTAATTGATTTGATGATTCCATGGCCTTCCTTAAGTGTCGCTATGGCGGTACTTAAGGAGACGCACAGACGTTCATTATGATGAACGGCCCTGTGCGTCTCGCATCCGTCGGATTCCCGCAATCCTTGCTGTTTATTGTTGTAGTGGCAATAGAAATGATCATAAACAACATTGCTAAATTAATTGACCTGACCTTTAGGATTTGTATGACCGTTTTCAATTGCCTCGTAACCACGAAACACGTGTCTAACTTCATCAAAATCAATTAGGTGATTGCAATAGAAGTTATTTTGTGTACGTGCATTAAAGTCAACAGATTAGGTACCTAACTCATGCTGGCGTAGGGTTCAACTTGTTAGTTCAAAATTGAATTACCTACTATCCCTAAAGTTAGAGAATTTCGTGAGGGTCAAATGGACCTTTTCTAAAAGTTACAACAATCTGCATTTAGCTAAAGTTAATGTTTACTTTTCAAAACGCTCGGAGGCCTTACCATGAGCTCTTCGGTCCATTTGACGAACCAAAGAATTGAGCTGCTAAAGGGAAGGAGTTAATTTAAAAAAAAAACTTTTTTTCTAAAACTAGAATGAACAATATACGCAAGTACGTAATTAATTTCTTAAAGTAAACATCAGCTGAGCGTGTCAATGACCTGTAGGTATTTGTCGGTCGTTGTGTATTAATTACCTACAGGTCGAAGACAACTGGGACCAAGGGTTCATGTCTGAAAGAAAGGCTCAGGCCCTGGTATACACCGTGAAATTTTAATGGTTGTTTTCCCACGGCAGAACGACTTGCCATAAGGAGTACTTTAGAAGCATACAGTAAAAATAAAAAAAAATAAAAGTTTTATAATTATAAAAAATATTCATCAACTCAAAAAAGCGAAAAGAATAGTAACATTAGACGTAATTTGTAGGTACTACTAGAGTCGCACGCGCAGCACGCCGTCAAAGGAAACCGATCCATTAAATATTTAAACCAAAACTCTCGCACGTTGTGATACGTCATAATTAGCTTCCACTTAATAATTCCATTTTTTGTCTTAAATATTTAATTTTTTAAAGAAACGTTTGTATTACCAAGACACAACCATTTCCCTGAGAGAAAACAACCATTAAAATTTCACGGTGTATATGGCGACGTAAGAACGGGGTAGGTTGTCTAGTCAGTAAGAGTCTGACACTGTTTACCGCAATTTCGTCATTGGATGATTTAATATTAAAAAAAGCTTGACATTTTGATACGTCATAGTAAGGCCTCAGAGTTTGATTAATTATCTCTCTTGTAATTGTTAATTTTAAAGAGAACTTTTGACTACCCATGCCAGTACTGCTTAAAGTAAATTGAGTTTTACCAAGTATTTTGAAAGTTAGTCAAATTGTTCGATGTAAAATCATAAATCAGATAAACTTTTGAACTATATTGTAACCAATTATTAGATAAATTTTGAAGAATCTATTTAGTTAGAATTCGTTCGGCTATTCATTCATTAGATAGACATCATCATTAGCCTTTTTAATGTTCCCACTGCTGGGATACAGGCCTTCTCTCTAAGAGAGGGAATAGGCCATAATCCACCACGCAGTGCGGATTGGTGGATGTCATATGTCTTTGAGTTTTTAGTTCTAGGACATTCCGGTTTCTTCACGATGTTTCCCTTCACCGTTTTGAGAGCAGTGGTGATTAAATAAACTACACAAAGCAATACGCCTGGCTGGGTTCGAACCCACGGTCTTCAACTTGTAAGTCGAGGCTGTTACCTCCGGGCAAATCAGCCTATTACTAGTTATATTCCCACAGCAGGGAATCAGGCCTTCTTTCTCAGAGAGGGAACCACTAGAGGCCAATACTGCTTGTATAATAATAACTGAATGTAACTTACCTCTTGTAAACCTCAGGTTTAGCAATATGAATAACCAAATCAGTCAGATATTTAGCTGCTGCCTTGATCCAGTGTCTTCTAAACGAGTGATTCTCAAAGTTCTTGAACATTTGCTGGAAGCTAATTTGACCATCAGGTCCAGTAAAGGCTTTGAGCGCTCTCTTTAGTCCCGACTTTTCCCAAATAGTCTTCCCGAGTTCTGAGTTGATGAAGATGTCCCAATATAAGTGTGCCTTCTCCAAGAATGGTGGAAGGAACGAAGCATGGTCTTTGTGCTCAACTGCTCGCTTTTGAGCTTCTGTATCCGACATTGAGCCCAAAGCGTTCATAAGTAAGGGCATAAATGCTCCAGCATTGAACCCACCAGCATTTTGGTTGCCAAGCAGACCCGAAGCAAGACTCATCATGCTTTCTAGATTCAGTTCTCCTTCTGTGTTCTCCCGTTTCTTTCTGGCTGGTTTTGGGGCCTCTGTGGTGCTCATTTGTTGGGCAAACATGGATATCATAGACCCTACTAGAGCTGGATCTATTTTGCCATCTTGACCTCCAAGTAAACTACCAAGACCTGAAAGAAGAAAAAGGGTTTTAGTTGATATTTGGATTTATGCTTCAACTCAGCATCAGTTCTAGGTATGGAGGTAGTCAAATGGAAGCCCAAGTCGTCGAAGGAATAGAATAGAAATACATGTATCGAATACATGACATCATAACAGTTATAAAACACACGTTAAAAAATAACAAAAATGAAGTGTACGCTGAGCGTACCCGACCCGAAAGGGTGATCACCTCAGCATTTTCTAGGCGTCAGACACTCAGCGCTGGTTTTCAGTTGGCACCCCGCAGTGACGCACGGACGTGTTTATCCATCGAAAAAAGTATATACAGGTATAGTAAAAAAAAACCTACATGGGCATGTATTTTTAATTAATGTATGCCTTATTGTGAAGGTTGTAGATTTTTCTTCGAATTTCTATCTCATGTTGGAGACAATATATCATTACATTACCACGCCATTTACAATTCAGCGAACAATTAACTCAGTCTGATAAGAAAAACAATGGTAAAATACGTTAAAATTTATTTTATTTTAACGAAAGCGTGGAAAATCGTATCATTAAATAAAATTTAATGTTGAACCGTCTCAATTTTATTGTGATTCGTACGAATAACGTATGAATGGGAGACAGATTTAATATTTATAATTAACAGTCTACTCAATAATATTAAAAGTAATACTGAGTAGAGTTTAATAATTATAAAATCGAGAACATATTTTTAAATTAAATAATTAAGCAATGATGTCGACGAAACGATTTCTGGAAAAAAATTGGTTCAACCGTGTACATTTCCCTTCAAAAAGTATTAGGAGCCTGCAAGGCAGCTACGTGAATTAAACTCCAAGCTCAGAACGAATGAATTTATTTGTGTCCTCCACGAGAGGTCATGTATTAGCGGAAAATCTTAACTGCGCGATGCAGCGAAATGTACAACACCATCTATCGCGAAGGTGTGTACTAACAGTCAAAAAAACAAAATACACGTTCGACTTTTGAATCTTAACATTCCGCCCACCATGGACGGTGTCCATAAAATAACACAATACAAAACTATATATATATATACAATTGATCCGCGCACCAAGACAATAATACAGCTACTACCAAAAACAATAAAAATATAAACTTAAATCACACTTCACTTGTATGTGGCAAGTAGCCTTTGAATATAATGCAAACAATTTTCAAAACTTAAATCTAGATGGTAACAGGTAAAAGAATGAGCTTGGACACTGGTCTCTTTATGATAGAATCCTTACATTTTAAAGAAACAACGCGCGTAAGATTGTCCATACCAATATGCTTGTCAGTTATTATGCCATATAACCATCTTGCCGGTGGCAGATCATCCTCTTTGACTAACACAATATCTCCTACCTTAGGTTCCGGAGTTATGTGTGACCATTTATAACGGTGTTGTAATTGTGTGAGATATTCATGCGACCATCGACGCCAAAAGTCTTGCATAAGCCGTTGAGTAAAATGCCATCTTTTGAGAGTACTCATGTTCACATGTTCATAGTTAGTATCCGGTACCAGCACTAAAGGCTCACCCACAAGAAAATGTCCCGGGGTAAGTGGGTATGGATCTTCTGGATTGGAACTAACTTGTGTTATCGGTCGTGAGTTAAGACATGCCTCTATTTGGCACAGAAGAGTCGTCAGCTCCTCGAATGTGAGTGTGCTGTTGCCAATCACGCGTTTTAGGTGATGTTTTGTGGACTTCACTCCAGCTTCCCAAAGTCCACCAAAGTTTGGAGAACGAGGAGGAATGAAGTGCCAGGTGGTGCCGTTAGTTGCGAGCCAGTCAGCTATGTCACTTGCTACTACCGAACCTTCTCGTGGTAATGCATTTTTAAGCTCTCTATTCGCTCCAACAAAGTTAGTGCCATTATCACTCCACAAGTCTGCACAATGCCCTCTACGAGCAACAAAACGCTTAAATGCAGCAAGAAAGGCATCTGAGGTCAGATCACTCGCTACTTCGAGATGTATCGCTCGAGTAGCCATGCAGACGAATAGACAAATGTAACCCTTAGTGGAGCGATAACCACGTCCCTTTGTGGTTCTGACGGCGATAGGGCCAGCGTAATCCACACCACTTTGATGAAAAGGTCGGCAAGCAGTGACACGAGCTGATGGTAACTGACCCATCAATTGTTGGTTTGTTTGAGCCGCATAACGAACGCAAACGACACAATTACGAACATGCTGCCTTACGAGACTCTTTGCGTTCAAAATCCAATACCGAGTTCTTATGTGAGTCAGCATTAACTGAGGACCTCCATGCATAGTACGCATATGGGCATCTGCAACAATTAACTTTGCTAGATGTGAATTATATGGTAGTAAGATAGGATGTTTCATACCTTCTACTACGTTAGCTTGCTGCAATCGACCACCAACTCTAAGGATGTTTTTGTCATCCAGAAATGGGTTAAGCGAAGTAAGTTTACTGCGTTTATTTACCTTACCTAATACCTGTAAATCCTCTATTTCTTTCTGGAATCCTTCCCCTTGACATATCCGTATACAAATAAGTAATGACTCATTCAATTCCTTAGACGTTAACCAACGTGTAGTAGAAGATCTAGTGCCAGATTCTTTTGTTTTTAGAAGCCTTCTACAAAATGAGATCACTCTAACTAACCTACCCAAACTTGAAAACCTTGTGATTATATCAATGCCTTCAGTTGCTATGTGACATAAGACCTTATTGGTTTTTTCTTCTAAATCAGTTTGCTTAAACTTTCCCTTACTATAATGGACTGTATTTTCTTGTAGCCATTCAGGGCCATTTTTCCAAATTTGAATGTCCGACATATCCCTTGGATTTATGCCTCGCGATACGCAATCTGCTGGATTCTCATCGGACTTGACATGCGCCCACTGACTGTTGTCCATTATGGTCAATATTTCGGAGACCCTGTTGGCCACAAAAGTCTTCCACTTGCTTGGGTGACTACTTAGCCAAGCAAGAACAACACTAGAGTCAGTCCAAGCGTGCATGTTATCCTTTGAGATACCCAATGCTTCCGAGACTTCTAGGAGCAATTTAGCCAATAAGACAGCTCCACAAAGTTCTAAACGAGGTATTGAAACCTGTTTTACAGGAGCAATCCTTGATTTGGAAGCTACCAGGTTCACATGAACTTTACCGTCACTATCTATTGATCTGACGTAGACTACGGCTGCATATGCTACGTTAGATGCGTCAGAAAACCCTTGCAGTTCCATGTGAACGTTGTCCTTACTTGTTCCTACCCATCTCGGAAGTTGAAAATTGGTGAGATGAACGAGATCTTCACGATATGACAGCCAATCTTTGAGAATATCAATTGGTATCTCGTCGTCCCACCCTATACCGGCAAGCCATATCCTCTGGATGAAAACCTTGGCTGTTGTTACAACGGGAGCAATCCATCCTAGTGGATCGAATAGCCTAGCAATATCTGAGATTACCTTACGTTTGGTTACAGGTATTTCAAGCGACGGAAGTTGGACAGTATATTGAAATTCATCGTTAGATCTGTTCCAGGTTAAACCTAAAATTTTCAAAATAGAATCTAACTTGATTTCTAGGTTTTCCTTCCTATCCTTACTGTCTTTATCAATTGTTTGCAATAAACTATTGTTATTGCAAGACCACTTCTGAAGCTCAAACCCCCCGCAACTAAGAAGGTTATTCATTTGATGAAATATTTGTATCCCTTCTTCAACGCTCTCACAGCCTGTCATAAGATCGTCGACGTAGAACTCCTTTAATACCCTATCTGCTGCTAAAGGATATTTATCACCTTCATCATGTGCAAGCTGTTGCAGAGCTCGTACAGCTAAGTAAGGTGCCGAAGATGTACCAAATGTTACACGTAATAACCTTAGATGTTGAAGTTCTGAGCTTATGTCTTTACGCCAAAAAAGGCGTTGGTAATCAACATCTTTTTCAGATACTTTTACTTGTCTGTACATTTTTACTATGTCTGCAACGAGACATATTGGATAACAGCGCCAACGCATGATGATGTGCCTCAGTTCAGGTTGTAGCCTCGGGCCAATCATCATGTCTCTATTTAATGATGAACCATTATTTAGAACGTATGATGCATCGAATACAACCCTTACCTTTGTTGTAGTTCTCTCGTTTTTGACAACTGCGTGATGTGGTAAATAGACAGCACTAGGGTTATCTACTTGTGATTTTGGAACCACCTCCATATGACCCAAGGTTAAATATTCCTCAATTACATCAGAATATTTGGTCCGAAATTCAAAATTCTTTCGCAGCCTTTTCTCAAGTAAATAAAACCGTTTTCGAGCAATTTCAAAAGAATTGCCAAACTTACAGACTGGATCTGATTTGAAAGGCAATCTTACTACATAGCGACCTGAAGAGTCTCTTGAAACTGTTTCTATAAAGAAGTCCTCACATGCTTGCTCTTCCTCTGATAACAATCTTTTTTCAGAAGAAAGTTCCTCTAACTCCCAAAACTTCTTTAACAGATCATCTGTCACTATTGCAGTGTGCATGTTCACGATTTTATTACGTGGAGAACCTTGGTTGTTTTGTGAATGTATATAGCCAGACAGGATCCATCCGAGTTTGGTACTCTGAGCCATAGGAAACCCAGGTAGACCCCTGATAACACCATCCATTAATATCTGGCAATATACTTCTGCTCCTAGCAAAATATCAATTTTGTTTGGAGTATTAAATGAAGGATCAGCTAATTTCAGATCCGACATTTGAGGTGACAACGATGTCAAAACAATCTTCCTTTCAGGAAGAAGTGATGTTATGTTCTTAAGAACATGAGCCTTCACAACAACTTTGAAGTTGGGATCATGGCATGACTGAAGCCTTACGGTTACGAAACATTTAGAGTGCAATGTTGCACTCTGGTCACTGCCAAGTCCTGAAATAAGACTCTTGTTTGTTATCTTCTTTAAACCAAGCATTTGTACCGCAGATTCGGTAATAAACGATGCTTGAGATCCTTGGTCTAAGAGAGATCTTAAAACGAAAGTACCAGTTCTCGCTTCTACCTTTACTAAGGCAGTGGCCAATAACACTTGGCTGTCCACGTTGGAGAAACAAGATACTACGTTACGTGGTGATTCGCTCTGTGAAGTGGATGGTATAGCTTGACCTGTACCATCATCCTCTTGATCACGTGTGACGTGATTACCTTTAGGGACTGATTTTGGATGCAGAAGAGAATGGTGTCTCTTCCTACAAATACGACAACTGGTTGAAAGACGACATGAAAATACCGAATGATTTGGACCGAGACAGTTGAAACACAACTTATTGGTTTGGACAAACTCACGACGTGAATCAACATTTTCCTTGGAAAACTTCTTGCAATTTATCAATTTGTGACTTTCAGCACAAAACTCGCAAGTTGCATTTGAAGTAACATGCATAGCCTTAGTCGTGCGAGTACTATTGTTGGACCTGTAACTGACTTTATTATCTAAAAATTCAAGAGACCTGAATCGCTGCTCTAGGAATTCCTGTAAATCGTTAATTTTAGGCAATTCGTTATTGAATTTACAGATTTGAGTTTCCCATAATTTCCTAGACTCAGTATCAAGCTTTAAACTAATAATATAAATTACAATAATATCCCAAGAAGAAATATCAATATTTAAATTTTTAAGGGCGTTTAAACATTCATTTGTTGTATCAAGCAATTCTTTAATAGCACTGGATGACTCAGAAGTTATGTTCTTTTGATTCATGAAACGTTTTAAAATACAATTAGCAAGGTGTAATTTGTTATTATAACGGTGTTCCAATTGATCCCAACAGACTTTGTAATTACTGGCCGTTACAGGAATATGGCGTAAAAGCTGTTCGGCCTCACCAGTTAACCTTCAAGCGGGCGCGCGGCGTCGAATCGACCGCACTCGTTATATTTACGATCGTATTTTCAAAATTGCTTGTCGGAAGTACGTATCATTTCTAGTAGCTTGTCATTAGTTCACTACGGACCAAAATAACTCCATTTCTTCTTTGTCCACTCCTCCTGAGAGACGCAGAATGTGTATGTTCAGGTCGCGGCGCAGACGTCGAAAAGACTACACGCGCCTGCCTCATATTTTTACATGGCAGAGAAGGCTGATTCTGAAGAAAATTTAACCAAAATAGCTGAAAGTCTCTATGAAGTTTATTATTTGGTCTCTTGTAATATAATATGTGTAAAAAAAAACTGATTGGACATATAAGTAAGACTCACTATAAAACTCTTGTTATACCGAGCAAAATTGATACCTAATCCAAAAAAGTGGTGTAACTTTAAAATTATGTTTTCAATTTTAAACAAATTATTTTTCATTTGAAAAATAGATTATGTCTGATGTATGTGATTATTTATTATTAATAAAACAATTTTCTAAATTCATAAAATACACCGGCGGTCCTTTAGGTTACGCGCGACCGCTGCCGTTACAAATAGTCGCGCGCCCGCTTGAAGGTTAAGTAGCCTTTGAGATAGTGTAGTCGTTGAACATCGTCCAATGCTTTGTTGTTATGTATTAACGACATGAATAAATCGCGAAAACTTGTCCATTCGGTGTATTTACCACTAAAACTAGGAATAGAAATTTTGGGTAACCTAACACTAAAGGATTGACCGACGTTTGACTCCATAACCTTAGAACTAGACAATGCAACAGTACTAGAATCTAACTTAAACTTAATTAAGCAATCCTTTAACTCTGTTTTATAATCCGTGTATAGATCTTCGGTCACGCCGTATGCATCAGTTGTACAATAGCTGGACTTAACCAAATCCTTGGGGTTAAATTCCGAAACGATGACTCGATGTGTATCGCGATATGAAGTCCAATAATTTTCCAAAGTTTCAAGCCGAGTTTCTAAATAGGATTGTGTTAGCCTTTCTTTTGGAGATTTTTTGAAATTAACTCTGGCTTTGGTTATCTTAGTGGTTGTATCTTCTTGAATTGCAAAGTACGTTTCCATCTTGTACAAGTGTTGTTGAAATGAATGTAGTATTTAATTCAATTAGTTTAAGTTTTCAGTTAACTTGAATGCCCGATTCTCGAAAAAATTACAAGTCCGTAAAAGTTTTCATGAAAATTTTCTAAGTGTTTGGCACTTCTCTAATTTGCTCGAGTTTTCTCTAAGTCAATAATGCAAAGTACTCACAGTTTTTCCAACTTTATACTTCCCTGTAATAGGGTCCAATATCCAGTATCCGATACTATCCTTGTATGGAATATGCCGCTGTGTGGATCAACTTCGATCAACTATTTGTCATCCGGCTCGAAGGACCATGTACATTTCCCTTCAAAAAGTATTAGGAGCCTGCAAGGCAGCTACGTGAATTAAACTCCAAGCTCAGAACGAATGAATTTATTTGTGTCCTCCACGAGAGGTCATGTATTAGCGGAAAATCTTAACTGCGCGATGCAGCGAAATGTACAACACCATCTATCGCGAAGGTGTGTACTAACAGTCAAAAAAACAAAATACACGTTCGACTTTTGAATCTTAACAAACCGTAATTCACGAGTTTTTTTAGGTAGGTAGGTAGGAAATTTTTTAACCAGGGTGACTTAATTCAACTGTCTCGTGTCCAATTAGGGTTGTATATTGCCGACCGAATCATCATCATCTTAGCGACAGTCCCGGTTGCACACCTTGGCCTTCACCTCGGTGCCCGAGGTCCGCTTTCCTACACAGACGCCTCCACTTCGCTCGGTCTTTCGCGATTGCTGACCGAATACTCTTCTTATTATGTAAAAGAACTCATTCCTCATTCACTTAGAACAACACACACTCACACCACATACACGCATCACTCACATCAAACACTCTTTTATACCACTTTCATTCGATGATTTTCACTTACCTCTTTTTTTTATCTTTTTGTTTCTTCTTGCTCTCCTTTTGTTAAATTATTCATTAGGTACGTTCATTTTCTAATATCCGTCATCTAGATTTCACATAAAGTTTCTGGCACTTGCGCAGAAGAGAAATATCGGGTGTCTTACCTGACAACATATCACCCGCATTTCCATTCCCTGCAGCTTGACCAAACATGGCGCCCAAGTTCTTGGCATTGTCCCCCTGCATCAGGTTCCCAACGAGATTGCCAATAGCTGCCAATCCGTTCATATTATTCCCTCCTCCATCCCCCATGTTCTGCAGTAAGGTGGATGCCAGGTCCATGAAGGGGTTGTCATCATCAGTTCTGATGGATGGGATGGTGATTAGGCAGGCTATGCCCAGGAGTATGCTGAATCGCGCCATGTTTCTGAAATGAGAGAATTTTTTATTATTTATATTTTCTTTGACATTGACAATTTCTTGGCCATGGCTTAGTTTTTTTTTATTTATTCAACAACCATCACACAACGCCGTCTAGTCTCAAGCTAAGCAGAGCTTGTGTTATGAGTACTAGACAACATATATACATATTTCTAGATAAATTACACCCCGACACAGAATAAAATGATTGTGCGCATCACGCAAACATTCGTCCTGGGTGGGAATCGAACTCACGACCTCCAGCATAGCAGTCAAGGTCACCAACTACTAGGCTGACAGGCCAGTTATAATAGCATGGCATCAGCCTTATATTCACTGCTGGGACTCAGGCCTCCTCTCTCTCTGGAAGAGAGAATGGGGCGTATACTACCACGTGGGTCCGGTGGAAAGGTTGGAGGAAGTCATATATTTTAACGGGCGTACCCATATCAACTAGTTCAATCACAATTTGTGCAAAATACACTTTTCCACATTAGTTTTTATTATGTGTTCCGTTCGACGTCCGAAGTCCATTATGAGAGTACATCGTCTTTTTCCACGTTTATTCGCTAGATTGAACTACTTCCGCTACGTAAATCGACCTCAACGCCACCCGTGGCCGCACCTGGAACTAACTGACAGCAAAGAGCAAGCCACCATTCGTTTGTCATTGTTGCGTTGTTCTTCGTACCGCGCGCATGTCGCTAGATTTTGAATTTAGAAAACATACAAACCTCCATTTTGTAATATTTTTTTTTTATCAGTATACCTACTTGTTTTAACTTTCGAGATTAAAGTAGAAAGTTACTGTTTTATTTTTCCGTTACGTAAAATTGTTTCGTTTTGAAAGTGGACGACCGTTTGTAACTTTGGAGTGCATTCAAGGATAATGAATCCTCCGATAATCGGCGCTGAACCTCATCATAAAATAGATTGAAGGTTTGAAGTACAACATCTGGTAAGTCATTTTAGTACTTTATTTTGGGCAATTTACGCTACAATGCTGCCAAAATATTTCTTGTGTAATGTGCAGCGCCTGCATCAGTGTAAGTTACGCTCCGTTACATGACTCTATTAACGGTCGTCAATCAAAATAAATGTTATTGCCGAGCAATGCATTTTTTCGAGGTTAACTTCAATAAAAACATTTGACCTTATACGCTTACATGAAATATAATTTGCAATTAAGGGATTTCTAAAGTGAAATTCTTGGATTTCTTTGTTCCAAGTTTTTAATTTTTTTTTTTTTCTTTTCTCTGAGTACCTACCAAACTTTTACAAATACATTTTTTCAAATTATTTGAGTAAATCGTGCTCAGATTTTATAGCTTTATTCGATCTTTAACTTTTTTAAATACATAAGTTGCATTACCCTTGGACTACCTGTAAACGCTTCAGTACCCTAGGGAGGATCATCTAACTTTGTAACTTTGATGATTAAAAGAAGGGGGGGGGGGAGCCGAAAATGTGCTATACTATACCAGACATAGGCTCAAAGGCAAACTGAAATTATTCTAAATTGATTTCAGTTTTCATCCTCCAAATTACCCAACCATAATTTTAAATTTTAACAAAAACCAGTGCAAACCTAAGCCTTAATCAAATCACAAGTCTAAGATTGTTAATACGGTTTTGTCAACAAAAACGATCTTCATTTTTATTACCACGCAACGCCTACTTTATAAGCGTGTTGAGATGTTGAGCTTTATAATAACATAAAGCGCCGTCTATTCTTCACATAACTTGCGAAAGTCGGGTGCCATATGTATTCTAACTGGTCCAGCCGCGGCGCTGACCGAGTTTCCGTCAGTCGTAAACTGGACTGCCGAGGTGGAATGCAATGTGCAAACTTAACAAAACGTTGTGTTTAACATTAAATATTTTAGTACTTGCACCGGCAAATCGTATTTCTGGACGTATATACTTAATACTCCAAATAAGGAGACATTAAATCTCTTGTACAGGTTTCGAATATGTATATAAACCGACAACTACATTCGGCCGACGCACACGTGAGCGACGCCCGAGTTGTACGTAACGTCATCACGTGGCATACTGGTGTAGTTACCATATAAAATGTATGGTGACCGACGCGCCCAGGTCAGCCTGCGTGACCTGGGTGGGCCCAATGTAATTCTACTATAATTCCTTACATATCTAGGTAGAAAAATCAATAATTATATAAAATCTCGAAGAAACTTGTTCAAAACTTCGTGGATTTGTCTGGGTTAGGAAATCTTAACTTAATATTTCCATCCAGATTAATATGTAAATGTATATATATATATATATATATACTGCTAAGACTTACTTAGCAGCTATCAGACTAACTTTATCTATAAACGGGCGCAACGCCTTAGAAAGTATCTATTACTACTAGCAAATTTATGACCTTCATCACCCCTTGGGGAAGGTTACACCACAGTTGGTAGTAAGTTCCAAGAGTTGTGCCTCCAGACAATGCTTTGAAATTCTGAATCATGCATCAATACTTATTGACTCTCTTAGTTGCGGGCACTCAGAACCTCAAGCAGGCGCCACAAATGGTATCTTTACTTTGTCACCTTCATCACCTTTTGGGAAAGTTTGCATTGTGGTAGCTGGCTCTTACTGCCTGGATATTGACGTTATCCAGCTTCAAGTGTTTGTCTCCAGACAAAAATTTGCATTATCTAACAGTGACACTTCACTTGCTTAGCAGCTGGCAGTTGGGCCCTCAAGCAGGCCGAGCCTCGAGGGTATCTCAACTTTGTCACCTTCATCACCCCTAGGGGAAGGTGGCATTGTCGTAACTTGCTCTTGCTGCCTGGATGTTGACGTTATCCAGCTTCAAGTGTTTGTTTCCAGACAAAACTTTGCATTATAAATCAGTGACAATTCTCTTGCTTAGCAGATGTAGTTGGGACCTCAAGCAGGCCAAGCCGAGGGTATCTCAACTTTGACACCTTCATCACCCCTTGGGGAAGGTGGCATTGTCGTAACTTGCTCTTGCTGCCTGGACATTGGCGTTATCCAGCTTCAAGAGTTTGTCTCCAGATAAAACTTTGCATTATCTAACAGTGACAATTCACTTGCTTAGCAGCTGGCAGTTGGGCCCTTAAGCAGGCCGAGCCTCGAGGGTATCTCAACTTTGACACCTTCATCACCCCTTGGGGAAGGTGGCATTGCCGTAACTTGCTCTTGCTGCCTGGACATTGACGTTATCCAGCTTCAAGAATTTGTCCCTAGACAAAACGTTGTATTATCCATCGGTGCCGACTGTCGATACACTTGCTTACCAGATGTAGTTGGGCCCTCAAGCAGGCCAAGCCTCGAGGGTATCTCAACTTAGCGACCTTCATAACCCTCTGGGTAAGGTTGTTTACCGTACCATGCATTAAACTCGGCCTTTTCAAAGTTGGCCTCCAGACTCTGATGAGCATTATCTTTTATTGCCTTTTGACTTGTTCATCAACTGACAGTTGTCACTAATTATCATACCTTGCACGAAATTTCTGAAAAATATATGAGAGTTTATTGTTTCGCCATGCAACCGGCAGTAGTTCTCAAAAGGTATCTCAACTTTATGACATTGCATTGTCTATGTGGTATTTCAGGAATATTGCACACGCAATCCCAAACCAAGAAGAAGGGTGTGTAGATTCGCTAAGCAGCTGGCAGTTGATCCCTCAAGCAGGTCAAGCCTCTTAGGGTATTTCAACTTTGCGACCTTCATCACCCTCCGGGGAAGGTTGCTTGCCGTACGTTGCTACAGCAATCGTCTTTAGAGACGTTCATGTTATCCGACACAGGTTGTAGACGAATTCAATCCCAAACCAAGAAGGGTGTGTAGATTCACTAAGCAGATGGCAGTTGATCCCTCAAGCAGGTCAAGCCTCTTAGGATATTTCAACTTTGCGACCTTCATTACCCTCCGGGGAAGGTTGCTTGCCGTACGTTGCTACAGCAATCGTCTTTAGAGACGTTCAAGTTATCCGACACAGTTTGTAGACGAATAAGACTAGATTGGCGAGACAATAAATCCAGTGAACAAAACTTTAACTTTCATTGACGAGCCGTCTAATATCTATCGCTTTCATCTATTGGAACTGTACAATACAGAAGCCAATCAGCTTTCTTCAAATCGTTTCGATCCGAACGAGATCGGCTGACCAACAAAATATCTACCCACGATTAGGTCTGCTCACCACACGTGCCATTTACATCGAAAGCATTTGTTTTTCTTGATCAGTGCTGTCAACAGATTATCAAGTATATCTGTCATACTTTATTCTTGCACTAATTCTTCTTTCACATGTGTTAAGTCACCACCAGGCATCCTTTAGATAAAGTTCATATGCCAGTATGCCTATAGCTGGAAACTTAACCATTTCGGCTGGGACTGTCTACCACGAAATTGACAATGTGAGGCTACTGAAGTTTTGTTAGTGTAAGAGAAAGACTGAACAATCACAGATGGGTGCTGGAATTACCATCCTCTCTGTCTGATATAGTTCAGTATTTAGCTTGGTTTACTGCTCTGACAAACCAACTACAGTATCAGTCAGCAGTGTTATAAGCAAGTTTAACGCCGCGAAAATTAGTTATATAAAACGAGATCAGTAATCAATTTCTTTAAAAATACTGTTATAAATGTGCAAATCTACATTTGTACGTGCTTCGTAAGTGGCGCACTGTCTGTATATTATTGCTAGCATTGAGTCGCAGTTCATAATCTCTTTAAATATGCTCTAAATTATTTTTAGAACATCCAACAGCCTTGCATCTGAAATTCGGCTTTAACTACTCTGTTGTCTGTATTCTAGACAGAAATGTACATTTTTTCTTTTTTGGAAAACACATTTACCTACAACCGAGTCTTGTCAACGAACTAATACTACTTGCAGATGAAACACTACAGGAAGCCGGAATAGACAATGCTTCTGGTAGTTACCAATGTAGATTTCAACACGTAATTAATACATATGTTCATATTTAAACTAAAGTTAACTTGTAAGCAGTAAGAAAATTTACGAAACATCAAAGCAGTCCCGTTAAACGCCGATTTTATTAAAAGCAACGTTGATTCTTTTGTTCCATATATTCTTTTTAAACAATTAGAGGAATATTATTCACATTGTTGCATCTTACTAAGCAAGCCACCAGGAGATAACAAACAGATCTCTCATAATGGACTTCGGACGTCGAACGGAACACATAATATAAAAATTTTACCTTAAATAAAATTTGTATTATGTTTCCTAAGACGTCCGAAGTCCAAATAATGCCTTCCTGGTGTATACCAATCATCACCATTATGTTTATGAGCCGAACAATGACAAACGAATGGTGGCTTGCTCTTTGCTGTCAGTTAGTTCCAGGTGCGGCCACGGGTGGCGTTGAGGTCGATTTACGTAGCGGAAGTAGTTCAATCTAGCGAATAAACGTGGAAAAAGACGATGTACTCTCATAATGGACTTCGGACGTCTTAGGAAACATAATACAAATTTTATTTAAGGTAAAATTTTTATATTTTTGCTAAGATAAGATAAGATAAGGATAAGAGCTGGTTTACAAGTAAGTGTATTAAAAATATAAATTTTTATTTTTTTTCTGTATTATAACGACGAGTCAAAAAAATATTCTCAACACGTTTTTTATGCTCTTATGAACCTAGTATGAATAATTTAATTGTAAAAAATTCTTAACATAAAAAACAGAAATAATAATTAACATAATAATGAGTTTTAAACATCTGCTCTCCTTTTTGAATATTAATTAAATAACAGAGCGCGTTTCTCAGTTGTGTCAATGTTTAATTTTAATTACATATCTCCATTCCGTTTCGGGTAGTTTCATAAGTAATAATTACTTTTGGGAATATATTAGAGCTGTTTCGACCAAAAATATTTATTATAGAATGTCTTTTTAAAATAATAATGTTATATTTAATACCTCTACTACCTACTAGTTGCCTCAGCAAATGTTTTTTTTAAGGAAAAAATTTAACTTTATAAAAAGTCGAATAGGTCATAAAAAGATCTACAACTACACTTTTTTACATAACCTCAAAATGTGTGTGAAAAATTGAAATAATCGAGCTTTTAGTTTTTTATTTTTAATTTCTATAAAAATATTTTCCGTATTTAGATACGGAAAATATTTTTGTTATTAGTCTAATAAGTCCAATCATATTGCAGAATTTTGAGCTATATATTCATATGTGCACTTTAATTTACAAATTTAAAAACATAAGATTCCATGTAACATTGATAAACAAAAAAATTGCAAATTCACAAAATTCAAACATTGCAAAAATTTTCTAACATTCTAAACAGCACATAGTTAATACACGAAACATAATTAATGTGAGATTTACATACACAAACTCGCCTGCGCGTCGTGCTCGGTTGCAAAGAGAAACTTTCTGCACTTGTATCATAAAATAAGTCACCTCAGGAAAATTGAAGGTCTATTTATCAAGTTCAATGACACTAAACGGTAATGTCGTATCCATGGATACTAATTTGAAAACTAGACTTGCAAATACATAAGCAGTTACTTACTTAATACCTACAAAGATATCGTTAACTAAACTGGTAGCGAATTCTCAATTTCACTCCGCATTAATTTATCTAGACAAGTACATACTAAGTAAGCTTAGGGCTACATTCTACTCGTTTTGAATTTTTTTAACTTGTGAAAATACATAGAAACCATAAATACATAGAGAAATACCATAAAAAATTATAACCTAATAGCAAATTACCCGCACCAGCTTCGCACGGGTACTGATATTAAATATATTATGCATGTATTATACTGTACTACGCCAAATCGAATATCAATTGATCGACCACTATAAATCGAACGTCTAAATACTCGAACGTTCATAATATCGAATGGTTATTAAATCGAACATTCAATAGGTACATCGCACACTCAATACATCGAGTGTTCAAAATATCGAATGTTTGTTTGATCGAGCGTTCAACGCATCGCATATTCATTCTATCGAAAGATCAATAAATATATAAAAAAGAATACAAGAAAACACAAAATTTACTAATAAATCACATTTTAATCTTTAATTATTATCTTTTATAGGTACATTTTAGTATTTTGTGTAAATTGCAATGAGAAACTCTAATAAATCCATGTTGTTTTTATTATTAAATATTTTTTTAGGCAAAAGAGAAAAAGACGCAAAAGGGAAGAAAATGCGATTGTTATTAAATAAAGATACACATAAACCTGCCTTTTGAATCACTCTATTAAAAAAAACCGCATCAAAATTCATTGCGTAAGATTCACGACTAAGATTCAGGCCAACCTAGCCGCTAGCAGAAGCTAGCCTAGTTTAAAATAAAAGAACGGATACTGCAATCAGCATGTGCATCATTTAAAATTGTTTATAGCAGCCTACATTCAGCAATAAAAGCAACGCCCGTTGCTTTGCGTGTCAAACCGAACAATGTAGCCAGTGGAGTAGCTAGGCGTGGGTGACGTGGGCCTCGCACCCAAAGGGGCCTCGCACAGGCCCTTGCTTCTTTAAGAACCTGTTTTTTTTAAGTTCCGTACCTCAAAAAGAAAATTAACGGAATCCTTATAGGATCACTTTGTTGTCTGTCTGTGTCTGTCTATCTGCCTGTCAAGACCCTTTATCTTGGAAACGCGTAAAGATATCGAGTTGAAATTTAAACCATATATCTAGGTCTGCGGTCCCTTGAACCCTGAAATTTGGCATGAAGCAAGGTCTTGTTGCACAAGTATAGGAATAAATCTGAAAAATGTATATTTGTAATTACGTCACAAAAAAAGTTTTCGATTCGAAACAATCGTCAAGACTGGATTCGAGAATATATATAAGAGAGATAGAATTATTTACATATGTTGATTGGTACAAAACCCTCAGTGTACGAGTCCGACTCGCACTTGTCCATTTTGTTTGTGATAGCCAAGCTTTCTTTCAACAACTTTTTCGCCTGATGGTAAGCTACGATGTCATCGAATGCTGGGTAACAACAATGGCGGTATCATTTTCGAATTTATGAAAGAAACGATTTAGCGATGCTAATGAACCTAGGTTCGAAGTGTCGCTAAAGAACCTTCACCCGAGTTTAAACAAGTCCGCGTTACGCCTCTGAATGAAGCAGTATAGTCGAAAGTTGGTGAATAAATAGATAGCAACATTACATTGTTCGAACAGAGATGAAAATCGCGGTTTACTGCTGCCAATAGTCGTAGTTGTCATAAACATGGATGATTTTATCAGGCTTCTGCACGATATACCATGGACTGTTTCCAGTAGAATATACAAGTCTTTGTGTTTATGCTGTTATATTTTGATTAACATGCCATGGTAAGGCTCCAGGTCTGTTTATTTCGGTGGGTAAAAATAATCCAATGACAACTCACGCCCTTGAATAGAGTAGGAGATAGTGGTCAGATTCTTACTACTAAAAACCCAACCTTTCCTACGTTACCTTCCATACTAGGGCCAAGCTTTCTTTCAAACGTGAACCCTTGGCCTAGGCTTCGACCCTTCTGCACGGCCTTTACGATTTTCTGACAACTCCTTAAGGCGCGAGGGGATAATGCGTGCTATTGACGATGGGCTTGGTCCAGACAATCGGTTGTCGAGCTCAGTAAATATGATTAGAATTTTAAGCCGAAACAAGGAGTTGTCACCAAACCGTAAGGACCTCACAGAAGGGTCGAAGCCAACTGAGGCCATGGACTAGTTTCTGAAAAAATGGTCCGACCTCGGTGATGGCAAAGAAGGAATTGGGTGGATCGTTTAGTTAGTAAGAGTCTGACACTATTTCCCGCTTCATCCAAGGACGGGATTTGTCATTTTAATATGTATGTATTGAGAAATATATAACTATGTTTATCAGTTGTTTAGTACCCATATCACAAGCTCTGCTTAGCTTGGGACTAGATGGCGTTGTGTGGTAGTTGTCGAATATATTATATTATTGAGTAGATGATTTTTCCCATCATAAATAAAAAAAAAACACTCTGACACTGAAAATATTTTAAAACCCTGAATGTTATCGGCATCCAAAAAAACTGTTCAGCGTATATGGCATAATTATAGATAAGCAAATATGAATAAAAGATAGAACGTCTCGCTTCAAGAGATCCGTGTTTCTCCGACATACCGCCATCAAGTCGTCATGTAAAAGTGAAATCTGTATCCGATGTCCGATCCAGAAGTAGAAATTGTAATTAGACCATCGAGCACCGTTTGAAGCGGATTTCAGTCTTCAGTATGGAGACTAAAGATTGTATGAAGAAGAATAGAGAGCTGGTGACGGCGTGACTGGTGACTGACATATTTTCATCATAGCAAGCTTTTTATAGCGCGGTATTACACGACTTTTATGAATTTAAATCCAACATTACGTCTAAATGACTAGAAAAAAAATATAGTAGGTATGTTGAAATACTTTCCATCAGTGGTTTCATTCTGTTCCATCATCAGATCAGCTCTATGTTATATATATATATATTTGCAATATATCATTTTATTTAATATTTTTTAAGAGATTAAGAAATTATTTATTTAATAATTTTGCATTATTGCATCATCTGATTTACACATGTTTTTTGTGTTTTAAGAATCCTCGCTAAACTCACTCCTAAGAAAAAAAAGTGGGATGCTTTTTTTTCTTCATAAATTTATATAAAAAAAACCTTTGCTGAGTCAACTTAAAATCGGCATACAGCACACTCCTTAGTTTGAGCAATAATGGTAATCTCAACAACCTACTTCTTAGAAAGAAAACAGAATGGATTTCATGTGTAACAGAACCGATTAGACTCACCAAGCAAGCGAATCCAAAAACGAAAGCTTGTCTTATAATCTTAGACTTTTCCATTATTGTAAAAACACAATAGATCTTAAACTGCTTTATAATACCTGTACTAAGTGCTTCCAAAACAGGAGCACAATGGAAAAGCAATCTTAACTTAAACAACTTAAGGTTAGAATTAAATTGGAGATCTGTAATTGCAGGACAATTATATAGGATGATGGCTTGAAGATCCCGGTGATTTGAAGACAGTACTTAATGGTAAGTTTGTGTATTAAAACTGGTAGCTAACTGTACTTCTGAGCTGAGAAGTAATTATGAGTGTGGTTAAATAAATAATGAGGGTTTGAAAGAGGTTTTGAAGCTCGTTACACCCGAAATTAAAAGTTCTGTTATATGATGATGGAGTAGGCTTGATTTATATCTGTTATTAGCCTCCTGCCAGCGACTTCGCCCGCGTGGAAGTAGGGTTATCCATACAAACTTTAGACCCTCGTTACATCCCTTTAGGAGCTGAATTTTGTAAATCCCTTTCTTAGTGTTCGCCTACGTCATAAAAGGAAGCCTTATGCAAAATTTCACGCTCCTAGGCCCAGTAATTTTGGCTGTGCGTTGATATGCCAGTCAGTCAGTTTCTCCTCTTATATATATATTTATATGTTTTTTGGCCATGTCATCTCGTTATCATGCGTGAACGGCTGGACCAATTTCGCTTATACTTTTCAATTACACCTTTTCATTAGAAAACTCGCTCTTATACCACTGCTTGTGGGCATGCAATGAACTGTTTTCGTGTGTATGAAAAAGTACGCAAGCTCACCCCACCAGAAATTTATCACATTTATCGTATCAGGATGAGCGCTTAGTGACTCTTATGAGTTGTGCGTTAACATCTTATGTGTAATGAATAATAATTAGCCCGTTACCAGAAGCTAATCATTACATAGTATAAAACTAAGTTGCTTACTGCTGTCCCTATGTATCCTTAAATCTTCAAAACTATGCAACGGATTTTGATGCGGCTTTTTAATAGATAGAGTGATTCAATTCAATAATACAATCTATTTAATATCACCATTGCACTGGTGCGAAGCTGGGACGGGTCGCAAGTTTATATATTTTTTTATATATAAAAGGAGAAACTGGCTGACTGACACATTAACGCACTGCCAAAACTGCAAGGCTTAGGAGCGCGAAATTTTGCACAAGGCTTCTATTTATGACGTAGAAGAACACTAAGAAAGGGATTTTCAAAATTCAGCTCTTAACCTCTCAGCCATCAAGCGAACGCCGGCGTTCGCGGGTACTAACTATTAACGGAAAGTTATTTGTCTATAAAAACTTTTTTTTACGTTCTTGGATAGGTAAATATTAAAATACCCTACAAAAAAAAAATGCTCAAATATTGTACATTGTATTTTTGAAAATTTGACAACGGCGCGTAGCGCGAAATCATGAGCGCGAGCGCCGGCGCTCGCTTGGGTGTCAGGGGGAGAGATGTGATGGGGGTCTAAAGTTGTAGTAAATGTACTCAAAGATATTCAAAAGAGTCTGCGACCAAGCTAAATCTATTTCAATAAGTAAGAAAATTGGAAATTCTAATAATAAAATAAAAGCTGTCTGGAAGGTAATAAACAAAGAAACTGGAAAGACCAACCAACAAGATCGAAATGAATTGTCCCTAAAAATTGATAATAAAATAATTTCGGATAATTTAAAAGTGGCTGAGACATTGGAAAACTTTTTCACTAACATCCCAATAGAAGTTACGAAATCTCTCCCTTCTTCATCTTTGTTAGCTGAATCTTTTTTAAAAGAACATTTTACTAAGGATATACCAACCTTTGAATTTAAGCGTATCTCTGTTGATACAATTATAAAAACCTTCAAAAGTCTTAACATGAAAAACACTGAGGACTTATGGGGTATATCAGTTAAGGTTCTGGGAGATATTATTGATACAATTGCTCCTGTCCTAACAGGCATATTTAATCAATGTTTGGACAGCGGTACATTCCCTGATTTAATGAAACATAGTAAAGTTGTACCAATTTTCAAATCAGGAAGTAAGAGTGACCCCTCTAATTATAGACCTATATCTGTGCTTCCAGCATTGAGTAAAATCTACGAAAAAATCATGCTGGACCAGATGCTGTGTCATTTTAATGTGAATGGGATTTTACATAGTCATCAGTTTGGCTTCACGAAAGGAAGGTCGACGACGGATGCAGGAGTGAAACTCATCAGTCACATTTTGGAATCCTGGGAGAAATCCCAGGATGCCATTGGCATATTCTGTGACCTCTCAAAAGCATTTGACTGTGTTGACCATAAAACTCTGATCTGTAAATTACATCATTACGGAATTCGTGGACGAGCTGCTGATCTTGTTTTTTCCTACTTATCTTACAGGCAGCAAAAAGTAACCATTAATGGGGCGACGTCCTCAGGCTCTTTTGTAAAAATGGGCGTGCCTCAGGGTTCGATCCTTGGCCCTTTCCTTTTTCTGGTTTATATCAATGACCTTCCTTACATGATGGCAAATTTAGCTGATATAGTTCTATTTGCTGATGATACTTCCCTTATTTTTAAAGTAAATAGAAAAGATGCGGATGTCTTGCATGTTAATGAAAGTCTGGCTGTTCTTTCTAAATGGTTTGCTGCTAATAACCTCTTATTAAATGAAACGAAATGAAATGTATAAAATTTTCACTGCCCAATGTCCCTCAAGTTGGCATCAGTTTAATTCTTGACGGCAAAATGCTTGATGTTATTATGGAAACTGTTTTCTTAGGTATAACTATCGATTCTAAATTACAATGGGGCGCTCATATTAGAACTCTCTCTGGTAGACTAAGCTCAGCTGCATATGCAGTAAGAAAGATAAGGCAATTGACAGATGTAGCCACAGCTAGATTAGTTTACTATGCTTATTTCCACAGTATTATGTCTTATGGCATTTTATTGTGGGGATCTGCAGCTGATGTAGACTCAATTTTTATATTACAAAAAAGAGCAATCCGGGCTATTTATAAAATGGGTCCTCGCGAGTCCCTTAGAGATAAATTTAAAGAAATCGATATACTGACTCTGCCTTCTCTTTATATCTTAGAAAGTATCCTGTATGTTCGTAAAAATTTAGGACTTTTTAAAATTAGAAGCGATATTCACAACAAGAATACGCGCAGTAAACACGAAATTGTTTTACCCAAATGGAGGTTAGCCAAGACCAGCAAGTCATTTTTAGTCATAGATATATCAAACAATAGAGATATGTTATCAATACAATTTTGTTCGAGTTCAGATGTCTCCTAACTACGCCCATTTTTTCACTAACACAAATTCAAAATCTATACGTACGCCACACGACCTCACATGTCTCACGGACACAGAGACATAGATATCAACACATTTGAACTTTTTTATGAAAAACACTCAAAAAAGAGGTGGAGCATCCTCTTGTAACCACGGGCTCAGTCTAAACACACATATGCAAATTATACAATTAGTGATGACAAGTAGCCGAGAAAAAAATATCGATAAATTCAGAATTGCAAAATTTGCTCTATCTCACCAAGGCAATCTTTGATGAATTATACGTTAATAACTTTTTATTCCGTTTACAGCACGGAAAACACACACACACGGAAACTGTGTCATAAAAAATATAGCTGATGTTTACACAGGAACAATGAGTAATGAGTCTACACACTCATCCAGGATTGTCACCACCTTCGTAGGATAGGACCTATTATCTTCTATTTAACTAAAAAATATCTTTACTTAAAAAAAAAGCTAATTCGAGTTACGAGATGTTTAATAGGAACCTAATTCTATACGAGCGAAATTTTTTAATTTATTATTAATTACAATACAAATTAGATTTTGTAAACACTATCTAGAAACTATTCATATGTCAATGCAAGCTTTTGTCAGTATTCACTCATTCATCATCATCATCATCATTTCAGCTGAAAACTTTCGCAGTTGGACGAAATTTATATTGAATCCAGAATAAAAACATACTTGGGACGTTCATGATATTTCCACATAATTTGTCAAAATGTTCTCCAAGTTCAGTGTTGGAGTCGCCCTTTTCAGAGTGAATTCATCCACTTTTATTCTTGGATCCTTCGGATAACTAAAAATTTTAAATTAAAAGACAGTGGATATTATTGATAGTGATAAAACGAATGATGCAGGAATATCACAAAAAAACATAAACTAATAGTTTCCTACAACATTTATTTCGTTTTACTAACTATTTCATGCCTGGTTCCGTCAGTTCCCAAAAGTGTATTTTATTGCCAATTAATTTACAACAATTTTGTTGCTAAATATTATTATTTTCAGCCTAAAGACTTTTGAAAAGATATTATAGAAAGCCCAGGATGTGGATTATTTGAAATATTTATTAAAATAAAATATCTATAAGAGGTAATGTAGAGGAAGAAATATACAAACAAAATAATTTTAGATATTTTTTAGAAATAATTTTTCATCCTAATAAAAATAAATCCCAACCACATGAAATTCCGTTCAGTTTATTTTTTTTAGGTTTCTTGCGAATAGACATACGTACATACATAAAAACGGGATCATGAAAAATATCGATAACCACAAATATTACTTCACATCCTTAACAAAACAAAAGACTAACGCACGATCTTACGTTAAATACACATCCATTGTGCATCTAGGCCAGCTGATTAATTTATCGATATGTACTAAGCAAGCAATGATATTTGTTCTCAATTCAAAGAATTGTCTTTGCACCTAATTGCGTTTTTTAGTACCGGGAAGAAGTATGCCGGCCTAGTTGTGTTCGCAAGAACCACGCCTCCTTGCCATATCTCTACTGTTTGATATATCTATGTTTTTAGTAAACAGCATACGTTTTTATAACAAGCTGCCAGAAGCGGTAACCGAACTTAGTGAGGGAAAGTTCAAAAATCACATTAAGCGGGTCCTAACCAAAAAAGCATATTATAAGGTTAAGGATTATGTAGAAGACAAGCTTGTTTGGCAATGACTGCTCCTGCACATGTGGCTCCCTGGTAACTTATTCATATTGTGTAATTGTGTCTATTAACTGCTCCATCTTTGTTTCCATATACACATTTTTTTTTTCTTGACACATTGCTTCTGCAATATTTATATTATTAAGACCAAAAAAAAATTTTAATTCAATTATAATTAATTTTGTTAGCACCCCGCAGTGTAACTGTTGTAGTGATTGATGTATTTTTTTTTTTCTCATACTTTTTTAATTTTTTTTTTATATACAATATTTTTTTACAATTCACGTTGTAAAGTAAGAGCACTGTAGACTTAGTAAATCCTATTACGATTCACCTTTTATTTTTTATTATTATGATTATTTTTATTGTGCTTTTAATACAATATTGACTGGTCTACACTGTTCTTACATAATGATATAAGTACTGTAACAACGAATTATTGTAAGAAATCATTTTTTTAAAAGAGTAACCATGGAGTTTCTTGCCGGTTCTTCTCCATAGGAAACGACCAATTTGGAACCGTGCACTAGCTTCTGACGTTTTATAAGTGCCCTTGTAGGCCTATATGAAATAAAAACCTTTTTGATTTTGATTTTGATTTTAGTTTGTATGGAGAACCCTACTTCCACGCGGGCGAAGTCGCTGGCAGAAGGCTAGTAATTATATTATTATAGTAATGGATAAACTCAAAAACAGCATCGATCACAGACATTGATTCAAAAAAACAATATACCCATATAATTACTAATGTATCATTGAGTGATATAGGGATGCGGGCCAACCCGTTACTAAAAGCTAATCTAATAAAAAAAGTAAGTGTTGCAAATAATACATACTGGTATTCATGGACTTATACAGGGTGTCATTGACATCGTACCACAAACGAATACCATGGTGTACATGATTCTGGACCCCCTGGGTGTAATTTTTTGTCTGTCTTTTCTTATATTTTTCTAATGAATTTTTTACGTTTTTGAGATTAAACTGTATAAAAACGTTATTTTAAATTTTTTTAGGAAAAAAATGAATGAATTACATTCCAAATTAAAAATATCCTCGAGTTTGATTAGAATAACGACTTTATTTGCCTCGATGATATTTTTATTATTATTTTTTTCCAAAAATATCACTGGGGTTGGTTAAAATAACGATTTTATACAAAAAATTAAAAAAACACGGCCAAAAAATTTCATCACTATGGGGTCCAGAATCATGTACTGGATCAATGGCATTCGTTTGTGTTACGATGTCAATGACACCCTGTATACAAGTAAATCTAATAAAGGTATCACGACCACCGCGACGCTAATATATTTGGAACGTTAGTGGTGATGCATGCTAAACTATTCCTTTGAAAACTTACAAGAAATCGATAAAAGCTAAAGAAACATATTCTTAGAAAAAACGGTAAAATACTGATTAGAGTGAATAGTCCGTAAACAGGTAAACTGGCGCATGAGTCAGAGAAACGCGATTAGAATGGCATCTGATAGTTGACTTAAAAGTTATGAAGTACTAGCTGTCCCGGCGAATATTGTTCTGCCTTTTAAATTTATTAAAGAAAATTATGGGAAGTGACAATAAAAAAACCGGCTAAGAGCGTCAGATCACGCTCAGTATAGGAATCCGTAGTTTCCCGTCCGTCACAAATTTCATAAATAATTTTTTACACATAAATAAACCTTTCTCGTTTACGGATTTTTGTGCAGTTTCAACTAATAGACAGTTCTATTGATTGGAATCGGTTCAAACAAACGCTAAAGCTCGGCTAAAATTTAAAGCAACATAAACTAAACTATTTTTTTTTCAAAATTTGGTTATAAATTTTATTTTAATGTAGGTAATTATTTTTTTTCTAGTTTGATATGTTGTACTTAATTGTTTTAAATCATCATTAATTTTTTGTTGGGTGCAATTTAACTTGAAATTAACCTTTTGATAACCTTAATTACAGACGCAATTAAAGAACAATAGGTTTACGAGCGCCGGTGCTCGCTTGGGGCTTAATAGTTTTAATTAATTATCTACTATTAAATATTTTAACTATGCAAAAAATGCGTCATACTCATAGACAGCCCATACCATAACGGTGACGCATTGCCTCGGCTTGCGATGTCGCCTACATTATTGCACGATTAGACTTTTTGTTTACCTAGTGACACTGTCTCTTTGGTCAAGCATTGCTGACTCCTTGCTTTTACCTCATTACTAATCTTTTACTTTTCTTTTATCGGCACGAACTGAATCATTATTTAATTTTGTTACACATCAGCACACTTACACAAAGTGTACCTGCTTTTCAACTTCCCGTATTTTTAAGAGTATTTTTGCTCTTCGATATTTGAATGCAAAAGCCGTTTTTATCCTCTAGAGGATAAAGTAATCAATAATTATCAGGCTTTTTTTTAAAGTTCCCACTGCTGGGACACAGGCCTCATCTCTAGGAGAGGGAATGGGACATAATCTAAATAAATGGGGGGACTGGTAATTAGTGACCGATACTTAAACCTATGATTGTAGTCATGATAAGAAAACAACTCTTACTATAGGACCAAACCTGAATCGCATACAATAATTAAAAAAAGTTATACAAAGAACACCAGGGATTCTTACACAACCACCTCTCACCTCTCTTTCAGATCAAAACTCATATTTGCTCGCATACTGAGACCTCCATATCCTGTAACTGTGCCCATATAGAACGCTCCGATAAAATCAAATATCTTGGAGTCACTGTAGACAATTGTCTCACTTGGAAAAATCAGGTTGACTCAGTGGTAGTCCGTGTAAGAAGACTTGTATACGTTTTTAAAAAGCTCAGAGCGATTGCCGACTTCCCATGCCTTATATCCATCTACCTAGCACTCGTCCAATCAGTCCTTATCTACTGCGTTACAGTTTGGGGGGGTACACATAAGACTACCATTTCCGTTTGGAGAGAGCTCAAAGAGCAGTGCTAAAGGTGTTGGCCAAGAAGCCTGCCAGATACCCTACATCGGATCTATTCCAACTCTGTAACGTCCTCACTGTTAGACAGTTATTTATACTCCAAACTATTATAAAGAAGCATGAACTTACTAAGTATGACCCAAAACCCCTTCCTAAGAAGCGACGTCCCGATAATATTTGCAAGACACCTGTCTCCAAATTGGCATTAGTACGACGACACTTCAACTACTGTAGTCCTAAGCTCTACAATAACATAAACCAAATGATGCAAATTTATCCTCTAACAAAAACATTACTTAAGAAAAAAATGTCCGAATTGCTAAAATCCTTCTCTTACGAAGAAACAGAAAAACTTGTGGTAACGTAACACTTAATATCCTGTAACATCTGCATAACTCACATTCACACAATCATACACATACACATACTCTCTTTCTCACACTCACACATATACACACATTCCCCCGGACTCACTCAACACCTGCATGCATACTCTGCACTCACATTTGACATACACACACACACTTTTACACACGCATTTAAGCAGTACCTTTTATTTTATTTTATTTCTAATTTTATATTTTATCTCACTGTAGTTTAATAGTCTGGAACAAAAATGTACTTATTTATTTTGTCTTGGGCGTTGATAGCTGCGCCACAGTTTTAACTTTTGTAGCTATCTTCGTTTCCTATTTGTAAATCTGTATCTAAACCTGTTCTTAATAAACGTTTATTATTTATTTATTTATTTTGTCGCACAGATAGTCGCACAAAACATGCAAATATAGCAAGGAAAAATTCAACTGTGCCAGTTGCTCAAAAAATTTAAAACGATCACAATTCAAAACAACTACAATAATTTTGATACTATGCACAACAAAAATATGAATATCGGTATTATGAAGACAAAAAAATTAGGTTACCGACGGAATAAATACCGAGTAAATTAGGGTAACTTTGACCCTAGGGGTGTAACTTTGGCGTAACTTAATTAATCAATAGTAACACAATAAAAACAGTTTCTCATGTAGTCATGTTTCTTTTTTTTTTTTTTAACTATCACACAACGCCATCTAGCCTCAAGCTAAGCAGAGCTTGTGTTATGAGTACTAGACAACTGATAAACATACTTATGTATTTCTAAATACATACATATTACAGATAAATTACACCCAGACACAGAACAAATGATCGTGCTCATCACTCAGCCATTTGTCCTGGGTGGGAATTGAACCCACGACCTCCCGCATAGCAGTCAGGGTCACTAACTACTAGACTGTCAGACCTGTCTTTTCCATTGGTCCATTCCATCCATCCATTTGTCTGTTCTTGTCCATTGGTTGAGAAGCTTGGCCAAAAGTAACCCTCATTCCAATATAACATTCCTCAGTATAAAACAGAACTAAACTCAGTAGTCAAGTAACCTACAAAATAAATTCTAACAGTAGTCAAAATGACGTAAGACTGACATTAGCACTAAATTGTCTCGCACAAAAACTGTGGGCTGTCGCGATTATAATACGGCAAGTATCAAGACAGGTGGGTCAATGACTTGTGTAGGTTATGTGACGTCACAAGTGTACCGCTAGGTAGGGTAGCGGCGTACTCTACTGCGGCTAGCAGGTTGTACTTTTGGTCAGTCGGAATATTTATCTTACTAATATTTTTAATTCGAAAGTTACGATGTTTGGATATTTGGATGTTTGGATGTTTGTTACTCAATCACGCCAAAACGGTTGGACGGATCTCCATGAAATTTGGCACAGGCGTAGGATACATTCCGGAATAGGACATAGGCTTTTTATCCCGAAAACCCCAATCCCAACCCCAATACCACGCGGGCGAAGCCGCGGGCAAAAGCTAGTTTCTAAATATTTATAGGTATATTAGTAATTTTTTGTTTCTCTTGTAAACGTACTTAGGTTGTGTAACAACTGGAGTAGTCCTGCGCGACTTGTTGTTGACAATTATGTGTTGTTAATTTTTAATTATTGTTTTATATTTACTTTTGTGTTTAAACGATGTAATTGGCATCGGCCGTACTGTTTAAAATTAAATAAAATAAATAGGTAAAGTAGTTAGATTCTTACCTATGAAATAGTCGTTTTATAAAACGGGCTATTTTTAATTTACGTACTGTTATATCTTCGGATTCACTTGGTATATATACTATAAGTGTTTTTTCGCTATCAGAGTTTAAAAATAATGTGTGTGTGCTGGGTTTGAACCCACGACGTGCAGACGTAAAGCCTGTGTGATTTACGAGTCAGGACTGAACTGTAATGGCACGTGTTACATACCTACAAATATGAATGTTATGTATTGTTATTACTTAAACAATTAAATACTTATATTAATTGTAGCTGACACATTCCTTATTGTTAAGTTTATACAATAGACATATTTCCGTTATACGTACTGAAAATATTTTGTTTTCGTTCACTTTTGTTCACGTAAATTTTGTATCCATACTTAAACAATGTAAAGCGTTTAAGGTGGGCCTTCCCGACTCGTCTAACGTCTACGTCGAGCATGGTTTGAAAGCTTGTTCCTTCACCTAAAGCAATCCATTGTGATGTTTGATGTTTGTTTGCAAAAGTTATGTGAAAAAAAAATTATTATTAAAAAAACAAAATACCCGACTGCACACTAAAAAAAGAGTAAAACAAGCCCCACAATACAAATTTACTGAATATAATTTATAAATGTTGATGGAAAGCATCGCAGGCGGGGACCAACAGAGGCTTATTTATAGTCATTTCTGTTGTGCACCATTTAGCAGAATTTTCGTTGGTGGCGGTCAAGGTGGTCCCCGCCTGCGATGCTTTCCATCAACATTTATAAATTATATTCAGTAAATTTGTATTGTGGGGCTTGTTGTACTCTTTTTTTAGTGTGCAGTCGGGTATTTTGTTTTTTTAATAATAATTTTTTTATTTATAACTTTTTAGCTGTTTTTATTTAACGAAAATGTTGTAGATGTAGAAGACTATGTATATGTAAGTACCATTTTAAATTATTTCGACGACATTTGGCTTTAGATTACGAGTACATATTTTTTTAAAGGGAAATTTAGAAAAAATATTATTATGTCTTTATCCCGTGGGACTTTTAGGATAAAATGTATCCTATGACACTCCCGTAATCAAGACAAATCTAACGATACCTCATACATCAAAATCCATCAAGCCCTTTAGGCTACAGGAGGTCACAAAGGAAAAGACATACATACATACTTACATACACTCGAAAAACATTACCCTCCTTCTTTGGCAGTCGGGTAAAAAGGAGAGATAACACCTGAAAGCTCTGTTAGCATTCAGTAATTCAACGATTTACTCGAATGTTTCACAAAACATGTTCCGGGAAATACGTGTTTTTATTAAACTTGTAAGGATTTATGAAAAAAATAAATGTAGAATCTTGATTATATGCGTTAGGCTCCTATAGAAGTACTTTTTTATATTTTTAATAAAGGAGTACATTATGGAAAGTCAAAGTTTACGTAAAATTGCAGATTTTCAGTGGTCTTTACTGGATTACGCTTACAAAAATTTACGTTTTGATTTCTATAGAAGCCTAGATAATATCCACAAAATATCTGTTTATCCAAAATATCTGAAGAAAAATGCACGTTGGGTTGCCGGTGCGTCTATTGTTAATGTATTGTACATGCGGTAACTTGGGCGTTTCATTTATTTTCTTAATAAACTATTGTGCCTCACCATCATCGATTGCATCAGTGCTTAGCATCAGATGGGATCGCAGTCAAGCTTTAGTTTAAGTCAAATAAAAAAAAATCAATGCAAAGTTTGATAAAGAGGCAACGCGAAAAAAAAGAGATAACGCCTGAACGCTCTGTTGCCATTCGGTAGATAAATTTCGTGAGTCATTCGAATATTTTACAAAACTGTTCCAGGAAATGAGTTTTCTTTTTTAAAAAGCGTAACATTCTAGAAAACTTTTCGGTATATTTAGAATCTCATAGAAATGTGCAAGGTTTTTATATTTTATTTGTGAGCGCATTTTTAAGGGTGACAGGTCATGTCAAGTGCAAATGCCTACATTTTTAATTGTTTTAGACATATTTTTTTGTTTCTATAAATTTATTATTCGTTTTAAATCTCAAGATGAGTCCAAAATGTCTTGAGAAAGATGGCAAAATATGAAAGACGCATAATCATACAAAAGCGGTTGTATGGGAATAGTATCACAGGTTGGGCACTCTTAAAAGTATTGCAAAGGTACATAATACATAAATTATGTTCCTTTCAGGTGACAGATTCTAATTGTTACAGTAATACAATAGAAGTATTTTCGTTACAGGTAGTCAACATGTTTTTACGAGCATTTATTTATTATTTTTTAAATTGCAATAAACTAGAGCTTGACTGCGATCCCACCTGATGGTAAGCAGTGATGCAATCGTTGATGGTAAGGCGCACTAGTTTATTTTTTCACTAAGCTTCTGCCAGCGACGTGAGATTCAAAAATCCGTTTGTAAAATCCGTTCTTATCGACAATATAAGGAACCTATTTACTTGTTTTAAATAAGTTGGTGTTATAATTTCTAAGTAGTATCTCGTTTTTATACGTATAGATTGTACACAATATTTTTTTGGTAAAAAAACTATTGTGTAAATAACTCTTCTGGCCCTGAGTGCAGCGATAGGGACTTTTAGTGACTTTTGGTCACTAAAAGTCTCCACAGTATTCTTTGAGTCACCCATTGCCTCCCATTGCTTTCCAGGGCCATGGTAACTCTTTGGAACCACCCCGATACCCTAGTGGTCCCCGGTACTATGTTCTAGTCGTAATTTATGAGTTCCACGTGCGCAAAGTCGCTGGAAAAAGCCGCTAGAAAAAGCTAGTGTTGAATAAATCAACCAAAGAGGATTTAGGTACATTAGCATTTCTATACTGTTTTAATATTAATGGTGATCCATGAAAAGCTCTCTGTTACTCAGGTTATAGGTATTATTGTTTTTCTTTTGTTTATCGCATAACTAGCCACTGTCAACGGCTTCGCCGGCATAAAAGTGGAAAATTTCTCGACTGATTAAACAATCTACCCCATTCCTACGTTGCCAAATATAGCAGGGCCAGAGCCTTCCTTTCAGGCGCGAACCTTCGGCCCCAGTTGGCTTCGACCCTTCTGCAGGTTCCCTACAATTTGCTGACAACTCCTTGAGGCGCGCGGGAACAAAATAAAAAATTAAGTAAAATGAAAAAAAAAGTGATCTCAAACGGTAACAGATTTGTACGTAAGCTGTATCTACACTAATGCCCCATTTGCAATAAATAATGAAAAATAAGCATGTAGTTACCACATAATAATTAATTATCATTAAATCACGTAATGCTCTGACCAAACAATTTTGATCATGTCAGCAATAATATTATTGAGTTTTATTATGATTACAAACTTGTTTAATTTTCTGATAATCAATTCACAATTTTGCTTACAACTTTTAATTTATGAGTTTGTAATTGTTTCAGTAAATGCCTACATTTCACGCATGTAATTACTGATGGGGATAGCAGAGATGTTAATATTTCTCATAAACAAAATGGGTACTTGTATGGTATATGTTTTATTAATAAACTCCGCGATCCCGCCGATATCCGGCCACCTTTGACACTGGCTTGCGGACGGCGAGCAATGGGTAGCTCGCCGTCCACTCGTCTGGTAACAGTCTAGACCGAGCCCAAGTCGTCGACGGTGCGCAACGTTCCCGCGCGCCTCAAGGAGTTGTCAGCAAACTATAGGGGCCCTACAGGGTCGAAGCCTCCCGGAGCTGAGGGTTGGTGCGAAAGCGTTATACCGGGGCTTTGGGAATAAGGCAGGAAAGGTACAGGGTAGGTTGTTTAGTCAGTAAAAGTCTGACACTGTTTCCCGCACCGCCCAAGAGTGGGAATCGTCATTGGATGATTTTTACCTACCATAAAAAAAAAGTAGTAGTTAACCTGGAAAAAATCGTACCGCCTAATATTTTACACTGTTTAAACCTTGTCTGAGCTATAACGAAGACCAAAATCAGAAAAATAAATTCTAGACATAGTTTTACATTTTTTTATTTTGAGTTCTTCACTGTTGTTTTTCAAAAAAAGATTTTAAAAAGGCCACAGCAGTCTTGAGGCTGTTAGCGTCCTTACAAAGTTTGTTAACTGTGTATTTTGAATAAGCACTAAAATTATAGTATGCGTACTATTTATTTTACGACTGATTATATTACGGTACTATAGTAGCGAGCAGTGGCGTAGCTACCTTGGGTGGCACCTGGTGCAGAAGTTGGTGGTGTCACCCCATCGAAAGTAAAAAGCGATAAATTTTATATGATAAAGACATGACCGAATTATACATAGAGCTGAGCTAGTGTTAGTGGACGAATCCCCGAAAAAGATATTTTTGTGCGATTTTTTTTTTTTGTTTTGTACATTGTTCTTAAAATTGTGAGACCGGGTGGGTGTCATCCCAAAAAAGGTGACACCCGGTGCGGTACGCCCCCGCCGCCCCCCCATTTGCTACGCCCCTGGTAGCGAGTAACTATAGTTTGAAATGCAATCATCATCATTCAAATGTAACTGTTAATAATAAAATGAAAAGGAGGTATAAAATTAACATTAATCTTTTTGTGACTTCCCATCATCTGTAGGCTGTGGTTTGCGGTTCTAACTGTACCTATCCTAGGTGGTCGCCTCCTTTATGCGTGGCAGTAATGCTAGTGAAGGAGGAGGCCGTCCGCATAAGGTAAAGGCAAGGGTGCCCTCGCCGTAGCCGTTGCCGTCCGGTCTCCGTAGACGCTGGCTTGTGGACGGCGAGCAATGGGTAGCTCGCCGTCCGTTTGTTTGGTAAAAGACCGAGTCCAAGTCGTCGACGGCGTGCACTGTTCCCGCGGTCGAAGCTTCCTAGAGCCGAGGGTTGGTGCGAATGCGTTACACCGGGGCTCTGGGAATAAGGCTAGGGAGGAACGGGGTTGGTTGTTTAGTCAGTAAGAGTCTGTTTTTAACTCGTCATTGGATGATTTTTACCTTAAAAAAAACCTATCCTATTTAACAAAACAAAGAATGAAGCCATTGTTTCTGTGAAGTTTTTTTTATGATAGTTAAAAATCATCCAAATACAAATCCTGTCCTTGGGCGGAGCGGCAAACAGTGTCAGACTCTTACTGACTAAACAACCTACCTCGTTCCTTCCTTGCCTTAGTCCCAGAGCCCTTGTGTTAAGCTTTCGCATAAACCCTTGGCCCCAGGAGGCTTCGACCCTGTAGGGCCCCTACATTCTGTGAAGTCTGGGCCCATTTTCCGATAGCTTTGTGGATAGGTATTTTTGACCTGAATAAAACTTTTTATGAAACCAAGTTCTAAATCTCAGTCCGTTTAGAGTACTTTAGATTTATTCTCAGATTCTCACATCGAAGAAATGGAAAAAATTGCCTGCTGTGGTCTTCCCATCCGATTATAATTTGGATGTCTTCAAGGCTAGAGTTAGCTTTTAATAAACTAATGCGCCTCACCATCAACGATTGCATCACTGCTTACCATCAGGTGGGATCGCAGTCAAGCATTAGTTTATAGCAAAAAAAGTATGTCTTTTTTATGGTAGACTAAAATCATCATCAATGACAACTTCCGTCCTTGGGTTGAACGGGAGACAGTGTCAGACTTTTACTGACTAAAAACCCGATTTCTTTATTGCCTTCGTATTAAGGCCTTTGTGTTCGCTTTCGCATTAGCCATGGCAGATTTTAGCCGTAGAATAATCAAAATAAATAAAATAAATATTAGTCGCTTTAATTGCTAGATTATTAATTGCTAGCCTATGTATAGTATACATAGGCTAAATAAACTAATGTTTTCAATGAAAAATTATCGAATGATTTGTCATTCCCCCCTCGTCTCGCTCTTGGGTGGAGCGAAAGACATTGTCAGACTTCTACTGACTATACGACCCACCGTTCTTTCTGCCTTAGTTCCAGAGCCCAGGTGTTCCGCTTCCGCATCAACCCTTGGTCCCATATGATATGTTGAATATTTTATCTACACTATCTATCTATACTTATAATAAAGAGGTAAAGTTTGTTTTTTTTATTTTTTTGTTTGTAGGAGGTAATCTCTGGAACTAATGATTCGATTGGAAAAATTGAAGCTATAATAGAAAGCTGCTTTACTCCTGAGTGACATAGGCTATAAATTATTTATATAACATGGATATTAACCGAGCTATCACAATTTTTGTCTCACAAATTTTCGCGGGCTTCTGCTAGTATTATATATTATCTTAAAGTGTTCTTCAAAGAAATAAGCTATAAGCTAGTTTATTTAAGCTGAAATTTTTAGTTAGGGGCGTAACTTCCGCCGAACCTGTCTTTTCAATGATACGGGGCCTCCGCTTAATTTACCAGGTCAGCTAGTATGTATATAAAAATGAATAGCTGTTCGTTAGTCACGCTAAAACTCGAGAACCGCTAGACCGATTTGGCTAATTTTGGTCTTGGAATATTCGTCATAGTCCAGGGAAGATTTAAACGGTGAATAAAGTATCTATAAAGCGAGAACACCGTTGACGGGACAGCTAAAGTATTCTAATATATAATAAAAATCAATCTCAGTGTTTGTTATCGAACTTCTCTGAAGCGGCTTATCCAATCTTTAGATATGTATAATAAAAAGATCGTAATCTATTTTTTAACCTCCTACCTCCACTTCCCATTTTTTTTAATTTATAAGGCTGAAACGTTCTTGTAGTTTTCAATAAAAAAAAAACAGTATTTCTAGGTATGTTTAATAAGGTCTGATATAAAAAATAAACAATTTCCTTAAAAAATATACAGCTATAGTCACAGCACTATATTTTCAAAAAGTACTGCTTTCCTTTTAATGAAATGAGCGACTTAGAATTATATATATAAAAAAAAAAACAAACGTGTTGGCAGTCATTTACAAAAAAGTCTTAATTAATATTTTTTAGTAAACAGTTACGTGGCGTTAAAAACTGGGACACTAAAATAAAAATAGATTTTTTATGAATATATATTAAACTCACCTTTATTAAAATATCCTAGTATTATCAGGCATCCACCTCACAGAAATCACGGTACGTGTAATAATTATAAATAATTAATTATCTTTTTATCAGTTAAGATCGGTATCCACGATTTCTCACTGAAATATAACAGTCCATATCTTTTTACCGGTAACTATAAAACACGTATTCATTCAATCAGAATGTTGCTACACGCAAAAATAAAAAGATTTTTTATTACACTATAAAAAAAATAATTCGAATTCAAATATGTACCACGATCGGCGTGCGAGCATCGACTCCACGGTATTTTTTGGTCCAACTCGAGACCACATCGCTGTCCCTTTCTCTTGTATACATCCATCTCTTTCACTCGCACCGAGTGCATTCGTCCTTGACTCTGAACTCCAGTACCATAAGAAAGATGTACCGTTTCTATTTCTTGTCTCTGTCGGTGTTATGGGAAGTTGTGTGTGTGAGAAAGAAATGGAGATATAATTACCAGTTAGGTGTGAAATCTGGCTGTCATTGACCGCGAAGGATCAAAATAAGAAAACATTTTAGGACTGTTATGTTGTACAGTTATTTCAGGTCCTCTGACCTTTTTGATGACGTTGTGGTTTTTTCTGTGACATTATGGTAAATGAAGGTTTGTTGCGATTGCGACTGTACAAGTGTAATTTTGTTGATTCAGAAATGATTTTTGTAGTGAGTTGACTGGTGATATCGGTAGATATGATTTGTTTTACGTAGATCTAAAAGTCTTAGCTTTAAATATTACCTTTACATTTTTTTTTCAATTGCTATTAATTACTGCTTGACTGCGATTCCACCTGATGGTAAGCAGTGATGCAATCGTTGATGGTGAGGCACACTAGTTTATTAAGAGTATTCACTCTAGCCTTGAAGACACCTAAATTATAATCGGACGGAAAGACTGCAGCTGGTAAACTGTTCCAGTCCCTCGATGTACGCGGTATAGACGACGAGGCAAAACGTAAATGTCTCGACAACATTTTTTGAAATATGTACAAAAAAAAAACATTACAGATATATAATAAATATTCTGTCATTGCCCATTTAAGGTCGCCCACCATGATGGTTGATTTTGTGTAACGGGGATTATAATAGATTTTCAGTCGATATATATTTTTTTTACCGTTGTTAGGTTCACACTTGGCCACTATCTTACCTGACGGAAAGCGATGGAATTGAAATATGAAGCACAATTGCCTGGAAATAATCTATTCATTTGATCATTAATGCTAGCAAAGGCAACGCTCGCGTCCCAGACGCTGCCGGGATTCCGACCCCGATTTTCAGCCACCGTAGGTGCGAGCTTGCGGACGGCAAGCAATAGGCAGCTCGCCGTTCGGTCTTCTGGTAACCGTCTAAACTAAGTCCAGCTGCCGACGGCGCGCACTATTCCCGCGCGTCTCAAGGAGTTGTCTGCAACCGTAAGGAGCCTGTCGAAGCCAACTAGGGTTAATGTTTCATGTCTGAAAAGAAGGATCTGGCCAGCTCTGGCTCTAGTATGTATGGCAACGTAGGAATAGGCTGTTTAGTCAGTATGAGTCTGAAATTGTTACCCGCTCTGCCCAAGGGCGGGCTTCGTCATTGGATGATTTGATGCCTTAACCACTCGCCTACCACTGCTCTCAATTGGGGCCTTTACCACTCGGCCACTACTGCTCTTATACAATCATTACATAGTATAAAACAAAGTCGCTTTGCGTCTGTCCCTATGTATGCTTAAATCTTTAAAAATACGCAACGGATTTTGATGGGGTTGCTTTTAATAGATAGAGTGATTTAAGAGGAAGGTTTATATCCCGCCCCAGCTTCGCACGGGTACTGATATTGAATATATTATGGATGTATTATACACATAAACCTTCCTCTTGAATCATTCTATCTATTGAAAAAAACCGCAACAAAATCAATTGCGTACCTACTTATACAGATCTAAACATACATAGGGACTAAGTAACTTTGTTTTATACTATGTAATGATGATTATCACCATTGCACCCATGCAAAGCTGGGGCCTGTTGCTAGTCTATAATATAAAAATGAATCGCAAAATGTGTTGGTAAGCTCAAAACTCGAGAATGGCTTAACCGATTTCGATAATTCTTTTTTTGTTGTGTTTGTTATTATTAGGAGAAGGTTCTTATGAAAAAAAAAATAGGGTACAGAAGGGTAGACTAGGGTTGAGCAGGGTAGAGTAAGGTAGACTGGAGTAAAGTAAAATAAACTGTTGCCGGGAGCGAGGCCGCGGGCAAAAACTAGTTATTTATAAATTACACCCAGACACAGAACAAATAATCGTGCTCATCACACAAACATTTGTCCTAGGTGGGAATCGAACCCACGACTTCCGGCATAGCAGTCACCACTAACTACTAGACTGACAAGCCAGTTATATCACCATGTACCGGTGGCGCATCGTCGCACCGTGCATAAGGTGGTTCGATGATGAAACGGGTTTGATTAAAACCCGTTCCATCATTGAAATCAGACTGTTCAATTTTGATGCACACTCCCCGAAATGCAACCGGTAGAAAACCGACAGGCAAACTTGGCGTAGATGAAAATGACCATTAAAAATATCTATGTAAAGTACGCGGCAAACAAGTTGAACCAAATAGCTGACGATAATGTTCCCACGGCTGAGACTCAGGTCTCCTCTATAAGAGAGGGAATTGGCCGTAATCCATCTCGCGCCCAGTGTGGTTTGGTGAAGGTCACATATCTTCGAATTTTTGGCTCTAGGACATGATATCTATGAGGACATACCTGTTTCCTCACGATGTTTTCTTTCATCGTTTTGAGAGCAGCGATGATAAAATAAATTACACAAAGTAATGCGCCTGGCAGTGGCGTAGCTAGTCCCACAGGGGCCCCGTATCAAAAGTCCTTCGGGGGCCCCGTATAAAAAAAACGTATTTTTATTACAGATGCTTGAATGAGACGGTTGTGGTTAACATGTTGCGAATTTTTGCCTAGGTCGGGGCCCCTGTACCACGGGGGCCCAGTATAATTGATATGGCAGATACGGCGGTAGCTACGCCCCTGGCGCCTGGCTGGGTTTAGAACCCGTAATATACAATTTGTAAGTCGAGGACGTTACTATTCGGCCACGAGCGTAGGTACATACATATCTTTGTCCAAATTCATCTTACTCGGTATACTTAGCTAATATTAAATCATTCCCAACGTTGATTGATCGATTTCATTATTACCTAGGTATATGGCATCCGGCGGCGTATTCGCATTGAAGTGCAATACCTCTGTCGGCGTACCACAGGGGAGCTTTCTGTCTCCTCTTCTTTTCCCTATTTTAAAAAAACAACATTTTTAATGAACTTGTTACATCCAATCCTCTTTACGATGGTACTTTAAACTAGAAGAACATACATAATAATACATTTTTTCTTGCTATTTTTTTTTAAACGTTATATAAATCCAGCTCTTAGACTAAACCTTTAAAAAATCTCATTACGTAGACATATATCTTCGACACTAAGACCAGACAAAATCTGTTACTTAGCGATTAATTACGACTAATTAGCAATTAAATTTGGACGAAAAAAGATTCTAGTTAGGTAGCCTTAGTTTTTGAGATAAGCAGACTAATGTTTGGAATTCGGGGCAATTTTCTCAAAATCTAAAAATCTCTAACCTAGAAACATTTGTAACTTTTGAACCCGTGACCGACAAATTCTGATATTTGGAGGCTGATTCTGGTTATTTAGCAACCAATTAATGTGGAAGAAAATAGAACTAGCAAAGCTCCGTAGGGACTCTGCAAAAGGGTTGAAGTCTACTGGGGCCCAGGTACTCTTTCTGAAAGGAAGGCTTGGCCCCAGTGCGAAAGGCAAAGAAGAAACGGTTTTTATTCAGTAAGAGTCTGACATTGTTTCCTGCTCCACCCAAGAGTGCTATTCGTCATTGAATGATTTTTGCCCGCCATAAAAAAAACCTAGCGAAACTCTAATTTGTTGCTTAGGTGCTCTAGTTTTTGAGATATAGGTAAAACTGGTCAAGCCGAGGAGACAATCTCTATAAGCTCTTATAACTTTTGAATCACCGACCGACAAAAAAAATTGAATTCTTGACCTCTATTGTTTTTCTTTTTTTTACAACCCTATTGTTTATTGATACCCTATTGTCTTTCTATTATGTCTCTAATTCATCGTCATCAGCCTTTTAATGTTCCCACTGCTGGGACACAGGCCTCCTCTCTAGGAGAGGGAAATGGGCAACAATCCACCACGCGGGCCCTGTGCGGATTGGTGGATGTCACATGTCTTCGAATTTTTGGTTCTAGGACATGCCGGTTTCCTCACGATGTTTTCCTTCACCGTTTTGAGAGCAGTGGAGATGAAATAAATTACACAAAGTAATGCGCCTGGCTGTTTGAACCCGCGACCTACAACTCGTAAGTCGGGGCCGTTACCACTCGGCCACCACTGCTCCAAACGTCTCTAATTACGGTATTCAAAAGGTTAAATACAATTTTTTTTTTATCAAAATTTAAATTGGTTGTTGTGGTCAAGCCAGTGCTTAGGATTAACCAGACAAAATTTTATCAATATTTTAGTGTACAATAAAGTTTATTCTATTCTAATCCAAATCCGTTCAGCTGTTATGACGTGACAACAACAAACATCATCATCATCATCAGCCTTTCAATGTTCCCACTGCTGGGTCACAGGCCTCCTCTCTAGGAGAGGGAATGGGCCATAATCCACCAAGCGGGCCCAGTGCGGATTGGTGGATGTCACATGTCTTCGAATTTTTGGTTCTAGGACATGCCGGTTTCCTCACGATGTTTTCCTTCACCGTTTTGAGAGCAGTGGTGATGAAATAAATTACACAAAGTAATGCGCCTGGCTGGGTTCGAACCCGCGACCTACAACTCGTAAGTCGGGGCCGTTACCACTCGGCCACCACTGCTCTGTGCAACAACAAACATACAACCTTTAATTTGTATAATAGTGTGATTAGAAAACGACAATACATTTAACACCACGCTTTTCAAGCCTTCTTCATCATCATCATCATCATCATTACAGCCCAAATACGTCCACTATTAGATATAGGCCTCCCCCAAATATCACCATAATGAACGGTCTTGTACGTCTCGCATCCCTCGGAATCCCGCAACCTATTTTTTACGCTGTTTCAGAACTTTTAGCCCTTTTTTTTTTTTTTTTTTTTTTTTTATGGTAGGTAAAAATCAGCCAATGACGAGTCCCGCACTTGGGCGGAGCGGAAAATAAGTGTCAGACTCTTACTGACTAAACAACCTACCCCGTTCCTACATCGCCATACATACCAGGGCCAGAGCCTTCCTTTTCAGACACAAACCCGTGGCCCTGATTGGCTTCGACCCTTCTGCTCCCCTACGGTTGCTGACAACTCCTTGAGGCGCGCGGGAACAGTGCGCGCCGTCGACGACTGAGCTTGGTCCGGACGATTACCAGACGACCGGATGGCGAGCTACCCAATGCTCACCGTCCGCAAGCCCGCGCCTACGGTGGCCGGAAGTCAGGATCGGAATCGCGGCGGCGTCTGGGGCGCAAACGCCGTTGCCTTATGCGGTCCGCCTCCTCATTTGCTAGCATTACTGCTTCGCAGAAGGAGGCGACCGCCTGCCACTCCTCCTCACTCCGAACCATGGCTTCTACCAAGGCCCGGCGCGAGAGATCGCCGCCACCGATCGCTCCCACGAGGACACAGCGATGCTCTGCCCAAGCGGGGCACACCTCAACCGTGTGCTCCACCGTGTCCTCCGGGCGGTCCACACAGTGGCGACACCCGGGCGTCTCTTCCGCACGAATCCGATGCAGGTACCTCCCGAACTTACCATGTCCGGTGAGGACCTGCGTCATGCGGAAAGTGAGAACGCCGTGAGTTCTTTCCAGCCACGCCTCAAGGAGGGGCATTACCGCCATAATTATGGCGTGCCCAGCACTGGGTTGTGATAGCCGCTGACGCCATTTCGCCATCACGAGATCCCGCCGGAGCTCTTTCCGCCACGCCTTGACATGCTCAGGCAGCGGACTTTCGCCCCGGCGTTGCACTTCCATGCGCAGATCGTGCATGCGTGCAAGGATTGTTGCCTCCAGATCCCATGGTGGCAGGCCAGCAAGGAGACTCGCCGCTTCACGGGAAATCGTACGGTACCCCCGGATCACCCGTATAGCCATGACCCTCTGGCACGCGTTCAGTTGGGCCCTCGGCTGCTGCTGCAGCGTCGGCGCCCACACCGGCGCCCCGTAAAGGGCCATGGACCGAACGAACTTTTAGCCCTGCCCATTGCCACTTTAGTTTGGCGATTCTTTGTAGCTTTCTTTCAAGCATATATCTTTCGCAGCATATGCTGAAATAGAGCCTTTATGGCCTTGCATATGTCTTTCTTACTTTTTTAGAATGAATGGGCTGTAATCCACTACGCGGACCCAGTGCGGGTTGGTCAAGCGTTGCTAAAAAAACGGAAGCAAAGAAATCACTTCGACGGCTCTGAAATATCATTCACAAAACATACAAGAGTCTTATCGGCAAGTTTACCGTAAACATACGATTGTTCAAGTTATGGATAAGTAAACAAATCAAAACATTTGGAAGTCAGTGTATTTAGAAATACAAACTCACGCACTCGTTCACTCTAAAATGAACTTGTGCATAGTTTCATTCCAGGCTGTATTGTTAGCTGTTTTAGCAGTACAATGTAACAATATTTATGAGGTATGTGAAATTTTATCTTTTCTAAACCCTGTAAGGCCCAACGACCTAATTTAAGTCCAAAATATTTACGTTCCAACCCAAGATACTTTTTGAATTGATAAATATACAGTCTAATGACCTTTCTTTATGGTTGGTAAAAATCATCCAATGATGAATCCCGCCCTTGGGCTACGCGAGAAACAAAGTCAGATTCTTACTGACTAAACAACATACCCCGTTTCTTCTTTGCCTTGATTCCAGAGCTCTGATATTACGCTTTCGCATCAGCCCTTGGCTCCAAGAGGCTTCGACACAGCCTAGTGACCTAAAACTATGAAATGGTTTAAACAATTTAAAAAAGATATGAATAAATTTGAGATATTCAATATATTTTTTTGGATGAAATTGTTAACTTTCGGTTTTGAAAATACAGTTTAAAAGCATTTAGCCAAAATCATTATCTTTGGACACTTTTTTACTTACGAGTTTGTAGGTCGCGGGTTCAAAACCAGCCAGGCGCATTACTTTGTGTAATTTATTTCATCACCACTGCTCTCAAAATGGTGAAGGAAAACATCGTGAGGAAACCGGCATGTTCTAGAACCAAAAATTCGAAGACATGTGACATCCACCAACCCGCACTGGGCCCGCGTGGTGGATCATGGCCCATTCCCTCTCCTAGAGAGGAGGCCTGTGTCCCAGCAGTGGAAACATTAAAAGGCTGATGATGATGATGATGATGACTTTTTTACTACACTAATTTTGGGTCCAACAATTTTTAGTAATATTTATCTATATTTAGGTTAGGCTGTACGAAGTTAATACAGGTCTGGGTTATCGAGCTAAGACACGCGTTGGCATAGTCCACCTGGAAGGCTATAGATAGATTCCATACCCAGGTTGGGTAAAGAAAATCTCTATAGTAGAGGGTTCTGAAACGGTTTTGATATTTAGTGTTTGTGAAGCGTGTCTCCGTAGACCATGCCCCTCCTTCCTTTCCACCTTCCATCTTTTGTCTTATGCTCTTTTAAAATGTTCACGTAGGGATGTAATGACAGCGATAGCGAATGACATTGCCGTGGCCGAATACTGAGCCAGACAAAGAATTTAACATGAAAATAATAAAGAAAATATTTTTGCCATCACCAAGCTAAGAAGAAGAAGAAACACTATTCACATAATTTGAAAGATACTCAATGATTCGATCTACTAACTAAAGTATATGATAAGAATCCGGGCACTGACCTATCTTTGTGTTTTTTTGCAGGTAGACGCTGAAAAATTTCCCAGGTACCCGAATGAACATTGGTTAAATAGTGTAGAAAAAAGGATTGAAATTATTCAGGTAATTTGTACTCAGTAATTCAAATTGACAGAAAGAGAGTATTATAATAATAAAAATGACAGCCAAAAATTTTTAATAGAACATTTTCATGAGATAAAAACAGAGTTATTTTTGATTTCCTAAAAGTTGAAAAGAAACCAACTACGAATTATTTTAAGTAAAGTAAAAAAGTAAATGACAAAATAGAATATGAAAACTATGTATTACACATTGTGAGACATTGTGAGATCTAAGCGTTTATAAACAAATGGTATAGTTTAATCTGAACACCACCATTCTGATACTCCCGTTTTCTTAAGTGTCTTACCGTAAGTTCTAGCTTTGCAAAGACTAATGATGACATATTTTTTTAAATATGCATATTAATAAAACATAAATACAATAAATTAAAAAGCCTATGGTATCAAAATGTTTGTCTTCTTTATAAACCTCATACGTGAGGCCATTGGAAATAGTTCATTGTAATAAAAGGTCAGTTAGTAGAAAATACAATGAAAGTCTTGAAATTGATGATTCTATAAAAAAAATAAGTCAAAGAAAAAAATATTTATAAATCGCATACGGTGTCAGTGGTATGATTGGTGAGGATAAAATTATCAATAGTCGCGACTGATACCACATTAACCAATAATAATAGAAGATCAGAATAAATGAAATGAAAAACGAGTAGATTGACTATACTTCTAATAATAAAAAATGCAGCAAATATTAATTTGGGTAAAAGTATATACGATACATAAAAATGAGCTTACATTATTTGCCCAAATAATAAGCAAATCAACTGATGTAATCGAATAAACTAATAATAATGTCTCTTTTTTCAGAATGAAGCAGACCCTGAGGCAGAAGTTGTGATGGAAAAACAAGAAATCCCAAAAAGAAAGAAAAAAATAATTAAAAGGCATAAGAAGAAAATAAGGTCAAAACATGAAAAACACGAACATATATTACATGAACATATACCACACGAAAAACATGAACTGCAGGAGCATTTACTACGAGAACAAGATCAACAGGAGCATATACCAAATGAACAAAAGATAGAAAAAATAGTAGAAGCAAGTGTTGAACAAGATAAAGTCGATTATGCACAAACTACACAAACTGCACAAAAAGTATTAAGAAACTATCATAAAAAACGAGGAAAGGTACAGGACAATCCGAGAAAGTTTTTCAAGGTAGACCAGAGAGAATCAAATAGTTCAGAGTCAGAAGAAGTGAAAAGAAGAAAGCCTGTTGATATAATTGTACATATTAAAATGAATGAATAACTTTATTATATATTTTTTAACTACGTTTTTTTATTATTTTGTTGGCGGCTAAGGCTTCAAACAGATACTAATTCAATGAGTATCCTTGATCTGGTTTTGAGTTTCACCGGTGCAGCGATAACTATGACGACATATAGAAATTTAAAATCCCGCATCGGATTTGGTACTGATAGACTGGAGCATTCATTTGTAATGAGTATTCTTGCGAATTTCTAATATTACATTACAGAAAAATAACAAGAGCGTTTTAGCAAGCATTCTATTATTTTGACGTAGGATAGTAGTTCTTCGATTTTTTTGCGTTCACCAGAGTGCTCATGAAAATGTCTGCAGCAATGTTTGGCTCTAAGCTTGGCTTGACTCGTTGTTCAATTCGATCAATTTAAAAACAGCGAATGCTCAATATTCTATTACAAATGAATGCTTAGGTCTATCAGCACAGATTTCTCAAACAGTTTTCTGCTCGGTTAGAACACTTACAACAGCTTGAAATCAACTATCGATCGTCGGAGAATTGTTCCTTTTTAACGGAGGTTTTCGGAATTTTACATTGCTTGCATTGCATATTAAAAACAGGATATTATATCCTGGTTTTTTAGACCATTGTCTACCTTCTGCCAAATATCATCTAAATTTCATGGAACCGGTGAGACATTTTTGATTAACAGTTGGTTCTGTCCTTATTGCGCCTGAGTTAAAAACATAGCAATCATTTACATTACAGCAATAAAACTAAGGTGAATACAATCAAACCTGAGTAGTCTTGCCTTGCAAAAAATAAAAGGGTCATTTTGACATTATTCAAATTGCATAATATATAATAAGTGCTAAAATAATATGCGCAATATTCTATTATGTTATTTATTTTAACACAAAAAAATGCATTTTAAAAATTCAGTGTAATTAGTTATTATTTATTTTCAATTTCGTTTCAAGTTATGTTCTAGGGTCTTTTTCAAATTAAACAGGCCTTTAATTTTTTGACAACTGTATAAATCGATTTTAGTGTTATATATTTTAAGTTTATTTTTAAGTGGCCATTATTTTGTACCAAGAATTTGAACTTTGTTATTAATAACATAAAGTTTGTTATTCCAAAATCCAATATTTTTTTTTACACAACTTGTGGTTTCATTTACCATGTCACATAACAATACCTGTCCCTAATAAGAGATGTTACTGCCGTCGTGAATAGCCTATGAAAAAAAAGATGTAGCACGTCCCGCAAATTTTTTTAACTATTTTATGAGAACTGTGGTGGCGAAATGGTCACTGGTTCAATTCTAGCCAGGCGCATTACTTTGTCTCATTTATTTCATCACCTCTGCTGTCAAAACTGTGAAGGAAAACATCCTGAGAAAACCGGTATGTTCTAGATCCAAAACTTCGAAGACACGCGACATTCACCAACCTGCGCAGGGCCTGAGTGCCAGCAGTAGGAACATTAAAAAGGCATAAGAAGTTAATATTTTATGATGATAATTACCGTTTTGCTCAAAATCGCGAAAACCCCTGCTTTTGTGACCTTCGACCCCGGGTCATGTTTTTTCAGGTGTTTGATCGATGAGGACTTTTTAAGTTACCCATAATATATTGGTGTTTTTAACAATACTACCAAATAGCCTGGTGCAAATTTTTGTAATTTTATTCATATTTTTAGTCAAATTTTGACTTGACTATAACATATAAATATTACCAATAAGTTTTTAAATGTGTTGGGATACCATTGTCGTCCTCGTAAATGTCAATAAAAATATTTACTCACAAAACATACTTCAATTTGTTTTAATTAAGCAATTTATTTAAACACACTTTACACTTTTATTTCATGAAGTTACTTAATTTGTCCAAAATGTTAATTTATGCATGCGCAAGTCACAAGATAATTTTTAAATATAATATGGTATAGATTCGTAATTTTTTCAGATTGTTGACATTATTGCCTAAAAAGTTATTTGACATTTTGCTCGTGTACGAGTATATCATAGAAGTGTGAGTAGTCATTCTAGAGCTGTGAGATTAAATTATATGTATATAATAACTTTCATGCAAATCTCATTCAAATAAATAAATTCTAATCTGCAATAATGCAGTTTTAATATTTTGTACAGTAAATGAGTGATAATTAACGACGATGTTTAAAAAAATAATCGCATACTTTTAAGGCCTACTTAAATGTTTCTATTTAAATGTTCCTGGTGTGGGAAGATACCTACCTACTGCTAAAGGCAAAATAATATAAATAAGTATATTAAAAGATGTAGAACTGCTGTATAACTGTAAATGTCTGAAATCTAACTGCTAGAAAAGTCTACAATCATTCATTTCGGCGGCCATTTATCCAAAATAGTTGCACATACATCAGTAAATAAATTATCATACCTACATTACACAGATATATTATTTTACAATTTCGCAAAAATTAAATGGTTTGTTCAAAATTTTGCTAATACCCTATTGTGTATATGTTTATATCGCAATTCTGGAGGTCCTAAAAAGTCAAAGAGAATTATAGAAAGCCAAGTACATTATTATTTATTAAATAAATTATAACATCCCAACACCCATAGTAATAATATCATTGTTCACTTAATCTACGTTGTTTTAGCCGTCGACGTCGATGTTGTCACTTTCGGTTTCTTTTTACCTATCTTTGTTTTTTTCTTGTTCGCATTTTTCCTCTTTTCTTTTTCCCTCTGTAGCTTCATTCGTTCATTTCTTTGCAGTTCTTTGTTCAAATTCCTTATCAGCCGCGGTATTGGGCTGTTCTTATTGTAGCTACCTCGAAAATATTGATGTTTTATTTCGTCTATGAGGTGATCGAGAACACTTTCTGTTACCGCTTTAACATGGCGAGCGAACTGGAAAAGATGGAAGACATTACATTAATACTTCAGGCTATAACTTAACTCACTGCAGGGTAAAGTCTTAACACAGAAGGCACGAGCATTAATTTTTTTTCCTAAAGTTGTCCGAGGAAGCGAGGTAGTGCTTGGGAGAAAAATCCATCAATGGTTATTATGCCTTCCTAGTTAGGCTTAAACTCTGCCTCTGAAAAAAGGCTAGTAAAGCTTTTACATTAAAAAAGTGAAGGCTAGAAATGTATGCAAATTATATGTACTCCTCAGCTGTACACATATAGACAGTGTTCCCAAAACGGTTTATGCGAATAGGTGGGATATTCATCATGTACCGGTGGCCCAGCACCGTACGTCTCGTGGTCCGATGATAGAAAATTTAATTTAAATAATTATACTATACCCTGTCGTTTTTCAAAATATCCTGATTGTTGAATATATTCATAAAACCTTTGAGTTCCTTGTCTTTAGATTCCAATGTCTGCAAAGAAATAAAATTGTTAGTATACAGAATGACAAAAAAAACCGACCAAGTGCGTGTCGTATAATTGTGTCACGCTCAATTTAGGGTCCCGTTTTGCAGACGTCGCGGTCAATTTTCAACTTCAAATATTGTTTTATAACCGCAAATTAAATTTTGTAATGCGATATAAATTTTAATGTTTTTACGCTTTTTACTTGTGTTGTAAGATCTTGCTGGACATAAGAAAATACATTAAGTACCCCTGGTTGTACTTTGCAAAAAAGGTATTTTCCGTAGGTACTTTAAAACTCCCTCACTAACATTATTAATGACTGGGAATATTTCTAGTTTGGAGGTGTGTGGAACAGAGAGTAAAGTCCCGCTAATCTTGATTAAAAAGGGAGGATTTTCAGAAGTTTAGACCAGATAGGTCTTGTCTAGTAGGCAACTGTTTGATAGTTGATTTCGATTTTAAACTGACAAAAAGAAAATGTTATATTAAAACCTATTTACAAAATAAATATCATTTATCGGTCTCATGAGTTCAAATCGCGCGGAGAATTTTAATTGTTCGATTCAGGATTTCGTACTTTTTTGGTAGTTTTCATGTGGTGCCACAGATGTTGCTATATGTTCATTTCTTTAAAAGAGTTGAATAACGTTTCTTTTCTCCGAGTATTCAATTTAGCTTAATTTTTTTTTTACCACTTGACATTTTGACAATTCAATCATTTCATCATTTTTGATTTCAGTACTGACAAGTAAATACTTATTTCATATCCCCTTTGAAACAAAATATCCTAACAATGTAAATTGCTGTATTGATAAACCCAGGATCTTTAAGTCACTTACTTGTTTTATATGCAATTCCTTGGCAAACACAGAAACGAATAAACTTAAACAAATTACAAATTGCGTGGGCCCCGCCATATTGGCGGTCTTACATAGAATGGCCGGCGATCAGTTCTTTTCATTTGTGTTCCATTGCTCAGCTTTGATTTAACCTTATTGGATGTTAGAGGTTGTTGCCAAAAAGTATACAACTGTTTCTTTTTTACCGAAAACATGCAACCTTTTTGCATTGTTCTGATTTTCTACGTTTTGGGACAGTGAACTTTTTATTTTCTTGTTTTTCTTTTCGTATGAAGCGGTGTGTGTATTCAGCCAGTGTCAAGTTTAGCATTAAGATTTTAAAAAGAAAAATAAAACATAGATCGAATCACCTTTCTTAACTCTTCACAAATCAGCCGCCAAGACTTCGACTGCCAGTCACGGTAGACGCGGGCTTGTGGACGTCGAGCAATGGGTACCTCGCCGTCTGGCATTTTCGCCCTAGGTGGCTAGCCCTAGTCGTCGATAGCAAGTATTGACGTGCTCCTCAAAGAAACGTCAGCCAACCGTAGGGGCCCTAGCAGAGACGATGCCATCTAGGACAAAATTTGTAAAAAAATACATTACAATTTAATTTAAAATAGAAAATTTGTTTTATTAATACCGTAAAATGGGGTGAATAGACACAAATGGGGGTGAATAGAAACAACAATTTGGATTTTTTTTCATGTTACAAATTTAAACATTTTTTTGGAGCATTTAAATGTTTTTTATAAATTCAATATTGAAAATATGAAATCCTATTAATAATCCTAATAAAAATTTAGTTTAATTTAGCCCGGTATTTTTTTTTAAGTTTCCCCGCACTAGGAATGACTCCTCTACTATGGGTGCGTTCACAAACATGAAAATTACGAAACACGAATATGTTGCAAAAAAGTGATGCCGTAGTTACCATTCGTATTTTATAGTGAGAGTATCATAAATCATAAGTTAATAACTACCTAGAAAAAAAAAAACATAAAAATAAATATGAAATCACAGGTAAAGTTAAATAAAATGGTACAGCACTTTTTATTTGTTACATATACTCATACATACAGCTGGAACTCAATGTGTTAGATGTAGACAAAAATAAATAGGTAACAAGATAATTAAATTACAAAAATAATAAATTAAAAGAAATTAGTAAAAACAATACAATAAGGCATCGATATAACACTATTTTTTATTATTATAATTCAATTTATTTACATTGCAAACATATTAAATACATTATTAATATTTTCTTAGAAAACATATTTAAAAAATATATATATGTCGGAGACGGCTTCGATTTTTTGACAACAAGACAAGGCACGCCATCTAGTGGCAACTAGAAGAACTAAATAAAGATGGCGCGCTTGACAGAGTCGGTGACGTTTCCGCTTTGCTGCGAGCTTGCGGAGGAGGGAACCCGCCCGGGGAGCGGACGGACACTCTCAGCCAAGCCGTCGCAGAGTCAAGACGTTCTGAAACTGTCTGTTTTGTTGTAATTTGTAAAGTGATAACAGTGCACTGTACCGAAATGTATTGAGAAGTAAACCGATTCAACTCCTACCCGTTGTTATTCATTGCACGATACCCACATACGCCCACATGATAGATCTGATAGACCAGAGCTCGAATACCATCCTGGACACGAGCTGACATCAGAATTGGGATTCAATCGTGCAAATGAATCGACAAGCTGTGTGAGCAATAATTACGCAACACTGAAGAAAATGGCGAGAACAAAGACAGTTGGCGGTTATTATTCAAAAATTCGAAAATGAAGACCCGGATCGAAGCATGGACTTGAATGGTTTGATTAGGTTTTTACTGGAGTTTTTCCCTAATCCTGAGCAACGAATGTTGGACCATGGTGACGTTGTGCCCCCAGAGCGCAAACTACAACGTTCGACCCAGATTGTGAATCTACCCAAATTCGACCCGGAGAAACGAGAGCAATTCAGAAATCACTATGGAAAAATTGGACATACGCAAGCTAAAAACAAGAATATTCAGGCCTCAAGACCCCCGGCAAAAAGGTAGCAAGATTGGTCTGGATTGGTTTTGGAGAGCAGAGTTCTTGATGGAGATATAGACCCCTGAAAGAAGTGGCGCGGTGGTAGCCGTGTCGGTGCCGTTGTGACAGCGAGCGACGGGTTGACGTCGTGGTTGCCGATCTTTCATCAGAAAAAGGTCAGGTATTCTCATTCCACTTTTATTCTGGAGCCGAGTGCTCATTCGTTGATGATTTTCTTTTATGGTGGGTGAAAATCATCCAATGACGAAACCCGCTCTTGGGCGGAGCGGGAGACAGTGTAGGTTGTCAGTAAATTTTGGGGTAGATTTAAAGTAAAAGGTAACATTGACAAGTGTAGGTGACATATGACGGTACTCGGTACAGATCATTACTTGTGTGGTTGAAATTGATAATAGGGGCTAAATCGCGATTTTATTACGTGAACCAACATCTATTTGCGAAATTAAGTCTTAGGCCGTGAAATGTTGTTGCAAAGTTTCAGTTAAATTAGTGACCGTGAAACATTTTTTTTGAAAATAGCTTAGGTTCATGGCTTAAATAATTGTAATTACAAAGTACCCTCACTAGATCCGATAATAACCGTTTCGATCTTTTTATGACGGTGACAGTTCTCCGAAATAATGTTGACGTTGTGGACACCGACGTGACCTAGATTATTTCTTTGTCGTTTCGTTAATAATCGGACTATTTTACTATCGGTATGCTACAAACGCGTGCAACAAAATGTGATCTTAATCGTTCGACTAATTTTTGACTGTATAAAGACAATAGTAGTTTGGCGCGTATGAATTAAAAAAAAATCGTAAGCGGGTAAATGAATTATTGTGCCACCGTTTAATTCAATGTTTGCTAGTTCAAGTTTTTTAGTTAAGAAATCCAACGCGTCAAATTAAATGTGCAGAGATTATCGAAGACTAAATAACAATACCGTACCAAATCGTTATTCGTTGATGTTTGTCTCGGATCAAATGTCTCAGTTACACGACATAGGGTGGTGATTGTTGTATTTTCAATTACCTATTCCGAATGTTTGATTTAGATTAAAGAGTATTGGTTTTAATGATACCGCAGTTTTGAGAACGTCGACTAAAGCCGGAATAACGTTACATTTGAAAAAGTGATCTATTTTTGATAATTAAATTCAAGTGGCGAGGCTCTTCATCCGTGGCGGATAGTGTCATTCTGTATGGTTAGATCCTAGGCGGGTGATGCCAGGTTACGAGGCTAGATCCAAGCGGGTGATGCCAGGTTATGAGGCTAGATCCAAGGCGGGTGACGCCACAGGGTGTGGCTAGATCCAAGGCGGGTGATGCCAAGTAAGGAGGCTAGATCCTAGGCGGGTGATGCCAAGTAAGGAGGCTAGATCCAAGGCGGGTGAGACCATGAGATATGGCTGGATCCAAAGCGAATGATGCCTTGTAATAGTACCATTTTGTCACGAAATGATTTCTAATCGATTTTAGTCGCGCGTTCTCTGTCGTTAATAACAAAAGATGACGTAGTTCCCTAGATTGATTTAAATGTCGTGAAAGATTATGCGTTACGCAATAAATACTGTGTAGTACCATATTAAAGGTGTACGAGGAGATAAAACCAACCTACCCACAAACAAAATAAAAAAAAAACACAATAAAAAAAAAAACGCGTTTAAAGTAGGAGGTAGGAGGAAAATCTGAGCTTATAAAATGGACGTACAATAAAGTAGTTGAGATAATGAAATAATTAAGTTTACAATATGATCGGACATTTGATATGTAGGCGTATCTTAATAGAAAACAGTAGTTGGTGGTTATATTGTAGGAAACCATTAAGTCGTTAGAGACTTGGCGATCCCGGAGGGATGCGCAGGTATGGAAAAGTGACTAGAGGTTACTGGGCTATGAGTAGCCAGAGGTCGTAATGTACAGCTTAATGATTAGTGTTTTGGATTAGTTTGATTAGTTGTGTGTACTGTGAAGCTATACCGACAGGTTAAGAAAGAAGCCAGAAAGTCATGTACCAGCCGAAGTACATGGTGATAGCAGTAGTGGTAGCCTATGTTGTGGGGAACACGCAAGTAAGCGGTGCGCGTTAAGCTTTGACGGAAGTCGGTGACTAGCCTACCCAATGTGATCCACAGGTGGTGGATGCACATGTGGGAAGGCAATTGTGATTGCAGTTCGGCAATGAGTGCCGTGGCGTTAGTGGCTTGCTTGTGGGGGTTCCTAAGGCTTTAAGATGAGAACAATGAACGTTGGTACATGACTGAATGACAATTTCTATTACCCAAAATTTTGATTTGGTTTGTTGAGTAAAGTTTTGTTGTCACATTGAGCGATTGACTTCGTATTGCGAGTTCGATTCCCGCACGAAGCAGACATTTGTGTGGCCTGTAAATGGTCGGTCATGGCCAAGATGTGAATTGTTAATCTTGTGTGTGTGACACGTAAACTCACACTTGCGTGTTTGAGAATGCACTCGCGATGCGAGAGTGATTCCTAGTGTTTGTCAGGAGTGACCGAGCTATATGATACTGCGAGATGTGTTTTGTTTCAGAGTAACACACAGCGATGGATGACTAGTTGGAACATTTCATCAGTGGACATCTTCCAGCTGAGGTGGCGATGACGACTAACACACGAGGACGTGTGTCTTGCAGGATGGCCGTGTCGGAGACGGCTTCGATTTTTTGACAACAAGACAAGGCACGCCATCTAGTGGCAACTAGAAGAACTAAATAAAGATGGCGCGCTTGACAGAGTCGGTGACGTTTCCGCTTTGCTGCGAGCTTGCGGAGGAGGGAACCCGCCCGGGGAGCGGACGGACACTCTCAGCCAAGCCGTCGCAGAGTCAAGACGTTCTGAAACTGTCTGTTTTGTTGTAATTTGTAAAGTGATAACAGTGCACTGTACCGAAATGTATTGAGAAGTAAACCGATTCAACTCCTACCCGTTGTTATTCATTGCACGATACCCACATACGCCCACATGATAGATCTGATAGACCAGAGCTCGAATACCATCCTGGACACGAGCCGACATATACATGTATATAAAAATAGTAGCCCACCGGCATCTGGAACAGAGTCCAAGCTACCGGTGGTCAGGGCTCCTGAGAGAGGAATTTCCGAACAATACATACCATGGGCCCTAGACAAGTGGCAATCGCTCCGTGTCGAATCCATTTCTAAGTTCGATTTCGCCTTAACGATGTCGACCACAAAATGGTAGACACAGTGACATCGACTAACATATCGATAAGTCGAAGTGTTGGTACGATAAAATAACAACTTCTTGGCTATGGTTATCGAATTAAAACGTCCAATTTGACGTATAAACAACTAATAACAATTAGCGAATCGAAAAGGTTTGACCACGTGACTTTTCGAATGCATATGTCAGTTCCATACATTTCGGAGTTTCGAATTTCGTTATCGTTAGTGAGAATGTGACTTTGTCTAAGCCCCCATGTCTAGATGTTTGTCGAGGCTCTTGGCTGTTAAGCCATTGGCCATCACGACTATCGGCACAATTACTGCTGTGTCCACTTTCCACATGTCCACAACCTCGCGAGCCAAGTCAAGTTTATCCTTCTCAACTTTCACAAGGTTCTCGTTTTTTTTTCATGAGAAACTACTACATCAACAATTATTATGCGACGGTCTAATCGATCTATCACCACTATATCAGGCTTATTGGAAACATCAATTCGTATTTGTTATTACTTCATTTCAATTTCAAGATAGTGTGACGGGTGACAGGACTGAGTGGAAGAAAAAAACATGTTGCACCGACCCCAAGTAAAATGGGATAAGGGTAGGATGATGATGATTACTTTATTTCAATTTTCATCTATATATAACACCAAACAGCTCGACTCTTCGCGTGACCAGAGAGCTTTATATCTGTCAGCGAATCAGCATTGCCATCCAGTGTGGCATTGCTGCCAACTTTCCCCTTTGGTATCGATGTGGATTAATTCTTTGATGGCCAATAAATCACTTGTAAATATTAGAGTATTTGTAGTTTATTTAAGTTATTATTAGAATAATAATTAAATTTATATTATCATGTGAATATGAAATTGACTTGTATTCTTTTATTATTATTTGTATATGATTTTAGGACGTTTTTAATAAATACAAGTATGACACGTTTTAATGTTAAAAAAAATCATACAGTTATCATATAAATAAATATTACTAAAATAAAGAATAAAACAAATGCATTGAAACAATAAACAAACTATAGTTATGATTTCAACAGGATATAGGTGATAAGCTTGAAAAAGTAACAAACAAGGCAAACGTGTAATTCAGAAATCGGAGCCGTTAAGTGAAAATATTTAGCCAGTGAACTTTGTGTGAGTGAAATAAACTTGTAAATTAAGTTTTCACAAAATAAGCACGTAACAGATTTAACAAATTTATTAAAATAATAAATCTACTAAGTTTTACAAAGGCTCAGATAACACTATGAATTTTAAAGTAAGTAATGCACATGTTTTTTTATATGTCTCTCTGTGTTTGTCCAACATGAAATCATTAAAACTATTTTTGTAGATTTTGTTTTATTTCATCTCTAATAAATTTTTTTGTATGGTTCCTAATAAAACTATTAATAGAATAGAATAGAATTATCTTTATTTAAGTAACATGACTCAAAATATTAGTAAAACTTAAAACTATATTAGTAACATAAAAAACAAAGACGGTAACAAAAAACACAAACATACATAACAGTGGACCACTGCGGTGGCAATCCATGTGAGATGGCACAACAGTGACTCACAAAAACACAGTCTAGGAGACCCGAAATCATGCCCAGAATTAAACTGAAATGCAGATTTTTTTTTCACATAAACCTACATGTGCACTTATAAAACGTCAGAAGCAAATGTAACTTCTGAACCCTTGCAGGATCACCCGTTTCTGTGATCATTTAAATCAAATTTTATCGTTTTTAATCCCGTAAAAGGTCGATCTAGTATAGGAAACATTATTGATTTGTAATGATAAAATTGAAAACAAAAGTACTTTTTTTCTAAACCTCGAATTAATATACGCATATTGTACGAAATATCAGCTGATAGAGTCCGATCACCTGTAGGTAGTGAATACTATATATATATAGCTACCTACAGGCTACAAGTTATTGGACTCGATCTTGCAGCCGAAGTTCGAATAGCATCTCCACATTTAACTCCAATTCGCAAAAACACTTTTTTTTATCTAAACTTCATATTTCAAATTTATATTTGAGGACATACTGTAGTAATATAAAATAATGATTTTTCAGATTATCATCCTTCTCTACATTATAACTAAATCAACAAGATGTGCTGACGACTCAGACGATTCGATGGTGCAGGATTCGATGGACTTGTCCGAGGGCTGTCCTTACCAAAAGTATTGCAGACAAGGCACTCATGTCGTCTGCTTGTACCATGATAAAGTAAGTAGGTAATTAAGGGCCTTCCTCACTCGCCTATCGACAACGTCTCGCATGGTTTTCTTTTCTTAATTTTTTTTTTTTTTCAAAAATGTGGACTGCAAATAAATTTCACTGCCAATCAGTCAGTGTTATTCGTTTTTGTGACGATGTCAATGACACCTTGTATATAAATATAATTATGCCTAGCTGGCGTCGTGTATAGAACCCTTATACGGATATATCCGCAGTCGGCATCTAATGTGCTAGCCTCTCCTCAATGAGAAGACATTATCGTAATTTAGCATATTCATACGCACTTGGCATTTTTCCTAGTTGAGCATTCAACTTTGGTTGGATATCAAACAATAACTGTGCTATCGTCTTCGCAGACGATAGCACAGTCATATTTTGTAACAAAGATTATGCATTGTTGGAGAATGATATTAACGCCACATTGGTACGCATTGTCAACTGGTTAAGAGCAAACAATCTTGTTATTAATTTACAGAAAACTAATTTCATGATTTTTAGAAACAGGACAAAACCTCCTACAGACTTAAACGTAAATCATGCTGGAACCAAAATTCTTGGGTTTGAATGTGGACTGTAATTTAAATTGGAAATCACATGTTGAATCTGTCTGCTTAAAGCTAAATAAATATTCTTATATGTTACACATGCTCACTAAAATTGTAAACATATCAACTGTCATGACAGCCTACCATGCATACGTGGTGTCCACGCTGAGATATGGTTTAATTTTCTGGGGGAACTCCACAGAATGGGAGTCTGTTTTTAAAGCTCAAAAAAAGTGCCTACGATCAATTTTCAAACTAAAAACTACAGATAGCTGTGAACCATATTTCAGAAAACATAAAATTCTTACATTACCTTGCCTATACATCTATGAAATTTCACTCTTTGTCAAGAATAATATGAACATGTATGAAAAATTTCGTAGTGTTAGGTATAGAAATAAAGTTCAGACTGTATCTTGCAGAACTCAATTGATGGACTCCAGCTTATATTGCATGACATCCAAGATTTATAATAAACTGCCATGCAGTATTACAGATATTGACAACTCCCACATATTTAAACGGAAGCTGAAAGAATTTCTAACTGACAAAGTGGTTTACAGTGTGAAGGAATATCTGAAAGGGAATCCTTATGGTCAATAATATTGTATCAAGGTTTAATAACAGTATTCTAAGATGCTAATTATTATTATTTGATTTATTTAATTAACTATTGACATTATACTCCTTGACATTGCAAAAATATGTAAACATACAATTTGAAAAATTATGATATATTAATTATTGTTATTATTTTTATAAAGAACGGTATTTTGATTAATTAATGTTATTAAATTTATTTATGTGTAAATTTTGCATGCCCATGTGACGGCAGAGCATGGAGGACTTAACAAAAATGTAAGAACTGTTCATACCTCTACCCATGTTGGCAAAAAATAAATGATTTGATTTGATAAAAAAGTGTTGACAGACAATGACCTCGCGTCACAAGACATCAAAGTATTAGGCAGTGACAACACTGAGAAAGCACTAGGACTACGATGGGATACTAAAAATATTGCTTTATATTTCGGATAGCTGATGAGCATAGAGCCAAACTCGACCTTCAAAAGGCTAAAAAGACGTGCTCCCCAAGACATGATTGCATGAAGAGCTAGCAACAACATAGACATATCGTTGGATAATGTGCCATACATGCCCATAAAAACAAATACTAAAATCCAGCTCAATGTCGAAGAGACAGATCGCAGGATAAAAACAAACTTAAAAAAAAAGTCGGATTAATAAAAACAAAACACCTATTGTATTATTAAACAACACACGCCCACCTACCAAATGGGAGGCAGTCAGCATAATTATGTCTACACCGTTAAATTTTAGTCGTTTTATACGCATTTACGAAATTAATTTCTTTAAGTAAACGAGTCATTGACCTTGTAGGTAGTTGTCGATCGTTGCGTAATAACTACCTACAGATCATTGAACTCGCCCAGCTGACGTTTACTTAAAGAAATCAATTTAGAACATGCGTAAATTAATTCGAGTTTAAAAAAAGTACTTTTTTTTTCATTCTAACTTTACCAATCGATAGTGTTTCATGTACTGAATCGATCCTCCAAGGGATTAAAACGACTAAAAAACGGTGTATATTTGAATAGTTAACTAGCTAAGTTACGTTGTTGAGACACCTGCGGCCCGGACTAAGCGTTTTGCCTCGTCGTTTATACCGCGTACATCGAGGGACTGGAACAGTTTGCCCGCTGCAGTCGCAGCAGATTATAAATTAGGTGTCTTCAAGGCTAGAGTGAATAGGCTCTTAATAAACTAGTGCGCCTTACCATCAATGATTGCATCACTGCTTACCATCATGTGGGATCGCAGTCAAGCACTAGTTTATATAATTAAAAAAAAAAGTTCAACTTATACTGTTTGCGTAAGTTCTAAATTTTATTTTTGATTTTCCAGGGTTCATTGTATGGACCTCGTTGTACGGATCTCGTGAAAGTCGAGTTTACTCCCAATATGATACATCATATACTGGAAAATGTTAATTAGTAAGTATCCTTTGAATTAACAAAAAACTTTTTACAAAAAAAAAACCGCCTTCAAAAAAAGCCAAACGATAAAAGTTCCTAAACTAAAAAGTTGAAAATAAAAATTTGAATTGCTGTAAAGAAACTTAATTTATAGTTAAACTTATTTGACATTAATATTTTGCAAAACTCGATTTTGGGACCAATCTGGAAGCATATCCTTTCAAGTAAAAAAAAATTCGCAAATCCATCCATAAACAACGAAGTTCTGAAAAACAAACATAAAAAAAAATACAGTCGAATTGAGAACCTCCTCCTTTTTTTGAAGTCGGTTAAAAAAGAAAGAATAGAATAGAATAGAAATAAATTTATTCGATACAGACACAGCACAACAGTTACAAAAAACACAACACACGTTAAAAAATAAAATGTACACTGAGCGTGCCCGAACCGTAAAAGGCATGTGCTAGTCTTATTCAAACACAGAGGGACGCGTACCAATTAACTTATGTAAATAATTGAGTTCCCAAATCGAGATTCGAAGATTTTTACGAATCGATTTTTTTGTGATCTAATCACATACTCTTTCACACGCACTTTCTGAAAGCATGATCAACGTAAAAATCAACTAAGTGTCAAAATCTCTTATCAAGTGCTTTGAGACTATAATTTGATCATCTCGTTAGTTGACAGCGTATTATTTTTAAGGCCGTGCCTACTAATAAGCACTTAAGGTCACCGTGTGGGGTCGGTTAAACTTCCAACAACAGCATTCCCAAGGAGGGTTAGCGTCAGGCAGGCGGCCGGCTGTAAAATAGTAGCCAAAACCCAAAGCAATATGTCGGTTATGAATGGAATGCGAGATAGGGTTAGGGCGTACCCCGCAGGCGACGCGCAGGGGCAGCACCCGGCTCCTGTGGGAAATGGACCAGGGTTGTTGCACCATCCCGGGCGGGTGCAACGTAAGAAGTTACCTCGGGAAATGAGATTGAGGTATGCAAGTTGGAATGTAGGGACTATGACTGGAAGGGCCAGAGAGTTAGCGGATGTATTAAAAAGAAGACGAATAAACGTAGCGTGCTTACAAGAGACTAAATGGAGAGGAACAAAAGCGAGAGAAATTGGTGAAGGATACAAGTTCTACTACTGTGGAAGTGATGGCAAAAGGAATGGTGTAGGAGTAGTGTTAGATAGCAAATTAAAAGAAAGTGTGATGGAAGTACATAGGATGAATGATAGAATTATAGTTGTGAAAGTTATGTTAGAGAATGTTATGTTGAATGTAGTTAGTGTGTATGCACCACAAGTAGGATGTAATGAAACGGTGAAAGAGAAGTTTTGGGAGGATTTTGATACGGCCTTAATGAACATCCCTGTACATGAGGAGTTGATAGTGGGAGGTGATTTTAATGGACATGTGGGAAGAATGAGAGGTATGTATGAAAGAGTACATGGCGGATGGGGTTTCGGAAATCCAAACAATGAAGGAGAGACACTGTTGCAATCCGCTACTGCATTTGATCTAGCAATAGCCAATACGTGGTTTCAGAAAAAAGATGAACACCTGGCCACGTATAAAAGTGGTAATCATAAGACGCAAATAGATTATTTTCTAGTTCGGCGCAACCACTTAAAGTATGTTATGGATTGCAAAGTGCTGCCAGGAGAAGACTTAGTCTCGCAACACAGACTCCTGGTTATGACATCAGTGGTTCAAATTCATTGTAGGAAAACCAAAGAGCGCCCGCCTCCTAGAATAAAATGGCACAGGCTAGAGAGGAATGACTGCGCGAAGAAGTTCAGAGAGCGAGTGGTGGACAGAATGATAGAGATGGGAGACATGAATGATCGAAGTATAAATGAAAGCTGGAATGAGATGGCTGAGTGTATAATGCAAGCAGCGAGAGATATTTTGGGAGAGACGAAAGGAAAGGGCAGAATAGATAGAGATACATGGTGGTGGTCGACAGAAGTTCAGAATGTATTGAAAGAAAAGAAGAAAAAATTCAAGGAATGGCAGTGTGTACAAACAGATAATGTTAGTTTGAAAGCTGAAAGAAAGTGTGAATATGATGCTTTAAAGAAAAAAGCAAAGAAAGCCGTGGCAATTGCAAAAGCAAAAGCCCAGGACAAACTATATGATACATTAGACAGTCCTGCAGGCCAGAAAGAGCTGTACCGGCTTTCTAGAATGAGAGAAAGAAAGGCGAGGGATGTTTGCCAGGTAAGATGTGTAAGAGATGAAAGTGGAATGGTTCTATCGGATAATGAAAAAATCAAAGAGAGGTGGAAGGAATATTTTGAAAGACTTATGAATGAGGAAAATAATTGGAGTAGGGTTTTAGAGAATAAACCAGTGAATGTGGGGTTAGTGAGAATGGTTAGTGTGGAGGAAGTCAGGGTAGCAGTGAATGGAATGAAAAATGGTAAAGCCATTGGTCCAGATGGAATACCAGTTGAGGTGTGGAAGTTATTAAGAGTAGATGGATGGGTGTGGCTGGCTTTGTTCTTCAATAAGCTGTTGCAGGAAGAAGCAATACCTGATGAATGGTGCAACAGTTCTCTGGTGCCCATCTTTAAAAACAAAGGTGATGTGCTTGAGTGCAACAACTATAGAGGAATAAAGCTAATGTCGCATACCATGAAAGTATGGGAGAAAGTTATTGAACGGCGGCTGAGAGAAGAGAGTGAAATTTCACAGAACCAATTCGGTTTTATGCCTGGTCGTGGTACAACGGATGCCATATTTGCTATACGCCAGTTGTGCGAAAAATACAGAGGTGCACATAAAAACTTGCACATGGTATTCGTTGACCTCGAAAAGGCATACGACCGGGTACCTCGTGAGGTTCTGTGGTGGGCCCTTAAGGAGAAAGGTGTGCCTGGGAAGTATGTGCAGTTGATTCGATCAATGTATAGTCGCTGCAGTACACAAGTCCGGTCTGCAGCGGGCACCACTAACAACTTCAATGTGGCTGTCGGTTTACACCAAGGGTCGGCTCTTAGCCCTTACCTCTTCCTAATAATAATGGACGCTCTGACGTCGGACATTCAGGAAGAGGCTCCCTGGTGTATGCTGTTTGCCGATGATATTGTGCTGGTTGCCGAGAGTGCCCTAAAGGTCCAGAGCAGATTGGAGGTGTGGTGGCAAAGACTGGAGAGTGTTGGCCTAAAATTGAGCAGAACTAAAACAGAGTACCTGTTCTGCGATTTTGGCGGTCTCTCTAGTCCTGTGCCCATAGCTCTCGCCGGAACGCCCATACCAACCTGTTCCGATTTTCGGTACCTTGGGTCGCTTATCCAAGGGAATGGTGAGATAGACCGAGACGTGGCACATCGGATCAACTCAGGATGGATGAAATGGCGACAGGTCACTGGAACAACTTGCGACCCACGGATGCCCCTCAAGTTGAAGGGTAAAATCTACAAGTCCGTGATAAGGCCTGTCCTACTGTATGGGTCAGAATGTTGGGCTCTGAAAAAGACGGATGAAAAGCGATTGCATGTAGCAGAGATGAGAATGTTGAGATGGATGTGTGGTGTGACGAGAATGGATAAAGTGAGAAATGAGTATATTAGAGGAAGTTTGAAAGTGGCGCCAGTGACTGAAAAGTTGAGAGGGAACCGTTTGTCTTGGTATGGCCATGTAAAAAGGAGGGATGAAACGCATGTTACAAAGAAAGCCATGAGTATGAATGTGGATGGATGGAGAAGGAGAGGGAGACCAAAGAAGATATGGATGGATTGTGTGAGAAGTGATATGGAAGACAGAGGAGTTAGTGATAGCGTGACGGGTGACAGGACAGAATGGAAGAAAAAAACATATTGCGCCGACCCCAAATAAAACGGGACAAGGGCAGGAAGATGATGTTAGTTGACAGCGTAGTCAAATCTTCTATAGGAATGGCATGTCAAATGCCATGCCATAGTTTTTTTAAGCATCTTTTCAGCAATCCAAATGAATTTGACACAGCTGTAAGGGTCGGTTCATATCTGACGGATGATGCGTCGAGCGAATCATCGGTCGCGTCTATTCGGTCGAATGGGTCGGTTCATATCAAACGGAAAATGCGTCGAGCGTATCATCCGTCCTGCCACTAGTCAGTTTCTACGTTTAGCATCTACAGAGCGGTTGTGTTGTGTGATATTGAATTTTAAAATGAAGCCTATATGTATTATTGCTATTTGGGAGGCTTATAATTATAAACTAATTGATTGGAAGTATCTTTGTTTTACTGTGACCATCCTGACGTAATACTTGGTTCACACAAACGATCTCTGCAAATGTTACGCCTAGTCTGTATGCATCAATCAAAATACACGTAGAGCGTGGCGCGCGCGACGTTACCGCTGTTACGTCGATCGATAATGCGTTGACGGAAACGGAATAGACGCTGTACGCTCGACGCACTAACGTATCATCGGTTGAGTGTGAACGGTCAAGTATTTTTCAATACATTTGTCTGTTCTGGCATTACGCGACCGATAATACGCGACGCATGTTCCGTCAGATATGAACCGACCCTTAATTAACAGTTGTGTCAGTTGAATGACCGTTTGATCGGACTTTCAGAAACCCGATGTGAATTTTGAAAATTCCAAAACTTGTGCTATAAGGCCTTCATGCCAAATTTCAGAGTTCTGAGTCAACGGAAAGAGCCCAGAGAAAGAATTTTAATTCCTTTTAAGAGTCAAAATACACATTTTTTTGCAACATAGGTAAACGGCTGTACCTACATTTTTTTCCGGTAATTTAGAACGTTGCTTGAAGGTCCTTCGATTTAAGTATGCTTCAAATTTTTACTTGATGGAATTTATGAGATGTAGGGTCTTGACAGACAGACTCACAGACCTACAACAAAGTGATCCTATAAAGGTTCCGATTTTTACATCTGACGTACAGAACCCTGAATACGTTGATTTATTAAAATTTAAGAGTTAATTACAGTATTTATTATTATTTTAGTTTAAGAGGAAAGATAGCCACTGGCAAGGAGACAGGAAAATATAACGAAGTATTTCCAAGAGCATACGGACTGATGAAAGTGGTAAGTTAGTTGATTATTACATTTTATTAGTTTATACAAACTTTACCTTCTTCAGTCGTCAAAGATTTAACTTGGTCGGGTTTTTTATGGTGGGCAAAAAGCATCCAATGACGAACCCCGCTCTTAGGCGTAGGGGGAAACAGTTTCAGACTCTTACTGACTAACCTAATGAGTGCCACCGCAGCTGCTGTTAACGAAGACACCTACTCATCGATTCGAAAAGAAGAAGACTAAACAACCTACCCCGTGACTTCTTTGCCTTAACCTTAGCCCTGGTGTTACGCTTTCGCATCAACCTTTGACCCTAGGAGGTTTCGACCTTGCAGGGCCCCTTCGGTTTCGCTGGTAACTCCTTGAGGCGCGCGGGAACAGGGGCCCTAGAAAAGTGGCAATCGCTCCGTGTCGAATTTATTTCTAATTTCGATTTCACCTTAACGATGTCAACCACAAAATGGTAGACAAAGTGACATCGACTAACATATCGATAAGTCGAAGTGTTGGTTCGATAAAATAACAACTTTTTGGCTATGGTTATCGAATTAAAACGTCAAATTTGACGAATACATATACATATAACTACTAACAATTAGCGAATCGAAAACGTTTGACCACGTGACTTTTCGAAGGCATATGTCAGTTCCATACATTTCGGAGTTTCGAATTTCGTTATCGTTAGTGAGAATGTGACTTTGTCTAAGCCCCCAGGACTGTTACAAGACGACCGGTCGGCGAGCAGCGACACTAGGTGACGTGTGTCTTGTCTAGTGGCTCCACATTGGCACTATGTTAGAGATGGGATGAGAATGCTCCTTTTTGTCTGGGGAAATGTTGTAATGGGAAGATAAAATCTCTCTGTCACTCAAAGGTTTGCTGGCAGAAAACTCATTGTTGAGCTAAGCTCGCTTTTGTATATCAATGATCAAAAATTGTGTTACTGTAAGTTTCTTTTTGTGTATAATAAAAAATTAAGAATTAAATGTGTACAATATGCGGCTTATAACGAACCAAGCAGCAGTGAGCAGTGGTGGCCGAATGGTAACGGCGCCGACTTACGAGTTGTAGGTCGCGGGTTCGAACCCAGCCAGGCGCATTACTTTGTGTAATTTATTACATCACCACTGCTCTAAAAACGGTGAAAGAAAACATTGTGAGGAAACCGGCATGTCCTAGAACCATAAATTCGAAGACATGTGACATCCACCAATCCGCACTGGGCCCGCGTGGTGGATTTTGGCCCATTCCCTCTCCTAGAGAGGAGGCCTGTGTCACAGCAGTGGGAACGTTAAAAAGGCTGTTGATGATGATGATGAACGAACCAATATGGCATTCGACTTTAAATGCGCAGCAACAAATCTCGATTCGATTTCGATCGAAATGGGGGGAGGGGCTGCGAGTTGTCATAGGTATTGGTTCAACTTATTTGCCTTGTATTCAATTATAACGGAAAATGATAATGCTTTTACAGGAATGGGACAAAGAATTGGCATTTTCAGCACAAGTGTTGGCTAATCAATGTCTTGGCGACAAAGAAGATGAGTGCAGAGCTACTGGTAAGTCAACTGAAATGAAAGAAAGAAAGAAAACTGTTCTTTAAAAAAAATTAAGTGTATTATACAGTATTTTTTTTTACTGCATGCTTTTCCGTCATTGGTTACATTACCGCATCATCTCATTCTCGACAGCAGTTAGAATTTCAAGGGTCGAAGCCTTTTGGGGCTAGGGTCGGTTTCTAAACAATAAGATTCGGCTCCAGCATGAAAGCCAACGAAGGAAAAAGAGTGGGTTTTTAGTCAGTAAAAGTCTGACACTGTTTTCCGCTCCGCTCAAGGGCGAGACTCCTGATTTTATGATTTTTCACAGTATGGACAGGACCATTATATTATTACTAGCTTTTGCCCGCGGCTTCGCCCGCGTGGTATTGGGGTTGGGGTTGGGGTTTCCGGGATAAAAAGTAGCCTATGTCCTATTCCGGAGTGTACCCTATGCCTGTGCCAAATTTCATCCAGATCCGTCCAGCCATTTTGGCGTGATTGAGTAACAAACATCCAAACATCGTAACTTTCGCATTTACAATATTAGTAAGATTATTTCTAGCTCATACTGTCCCACTGCTGGTCAAAGTCCTCCCTCCATTCCTTCCAGTGTTCTTGGTCTTGAACCACTTCTTGCCAATTTCTAAGGAAGGCATCCAAGTTGTCCCTCCATCTACTTCTTGGTCATCTTATGTGACTTTCATCCATTGCTTCAATATTACAGATAAGTTCCCGAACCCCAGTCAGACTATTGGTGTTATTCGATACAAGTATCCGAGTTGGGAATATTGGTCTTCAAACAATACTGGAAGGGGCATTAACGAAATAAAAGCAATATTTGCAGTGGATACAATTTTGAAGTTCATTCATAAAGCAAGAAGGAATATAACAAAAGATGATTTAACGAAATGTCCATCTTTGAACGAGTAAGTATTGTTTTTTTTATAAGTAACTCTAGGGGTCTTTAAGTCAAGATTGAATAGGTTACTTTTAGGCAAGTGTGCTCCATTGTCGACCGCATCATCGCTTACCATCAGTTGAGATTGTGTTCAAACGCAAGCCTATGAAAAATTAAAAAAAAAAAGTTTTTTTTCGGGCTGACTCGGTAAACTTTTTACCATATAAATTAATCTATGGGCGATATCGTCATGTAGACGAGTCCTCTTAAGTAAAGACTAAAAAGAAAACTCAAATAAAATAGGGGGTTAGGGTAGGAGGGTAAAAAATAGCCAACAATATGATAGAATAACGTTTTTTTTTTTTCGACAACTATCACACAACGTCGTCTAGTCCCAAGCTAAGCAGAGCTTGTTTTTTTTTTTTTTTTTTTTTTTTTTTATGGTAGGTGAAAATCATCCAATGACGAAACCCGCTCTTGGGTGGAGCGGGAGACTAGTGTCAGACTCTTACTGACTAAAAAACCTACCCCGTACCTTCATTGCCCTATTCCTGGAGTCGAGGTAACAGTTTCCCACTTCCCTCTAGACTCCAGGAGGCTTCGACCCTGAAGGGCCCCTGCAGTTTGCTGACAACTCCTTGAGGCGCGCGGGAACGGTGCGCGCCGTTGAAGACTAGGACTCGGTCTTACAGACGACCGGACGGCGAGCTACCCATTGCTCACCGTCCGCGAGCCAGTGTCTACGGTGGCCGGATATCGGCAGGATCGCGGCGGCGACGGCTACGGCGAGTACGCCGTTGCCTTTGCCTTATGCGGTCGGCCTCCTCCTTTACGAGCATTACTGCTTCGCAGAAGGAGGCGACCGCCCGCCATTCCTCTTCGCTGCGGACCATGGCCTGAACCAGGGCCCGGCGCGAGAGGTCGCCGCCGCCGATCACCCCCACGAGGACACGGCGATGCTCTTCCCAAGCAGGGCACACCTCCACCGTGTGCTCCACCGTGTCCTCCGGGCTCGCCTCACAGTGGCGACACCCGGACGTCTCCTCCGCACGAATCCGGTGCAGGAATCTCCCGAACTTCCCATGTCCGGTGAGAACCTGCGTCATGCGGAAGGTGAGGACGCCGTGAGGTCTATCCAGCCACGCCTCAAAGAGGGGCACTACCGCTGAGATTACGGTGTGCCCAGCGCTGGGTTGCGACAGTCGCTGTTTCCACTTCACCATGAGATCTCGCCGGAGCTCCTTCCGCCACGCCTCGACATGTTCGGGCAGCGGATCTTCGCCCCGGCGTTGCACCTCCACGCGCTGGTCGTGCATGTGTGCAAGGACTGTTGCCTCCAGATCCCATGGTGGTAGGCCAGCAAGGAGGCTCGCCGCCTCTCGGGACACCGTGCGGTATCCCCGCACCATCCGGATGGCCATGACCCTCTGGCAGGCGTTCAGCTGGGCCGCCGGGCGTTTACGTAGCGTCGGCGCCCACACTGGTGCCCCATAAAGGGCCATGGACCGGACGATGCCGGCGTAGAGCCTCCGGCAGAAGGCGTCTGGACCCCCAAGGTTCGGCAGGAGCCGCTTGAGAGCAGCCCCCGTCCGATTGAGTTTGGGGGCCAGACGTCGGAAGTGCTCCTCGAAATTCCATCGGCTGTCGAGGACAAGTCCTAGGTACTTCATCGTCGACCCGACGCCGATGTGAACTCCTTCTACCGTTAGTTGGGAACCCGTTGGTGGCGCGTTCCGAGGGCCGTGAAAGCACATGGCCTCGGACTTGTGCAGTGCCACCTTGAGTCCCAACTGCTGGATCCTCTCAACGACTGTCGCAACCCCACGTGTCGCTAGTTCGACCGCCGCCTGGTACGACCTTCCCTGCGCTAGGACCAGCGTGTCGTCTGCGTAGCAGACCACGCTGACCCCTACGGGGAGGTCGGCGCGCAGCACGTAGTCGTACCCGATGTTCCACAAGGGCGGTCCTAGTACCGATCCCTGTGGGACACCGCACGACATCTCTCGCCGTTTCCAATCTCCTTGGTGACCGGGGTAGACTATGTACCTGTCGGACAGGTAGGCCTCGATTGTACGACAGAGGTAGTCGGGCACCCGGTGATACCGGAGTGCCGTCCTAATGCAACTCCAGGGCAGGGAATTAAAGGCGTTGGCGATGTCCAATGACACCGCCAAGACACACCTGCCCCGGGACACCGCATCCCCCGTCGTGAGGGCTCGCACGCGCATGATGGCGTCCACCGTGGAGCGCCTCCTGCGAAACCCGAACTGGTCGTCCGCGAGATCGGGCCCCTTCAGTGTTAGGTGCTTGACGAGGCGGTCTGCAATTACTCTTTCAAAGAGCTTGCCCACCTCGTCAAGCAGCACAATGGGCCGATACGCGGACGGAGAGTCCGCAGGGCGCCCCGGCTTCGCGACGAGGACCAGTTTTCCCGTCTTCCAGGGAAGTGGGAACTGGCCCCTCTCCAAGCATGCGCTAAAGAGCCCCCCCAATCGAGACCCGAGAGCCTCCATGGCCAGGACCCAAGCCTTTCCTGGCAAGCCGTCGGGTCCTGGGGCGGTATTCTTCGCACCCATCCTGCGTACCGCCACTCTCATCTCTACCTCGGTCACTTCCGGAGCATTGGTACCGTCGTCGCTGACGTGGTCCGCGTCAGACACCGCTGGTGGCGGAGCCATGGGCGGGGGGGAGTGGTCCCCCCGCGCAGGGAACAGAGCGCTCACCACACCCTCCACGATCTGTGGCCGGAGACTCTGCGTCAACGGGGGAGCCCATGGGCGGAGTTTCTCTCGCACCAACTTGTATGGGCGTCCCCACGGATCAGCGTTGAGCGTCCCCAGCCACGCTTTGCAGGCCTCATCTTTGGCCCGCTTTATCTCCGATCGGAGGGTGCGCTTTGCCACCCTGTATCCCTCATACAGCTCCGCCTCTACGGCCTCCGCATCCGGCGGGCGGAAGCGGCGCCTGCGGTGTCTGGTATACCGGTGTCGCGCAGCATTGCATGCGGCGCGCAGCGTCGCAAGCTCTGGCGACCACCAGTACACCTGGCGTCGGGCGCGTCCTGGGCGGAGACGGGGCATTGCCGCGTCGCAAATTTGCGACAAGGCCTCCCGGAACCACTCCGCCTCGACGTCGATGTCGGCAGGCCTGACCGGTGCTTGCACCCAGGCCTGCACCGCCGCGGCTTCCAGGAAGAGCTCCTTTTCCAGCTGCCTCAGCGCCCAACGCGGACCACATGGGGTCTGTCGGACCGGCGCGGTCGAGGTCTGGGCGGAGACGTCAAACCGGATATACCGGTGGTCCGAGTATGTCTCCACCCCCTCCATGACGCGCCAGTCAACTACACGCGGTGTCAGAGCGGGGCTGGCGAACGAAATGTCCACCACGGACTCACCCTGCACCCGCACACACGTGGGGACAGAACCCCGGTTTAGGACGACCAGGCCTGTTTCCAGAGCCCAGTCCTCCACCAACCGACCCCGCTGGTTCGTGAGCCGGGAACCCCAAGCCATGTTCCAGGCGTTGAAGTCCCCGCAAACGACCACGGGGAGGGTACCATACCCAGCAACGACGGTCTTCAGCTCCCTGAGGGAGTCGTGAAGGTCGGCGAGAGTTCTGTTCGGGGACAGGTAGACGCCTACCACTGCAATGTCCCCGAACCGTGCTGCCACGCAACCCCGACCCTTCGTGACGGCCTCGAGGGTCGGGGGTACCAGCGGCGGCCGACGAGATAAGGGTCACCGAGCCGCTCAGGTCCTGAACCCAGTCAGCTCTGGGCAAGACAAAGTGCGGCTCGGAGACCACGGCGACGTTTATCGACCACTGCGCCATGCTCTGGAGCAACAGATCCTGAGCTGGGGCGCAGTGGTTGATATTCGCCTGGAGGAGACGTAATGGAGCCGTTATTGGCAGTCCATAGTCTCCTCCCTGGCCCTCTGAGAGGGTGCCGCCACAGTGGTTGCGGCGGCGACGGCAGCAACAGCGGCGGCGGCAGAGGAAGCGGCTGCGGTTGCGGTTGCGGCGGTGTTGGTGGTTGGGGGCCGACGAAGTTTGGCCTTCACGTTGGCCGGGGGGTCGCAGGACCTGCACCCAGCCCGGTGGTCGGCCTGCTTGCCTGCCGCCGCACATGCGTAACAATGCGGCGCATTCCGGCACTCAGCAGACCTATGACCGGGCTTACCACACTGGTAGCAGTGGTCACTGCGATCCACCTCCGCGGCACAGAAGGCCCCCACGTGGTGCCCCACGTGGCAGCGGTAGCACCGCAGAGGTCTGGGCTCCAGCAGTTTTACCTGGGCGGAGACCCAGCCCACAAGAAGCCGTCGGCCCTCACTGGTGATGGCCTTGGCCGCCGGCACGGGGCAGCTTACCGTGACGGCTCGCATGCCCGTGCTGTCAACGCGGATGGTGCCCGCCCGAACCTGTTCGGGCGTGCAACCGCCCACCCTGACGATGGCGGCCACCACCTCGTCCACCTTGACTGAGTCGTCCAGGCCCATGATGCGCATGTCGATGCACTTGGTGGGCCTGGACACTCGGGCCTCCTCCGCACTGAGGGCCACCCTAATCTTGTCGGCCAGGATGTCAGCGACACTGGCCGAGCCGGGGACCTCAAGAATTCGGGCCCCCGTTAGGGTCTGCCTTATGCAGAAGCCCCCAGGCACTCCGAGCTCGTCAAGGTGGGGCTCCACCGCCCGCCTTGCCTTCGCCATGACGGAGTCATAATCCGCGCCCTTCTTTTCCGCTTCAGGCTGCAGTGTGATCACTACAGCCTCGGATTTCGGGGCGCGAAGTCTCGCCGCCATGGCCCGCTTCCTGCGCTCTTGGCGCTTTGCACGCTTCTTGGCCGCCCTGCGTGCCTTACCCGCGCTTTTCTTGGCGCCGACGACCGTCCAGTCGGCGCCAGACGACGGCTCTTGAGGCGGGGGAGGCGGCAGGCGCGACTGAGTCGCCGCCACCGCGGTCGAAACACCCGCTGGCCCAACAGCAGCAGGCGCCACACCACCCCTCGTGGGAGGAGCGGCCCGCGCCCGACGCTGCCCAGCCACCGGGGCTGGCCTCGCAGGCTCCGGCGCTGAGGCCCTGCGCCCGGCTTGCCCCAACGGGCCCGCCTTGGGCGCAGCAGCCGTGGCCGCAGCGGCAGCAGCATAGGATGCCGCTTGGCGCTGGCCGGAGGTCGCCAGTGGGGGGCGCAAGACTATGCCCTCCAGCAGGGACAGCTGCCGCTGGATCTGCAGCTGGAACTGTTGCTGCTGCTGCTGCAGCTGCTGCCGGACGGCAGCCAGCTCCGACTGCACCAGCGTCAGCAGCTGGCTCCCTGCCTCAGGCTGGGGCTGGGGCCGACTTTGCCCCTGCCCCTGCCCGGAACCCCCTCCGACGGCCTCCCGCCGAACGGCTCCAGGGCCCGCGGGCCCGGCCCGAAGCTCAGCTTGGAGCTCGGCCCGCAGCTTCGCCACACTCCTGTCCAAGGCCTTATCGAAGGCCTCGGACAAAGAGGTGGCGTGCTTCAAAACGGTCTTCTCTTTCGAGGCCCGTTTTGCGACCCTCTTGCGGCCCATGTCGCGCAGCGCCGCGACCACCAGCTCGCCGAAGGACCTGCGGGCCTCTTCGGCGGAGTCCGCCCCAGCGTCCGGCGCGCCACCGGATTGACGCGGCGGGCGCTCCCCAGCGCAGACCGCACCAGGGTGACGCCCTTCCGCAGCAAGCTTCTCCGCTCGCTGAGCGGACTCCTTCGGCGTGAGCCCCCTCCCTTTGCCTCGGCTTTGACCCCCACCGCGACTCCCGGTGGGGATCTTTGGGGCCGAGCCCTTCCCATCTTCGGAGGACGACTGCCCGTCCCCCGATTTGGTGCGCTTCCGGAAGGAGCGCGAGTCCCTTTCGGAGTTGCCCACCAACTCCTCCTCCAACTCCGAGCCTGAGCTCCCGCTGGACGCAGCGTCGGACTCCGACCGCTCGTCACTCTCAACAATTTTTGTGAAAAATTTATTAAATTCCATTTTTGTTCCCACGAGTATGAACTTTTTGTACTGGCTCAAATACATGGTTCGCACTAGGGACTAATTAAGCTACCCATTAGTCAAGCTTACAACCTCCCTCACGGTGCGCCGCCGCTTGGAGGTTTGGGGTGATTTTTTATAGAGGTTGTCTTCCTCGCGGCCCGGGCGGTTAAGCCAAGGCCCTCGACCCCCATCGAAAGTCAGAAACATGACCTTGGACAATCTTTGGGGCTACGAGTCTAGCGGTGGCAGAAGGAGGAGGAACTCTTCCTCCTGCCTGCCCGATGGCAGGGTGAGTGCACACCGAGCCCGCTCTTACCTCGTCGCTGTGCCCTCTGCTAAATCAGAGGGACACGCGTTGAGGCGATACTCCCAACAGAATATTCGCAAGCCGCCATCGAGCACCCTTAGGCAGGGATTGCCCAAGGGTGGGTCGATGGCGGCCTCCCGGGGTGCACCGTCCCGCAGACTGGTCTTCACTCCGGACGTGTCCGCAAGGGAACTCCAGCCTGCGGGCGCTCGAGGAGGTTTTCTGTCATGGCACCCCAAGCAGAGCTTGTGTTATGAGTACTAGACAACTGATAAACATACTTATACATATATTTCTTAATACATACATATGACTGATAAATTACACCCAGACAAAGAGCAAATGATCATGCTCATCACAAAACCATTTGTCCTGGGTGGGAATCGAACCCACGACCTTCGGCATAGCAGTCAGGGTCACTAACTACTAGACTGACAGGTCAGTCAAAGTTGCCGGCTTACTTGCTTATCGTCAATGCCGAGCAAAGCAATCCAACATGTTGTTTGATGGAGAGGCAATACGAAATAGAGAAATAGCGCCTGAAAACTTCGTTGGCATTGGGTTATTTCTTGATTTACTGGAATATTTCACGGAACTTGTTCCAGGAAATACGATTTTTTTTTATTCTCCTAAGTTTTTGAGAAAAATTGTCATCATTTAGAATCTCGATCAAAATATGCACAAGGACTACGATTTTATACAGGTAAAAAATAAATAAAAAAAACTTTTTTTCAATCACTAGAGTGTCCATAATCATGTACTGGTTCCATGGTATTCGTTTGCGTTAACATGTCAATGACACCCTGTATACACTCAGTTAATCAACTCATACACTCGGTTAATATTTATTTACACTCAGTTAATTATTTATACACTTAATCGATTTCAAGATGAACTTTGAATTAAATTTATGAATAAGACATCGATATTTGTGGCACATTACAAGGGATTTTTAAGAATTAAAAAAGTAATCAATTTACGTGTCTATCATATCTCTTCTTATATTCGTATATTTTTTTTAAGCCTTGCAGATATTAACTTGAAGCATTATCTATATCTAGTACATGGTGGAGTTACACATATTGGATGCGGTATTTCTGCTTATTCTAGAACAATAAACGATTCCAATACTAGAGGATCAAAACAAAACGTAAGTAATGATAGATTAAAACTGCCATTTTTCACAAATATTTAAAATAGTAGAGTAGTAGGTCACGGGTTCAAACCCAGCCAGGCGCAATACTTTGTGTAATTTATTTCATCATCACTGCTCTCAAAAACGGTGAACGAAAACCTCGTGAGGAAACAGGCATGTCCTAGGACCAAAAATTCGAAGACATGTGACATCTACCCACCCGCACTGGGCCCGCGTGGTAGATTACGGCCCATTCCCTCTCTTAGAGAGGAGGTCTGTGTCCTGACAGTGGGAACTTTATAAGGCTGATGATGATGATTTAAAATAAAATCAAAACGATTGTAATAGAGTTATTGTTTATGAATAAGAACCCGCAAGATGATTCATAGTTACTTTAACGATTGATTTTACAATATTTTCAATAAAATTGAACAAAATTAATTGGTATAAGGAGACCGAAAATAAAATGTCTGAAGTGATAGTAGCGGGAATTGGATATATGTGGGACGCACAGGACCGTTCGTTTTTGCGATATTGGGGGAGGCCTATACTGCCGTGCGGACACTAAAACGCAGTAAAAGTATTGTAAAATACGCTATTTAATGCGTTTTAGTGTCTGCACGGCAGTATATCCAACAGTGGACATCTTTCTTATTTGTGGAGAAGAGAGTTGAGACCATCGACTTATATCCTATAATATGGCTAGCAACTGACAAATATGACAAGCATGTTCATAAAAACTATTTATCAAAAAACTGAAAAGTTAATACGAAACTCCGCTGCAGCGCTTCATTGGCATTGTCGTCTATCGAAAACTTTTAGAAGTTACAGCGCTGATATGTCAAAACTGCACTTATGTCATCAATATAAAAGTGTATGGCTTGCAGATATAGAGTGAAGTAAAGTAGGTACGGCACGCCTAATCTAGTGCGTACCTAGTACAAATATATCGATGATTAGGACTAAATTCTTTGTCTACCTCTTTATAACCTTTTGCAAATATTTCTTTTCGAAATTCCAGAATCTTTTTTTTATGGTGGGCAAAAATCATCCAATGACGAATCCCGCTCTTGGGTGGAGCGGGAAACAGTTTCAGACTCTAACTGACTAACCTCACCCTGTTCCTTCTTTGTCTTTCGCACTGGGGCCAAGCCTTCCTTTCAGAAATAGATCCCGGGCCCCAGTAGGCTTCGACTCTTAAAAATTGATACGTTGGGATTGAACCCAAAGCGAATAGATGTATGTAGGTATGCTTCCAAGCTAATCGTCCCTTAAATTTCAGAATCTTCAAATAGTCTGCAATTTCTCAGAGAAACCGAAACCTAATCAGTCAGTTTACAATATAGTTCCTCCAAAGTCGGGAAAAGGCTACAGTACTCGTTGTGGCTGCCCAAAAGGCTACAAAGAAACAAGTAGCTGTTTGTGTGAAAGACGGACGAAAAATCTTCGAAGAGGTTGGTATAAACATTGGTATTGACAAATCATAATCATTTGTTATTGCAAATGCGTACAGAAAAAGAATAATTCCTCAATGAGTATGTTAGAGGAAGTTTGAAAGTGGCGCCAGTGACTGAAAGTTGAAAGGGAACCGTTTGTCTTGGTATCGCCATGTAAAAAGGAGGGATGAAACGCATGCAACAAAAAAAGCCATGAATATAAATGTGGATAGATGGAAAGGCAGAGGGAGACCAAAGAAAATATGGATGGATTGTGAGAGATGTTATATGAAAGAAAGAGGAGTTAGTGGTAGCGTGACGGGTGACAGGACAGAATGGAAGAAAAAAACATATTGCGCCGACCCCAAATAAAACGGGACAAGGGCAGGAAGATGATGATGATGAAAAGAAGAATTTCTCAGCACCTCTGAACCACCCTAACGAACTTGCTGCCAAGCTGACAACCCGATCCTACCATAAACGCTTTAGAAGAAAGGGCATCTCAATATCGCCATGACAGACGTAGTACTTACCAAACGTCGGATTATGAGAAGTTGTCCTCGCTGGGGGATACACTCTACCTGTATCAATCCTTTAAGACATGCTTATGTAGTAATGTAAAAATAACTGATTGCAGATAAGCCCAGAAGAGAAAAAAAAACGTTTGTTTAACATGAATGAGAGGCAACGGTTCTTGTTTACGAGTTGTAGATCCAGCTAGGCGCATTAATTTGTGTAATTTATTTCATCACCACTGCTCTCGAAACGGTGAAAGAAAACATCGTGAGGAAACAGGCATGTCCTAGAATTAAAAATTCGAAGACATGTGACATCCACCAACCCACACTGGGCCACTGGCCAAGATAGGAGGTCTGAGTCCCAGCAGTGACATTATAAGCTGTGCATGCTCTATGCTATGGTAAGTAGATAAAGTGGTACCCGTTTGGGGTTGAAACATTCTCATGAACATGTACAGAAAGAAAGTATTCAATAGTTCAAAATGATATGGACTCACTGGGAATGTTCGAACTTATTTTTTTTAAGAACAATGGACTCGTGGACTTTTGAGAACAACCCGTAAAAAGTATATACTATGTCCCATTCCAAGGTCTTGGTCTATCCATGTGTCAAATTTCATCTAAATTCGTACAGCTGTTTGAGTGTTAAACATGTAATATAGATACATAAAAATAATCGCTTATTTGATATTAGTGAACCTACATGTTATATATAACATATCAAACCATTGATCATTACACCTTTTTAAAAAAGATTCACATTCTGAAATTATCAGAAAATTGTTGCTTCCAGGACTACAGTTCAGGAATCAAAATAAGAAAAATATCGAAGCAGAGTCACCAGAAAGATATGGAAGACTGGAACAAGCACAACATTTTATATCAAAGTAAGTTACCATTATCTCTCTACTAGCTCGTAAAGTTATTTATATTATATATCTACTAGCTTTTATTGGGCTAGGGGTTGGGGTTTCCAGGGTAAAATGTAGCCTATGTCCTATTCCGGAGTGTATCCTATGCCTGTGCCAAATTATAGATATTGAGTAATAATAAAATTTCATCCAGATCCGTCTAGCCGTTTTGGCGTGATTGAGTAACAAACATCCAAACATCGTAACTTTCGGATTTATAATATTAGTAAGATATATAAAAGGAGAAAATGACTGACTGACATATCAACGCACAGCCGAAACTACTGGGATTAGGAGAGTGAAATTTTGCACAAGGCTTCCTTTTATGACGTAGGGCGTAGGCGAACACTAAGAAAGGGTTTTTTAAAATTCAGCTTCTAAACGGATGTAATGGGGGTCTAAAGTTTGTATGGAGAACCCTACTTTCACGCGGGCGAAGCCGCTGTCAGAAAGCTAGTCTATACTAATATTATAAAGAGGAAAACTTTGTTTGTTTGGTTGTAATGAATAGGCTCAAAAACTACTGGACCGTTTTTAAAACTTCTTTCACCATTAAAAAGCTACATTATTCACGAGTAACATAGGCTAAATTTTATTTTGGAAAAAAATAGGGATTCGTAAAATATTTTGGTTTTTCGAACACAAAGTGTAAAAAATCAACCACAAAAGTTACTTATTTTGCGTACGCCACCTAAACTATAAAAGATAGAACAATAAAATGTTTTAATTAATTGTAGATCTTATAAATATCTACTATACCTATCTATGTCTTAGATTTTTATACCTATATCGTATATATATATATATATGTATATCGACTTAGATTTTTGTACCTAAATGCTAGAAGTATACGGAAAAGCGGAAAGTTGGACGAGCTAAAATGCATTCTAAAATCATTTCCAAAAACCATACATGGCATTCTGATAACAGAAACCTGGATAAGGTCGGAAGCCCAAGCCTTGGCGTTACAAATAGATAATTATACCCATTACTACAACTATAGAACGGACTCAAAAGGAGGAGGAGTTTCAGCATTCATCCACAATGATCTGAAGCATAGTGTGTCGGAGTCTAGGTATATCGGCGGAAACAATTACTTATGGATACAACTACAGAGGCACGCTTTTGAAATTGGAGTAATTTACAACCCTGGTAACACAAACTATAAAGAGTTTCTTAAAGAATATGAGTCCCAACTACAACAAAGAAAGAGAGCAATTGTCTTCGGCGATTTCAACATTGATCTACTAGCAAAAACCAACAAAGAAACTAAACAATACAAAGCAGCAACTAAAGAGGCAGGATACGTACTATTGAATAAAATAACCAAAAAAAACTGTACAAGGGACTCAAAAACAAAAAAGAGTATTATTGACCATATTAGTACCAATTTAAAAGACGACAACTTCCACATGATAATATTCAAATCTTCTATGTCCGATCACAATCAAATGTACCTAGAACTCAAGAAAGTAAAATCCCCTCAAAAACTACGAACTCAGTACGAAGCAATAAATTACACAAACTTATATAACCTTATGGAAGGAATCAATTTAGAGAACCCTCATAATTATTACTTGGAATTAGAAAATGTGATAAAGTCGTGTGTAGAAAAAAGCCGAGTAACAAAGACTAAAATTCTCAACCTACCACAAAAAGACTGGATTAATAAAGAAATTATAGCCCAAATCAATCAGAGGAATATGATGGGGACGGAACATAAAAAATATCCTAACAATGAACTTATCAAGGACGCATTTGTGAGAAAAAGAGACTGTGTAGCTAAACTAATAAAAAGAACAAAAAATACTTGTTACTATGAAGCGTTTAGTAAATGTATAAAGAAACCTAAAAAAATGTGGGGTCTAATTAACTCCTTAACAAATAATAAATCAAAACAGAGCTGTGCCCCTCCAAAATTAGTAGTTAATTCAAAAACAATTACAGACCCTAATGACATTTGTCAAATATTTAATAAATACTTTTCCACAATAGGACCTTTGCTAGCGAATGAAATACCTGCTACTTTCCATGATGATTGTAAAAACACTTTACCTATTTCTCCTCCTAAAGACCTTGAAGGACTGTCCTGTTTAAAACCTTGTTCTCCTTCAGAGATACTTAAAATTATTACAAACCTGGATTCGAAATGTAGCACGGGTATAGAGGCATAAATACCAAAGTAATAAAATGCGTCAAAAACCTAATTGTAGAAAACCTAAGCAAATGCTTTAATAAATTACTAGCCGATGGCCACTTTCCTGAAACATTAAAAATAGCGAAAGTAACCCCTATTTACAAATCAGGAAATGCCACTGACCCTGGAAATTATCGCCCGATTTCAGTATTGCCTGTAATATCAAAAATATTAGAAAAAGTCCTCCACAACCGACTAGAAACATACTTAAACTCTATTAATTTTATTACCGATCGCCAATATGGTTTCAGACCAAAAAGTAATACTACTACAGCCACAATTGATCTAGTTAATAAGATTAAACAGAACATAGACAGTAAAAATATATGCTTGGGTATCTTTATAGACCTGAAAAAAGCATTTGATACGGTTTCTCATAAACTGCTTTTAAAGAAAATGGAATCAATCAATATCACTGGCGATGCTCTAAAAATGTTCGAATCATACCTGAAAAACCGCTCGCAAGTAGTTAAACTTGGTAATCATCAAAGTGGTGCAGAACCTATAACATATGGCGTTCCACAGGGATCAATTTTAGGGCCCTTGCTCTTTTTAATATATATAAATAATATAAACGAAATAAAGTTACATGGTCATCTTACCTTGTATGCCGATGACACATGTTTATTCTACTTTGGGGCTTCGATCCATGACATTATTTCACAAGCTCAACATGACTTAGATTCCCTGTGCACGTGGTTTCAGTTCAACCTTTTAACAATTAATACCTCCAAAACATGCTATGTTATATATAAGGCAAAAAAATAAACATATTCCCCCATTTAATCCGCTTACAATTAATGATGTACCACTTCAACTAAAAACTTGCGAAAAGTATCTCGGGCTTAGAATAGATAGAGACCTTTCGTGGAATGCTCACATCGAGTACGTAAAAAACAAGCTCTCGACACTACTCGGAGCTCTGCACAACATAGTTCGATGCATTCCACAAGGTTTACGATATACCATTTATAATTCCCTAGTGAAGCCACATCTACTATACTTGGTTGAAATATGGGGCAGTGCTGCAAAAACAAAACTATCACAACTACAAATTTCCCAGAATAAGCTAATAAAAATGCTCTTTAATTATCCGTACTTAACATCAACGACTAAAATATACACTGATACGAAACTGATGAATATTAAGCAACTATATATTTATAATACTTGTATTTTTATCAGGAAAGTTCTTAGCAAAAATATTCACACAAATATCACGCTTACCTATCATAGACAAATTAGTCAACGAAGTACACGACGAGCAAGTTTATTAGTTTTGCCTAAAACCAGAACTAACTATGGGAAAAAAATGCTAACATTTGAAGGAGCACAGCTATACAATAAAATACCCTCACGCATAAGAAGCCTTCACTCATTCAATGCATTCAAAACTCAGCTTAGCGCGTATCTGATCTCAAACCGAAAATTACTTGAAAAATGAGTGCATTGGGTGGGTAATTTTAATTTTAATTTTAGTAATATTGTAATGTATGTTGTCGAACCTAAAATTTTGTTTTATATGTAAATTATTGTTCTCAAGTAAGTGACATGTTATGTTTTTATTGAGAATAAAGTTTCTTTAAACCTATGTCGAGTGAGGCACAACAACCATTTTTTTTATTAAAAAATTCTGAATTTTTTTGGACTACATTTAAACGCATTTATTTTACTCATAGTATTAAATCCTTATCAAAAATAAATATTTTGTCACTAAGTTCAGTTTATGTAGATAATATTTGGTCTTTTATTGATTAAAATTGGACGTTTGGTTTTGAAGTTATGGCGAAATTAAAATAGCGAGCGAGAAAAAAATTATTAATTTATTAAAATAGCGAGAGTGAGCGTCACCAAGGCTGGGATTTTTTTTATTGGTATGTAAAAATGATCCAATGATGAATCCCGCTCTTGGGTGGAACGGGAAACAGTGTCAGACTCTTACTGACTAAACAACCTATCCCGTTCTTCCCTTGCCTTATTCCCAGAGCCCCGGTATAACGCTTTCGCACCAACCCTCGGCTCCAGGAGGCTTCGACCCTGAAGGGCCTGTTGGCCTGACAACTCTTTGAGGCGCTCGGGAACAGTGCGCGCCATTGACGACTTGGACTCGGTCTGGACAGTTACCAGACGACCGTACGGCGAGCTACCCATTGCTCACCGTCCGCGAGCCAGTGTCTACGGTGGCCGGATATCGGCGGAATCGCGGCGGCGACGGCTACGGTGAGAACGCTGTTGCCTTTGCCTTATGCGGTCGGTCTCCTCCTTTACAAGAATTACTGTTTCGCAGAGGCGAGGCGACCGCCTGCCATTCCTCCTCATTGCGGCCCATGGCCTGAACCAAGACCCGGCGCGAAAGGTTGCCGCCGCCTATCAACCCCACGAGGACACGGCGATGCTCTTCCCAAGCTGGGCCCACCTCCACCGTTTCCTCCGGGCTGGCCACACAGTGGCAACACCCGGGCGTCTCTTCCGCACGAATCCGTTGTAGGAATCTCCCGAACTTCCCATGTCCGTTGAGAACCTGAGTCATGCCAAGGCGGGGGTGGAGTGAGGAGAGTTTAGATCTATGAGTGAGAAACTCAGAGAAACTCTTAGGTACGCGTACAAGAGTCGAGTGTCAAACGTTCGCAACGCCTCGCCGAACAAAGTCTGAGAACCTCTGAGTTACGCGCTCAAGAGTCGAGCCTGGAGCGTTCCCAACGTCTTCATGAAGCCTCCTGGAGCCGAGGGTTGGTGCGAAAGCGTTGTACCGGGGCTCTGGGAATAAGACAAGGGAGGAACGGGGTAGGCTGTTTAGTCAGTAAGAGTCTGACACTGTTTCCCGCTCCGCCCAAGAGCGGGATCCGTCAGTGGATGATTTTTACCTACCATAAAAAAACGTCTTCATGAACAAAATGAACCTCTCAGTTGCGCGAAAGAGAGTCGTGTAACGTTTATAATACGTTTATATATTAATACTCATCACGAAATCTCAGCAACTACAAGTGATATAAGTCACAAATGAGTTCTCATTGGGGTCCCTTTTAGAACTTAGGTGCTCACTAAGACTCGGACACTCGGAATTTTGCAAAATCCAATCCCTAAGGGATTCTAAAGGGGGTTAGGTTAGGTTAGTATGTATGAAAGTCCTCTGTTTTTGAAGTAAGAGACTTGAAATTTAAAATGTATACTGTCTAGATGTTGTGGTGAAGTGCTAAGGGGTTAAAAGGGGGCTTGGAAGATTGTATGAAAGTCCTATGGTTTGAAATAAGAGAGTTGAAATTTAAAATGTATGTTCTATAAATGCTAAGGACGGATTTTATGAAAATCTACCCCTAAGGGGTTAAAACGAGGTCCACGCGTACGAAGTCGCGGGCGGCCGCTAGTATATTATAAAATCAAAGTCAAAATCATTTTATTCCAAATAAACTATTTACAGGCACTATTGAAACGTCAAGTCTGTCTGTCCTAAAAAAAAAATGATGCCAATTGCATATTCCAAAGCGTAAATTTCTATGGAGAAGAATGTGCAAGAAACTCTATCCACACTCTTTTTAAATGATGTTGATATTTCATAACGCTTAAATAATGCAAAAAGACAAATTGTGCGTCTTACTTAACGGTTGCCGATCGCAGAAGAGAGCTGTCACCCGCCACTAAAGCGGGTATTTTGAGTACGGGTTGTACTTCGGGCTTGCGGACGGCGAGCAATGGGTAGCTCGCGGTCTGGTCGTCTGGTAACGGTTTAGACCAAGCCATGTCGTCGAGGCTAGAGTACTTTTACTTTGACGTGAACTGACGCGCACTGTTTTGATTTGTCAGCAAATGTAGAGGCCCCACTGTAGGGCCGAAGCCTACTGGGGCCCGGTCCGGCTTCTGAAAGGAAGGTATGAGGGCTAAGATGGAAAGGGGTGGGTCGTTCAGTCAGAAAGATTTGAAGATTTTGACACTGTTACCGCTCCGTCCAAGGGCAAGATTTGTCATTAGATGATTTTTCCCACCATAAAAAAACCCACCCCCTTTGAAAAGCTATTAAAGGGCCCACCCCTGTAATAGCTTTTCAAAGGGGGTGGGATAAATAACCTAGGACATAAACCCAATTTTTTTTCCCCTACATGTATTGTTACACTACTGTGTACTTAATTAAATGTTTTGTGTACAATAAAGAGTAAAAGAAATATATCATTTACATATTTTACAGTTCCCGTGATATTATTTTGCTGCCTATGCCTATACCCAAGAGAAGAAATCTTCAAGAAAATCCACGGGATGGAAAAAAAGCCAAAAAAGCCACTACTAAAGCTGTCACTACTACTAAAGCTGTCACTACTACTAAAGCTGTCACTACTACTAAGGCACGTAAACATAAGCATTAGATACACAATAGATAGACAATAGGTGGGTCTCAGGAGTTTAAACGCATTCGGTGTTTCTTTCAGGTACTACTCCGGGGGGGGGGGGCTTTGCCCCTCCAGAATAGTCTTACTGCCCCCCGGGGCGTATGGAACTTAAGAACAATAGGTTGCCGATCGCTTATTTGCGCACATCTGCGTCAGATTTACGTATATTCGCAACGAATATTCCTACAATTTGCAAATTATTTATACCTTTTAGTGCTGGAACCTCTTTATTGACGTGACGTGGCACTCAATGAGCCAAGTTGTTGATTTGTACACAAGAAAAAAGTCACGAAGAATAAGATTTTTGTAAAGAATATTATTCTTTCCTTTTAACAATATTATTTTCACTATTTTGGTTCAGCTTTTGTTTTATTCATTTAAAAATTTAAAATGATCGGGATTGATTTAAATATCACTTTCGTTTCCTTTATTTACTCAGCCCCTTAGATCTTTTAACTGCCCCCCAGGAGGATTTTTTCTGAAAGAAACACTGAACGCATTAGCGTGCTCTCGACGCCAAGCGTGAGTCCGATTAGACTAGATCACTGTACCTATAATGCGTATTTATTGAACTGTTACAAATATTTTTGATTTTTTAAAACCTGCATTTATCAAATTCTATTAAATAAAAATAAAAAATAAAGAGAACAATGTTTATTTTGCTCAAAATTGACTGACAGATTGTAGAATTATGTGCGGCTGTACATAATACTACGATCATAATACTACTATAATATTCGAGAGCAGTGGTGGCGGAGTGGTATCGGCCCCGACTTACGAGTCGTAGTTCGCGGTATCAAACCCAGCCAGGCGCACTACTTTGTGTTATTTATTTCATCACCACTGCTCTCAAAACGGTGAAGGAAAACATCGTGAGGAAACCGGCATATCCTAGAAACAAAAATTCGAAGACATGTGACAATCCGAACTGGGCCCGCGTGATGGATTATGGCCCATTCCCTCTCCTAGTGAGGAGGCCTGTGTCCCAGCAGTGGGAACATTGAAAAGGATGATGATGACATAATACTACAATCTGTCAGTCAAGTGTGAACCAGGTATTACCAACCAGGCACCATAGACACTAGGCAGAATACAGATGTCTTGGTCTCGGTTAAATGACATGTTTTGTCTATGGCATCTGTTATAATTATACAACTTTTCTCTATGGATCGTCTTGTATTTGTCAGTAAAAATGCAATACACCGACAGTTTTACAACAGATCATAACAAATACGTTTTTACAATTAATTATAATAAATTAATTATTTGTACAATTAATTAGTGGGTTAGGTTAGGTTTTAGGCCCTTACTGCTATGCCAGAGGTCGTGGGTTCGAATCCCACCCAGGACAAATATTTTTGAAGTGATGAGCTCAATCATTTGTTCTGTGTCTGGGTGTAATTTATTTATGACTAGCGACCAGCTCCAGCTTCGCACGGGTACTGATATTGAATATATTATGAATGTATTACATACATAAGCCTTCCTCTTGAATCACCTTTTCCTCTATCTATTAAAAAAACCGGATCAAAATTCGTTGCGTACTTTTAAAGATCTAAGCATACATAGGGACAGCGTAAGTAACTTTGATTTTTACTATGTAATGATGATATGTATGTAGGATTTGGGGTTGGAAATTACACAGCGTCTTTTTAAATACGTCTTTTATTAATTTTTGCACACCCTCATTCCGTCTATGCCGTCGTCGTACTGCATCCGTCATCTTACTTCCGTCATTCTCCCTCTCTTTCTCACACTTACAGTCTCATTCATATAGATGCGTTCAAAATCCCACATGTATGTCAAGAGTGAATAGATTACTTCTAGGTAAGCGCGCTCCATCGTCGACCGCATCGTCGCTTTCCATCAGGTGAGATAGCGGTCAAGCGCAAACCTATGACCAAAAAAAAAGTATTAAGAAATATATAAATATGTTTATCAGTTGTCTAGTACTCATATAACACAAGCCCTGCTTAGCTTGAGGCTAGACGGCGTTGTGTGATGGTTGTCGAATATTAATAAAAAGTAATATTCTAGTTGTCTTATTCAATTGTTGTAGTTTTTTATTATTATTGTTTTTTTCTCATCTGACTTTTTATATTTCAATTGTGCTTTTTTACTTAAATTGCTTACAATTTGACATTGATATTTGTTTTTATTTTACAATATTTATTTATTCATATTTAAAAAAATTTTTATTTGGCCAAAATATTTACTTTGTTAAATATTATAATTTTCTACACTTAAATATTTTTGTTTATATAACAAGAATATTTAAGTGTTGAAGCGTTTCGAGAACATAGTGAAGAGTCTATTTACCGGCGGTCTACGGGTTCGAATCGTCTTCCGTCACGTGGCAGTAAGGGGTTAAAAGATTAGGTATTAATTAGATGTCATGCTGATTACTAAAGTGAAGTAAAGTCACTGTACAGTACGCTTTATGGCCTTGTGGCATGCCGATGGTTTCTTCTGACTCCATAATTCCTCTGCATAGAGGGCTATTTGCGATATTTATAGTACAGACCAAGCCCAAGTCGTCGACGGCGCGCTCTGTTCCCGCGCCTCAAGGAGTTGTCAGCAAAGCCGTACGGACTCTGCAAAAGGGTAGAACCCTACAGGGGCCCAGGGTCTCTTTCTTAAAGGAAGGCTTAGTCCTAGTGCGAAGGGCAAGGAATTGTGAATGAAAAAATTGTGAAATGTTTTTTCATGATGGGCAGGACTCGTACTGACTAAATACTCCACCCCGTTCCTTCTTCGCGGGCTTGCGGAACGGGGTGAGATGTTTAGTCAGTAAGAGTCTGACACTGTTGCCCGCTTCACCCAAGAGCGGGATTCGTCATTGGAAGATTTTTACCAACCATAAAAAAAATCCATGATATTCATTTGTCCATGTTCTTTATTATAACTTACAATGGAAATGATAACTGATACTTTCGTTGCAGATAACGGTCTCACCACTGACGGTGATAGCTAGAAGATATTATACAACTCGTAAGGCCTACTGGTCCCGCTCATTCACAACTACAACTCCTAAACCAAAACGAATAAGTTTACTTGCGAGAATTATTGCAAGAATCAAACAATGTATGGGAAAAGGTTAATAATAAAAAAATAATAGTACACTTTTTATTATTCAATTCAAGTATTTATTTAAAAAAAGCCATGAGTATAAATGTGGATGGATGGAGAGGGAGACCAAAGAAAATATGGATGGATTGTGTGAGAAGTGATATGAAAGAAAGAGGAGTTAGTGATAGCGTGACGGGTGACAGGTCAGAGTGGAAGAAAAAGACATATTGCGCCGACCCCAAATAAAACGGGACAAGGGCAGGAAGGAAGTATTTATTTAAGACTAGCTTCTGCCAGCGGCTTCGGCCACGTGAAAGTCGGTTTACCCCATTTAAAATATTCAGGGACAGAAATGTTCTCCACATTTCTGTCATACATGATTTCTGTGTAGCGTTAACCATTAAGGCTGCATACGCGACGGAAGCTTAAAAAATGGAGTAACTTCTCCCGTTTTCCCAACATTTCCCTTCACTGCTCTGCTCCTATTGATTGTAGCGTGATGAAAAGTATACTATAACCTGCCTAGGAGTATGAAAAATGATTGCACCAAGTTTCGTTTAAATCTGTCGACCAGTTTTTAGAACATACAGACAGACAAAAATTTTACTGATTGCATTTTTGGTATTAGTATCGATCACTAATCACCCCCTGATAGTTATTTTGGAAATATATTTCATTTACAGAATTGACCTTTCTACAGATTTATTATAAGTATAATAGATTACTAGTTGTAGGTCGCGGGTTCAATCAAACCCAGCCAGGTGCATCACTTTGTTGTGCATCATTATTTCATCACCACTGCTCTCGAAACGGTGAAAGAAAACATCGTGAGAAAACCGGCATGTCCTAGAACAAAAAAATCGAAAAGATGTGATATCCACCAATCTGTACTGGGCCCGCGTGGTGGATTATGGCCCGTTCCCTCTCCTAGAGAGGAGGCCATAAAAAGGCTGATGATGATGATTTATTTCAGGTACATCTATAATATATAAGTAGTAATGCAACTAGCCTACACTAATTTCAATTTTAATGTTCCCACCGCTGAGACTCTAGCCTCCTGCCTCGGAGGGAATGGGCCGTAATCCACCACGCATCTTTAGGGGCCCTACGGGGTAGAAGCCTCCTGGGGCCAACGGTTAATGCGAAAGCGTATCACCAGGGCTCTGGGACTAAGGCAAGGAAGATACGGGGTAGCTTGTTTAGTCAGTAAGAGTCTGACACTGTTTTCCGGTCCGCCCAAGGGCGGGATTCGTCATTGGATGATTTTTACCTACCATAAAAAAAAACCACGCATGCCTAGTGTGAGTTGGTGAATTTCATATATCTTCGAATATTTGGTTCTAGGATCTGCCGATGTCCTCACGATGGTTTCTTTAACCGTTTGAAAGCAGTGGTAATGGAATGAATTACACAACGTAATGCACCTGATGCATGCACAGATTCTGCTGGCGAGCAATGGATAACTCGCCCTCCAGTCGTATGGTAACAGTCCGGACTAAGCCCAAGTCGTTGACGGTGCACCTCAAGGAGTTGTTAGCAAAACCGTAGGGACGCCAACTGGGGCCCAGGTCTCTTTCTGAAAGGAAGGCTTGACCCCAGTGCAAAAGAAGAATTCGAACAAGCTTTATTGAAAAATACAATAGAGTAATAAACTTTTCTGCAGCCATTTGCATTATACGTCAGAATTAGTTCTCTGGACGGTCGCGAGTGGCGCTTTAACTAGGCACAAAAAGAATTAGCTGTCAAATATACGGAACAGTCTGTTCAGTGATAAATAGCAGATGTCAGTATCGCTGACATAATCTCATAAGATTTTGCGGGGTGTCAAATTGGCAACAAGTTCAGGACAGCAAATGTGGCAATTTGCGATACCCATCACTAGACTTAAGTCTCTTATATGACCTATAATCTCCAGAGGAAGGAAGTCAATAGAAATAAGTATATAAGAAAGAACTGTGAACTGTGACTGTGAAAGAAGTGTGTAAGTAAGAACAATACGTCCCCACAGGTAAGAACTTTGAGTGCAAAAACCAACCCCAGACGTCATTTATAATATAACAAAAAGGAATGGGCCTAAAATTGAGCCCTGAAGTACACTAGGGGACACGGTGGAAAATTTGGACTGATATCCTCTTAATTACCACTCGTTGAATCCTTTTTGTTACGTATAATATAAACCAGCGAAGTCAATCTCCACGAATGCCGTTATATGCAAGCTATTCAAGAAGTAACTCATGGTCCACCTTATCGAAAGCTTTCCAGTAGTCCATGTTTACGGCGTCAATTTCGATCCATATTATTGAATACTAGCTTTTGCCCGCGGCTTCGCCCGCGTGGTATTGGGGTTGGGGTTGGGGTTCCCGGGATAAAAAGTAGCCTATGTCCTATTCCGGAGTGTATCCTATGCCTGTGCCAAATTTCATCCAGATCCGTCCAGCTCTTTTGGCGTGATTGAGTAACAAACATCCAAACATCGTAACTTTCGCATTTATAATATTAGTAAGATGTATTTTGCAAAAGTTTATAAAGTAACTGAAGACTTTCTTTGAACAACACCGTGTTGTTCTGTAGTGTCCGGTGTATTGTGTCAAGTACAAATCTCTGAAAAATATTCGATAAGGCAGATAGAATGGAGAGAGATATCAACTTCTTGTTTTATGTACTGATTTTATGTTAGCCAAAATATTCGGCGACTCTCCTAAGAAAAGAAATTGGTAACCCATCAGGACCATCTGGTCCTGATGGGTTACCAATTTCTTTTCTTTCTTCCTTAGTTGTATCTAACGAGTTAAGCACTTTTAAAACTGGTTCATGACGAAAGAAATTGCAATCAATAACATCACAAATTATCTGCACAACTTTCTGCAACTGCCTGTTGATGTTCCATACACCGATTGAAAATAATCAGAGAATAAATCACTAGTTTATTTATTTTATTATAATTTTACTTTCATTTTATTACTTATAGGAAAAGTTACAGCTACTAAAACAATGAAAACTTACAATATATGAAAGAAGGCCATTTACAAGTTTTCACTTCTAACAATGTGAGTGAATAAAATCAAGACGATAACAGCTCAGTGTTAGCACTAGACCGATAACAGACAAAAAAATAAAAAAAGCAATAATTAAAAGCATAAAACACAAAACAATATTTAAATACTATTAAAAAACCGGTCAGCTAAAGTTTCCTTAACTTTTTTAATACTGGTTATAAACAAATCCAACTCGACATGCTGACAAAAGTGTTAAAAGTACGACAAGCTCGTATTAACCACTAGTTTTTTCGATAGTTTGTTGAAACTATAGGAACATGAAGAACACGCAGTTTGCGGCGAGGCGCACTCGAGTTAGGTACCCGAAGTCCAACCTTGCTCACCAGCTCAGGCACGTCAGTAGACCTATTCATGAGATCTGCAATTTTTCTTCGTTCGTGCAGTGGCAAGATATGAAACTTTTTACACCGACTCTCATAATTAGGAAGAAAGATGTTAGAGCGATATTGAGTGTATCTTACAAATCTCCTCTGTATGATTTCAAGGCGATCTACATAAATATTTGAGAAGCATATTCAAGGTTACAGTAGGGTTTAAAAATAAAAAAAGCTAGGTATTTATTTCCATTAAAACACAGTTTAACACAATTATTAACTTAATCTTAAAATTAAAAAGAAAAGATTTTACAGTTAAGGAGTTGCTATTGCCTTACAATTCATTAAATGTCACTTCAATATGTTGTAGGTCTGCCTTTTATTTTTGTTTTGCATTTTACAAACTATGTGTTTTGGTCTGTTGAAATTTGATTTTTATAGAACACTGAAACAGGTATTTTGTTATTTTGATTGACGGTCGGAAAAAAAGCTTCACAAATTCTTAAGAAAATCCGTAGTCACACGTTACGACCGCAATACTTTAATAATGTGTGACTACGGATTTTATTTTTTACGGTTTTTCTTGTTTCATACATTTTCAGCGTCTGTTTTTTGGTCGTAGTTAGGTTTTAGTTCCAACATTTTCTTTGATCACTTGATACAATAAAATAAAAAAAAACCTGATTCGCAATTTTTTTAATAATTTTTTGTGTTGACTTGCATGCAGTAGGTTAATTCTAGCGAACTTGAAATTTTAAATAAAACTGATATTAGACCTGTTTCATCAATTTGATGAGTTGATGTGTAAAAGGTGAGGGCAGTGCACCAAAAATTTTTATATGATCACCGTTCTGGTTGTCCAAACCTGGTATCTTTGAGAATAAATTTAACAATATTTAATGACTAATAAATCATGACTTTTTATTCGTGGTGTACAAAAATAAAACTCGTTTAACTAATTGAATCGATATAAAAAAAAAAATTAAGTGCAAATTAGCCTCAATTTTGACATTTCAAAGGTGCCTGTAAATGGTCTATTTGAAATAAATGAGTTTGAGTTTATAATCTCAAAAACGATAGTTCTTGATAATAAAAGTATTTAGACATTTTATAGATTATTGAAATTATTAATTACTATTAATAATATCTATATCAATATTATAGATTATTACTTGATAAATATAAAAACATGCAATTATTTATTTTTCTAGGGTTAATTTTGTGACAAACCGTTTTGCTGAAAATCGCAAAAAAACCGTTTTTGTGACTTTTGATCTCCAATTTAGGGGCGTAGCTACCGCCGTATCGGCCGTATCAATTATACTGGGCCCCCGCGGTACAGGGGCCCCGACCTACAACACGTTATCCACAACCGTCTCATAGGGCAATTAAGCATCTGTAATAAAAATAGGTACGTTTTTTTTTATACGGCGCCCCCGAAGGACTTTTGATACAGGGCCCCTGTGGGACTAGCTACGCCACTGCTCCAATTATTATTATTTTTCCAAGTATCGGATAGATGGGGATTAAGGTATCATTTAAAATTATGTTTTGGATAATCCTACCTTTTTTTAGCTGGGTGCGGATTTTAGTAACTTCACACTTATTTTTGGTCTCATTTAACTAGACTATAAACAATCTATAGTTATGATTTGAGCAGAATATAGGCGATCAGCTCAGATCAAAAAGTAAAAAAATACTTGCAAATGTGCAGAAACTCGGAAATCGGTGTTGAGTGAAAATATTTTGCCAGTGTACTTTGTGTTAGCGTAATAAAACTGTAAATACGAGTAAAGTCTTAAAAAAATAAGTTCGTCATCACTGGTCAATAATACATTTTTTTTTTCTATAATAAATAGACAACTTACTAAATTTTGTAAAGAATCACACAACTATATGATTTTCAAAGTAAGTGACTATTTAATTGTGTTGATGTTTTTTCTTTTGTTTTTTTTTTAACATTTAATCAATTATTTTATCTATTTAATTTAGTTTTTTAGTTTCTCAAAACTTCTACGTGTTATGTGTGGTTCTATCCTTAAAAGACTGTCTCAGACACTAATCTTATTTTTTTTTATTTATTATGCTCACTTTATTAGTATTTTAGCCTCGTGTTTGACCACTATCTTACCTGATGGAAAGCAATGATGCGGCCGACGATGGAGCACGCTTGGCCAGAAGTAACCAATTCACTCTTGTTTTCATATGACTTCATTTGACTTATTATACTTATAATTAACATTTTTACATACTGACATTATTAATTCTAATTTTACTATTTTTACAAATTGTCATTTTATATTTTATTCTTACTATCGCAAATTGACATTACATACTTATTTATTAGCATTATTACAAATTGACATAATTATAATTTCTTGTATATTGACATAATTATTATAAATTGGCATTATTGATCAGTATTATTACAAATTGACATTATCAATTCTTATTAGGAACAATGGCCATTATAAATTCGTAATATTATAAATTGACATTACTATTGATTGCTATTAATTTTTATTGGTACAATTTTTTATTATCTCAAAATCATCATTGTTATTGCATTTAGTAATTATTCTTGTATACTTGAATTATGGAATACCTGAATGATAAAGCCTATTCTCTGGTTATTATAATTATCCTTCTTTGCTGTGCCCGACAGGGTCCATGATTGTTTCTTTTTGCTAATGTATACCACCTAAGCCTACATTGTGGATTGCAATAAAGAATTGAGTATTGAGAATTATGATTTGACCATTACATGTATTCTTTATGAACTGTAAAAGTGATTTGACTTGAAAACCTATTTGCAAAAAACTATTCATAGGTATATTTTGGGATCTTCAGTAGTAATAATGATTAAAGAGTATTTGATTATTTCAGATTATCACTTTTGTCTATATCATGACTAAATCAATGAAATGCTCTATCGCCAAGGACGTTTCTAAGCTGGAATCGATCGACGCGTCCGAGGCCTGTCCCAACCAAAAGTATTGCAGACAAGGCACTCATGTCGTGTGCATGTCCCATGATGGAGTAAGTTATCTATATCTTAGTAAGTCTCGCATTATTACTTCGAAAAAGAAGATATCTGCTTCCCATTCCTTCTCAGTGATGGGGAGTGTGGAAACGGTCTCCCATTTCCCCACCCCTACTAGGACACAGTGGTGCTTCTACCGTATGCTCCATCTTTTTCTCCTTGCCGCCGAATAACGAACGAAAAAAACGAAAAGACGAAAAAAAATTGTATCTTAGAATGTGTTTTGCTAGATAGCAGTAGTAATATAATAGACGCAAGTAACAGAATAAAAGAAGGAGACGACTAATTTCTCTGTCACAGTATCTACAATTGTTTTTCAAAATTCCAGAATGTTCAAATAGTCTGCAATTTCTCTGGCGCACCGTTACACCATCAGTCAGTTTACAATATAGTCCCTCCAATACCAGGACGAGGTTACAGTAATCGTTGTGACTGCCCAAGAGGTTACAAAGAAACACGCAGCTGTCTTTGTGGAAGAAAGTTGAAAACTCATCGAAAAGGTTGGTATTCTGAAATCAGAAATATTTATTTAAAATAGACCATTGACCCACCGACGGCGATCTCTCGCGCCGGGCCTTGGTAGAGGCCATGGTCTGGAGCGAGGAAGTGTGGCAGTCGGTCGCCTCCCTCTGCGAAGCAGTAATGCTAGCAAATGAGGAGGCCAACCGCATAAGGTAACGGCGCTTACACCCCTGACGCCATCGGGATCACAATCCCGATTTTCAGCCACTATAGGAGCGTAATAATAAGAGTACCAAAAAACAATTTTTCTTTGAAAAATACTCCGTCCACTTGCGTCATCCATATTTATATAGCCTATATAGCCTTGCAAAAATCCATCTTGCCCACATCGAATTCAGGTCTTCCTCCGCCACTGGTACTACTGGTACGCCTCTTCTATTAGCTTCTAATGTTCTACAAAGCACAAGTTCGATCGTGTGATATTATCAGTAAATTGTTGCTTGCAGGACTTCTTTTCAAGAACCAACTAAGTTTCAAGAAACGTACAAAAATAATTATAAAATTCTATTCAAATATCGAAGACGTCTCATTAGTAAAAGAAGAAAGCGACACCAAAAATCGACCAAAACGACATGCTATATTAAAGTTAGTTGATCCAATATTATATTAGGCTTTTAGTGTGGGATGCTACCTTACAATTTAAAAATTAATGCAGTAAAAAATATGAAAAAGTTAAAGGAAATATCTTTATTGCGTTTGTAAATAGCGCGGCAGTACATGTGACGACACTCTCTCATCTTCATAGCTCATCGTGCTGTGCTGGTGCTGCCGCGGCGGCTGCGGAGAACCTCAAGCGGCGGAAATATAATAGTTTGGGGTTGAGAATCTTGGGCCGAGTGCTCATAAGCTTTTTAAAGGACTCCAAATGCTTACACAACTAAACAAAAGTACAAAAGAGTTGGTCCCGCCATTATGATGTTTGTTAGCTGTCACTTCGCGTGATCCGAGTATTGGCTTTTACCTCGACCAGAGATTAAGCATTACCATACAACGTTTCTGATCACCTTATATAGATTTACATAGACAAACAAAGTTGATACGATATATGGGCTTTCTTTAAAAACTATCATTGTACATACCAATATGAACAAGTTTTACTATGAGACCAACCCAAAAATCACGAAAAAAAACCCGCTGCTCAATAGATTTATATTCATATAACTTGACAAAATGCATGGAGCGGCGGGTTTTTTTTTAGTGGTGGTGTGTACAAAGATCCTTTTTAAGACATTTCGTATCAACTTTGAATATTTATTTTACAGATCAAGCGATATTTTTGTACTGCCTTTATTTGGAAGAAATTTTGTACGTAAACTAAAAATGACTCCATCTATCACTGTTTCTGAGGTAAGTTTGTACTTGCATAGTATATTTGTTACTTTTTGTTTTTTTTTTTTCACATTTATTCATATCAATACTTTTCGATCTTACAGAGTCCAGTGAGGAATTACTTCACGCAGAAGGTGAGAACACCGTTACATCTTTTCAGCTAGTCCTCAATGAGGGAACTTTTTTACTATTGACAGGCTTGCGTTTGACCACTATCTCACCTGATGGTAAGCGATAGTGTGAACGATGATGGAGCATGCTTGCCTCGATGCAACTTATCTACTCTCTTGATTTAAAGAGATATCGCCACAATTGTGACCCCATAATTATGGCGATATGTCTTTAAGTCAGCCCAGCCAGCTTATGGCAGTCGCCCAGATGTCGCGTCAATAGCTTGAAAAGGTCGCGAGGCCACCCGCGGTGCAGGGAGCGGGCTCGCGACGCCGCGCCGCTGACAGAACCACCAACAAAATAGTTTTAAACTTTATCTCTAGACTTCAAAGAGTATCTCGTGTCGGTGGTTCTTCCCGCGGCGAATGTTTGGCTCAATGTTGCTCCAGTTCCACTACCACTAGCACGTACAAAATGATAAGTTTAGAAAATATTTTATAGTGTTGTAGCCCATCACGAATAGAAGACATTAATCATGTTCATCATGTCTGTGCATGGAATTTGTGACAGACGGGAAACTATGAACCCTACACTGAGAGTAGCCCGACACGCTCTTGGCCGATTTATTATTTTATAGTGTTGTAAAGTCCATCACTAATAGGAGACATTCATCATGTTCAACATGTCTTGTACATGGAATAACAAAATACCTATGTTGCAGATAACGAATACACCAATAACTTCAAGGTATACCCATGAACAGAAAAAAGAAAGAATAAAAAGTAATGGTGATGATAAAATATTGAGAAGATATGTATCACTTCCACGCAAAACAGACAAGACTCAAAACAGGCGCGCAATTAAACGCCCAATACAAACCACATCCGCACGACCCAGGCAAAGTAAGAAAAAGCCACGCGAGCGATTTGTCTGGACGCAGAAGATTCTTGGATGGGGGAAAAAAATGTTCCAATGGATCAAAAAAAAAATTTAAAAAAGTAAATAAAGTTTTTTAATCAGTGAAATCAAATCAAATGTTTATTTAAGATCCATATTATGATAATCGTAAATCCTTTTTTACGGTGGGCAAAAATCATCCAATGACATATCCCGGCCTTGGGCGGAAAGGGATAGAGTCAGACATTTCCTGACAAAAAAATAGCCCACCAGTTTTTTCGTTTCCTTAGTTCCAGTGCCCTGGAGTCTACTTACACATTAGCCATGGCCACAGAAGGCTTCGACCCTGCTGGGCCCTGCAGTTTGCTCACAACTCCTAAATAATTGTTTACTGTAGAAGTTTGCTGTCATAGAAAAAGAACCTCGTAATTTAATCTAGATTCTGAATGAAGATAATATTTTTTTCTGAAAAACTTTATAGGGTTTTAAAAAACTCGTATTTATTGGAACAAGTATTCTATAACTACACTGCTGTCATTTCTTGATTATCGTTTTAGTAAGGGTCGATTTCTAATTTGAGTATGATTGTTGATAACGTTTTTTTTATGGTACGTACAAATTATCTAATGACAGTGTCAAAATATTACTGACTAAAAATGGACCCCGTTCCTACGTTGCTATATCAGGACCAGCCTTGCTTTCAGACATAAACCCTACGCCCTAATTGGCGTCGACCCTTCTGCAGCGCTGCGTTGCGCTGTCAAAAATTGGGCCTGGTTCGGACGGTTAAAAAAAAAGTTAGGTTAGAAAAAAATATTTCCAGATAAATTGTATAGTTCCACTTACAGACTAGTAATATAATCCATTAAATTTAATATAACTCATAAATCGTAAGTAGTACAATGAACTCTGGTACCCAAGGTAAAATTGAACTTGTGTTACGGGTAAATCATAAATCATTTATTGGTTTGCAAACATGGGTGATTCATACATAGATGTTTTCCTAAGATGTTTTCTTACAATACTAAGCGCCTCCATATTCTACCATCGCATGCATGCAGATAACATTTTATTCATAAATTTACAGAAAAATTAAAATAAAATTATATTGTTAAAATGTCAAATAATCAAAATAACTAAAAATATAAGTCAGACAAGTAACAGAGATAAAATTTAAATAATAATGTCAAGCAAAATAAATAAATTATGTCAATAAAAATAAAAATGTCAAAAAGTTGTGTCAAAAAATAAAAATAAATAGCACATGTCAATCTTGTGAATTAGTACAGCGATTTATCATTAAGGAAGTCGTTGACTGTGTAGTAACATTTATCAATCAATATTTGGTTTAGTGCCCTTTTAAATTTTATTACATCAGGTACTATATTGTAAACTAGCCTTCTACCAGCGGCTTCCCTCGCGTGTAAGTAGGGTTACAAACTTTAGATCCCCATTACATCCCTTTAGGAGCTGAATTTCAAAAAAACTCTTTTTTAGTGTTCGCCTACGTCATAGAAGGAATCCTTGTGCAAAACACGCTTCTAGGCCTAGTAGTTTTGGCTGTGCGTTGATATGTCAGTCAGTCAGTATCTCCTTTTATATACATCTATATATTATACACCGTGACAATTGAAATTTTAATGGTTGTTTTCCCTCAGCGAAATGGTTGTGTCTTGGTAATACAAACATTTGATAAAAAAATAAAATATTAAAAACAAAAAATGGACCTGTAGAGTGCAAGCTAATTATGACGTATCACAATGTGCGAGAACTTATTTTGGTTTAAATATTTAATTAATCGGTTTCAAATTACGTCTAATGTTACTATTGTTTTCGCTTTTTTGAGTTGATGAATATTTTTAATAATTATTTATAAAAAAAAACTTTTTATTTATTTTATTTTTACTGTATGCTTCAAAAGTACTCCTTATGGCAAATCATTCTGCCGCGGGAAAACAATCATTTAAATTTCACGGTGTATAGATGCACGGGGCTATACCAAATAAACTCTTTTGCATAAGTGAGGTTTTACATTTCACTTGACACAGTTTGTTGACATACTGAGACCGTGTCGGATTTTTCCTGACAGTTTTTCTGTGGATTCTTTTTTACATATACAGCTGCTTTTAAAACGTACAAAGATGGGAGAGTTAAAATCTTAAAAGATTTAAAATAAGGAAGACAGCTATCTGTTGTTTTAAGACCACACATTGACCCTATACATCGCTTTTGCATTCTAAATACTAGTTCCTTGTCGGTAGACTGCCCCCAAAAATAATACCATATCGTAGAATAGAAGCAACTAGACCATGATATGTTTATTTTATTTTATTTATTTGGCTCACCAACTATTGACTACACACATATAAAGACATGAAAAACATGGAATAAACTTAAAGACTAGTGCAGCAATTCCTTACAGGTAAGCACAACATGCGTAACTTAACTGTTGCCTACTTAAAAGTAACTCACTCACCAAATACAATAATTACCTCTTATAACTAAAGAATAAATTAAATTATTTTAACTTAAAACTAAATTAACAAGCCAGTCCGTCCGATCATCGCATTGTTCCTTAATGGTTTTATGTACAATAGGTACTTTTAAACCTACCAAGTGAGTCAGAGTGTACATCGATAAGATCACTGTAATAGTTTAGTAATTTACATAGACGCGGGATGGGAGAATTAGCACCAAGAACGGTTCTACGAAGAGGAGGACGTAAGGGGGTAATAGGAGTTCGTGGGGTTTTCGTAGGCACACGAAATTGGATGCAGCTCAACAATTGGGGACAGTCAATTTTACAGCTCAAGATTTTAAATATATATAATGAGTCCAATAAATCTCTCCTCTTCTGTAGGGATATCATATTAAAATGCGAGAGTCTATCTCTGTACGATTGCTTCTTTTCTGATGTTGATGAAATAGCCTCAATCGTTGATCGTCAAATCGGTGGGTGTCTGGGTGGGCATATGGGTGGGCCTCTGGGTGGGCATTGGGGTGGGCCTCTGGGTGGGCTTTTGGGTGGTCTTCTTTTTTTTTGAACCTATGTTTTTGAACCATTGTTTAATTTTTTTCCCAAATCCAATAAGCTTCTTAATGCACTTAGAGTTCAGTATACGACTACGAGGTCGCTTAGTAGTACGTTGCCCGGGTCGTTTGGTTGTGGCTTGTACTCCACCTTTTGGTGGGCGTCTGGGTGGGCCTTTGGGTGGACCTTTGGGTGGGCCTTTGGGTGTTTTTTTGGGTGGGCTTTTGGGTGGTCTTTTGGGTGGGCTTCGGGATGGGCCTTTCCCCAACTTTTGAGTCTTGGCTGTTTTACGTCGAACTGACACATATTTTCTCAATATTTTATCATCACCATTACTTTTTATTCTTTCTTTCTTCTGTTCATGGGTATATCTTGAAGTCATTGGTGTATTCGGTATCTGCAACATAGGTATTTTGTTATCATTTCCATGTACAAGACATGATGAACATGATGAATGTCTCCTATTCGTGATGGGACACTTTAAAATAAAAAAGGAAGTATTTTCTAAACTTATCATTTTGTACGTACTAGTGGTAGTGAAACTGGAGCAACATTGAGCCAAACAGTATCGCCATAATTATGGGGTCACAATTATGGCGGTATCTCTTTAAATCAAGAGAGTAAATAAGTTGCATCGAGGCAAACGTGCTCCATCACCGGCTACATTATCGCTTACCATCAGGTGAGATAGTGGTCAAACGCAAGCCTGTCTATAATAAAAAAGTTCCCTCATTAAGGACTAGCTGAAAAGATGTAACGGTGTTCTCACCTTTCGCGTGAAGTACTTCCTCACAGGACTCTGTAATACCGAAAGGTATTGAAATTAATAAAAGTAAGAAAAAAACAAAATTAACAAATATATTATGCAAGTACAAATTTACCTTAGAAACAGTGATAGATGGAGTTGTCGTCATTTTTATTTGTCGTAGAAGTTTTCTTCCAAATAAAGGCAGTACAATAATATCACGGGATCTGTAAAATAAATATACAATGTTGATACGACAGATGGGTTTCCCTTAAAAAGGATCATTGTACACATCAATGTGATTAACTTTTACTATGAACCCTACCTAAAAATCACGAAAAAACCCGCTGCTCTATAGAGCATCATCATCATCATCATCAGCCTTTTTAATGTTCCCACTGCAGGGACACAGGCCTCCTCTCTAAGAGAGGGAATGGGCCGTAATCCACCACGCCGGCCCAGTGCGGGTTGGTGAATGTCACATGTCTTCGAATTTTTGGTTCTAGGACATGCCGGTTTCCTCACGATGTTTTCCTTCACCGTTTTGAGAGCAGTGGTGATGAAATAAATTACACAAAGTAATGTGCCTGACTGGGTTTGAACCCGCGACCTACAACACGTAAGTCGGGGCCGTTACCACTCGGCCACCACTGCTCTTATAATTATAATTATAAATCTATAGAGCAACGGGCTTTTTTTTGTCCTCATTTCATCATTTTAAGGAAAATCCACCTTTTTTATGGTAAAAATCATGTAATGAGGAATTCTGCCCTTAGGCGGAGCGGGAGACAGTGTCAAACCCTTACTGACTAAACAACCTACCCTACGTCGCCATAAATACCAGGGTTAGAGCCTTCCTTTCAGACACGAACCCTTGGCCACAGTTGACTTCGACCCTTCTACAGAGGCCCTACGGTTTGCTGATAACTCCTTAAGGGCGGGTGGGCTCAGCGAAATAGGCATTTAACGCTACCAAGAGTTACCCGCGACTTTATGTATATTATTATTTACAATTTGTATTATTTTGATATTCTTTACGGAACAGAAGCGAAGCGCGCGCTCAAAAATTTGGCACAGGTCCTTCCTCGGTAACGTCCTGCGAGACACTGGCAAGCGACGCGCGGATCGAAAATCACTTGAATAATCGATAAAAAATTCACAAATTTAATTAAAAAAAAACGATTCGGTAGCATCGCTTCCAAAATGCAACCTCTATATTGATGTTATTTATAAAATATGAAGTGTTATAGTACTCGTTTAATATGTAAAAAAAAACACAAAATCTAAGCTACTTCAGAATTTTTTTCTATCGAGAGAATAGTATGGTATCGTGTATTGAATGGGTACATGCCAAAGAGAAAGAATGTGTCTTAAATATATATTTTTTTCAGATTCAAAAAGTTGTAACTTGCCTAACAAAAGTGAGTTCAAAAACCGGGAAAACCTAGCCTTAAGGCGCGCGGAAACAGTGCGCGCCGTCGACTAATAGGCATCGGTCGCATCAAATTTTTTTGGCTACGTAAATCTATATAAGGTGATCAGAAACGTTGTATGGTAATGCTTAATCTCTGGCCGAGGTAAAAGCAAACACTCGGATCACGCGAAGTGACAACTAATAAACATCATAATGGCGGGACCAACTCTTGTATTGGAATGATTTTACCACGTACATTTTGTACTTTTGTTTAGTTGTGTAAGCATTTGGATAGTCCTTTAAAAAACGTATGAGCACTCGGCCCAAGAGTTTCAACCCCAAACAGCTTAATAATAAAACTGCCGACGAGTTAGTTATATTTCCGCCGCTTGAGGTTCTCCGCAGCCGCCGCGGCAGCACCAGCACAGCACGATGAGCTATGAAGATGAGAGAGTGTCGTCACATGTACTGCTGCGCTATTTACAAACGCAGTAAAGATATTTCCTTTACATTTTACATATGTTAACTGCATTAATTTCTAAATTGCAAGACAGCATCCCACACTAAAAGCCAAATATATCTAATATTAGATCAACTAACTTTAATATAAAATGTCGTTTTGGTTGATTTTTCGTCTCGCTTTCTTCTTCTACTAATGAGACGTCTTCCATATTTGAATAGAATTTTATACTTCTTTTTGTATGTTTCTTTAAACTTAGTTGGTTCTTGAACTGAAATCCTGCAAGTAAAAAATGTAATCATTTCAAAATTTGAATCGGTGATATGATAATATTCACATATAGTGCACTAATATCATAAAAGTAAGTTTGTTTAGTACTCGGCAAATATTTAGAACCATTGCTACGGTTACGCGCAGCTCCCCAATTCGATTGAGATCCGAAAATTAATAAAAATCTTCGTGACATAAGTTGAACCAGCATGGCGATTGACCTTGAACGGAATAAAATAAGTAAGGAATGCTACTGATACGGACCGGGGCTCCAGAAGGCTTCGGCCTTACAGTTGGGCCTACATTTACTGACAACTCCTTGAGGCGTGCGGGAACAGAGCTCACCGTTGACGACTTGACTTGGTCCGGACTGTTACCAGGCGATCGGAAAGCGAATCATTCCCATTGCTCGCCGTCCGCAAGCCCAGGCCTACGGTTTTTTTTACGGTTTGGGGCGTGAGCACCGTTGCCATATGCGGTCGGCCTCCTCCTTTGCTAGCATTGCTGCTTAGCAGAAGGAGGCGACCGCCTGCCACTCTTCCTCCTCCGGACCATGGCCCCTATCAAGGCCCGGCGCGAGAGATCGCCGTTAATGAGTAATGGTCTATTTGAAATAAATATTTCTGATTTCTGAATACCAACCTTTTCGACGACTTTTCAACTTTCTTCCACAAAGACAGCTGCGTGTTTCTTTGTAACCTCTTGGGCAGTCACAACGATTACTGTAACCTCGTCCTGGTATTGGAGGGACTATATTGCAAACTGACTGATGGTGTAACGGTGCGCCTGAGAAATTGCAGACTATTTGAACATTCTGGAATTTTGAAAAACTATTGTAGATAGTGTAACAGAGAAATTAGTCGTCTCCTTCTTTAATTCTGTTACTTGCGTCTATTATATTACTACTGCTATCTAGGAAAGCACACTCTAAGATTCCATTTTTTATTGTTTTGATTCGGCGGCAAGGAACACCTGATTGTCAACATTATGCGAAACGCCTGAAGGAAAAGATGGAGCATACGGTAGAAGCACCACTGTGTCCTAGTGGGGGTGGAGAAATGGGAGACCATTGTCACACCCCCCATCACTGAGAAGGAATGGGAAGCAGATATCTCCTTTTTCGAAGTAAGAATGCGAGACTTACTAAGATATAGATTACTTACTCCATCATGGGACATGCACACGACATGAGTGCCTTGTCTGCAATACTTTTGGTTGGGACAGGCCTCGGACACGTCAATCGATTCCTGCTTTGAAACGTCCTTGGCGATAGAACATTTCATTGATTTAGTCATGATGTAGACAAAAATGATAATCTGAAATGATCAAATACACTTTAATCATTATTACTACCGAAGATCCGATTATGTATGTACCGGTAATATTTATTTTGCCAACAGGTTTTTATAAACACTGCAACGTGTAAATTATTTCTACTTCTAAATTTCAAACGCGATGAGGCCGGAATTTATAGACCTTAAGAAGTAACACCGATTCAAACTCAGTAGTCAAATCACTTTTAAAGTTCATACAGAATACATGTAATGGTCAAATCATATGAAAACAAGAGTGAATAAAAAAGCAAAGCGTGCTCCATCGTTGGGCACATCATTGCCAGCAGTCAAGCCCAGAAGTCAGAATGAGAGAGAAAAGAGAAAGGTTTATGTGTATATTACATGCATAATATATTCAATATCAGTACCCGTGCGAAGATGGGGCGGGTCGCTAGTATATCTACATCTACACTAATATAATAAAGAGGTAAAGTTTGTTTTTTTGTTTGTAGGAGGTAATCTCTGGAACTTATGGTTCGATTGGAAAAATTGAAGCTATAATAGAAAGCTACTTTACTCCTGAGTGACATAGGCTATAAATTATTTATATAACATGGATATTAACCGAGCTATCACAACTTTTGTCTCAAAAATTTTCCGCGAACGAAGTCGCGGGCAGAAGCTAGTAGTTCATATAGAAAACATGTTTGTAATGGTCAAATCATATTAAACAGGAGTAAATATGTTACTTCTAGCTATGCGTGCTCCATCATCAGCCACAACATCGCTTACTATCAGGTGAGTGGTCAAACGCGAGCCTATTATTACATAGTATAAAACAAAGTTGCTTATGTCCTATGTCTGCTTATATCTTTAAAAGTATGCAACGGATTTTGATGCGGCTTTTTTTAATAGATAGAGTGATTCAAGAGAAAGGTTTATGTGTATAATACATGCATAATATATTCAATATTGGTACCCGTGGGAAGCAGGGCGGGTCGCTAGTCTACACTAATATAATAAAGAGGTAAAGTTTGTTTTTTTGTTTTTTTGTTTGTAGGGGGTAATCTCTGGAACTACTGGTCCGATTTGAAAAATTTAAGCAACAATAGAAAGCTGCTTTACTCCTGAGTGACATAGGCTATATTTTATGTACGCGGGCGAAGCTGCGGGCAAAAGCTAGTATATAATAAAAAATCATCTGAGATAGTCTTTTAAAGAAAGAACCACACATACGTGGGATACTTGGAAATCATTGAGAAACTAAAAGACTAGGTAACTTCAATAAATAAAATACTTTTATTAAACCTAAAAAAAACTATCGACGACGAAATAAAACCAAAAATAACTAAGACTAATGACGAACAGGCTCACAAAGACAAGACAAAAACATGAACACTAGAAATGATAAATGATAAATGATGATAAATGATATTTATTTTTGCAAATAGGTTTTTCACAACACTTTTACACGTCATTTTTTTATCAGTTTAAACTAGATGAGTCCGGTGTTTCCTAGCTGACTATCCTGAGAAGAAACACCGACACAATCTCAGGGATTAAAGTCTCTTTTAAAGTCCATACAGCAAACATGTAATCGTCAAATCATATGAGAACAATGCAGATTTGTGTCTGAGATGGTCTTTTGAGGAAGGAACCATACAGATTTCAGTGGACCTGTCCAGTCAGTGTAAGCATTTGTCAGTAGTCGTATAGCTCAACTTAGGACAACTAAGGAGCTCAACGATTTGACTATCAATGCCAACGAAGGGACATTTGGGTAGGCCGCAGAAATACTCAAATATCCAGACATGCGTCAAAAAAATTGAACATACGGAAAATATATATGCGTTAAAGTCACTTACTTTGACAATCATATAGTTGTGTGATTCTTTACAAAACTTAATAGTCTATTTATTTTTTAAATAAAATTGTATTGACCAATGATGACGAGGTTATTTTTTTAAACTTTATTTACAGTTTTATTTTGCTAACACAAAATACACTGGCAAAATATTTTCACACACTCCTCTGATTTACGTCGAGATTTGTTTCTGCACGTTTGTAAGTATTTTTTTACTTTTTGATCTAAGCTTATCGCCAGTATCCTGCTCAAATCATAACTATAGATTGCTTACAGTCTAGTCAAATAAGACCAAAAATTAAAGGTTGAAGTTACTGAAATTCGCATCCAGCTAAAAATTTGTAGAATTGCCCAAAACATTATTAAATAAAAAAAAATATAAATTTTCGGTCAAAAGTCACAAAACCAGTTATTTTTTTCGATTTTGAGCAAACCGGTAAGTCATAAAATTAGGTCTGAATTTTCATCAAGTAATTTATCTTAAAAAAATGACTAAATATCGTTTTTGAAATTGTATCGATTCAATAAGTTAATAAAAGAGTTGTATTTGTGTACTCCACGTATAAAAAGTTGTAATGACAACCAGAACATTAATCATATATTTTTGTTCCACCATCCTCATCTTTTACACACACTGCCGTCGTTATTAAGAAAGGCACAACTAACATTTTACAAATGTTGAGAAAATCGAGTTTAAAATATTTTTTGAATTTTGTTAAAAAAATCACGTTTAAAATATGTTTTTCAAAATTGTGAAAATGTAAAAAATTGTGTTTTTTTGGTATGTACACAACGATAGCAATATTATATTTTTAATTTAAATGGATATATTTAATAATTAGCATAATTCTTTTTAACTTAACATAAAAAATAACAAGAAAGGAGCAATATTATGTTGAAAAGGCACATATAACCAAATATGCCTTTTCAATGTAAAATTTTGAGTAAAAAATTTAACATTTTACGACGAAAAGGCATATTTTTTTAATTGTGTCTTTTCATCGTAAATTATTAAAATGAATATATAGGTACAGAAAATATTAGAATTAATTCATCGATAGTAAAAAGGTATAATAAAAGTCACATCATACAATATGCCTTTTTATTGTAATAAAACTTAAAAAATGATGTAGTTGTGCCCTTTAAGCTTATGCTATCTCTGTTTATTTTGCAGCTAAAAATCCACAAAAAATCAGGAAAATAGGCCTTTTTTTCCTGATTCCGAATATATATATAACTCATTTTGACAAAAAATGTTAGTTGTGCCCTTTTTCGGTAGCACGGCAGCACACGTCATCAAATTGATGCAACAACTCTAATATCAGTTTTATTTAAAGTTTTAATTTCACTAGAATTAACTTACTGTATTTAAGACAACACAATAAATTATTCAAAAATTGCGAATCAATTGGTCTTTTTTTCGTTTTATTGCATCAAGTTATACAAAACACGTTACTTTTGATCGCAAATATATACATTTTTAATTAATTTAAAATGATGTTTTGAGGCCGAAGAAAAGATGGATAGATTGTGTGAGGCGTGATATGAAAGAAAAGGGAGTTAGTGATAGTGTGACGGGTGACAGAATAGAGTGGAAGAAAGAAACATGTTGCACCGACTCCAAGTAACATGGGATAAGGGTAGGATGAATTTAAAAATGATGTTATGGATAATTCTACCAATTTTTAGCTGGGTGCGAATTTCAGTAACTTCACTCTAACTTTTTGATCTTATTTGACTAGACTGTAAGCCATCTATCGTTATGATTTCAGCAGGATATAGGCGATAAGCTCAGATCAAAAAGTAAAAAAAATACATGTAAACGTGCAGAAACTCGCATATCGGAGGAGTGTGTGAAAATATTTTGCCAGTGTACTTTGTAGTGAAATAAAACTGTAAATAAAGTTTAAAAAATAAGCACGTCACCACCGGTCAATACAATTTTGTTTAAATAATAAATAGACTATTAAGTTTTGTAAAGAATCACACAACTATATGATTGTCAAAGTAAGTGACTATAGTTTTCATATTTTTGTCTTGTCTTTGTGAGCCTGTTCGTCATTAGTCTTAGTTACTTTTGGTTCTATTTCGCCTTCGATAGTTTTTTTTAGATTTTATAAAAGTATTTTATCCATTAAAGTTAGTCTATTAGTTTCTCAATAATTACCAAGTGTCCCACGTATGTGTGGTTCTTTCCTAAAAAGACTATCTCAGATCTACATGATTTTTTATTTATATATTATATATGTAGGCTCGCTTTTGACCACTATCTCATTTGATGGTAAGCGATGTTGTGGCTGACGATGGAGCACGCTTGGCACTCTTGTTTTCATATGATTTGACCATTACGTGTATTTTGTATGAACTTTAAAAGTGATTTGACTCCTGAGTTTATCCGGCGTTTGTTCTTAAGAGCGGGTATTTTGGATACATTGATATCTTTTGAATATTATCTAGGCTAGGTAAAGACCTCTGAAAATCTGCTATTTTACGTGAACTTTGACTCTCCATAATGTACTCCTATATTAAAATTATAAAAAAGTACTTCTATAGAAGCCTAGCTCATTTAATCGAGATTCTAAATGTTATATTTTGTTTTCAAAAATCCTTAAGGGTTTAATAAAAAAATACGTATTAGGAAAAAATCGAGTTAATCGTAGAATTACTGAATGCCAACACAGTTTTCAGGTGTTGTCTTTCTTTTTGACCTTACTTTTGCATCAAACATCACATCGGATTGCTTTAGATGAAGCAGCAAGCTTTTAAACCATCCTCGATGTAGACGGTAGGCGAGTCGGGAAGATTTTCCTCAAGGTTTAGAAATTCCGGCGTCATTTTGTTTGAAATGTCGAAAAAATTACGCGCTATAGTGTAACCTTTTGCTAAATAAGTATCATATATTTTGGGATCTTCAGTAGTAGGTAATAATGATTAATTATATTTCAGATTATCACTTTTGTTTACATCATGACTAAATCAATGAAATGTTCTATCGTCAAGGACGTTTCAAAGCAGGAATCGATTGACGCGTCCGAGGCCTGTATTAACCAAAAGTATTGCAGACAAGGTACTCATGTCGCGTGCATGTCCCATGATGGAGTAAGTAATCTATATCTTAGTAAATGTCGCATTCTTACTTCGAAAAAGGACATATCTGCTTCCCGTTCCTTCTCAGTGATGGGGATTGTGGAAATGGTCTCCCATTTCTCCACCCCCACTAGGACACAGTGGTGCTTCTACCGTATGCTCCGTGTTTTCCCCCAGGCGTTCCGCATAGTGGTGACAATCAGGTGTTCCTTGCCGCCGAATTAAAACGATACAAAATGGTCTTAGAGTGTGCTTTCCTAGATAGCAATAGTAATATAATAGACGCAAGTAACAGAATAAAAGAAGGAGACGACTAATTTCTCTATCACAGTATCTACAATTGTTTTTCAAAATTCCAGAATATTCAAATAGTCTGCAATTTCTCAGGAGCACCGTTACACCATCAGTCAGTTTACAATATAGTCCCTCCAATACCAGGAAAAAGTTACAGTATTCGTTGTGACTGCCCAAGAGGTTACAAAGAAACACGCAGCCGTCTTTGTGGAAGAAAGTTGAAAAGTCTTCGAAAAGGTTGGTATTCGCAATCAGAAATATTTACTTAAAATAGACCATTACTCATTAACGGCGATCTCTCGCGCCGGGCCTTGGTAGAGGCCATGGTCCGGAGGAAGAAGAGTGGCAGGCGGTCGCCTCCTTCTGCGAAGCAGTAATGTAATGTAAAGGAGGAAGCCGACCGCATAAGGCAACGGCGCTGACGCTCCCGACACCGCCGAGATTCTGATCCTGATTTCTGGCCACCATAGGCCTAGGCTTGAGGACGGTAAGTAATGTGTAGGTCGCCCTTCAGTTGTCTGGTAACAGTCCGGACCAAGTCAGGTCGTCTACGGCGCGCTCTGGTACCGCGAGCCTCAAGGAGTTGTCAGCAAATGTAGAGGCCCAACTGCAGGGCTGAAGCCTATTGGGGCCCCAGTCCGGTTTCTGAATGGAAGGTCTGACTTCGGAATGAAGGCTAAGAAAGAAAGTGGTTGGTTATTTAGTCAGTAAGAGTCTGACACTGTTTCCCACTTGACCCAAGGGCGTGATTTATCATTAGATGATTTTTCCAACCATGAAGAAACCCGTGACCGTTATTTTGTTATTTTGAAAATTTTTAAAGTAGCTGTAGCACTTCTAAATTGTCAATACGTTGGCCATAAAACAAAAGTGAAGCCAAATTGCACGTTCTAAGGGTAGATCGTTAAAGAGAAGAACGTGCAAGAAACTCCATGGACGCTCTTTTAAATCACTTTTTATTTATTATCTCCTAGTACTATTCTTCTATTAGCTTCTAATGTTCTACAAATCACAAGTTCGATCATGTGAAATTATCAGTAAATTGTTGCTTTCAGGACTTCGGTTCAAGAACCGCCAAACTAACAAAACTAAGTTTCAAGAAACATCAAAAAGAAGTATACAATTCTATTCAAATATCGCAGACGTCTCATTAGTAAAAGAAGAAAACAAGACCAAAAATCAACCAAAACCACATTTTATATTAAAGTTAGTTGATCCAATATTATATTTGGCTTTTAGTGTGGGATGCCATCTTGCAATTTATAAATTAATGCAGTAAAAATATGTAAAAGATAAAGGAAATATTATCTTTACTGCGTTTGTAAATAGCGCGGCAGTACATGTGAGGACACTCTCTCATCTTCAAAGCTCATCGTGCTGTGGTGCTGCTGCTGCGGCGACTGCGGAGAACCTCAAGCGGCGGAAATATAACTAACTTGTCGGCAGTTTTATTACTAAGCCGTTTGGGGTTGAAACTCTTGGACCGAGTGCTTATACGCTTTTTAAAGGACTATCCAAATGTTTAGATGTCACTTCGCGTGATCTGAGTGCTAGCTCTTTCCTAGGTCAGGGATTAAGCATTGCCATACAACATTGCTGATGGCCTTACATGGATTTACATAGTCATACAAAGGAACGCCGGCGCGGCTTTCGCATACCTATTGTCTTTCTATTACGTCTCTAATTAAAAGGATCATTGTACACTACAATATGAACAACTTTTACTATGAGACCTACCCAAAAATCACGAAAAAAAAAAACCCGCTGCTCCTTAAATTTATATTCACATAACTCGACAAAATGTATGGTGATTTTTAGGTTTGTCTCATAGTAAAAGTTGTTTAGGTATGTGTGAATAATGAGATTTTTTCAGGAAAACCCATCTGTCATATCAACTTTTTGTATTTATTTTACAGATCCTTCGTTCTTGTACTGCCTTTATTTGAAAAAAATCTTCTACGACAAGGAAAAGTGACGACTACTCCATCTGTCACTGTTTCTGAGGTAAGTTAGTAGGTACTTACATATATTTGTTACTTTTTTTTTGTACTTTCATTCATTTCTTTAGCTTTCGAACGTATAGAGTCCGGTGATGAAGTATTACATGCGGAAGGTGAGAACACCGTGACGTGTTTTCAGCTAGTCCTCAATGAGAGAACTTGACAGGCTCGCGTTTGACCACTATCTCATCTGATACGCTCCGAAATAGGACATAGGCTACTTTTTATCCCGGAAACCCCAACCTCAATACCACGCGGGCTAAGCCGCGGGCAAAAGCTAGTTAACAATAGTTGGAATTAATACATTTTTTGGTGTTTGACCGATGTTCCTGCACGTTTATGATTCCTGTCAAAATTGGGCGGCAGCGGTGCACACTGCTTTCATAGACTCTTAGGGCCGAATCACACCGGAATAGCTAACGCCGCCAGCGACGCGGCGAGTACTTTTAATGTAAATAATTTTAAGCTCTATACTTAAAGTACCCAGCCCAGACATCGCTTCAATAGCTTGAAAAGGTCGCGAGGCCACCTGCGGTGCTGACAGAACCACCGATAAAATAGGTTTAAAGTTTATCTTTAGACTTCAAAGTCGTGTCGGTGGTTCTGCCCGCGGCTTGGTGGTTTGGCTCAGTGCTACTCCAGTTCCACTACCATCTAGTACGTACAAATTGATTAGCTTAAAAAAATATTTAAAACCCATCACTAATAGGAGACGTTCTGTAGTGTTACGAGGCATAGAAATGATAACAAAATACCTATGTTGCAGATAACAAATACACCAATGACTTCAGGATGTACCCATGAACAGAAAAAAGAAATAATAAAAAGTAATGGTGATGATAAAATATTGAGAAGATATGTGTCAGTTCAACGTAAAACAGCCAAGACTCAAGAGTTACGGAAAGGCAAATCCCGAAGCCCATCCAAAGGCCCACCCAGAGGCCCACCCAAAGGCTCACCCAGACGCCCACCAAAAGGTGGAGGGCAATACGGGCAACGTACTACTAGGCGACCTCGACCGGGATCTCAGTGCATTAGGAAGCTTAGTGGATGTTTGCAAAGAATTAAACAATGGTTCAGAAACATAGGTTAATAAAAAAGAATTAAATTTCTTTTATTAGTGAATTCAATTCAAACATTTATTTCAGATCCTCGTTTGCATCCATACTATGTTAATTGTAAATCCTTTTTTTTATGGTGGACAAAAATCATCCAATAACATCTTCCGGCCTTGGGCGGAAAGGGAGATAGTGTCAGACATTTCCTGACTAAAAAAAAACCACTAGTATTTTCGTTTCCTTAGTTCCAGTGTCCTGGAGTTTACTTACACATTAGCCATGGCCACAGAAGGCTTCGACCCTGCTGGACCCTGCAGTTTGTTCACAACTTGGTGCTGTTAGATGCCGATGCCGATGCTCGGAGCCGATAGCAACACGGGTTTTAAAAAACTCGTATTTATTGGAACAAGTATTCTATAACTACCTCTGGGACGTAGCAAGGAAGCGACGGGGTTGGTTGTTTAGTCAGTAAGGGTCTGACACTGTTTTCCGCTAAGCCCAAGAGCGGGATTCGTCATTGGATGATTTTTACCTACCATAAAAAAAACGTCTAAATCAACTAAAAACATAAGAACCAGAACAAGTGTAGAGCAGAAACAATCATCCGTGACACACAAAATATTCTTGACTAGCTTTTGCCCGCGGCTTCGCCCGCGTACATAAAATATAGCCTATGTCACTCAGGAGTAAAGCAGCTTTCTATTGTTGCTAAAATTTTTCCAATCGGACCAGTAGTTCCAGAGATTACCTCCTACAAACAAAAAAAACAAACTTTACCTCTTTATTATATTAGTGTATAGTAATATATTGATTTCACAAATTTTGTTTGGTATCACCTTATATTTTAGCATAAATAGTTTTATTGTAGAGTCTATAGTTTACCCGGTACAGCCGGGCCCTCAATTCTCTATGTGAGAACTGAGGGCCCAATTTAACAGCCCATATCTCCGTTATTTGACTTTCACAAATTCTGATTTCAAGTTCCACAATTGTTTGGGAATGTTCAATAAATATTAAGCATATTTTGAAAGAATTTTAACAAACGGGCCCTCACACCACACGCACACGTAATTTGATCGAGATTCTGAATGACGACAATATTTTTTTCTAAAGGTTTTAAAAAACTCGTTTTTGTAGGAACAAGTATTCTGAAACTACACTGCTGTCATTTCTTGATTATCGTTTTAGTAAGAATCGATTTCTAATTTGAGTATGAATGTTAATAACGTTTTTTTTACGGTACGTAGAAATCCAATGGCGAAACTATTCCTGAGTAAATAACCTACCCCGTTCCTACGTTGCCATTTATACCAGGACCAGAGCCTTCCTTTCAGACGCGAACCCTTGGATTGCTCGCCATCCTGAAGCCCAGGCTTCCACCCACAGCCCGCACCGCCATCCATAAGCCCGCGCCTATTGTTAATAACATGACAAATCCTATTTTAATAAATTAAAAAATTACAACCTTTAGGCTAATGTAGGTTTAATAAGTTAATAGTAAAAATATTTTTTGAACTTGATAGGATGAACAGTTTTTAAAAAATGACTAATTTTTTATAAAGGCTTTATACTTTTTAGGAAAATTATTTTAAACTTTATGGGATGTACAGATTTTGAAAAAAAAAACTAATTTTGTAATTACACCGTACATGCAAGCATTTTCTAATTTGTTTTTTTTTTTTTTTGTTAACAAATTTATTGAAAGGATGGAAGTTGTTGCCCTTTTTATATTGGCTTTTCGTAATAGTTTTATATTTTATTTGTTAAATTGAAGCTCGAATTGAAGATGACCATCTACAATTATTATATTTTTTTTGATTTGGATACAATAGCATTGTATAATGTAGAAGCACTTTGTAAATTTTGTAAATGTGAAGTACCATGGAGCATTTTTCGCTAGGTTGCAACTTATTTGACATTCGAGCATGGCAGCTGAGAGTTTGTCATGCTCTCTCAAATGTCTCGCTGATGGTGGCGCGTGTGTTGGGTCATTCTGTTCCCTCTAAAATGGTTGAGCGGAGTGGGGCTGATACATGCGTCATGCTCGTGAACGGGTGCCGTCAGTTGAGACCGGTCATCTCTTGGCTGCTAGGCGCTTATTTGAATTTTTTTTTTTTTACATTATTATTTTACTTTTTGTTAAATACCGCTACATCGTGCTCGCATATTAGAATCAACATTTTGTAACCAAGTAATATGTAAATATAAATTTTGATTTAAAAGAGTGCCCATGGAGTTTCTTGCACGTTCTTCTCCATAGGAGTCTACGCCTTGGAACGTGCAAACTAGCTTCCATTTTGACATTTCAAAAGTGCCTGTAAATGGTCTATTTGAAATAAATGAGTTTGACTTTGACTTTTTTTTTTAACTTGGTTTACATGTTTATTATCCTGATCGTATCTTCTTTCATATAAAAATACAAAAAGATTAAAATCGGTTAAAATTACCACCGGGTACAGCGCCATCTCTCAGGAAATTGGGTTACTAATTCATATATGGGCTACTGCACGTTGTTAAATCGTAGTTTGGGTTTTGTTATATTTTGAGAAATTTGTATAATACGGAACCCTACACTGAGCGTGGCCCGACTTGCTCTTGGCCGGTTTTATTTACCTTTGACGTCAATTTGCGTTATAATTATCTTCGTGGTTGCTGAAGATATAATTGTTTTTATATTTCCATACGAAAGCTAAAAATAATAACACCCGGGTTCCAAAAGCCTGATCAACGTCAAAATCAACGTCAAAATCAACCATTTACGTGTCAAATGTCTTGTCAAGTGTCAATCGATGTGCTGAGAGCATGATCAGCGACTTTGATTTGATAATTTTATTAGTTGACAGCGGTTTCAAATCTTCTATAGGAATGGCATGTCAAAATGTTGAGCCATAGGTTAGTATTTTTTTTTCTAAGCACCGTTTCAGCAACGCAAGTTAATTTGACACGGCTGTAAATTTAACGGTTGTGTCAGTTGGATGACAATTTGATTGGGCTTTCAGAAGCTCGGTGTTAATTTAGCAAATTAAAAAAACCGTACATACAACGTGTAACAAACTCTAACTAATATTATAAATGCGAAAGTTACGATGTTTGGATGTTTGTTACTCATTCACGCCAAAACGGCTGGACGGATCTGGATGAAATTTGACACAGGCATAGGATACATTCCAGAATAGGACATAGGCTACTTTTTATCCCGGAAACCCCAACCCCAACCCCAATACCAAGCGGGCGAAGCCGCGGGCAAAAGCTAGTAATCATCATCATCATCATCATCACAGCGTTAGTCCCGGTTGCTTCCTTGGCTTTCACCTCGGTGCCCGGGGTCCGCTTTCCGACTTAAACGCCTCCACTTCGCTCGGTCTTTCGCGTCCTTTGCCGTAAGCCCATTGGCACGCATATCGTCCCTTACGACGTCGATCCAACGCCTCTTAGGCCTTCCTCGTTTTCCGGGTCCCGGCGGAGGCGGCATGGCGAGGCATCTGTTACCAACGTAGTCTGCCGGTTTTCGTAATACGTGGCCATACCAGCGTAGGCGACCCTCCTGCAGTTTATCCGCTATGTCACGGACCTGAAGGCTGCCCCGGATGCGGGAGTTTTTAATGCGGTCTTTCCGCGAAACTCCCGACATCCAGCGCAGCATGTTCATTTCCGTGACACGCAGGCTCTGCTTGTGCCGCTCAAGTACAGGCCACGCTTCACTGCCATACAAAAGGACAGGCCTAATGATGGTCTTATAGACCTGTCCTTTGAGCTTAACCGGCATTTTGGGGTCACAGATAACCCCCGCCACCTCACGCCATTTCGCCCAGGCCGCCGAGATACGTGACTCGACGTCGCAATCAACATCCCCGGACTCGTGGAGCACCGATCCCAAGTACCTGACCTGTTCCGTGCGCTCGACTGTGTCTTCGCCAATGCGAACAGGAGCAGCGTTTGTTGTGTTACAGGCCAAGTACTCGGTCTTCGCCGCATTAATTTTCAGACCGCCGTTTTCCAGCGATTCCTTCCACGCTGTCACACGTCGAACCAAGCGCCCACTGTCCGAGTCCGCCAGCGCGATGTCGTCTGCATACATGAGCAGCCATGGCGGCTGCTCATGTAAGTCCCTGATGTTGAAGGACAGCACGTCCAGCACCACGGTGAACAGAAACGGACTAAGGACAGAACCCTGGTGAACTCCGACGGTGATGGGGAAGGGTTTCGTATCGCCAACAGCGGTCCGAACCACAGAACCGGAGTCTCGGTACATATCTCGGATGATGTCAACGTAGGTCTCGGGCACTCCTTTGGATCTCAGCGCCCACCAGATCACATCACGGGGGACACAGTCGAAGGCCTTCTGCATGTCAAGGAACAAGAGGTGCAGAGGCGTATTCTTTGATCTGTATCCCTCCATGGTAACCCTTAGGGCAAAGATGGGATCCATGGCACCATGGCCTGGTCGAAACCCATATTGACATCCCGAGACGGTGCACTCCTGTCGGATCCGAGAGTCAATCACCCGCTCGAAGAGCTTCATGGTGTGGGACATAACCTTAATCCCCCGGTAGTCGCCACACTCCTGCACTGATCCCTTGCCTTTGAAGACTGGAGTGATAATACTCAGTCTCCATTGACTCGGGATCTTTCCGGTGAGGAGCATGCGGTTAAATAGGTGGGTTAAGATGCCCACACCACGAGGACCCATCGCCTTCCAGGCTTCAATGGGGACTCCATCGGCACCGACAGCTTTCCGGTTCTTCATGCGGCGAAGAGCCACATGCACTTCTTCAGGCGTAACCAGGGGCACAAGTCCCTGATTTGGAGGGAGAACCGGAGACAGCACCTCTTTGTGCTGCTTGTTCAGCAGCTCGTGGAAGTACGAGCGCCATCTCTCCTTCACCGCGAGGTCCTCGCATAACAGATTGCCCTCAGGGTCTCTTACACAGCGGCACTTAGTGATATCCAATGCCGCTTTGACCCTGGAACGTGCCAGCTTATATATGAGCTTCTGCCCCTCAGACGATTCCAACTTATCATAAAGTGGCTGTAAGTGGTCTCGTCTGGCTCTGGCTACGGCCCTCTTGGCGGCACGTTTTGCAGCTCTGTATGCGTCGCGGTCTTCAGGAGATTTGGAAGCTTGCCACGTTTTGAAGAGAGCTTTCTTCTCTCTGATCTCCCTCTGGACTGTGTCATCCCACCACCAAGTCTCCTTGTCACACTTGCGGCCGCCCCTGGACAAGCCGAGCACCGACTTTGCCGCCTCGGTGATGGCAACCTGAATCCTGTCCCAGTGGCTTTGCACAGGTTCGCCATCGGTGCCATCGCACTTGTCGCCGACGGCCGACGCGAACGACTGGGACGTGGCTTCATTCAGTCGCCACCACCGTATTCGGCGTTGTCGGCGCTCAACAACCTTGATCCTAGGCTTGACGCGCAAGTCCATGACAAGGAGACGGTGTTGTGCAGTGAGACTCTCGCCGGGTATGACCTTGCAGTTGGCTACCTTACTGATATGGTGCCTCCGTGTGAGTAAGAAATCGATTTGGGTAGCGTACCTCCCGCTCTTGTAGGTAATCAGGTGTTCGGGTTTCTTTTTGAAGAACGTGTTCACGATGGCAAGGCCGGCAGCCGCACACGTTTGGAGGATATTCTCCCCCTCCGCGTTACGGCTACCGTATCCAAAGCCACCGTGAACATGCTCAAACTCCTTGCACCTGTCACCCACATGACCGTTCAGATCACCACCCAAGACGATTCCCTGTGACAACGGGATGCCACGAAGCACCCCACCGAGTTGATCCCAGAACGCAGCCTTTTCAGTGTCGCTGCAACCGACCTGAGGTGCGTAGGCACTTATCAAGTGGGTTACAACCCCGTCAATAAGCACACCTACGACCATAAGCCGATCACTGTAGCGTTTCACCTCCAGGACTGCGTCTTGAAACTCCTCGGAGAGTACAACGGCCACCCCGTTCTCCCCACCGGCTGCACCCGTGTAGATCAGCTTGTAGCCATTCCCGATGAGCCGGGACCTGCGGCCTTTCCACCGAGTCTCCTGCAGGAATGCCACGGCCACCTTTCGCCTAAGAAGTACATCGGCTAACTCTCTCGCGCGTCCGGTCAGCGTGCCAATGTTGAGGCTGGCGAAGCGGATTTTCCGGGTTGGGGCTCGCGTCTTTGGCCGTGTTCGCCCCATACACGGTAGCCCTTGCCCACTTGCCACAGGAGTCGGGCGACTCTCCTGCGCGCCGTTTTGCGGCGGCGCCCTATCCGTGGCAGATACCTTTTCTAGACTGTTCATGTTTAATGGCTGTTTGTGGCCTTTACGGGAGCGACTGCCGTCCGACCTCCCAACCCTAAGAGGGAAAGCCGACGCCAGAGCCTCATCTGCTGTACGGCAGGTGTCCCAACTTGCAGGGGAGGTTGACTTGGGCCCCGAAGATTGTGGTAGGGCCCCATATACACCCAGTAATCATATACATCGAAAAGCGCTGAAAAATACAGGTTGAATAGAATATCTACACGAAGTATCAGCTCAAAATAGTTTTTAAAAAAAATTAATACCAAATTCTTGGTATCGCATGATTCTTGATTTCAAATCATAACAAACGTGTCACGACACTACGGGGGTCAATAACATTCCACGACACTCGCTAATATTACGAAACATTCTGTAAATCTGAGCGCCTAGTACCTGGCTACCTAATTTAGCGCTTCTTGATGTATATGGTTATTTTGTTACATGTTGTATTTGTTATTGAATTGGAATATTGAGGATAGGTCTTGCTTTTTACTAATCATGTTACACGACTTAAATCTAAATTAATTTATTAATTACAATTCAAAAGTTTCTGTTTCACTTGAATATATCGATTTTCTTGGTTGGTTTATCAATAATCTAAGCGCGTCTATGTGGTTTGGACGTCGCAGCAATATTTGATGCAGTTCCTCATTCTGAAAAAGAAAAAATAATCCTGACATGACTGTTCTCGACTAAAATCTGTGTTGATGATTTGCTGTCTATGAGGTATAAGGTAACCAACTCTGTACCCAACCATCAGCATCATCATCATCAGCCTTTTAATGTTCGCATTGCTGGGACGCAGGCCTCCTTTCTAGAAGAGGGAATGGATTATAATCCATCACTTTCTTTGAATTTTTGGTTCTAGGACATGCCGGTTTCCTCACGATGTTTTCATTCACTGTTTTAAGAGCAGTAGTGATGAAATAAATTACACAAAGTAATGCGCCTGGTTGGATTTGAACCCGCGATCTACAACTCGTAAGTCGGGGCCGTTACCACACGGCCACCACTGGCAAAGGCTTCCTTATCACCCAAGACATAAAGTGTCAAACCTTTCTGTCTTGGGTGATCATGTGAAAACTCAACAGTAACAACTGTATTACGTACCAAGAAATTAAACTTATTCCAAAAAAAATTAGTGTGACTGCACTTTAATGACTTACTTTGTTCTTTCGACTAAAGGGATTCAATTGTAGTCTTTGTCTACGGTTAGTTACAATACTAGTTCTTCGTTCTGGATTTTCGGCATCTTCATCCTTGTATATGTTTGTATTGTCTATATTGATATTCTTTTTGTTATTTTTTTTAGCTTGTTGTTGTAACTCAAGAATTTTATCAATAGCACTTCTTTCTAACTCAATCCCTTCATCGTCATAATTATCTAAGTGGTAACCAATTGCTTGTGATAAAATGTCTTGACGTGCTTTATTATTGTTAATTGTTTCTTGATTCATAGTTTCTAGATTATCTGGGATATTATATGTGTGATCACATTCACGATCCCTGTTGTGTCTGCCATTTAATATATCATTGAGCATAATCTGGTAATTTCGGGGATCAGTTAACGCAGTTTCTCTCGGAGTCATTTCATACGAATCAACCATAACATTATACTTTCTTCCCTGATATGTATTATATTGTTGAGCCACATCATTATAATTTTTATTTGGATGGTTTTCACGGTCGGGATATTCACTAGTGTGTTCTATTTCTGCTTTTTTTGACAAACGATGAATCATTTTTCTGAGTGTCGTAATCTCGTCTCCAACATTTTCATTGGTATCACTCTGCAGATAAGTTCTCAGTTCTTGCAAATCTTTTTTGTCCGATTGTTTATTAAGTGTACTTGATGATAAAGTTTTTTGGCCTCTATTGACACCTGTTTCATATATTTTTCTCATTTTAAAATCAAATATTTTATGCAAATCGTCATCAAAGTTTAGATTTTTTACTTCTTGCTCTAATGAGTTTAGTATTGATAGCAACTTTTTGCGTGCAAAATGATGATTTTTATTTTGTGGCTTTATCTGAACAGTTTTGTCGGTAGCGATGTCAACGAGATTCTCTTCTGCTATGTCTATTATGCGTTCAGTTGTAGTTTCTTTATCTACGTACGAATTCACTTTAAATATAATATCGTCAAAAGTATCTTCAATAATAGCTGGTTTGCTATTCTGAGATTTTGATAACTTTATGTCTAAACTGGGCCTGTCATTGGTCAGTCTTGAATTTATATGTTTATTTTTAGGTATTATTGCGCTTGTTATCTGTAATACAATGTTAAAAGTATTAATTACAATTTTAGTTGCATATACATATAGATGTTAATGACATTTTAAAACATATAAAGATAAAATGGTTCTCATCAAAAGCTTTCCTTTGAGTGACTTTACTCAAAGGAAAAGAGCTACGCTCAGTGTTTCCTTGCGTGATAGCATCCGGAATGAAAAATCTGAGGAGAAGGGTTTCAAGGACAAGGAAATGCCAAAACGACCTATATATTCTTCTTACCTCGGAGAATTTGTCAATATTTTCCGCATTATTTTCTTCTGGACTATATACGTCACTTTGGTTTCCTTTGAGCCTGATAATATTTCGAGATCTGTAAAATGAAATATATTACAAAAAGTTGTCTTATTTACTGATTCTATTTTTTAAGTTTTAGTTATTTTTCGATTTTAAACTCACTTAAACATAGAGTGCGGTGTTTCAATTCCATTGGTCTGTTTGTTTTTATTTTCTGAAAAATCATGTATTGACAGCTGTGGCTGCTCTGCAAACATAGCTTCATTGTTATCCTCATTGTTTTCTAACCGAGTTTGGATCGGATCTTGTTTTAAATCAGCATCTTGTTGCCCTGACAAAGAAAATTTTATAATAGCATATTGTGTAATAATACAAATTTAAATAATTATTTGGGTAATTATAAAAATACTGCGAAGGTTTTCGACAACCGCGAGCATGCATGCAGCTTCAGGAAATATTTTGTAAAAACCGGTGGGATGATAAAAATGATGGCTTCGTGGCCTTTTAAAATATGTAGGTGTCGTCCCTTAGCAAGCGATTGGCGTCCAAGCTGAACGCATTATGGGCAAGACGGTCATGGCCAAACAGATGGTACAGGGCTATTGCAAGACCTCCGTGAAGCAGCGAACCTCTTTGCCGGCCTACCACCATGAATCTGGAGGCAACAGTTCTTGCATTTATGTATGAGTATAAAAATGCAATAGCGAAATGAAATTCTGCTGCTCGGCGACCGGTCACTGCATGCGATCCCTTTCGGCGACAGCTGCTACCCAGCGCTGGGCATGCCTTAATCATGGTACTAACCCGTCCTCTGGAGGGACATCACGGCGCTCACAGTGATGTATCAGTATTGTTCCTACAATATTAACCCCTTTATGAAAAAAAAATCAATCCTCTTATTGGAAACCGATCCAGACTACTCGATGATTTTGAAAATATAAATTCTAGTTTCTCGCAGAATTCAGGATTTTTAGAAGTCAACATTTCTCATTGTCATTTCAGTAGAAGGGCGTCGAAAGCTGGACATATGCCTCCTCAAACCGATAGCTTTCCTTATCATATGACTTTATCTTGTGAGACGTCTTTCAACGTTGCATCTTACCGTACCTATACGGGAATATTTGTGAAATATAAACCAACCATTCCATTGAAATGCTAAGTCCCTTTCGCAGAGACAGCTACGAGTTTCTTTGTAGCCTCTTGGACAGCCACAACGCTTAGTATAGCCTTGTACTGGTGATGGAGGGACTACTCTATACACTGACTGCTTTAGTTTCGGTGCGTCTGAGATGTTGCAGACAATTTGGACATTCTGAAATGATAGGAATGGTTGAAAAGACTGTTAAGAAGATTTTTTTCTCTCAAAGGTTTAGTTTTTTTTTTTTTAATACTCGTATAATATAGTATAATATGTCCACAACTATCACACAACGCCATCTAGTCCCAAGCTAAGCAGAGCTTGTGTTATGGGTACTAGACAACTGATAAACATATCTACTTATATATTTCTAAATACATACATATTATAGATAAATTACACCCATTAAATAATTATTTTTAAATATAGTTACGAGGTAATCGACACAGCCCAAAGAATAGCCAAAATTAAGTGGCAGTCGACAGGACACGTTGCTCACAGAACGGAGAAACATTCTCCAGTCGCTAGCACGTACCAGAAGACGCAATCTTGGAAGGCGTCCCACGAGGTAGACCGATGACCAGGTGGCAGGCATGGATGTGAGACATACAGTATAATTTGTTATGGTGACACTTGGGGGAGAAAAGAAGATAGTTATGCGAGGGACCTAGACCCTTTCATGTTTTCATTTATCATTGTTATTTCTTTTTATGTTCTTTGGAACTTGGTTGGTGAAGAACGCCGTGTCTTTTTGGGGTTACCGTGTCATTTGTTTTAGTTGTTTGTTACTCAATTTCTTCTCTTTACGCTTCGTGTGTGACATTATTTTCCAGCAAATGAAAGTTCACTAACCCATCATTTTGGGCAACAGGTTTCCACTGACGTACTATCGCTGTCATTTCTGCCTGATCACTTTAAATAAAAAATCCCTTGTATTCTACGGCGTGGCGCCGAACCAAACCTTTGAAGTTTTCGCTTTGAGTGCAAGCAAAAATGAACTAAGCAGTGGTCAGCAAGTAACTTCGATGGTACATAGGTGTATCTCCCAAGTGTCTTCATGACATTTGCGCATTTTCTCTTCCTCTGCAACTGCATGTGGTATGTGATAGCTACTCCAGAACCTTCCAGTCCCATTTCAGTTTCTACAAACAATGTATTCTGCCCATTGCCACTTAATTTCCTCAATTCTTTGGGCTATGTCGGTAACCTTGGTTTTTCTACAGATATCTTCTGCCTTTATTAAGCGTTGGGGGTGGTGCTCTGTTTCCACGCGCCTCAAGGAGTTGTCAGTAAATGTAGAGGCCTAACTGCAGGGCCGAAGCCTACTGGGGCCACGGTCCGGTTTCTAGGTGCACGGTAGGGTGAGTCGTTTAGTCAGTAAAAGTCTGACATGGTTTCCCACTCCGCCCAAGGGCGGGATTCGTCATTAGATGGTTTTTCCATCATAAAAAAGCTTAGGGGGTGGATGTTATCTACACTAGTATAATAATAATAATAATATAATAAAGAGGTAAAGTTTGTTTTTTTGTTTATAGGGGGTAATCACTGGAACTACTGGTCCGATTGGAAAAAATGTAGCAACAATAGAAAGCAGCTTTACTCCTGAGTGACATAGGCTATGTTTACTGTACGCAGGCGAAGCCGCTGACAAAAGGTAGTATAAAATAAAATTGGTTCGTAAAACTTAAAAATATTTTACTCACGTTCTGCATAGTTTTACTGCCATCACTAATTTTTAATTTTGTGTAAGCTGAAATACCGCATCCTATGTGTGTCGAGCCACCACGTATTAGATTCAAGTAGAATTTCAGGTTTATATCTGGAAGTCTGGCGAGAAAAATACACCGTGAAATTTTAATGGTTGTTTTCCCTGAGCGAAATGGTTGTGTCTTGGTAATACAAACGTTTGATAAAAAAATCGGTTGTCTGTAAAGTCGGTTTACTGACGATAGTTGAACGTGAAAACGTCATAAGAATTGACACCACATTCACTTTTCACTGCACTTCATACTTGACGAAAACATGTAAATGTATTATTTTATTTTATTGTATAGCAGCTGTCCACGCGGACACTTCGCTCACTCAAGTAGAAGAGAAACAGATGTCGAACACTGCCGAATGAGGCCGATTGTGCCTCTTTATCGCTCGTTGCGTGCTCTCGCTTGCACTTCAAACCTTAAATGGAACGCTTCAGAGCGAGGTAACGCCGCATGAGTCATGTTTTTTCATGCGTGCAGCCGGCGCCATCGAATTATAAGACGTTGTCGCGTCAAAAATAAAATATTTAAAACAAAAAATGGACCTGTAGAGTGCAAGCTAATTATGACGTATCACAACGTGCGAGAGCTTATTTTGGTTTAAATATATTTAATGAATCGGTTTCCTTTGACGGCGTGCTGCTCATGCGACTCTAGTAGTACCTACAAAGTACGTCTAATGTTACTATTGTTTTCACTTTTTTGAGTTGAATATTTTTAATAATTATGTATAAAAAAAAACTTTTTATTTTTTTTTATTTTTACTGTATGCTTCAAAAGTACTCCTTATGGCAAGTCATTCTGCCGCGGGAAAACAACCATTTAAATTTCACGGTGTATTATAGTTTTATTTCATTATTAATAGGGATGCATTATTTTTATTAGCATCCATTGTATTTACGTGGCGTAAGAGAAGTGTTTTTTTATTTATATGTACTTGCGCTTGACTGTGATCCCACCTGATGGTAAGCAGGGATGCAATAGTTGATGGTGAGGCGCACTAGTTTTAATGGAGCCTATTCATTCTAGTCTTGCAGTCTTTGTGTTCAGCGTCAACAGATCTTTCTTAACCTTCTCTCTATAGGGTTACTGGTAATTAGTGACCGATTCTTAAACACGCTTGTAGTCATGATAACAAACAACTTTTACTATGAGACCAAACCTGAAAAAGCGAAAAAAATCTAGTATCGGTGAGCATAAATGTATGTATGACCAGCAGAATTATTTTCGCGATTTCATGGTCTCACAGACGTCTAAAAGTTCGAGTTCCGAGACGTGGCACATCGGATCAACTCAGGATGGATGAAATGGCGACAGGTCACTTGAACAACTTGCGACCCACGGATGCCCCTCAAGTTGAAGGGTAAAATCTACAAGTCCGTGATAAGGCCTGTCCTACTGTATGGGTCAGAATGTTGTCTCTGAAAAAGACGGATGAAAAGCGATTGCATGTAGCAGAGATGAGAATGTTGAGATGGATGTGTGGTGTGACGAGAATGGATAAAGTGAGAAATGAGTATATTAGAGGAAGTTTGAAAGTGGCGCCAGTGACTGAAAAGTTGGGAGGGAACCGTTTGTTTTGTTATGGCCATGTAAAAAGGAGGGATGAAACGCATGTTACAAAAAAAGCCATGAGTATAAATGTGGATGGATGGAAAGGGAGAGGGAGACCAAAGAAGATATGGATGGATTGTGTGAGAAGTGATATGGAAGACAGAGGAGTTAGTGATAGCGTGACGGGTGACAGGACAGAATGGAAGAAAAAAACATATTGCGCCGACCCCAAATAAAACGGGACAAGGGCAAGAAGATGATGATAGACGTCTAAAAGTTGTTTTTATACTCACGTGTTTAAGTATCGGTCACTGATTAGCAGTTACCCTGAATAGTGGAACGAAGACTGTAGCTGCACCAGTCGTCTGGTAACTGTTCAGACCGAGCCCAATTCGTCGACGGCGCGCACCGTTCCCGCGCGCCTCAAGGAGTTGTCCGCAAACTGTAGGGGCCCTACAGGGTCGAAGCCTCCTGGAGCCGAGGGTTAGTGTGAAAGCGTTACACCGGGGCTCTGGGAATAAGGCAAGGAAGGCACGGGGTAGGCTGTTTAGTCAGTAAGAGTCTGACACTGTTTCGCGCTCCGCCCAAGAGTGGGATTCTTCATTGGATGATTTTTATAGTGTTGTATTAGTATACTGTAGCTGCATAAGTTTAGCTCCAACATTCTTAAAAAACAGATTATTACTCTAAAAAAAAATTAAAAAAGTAGGTACAATACTTACTCTTGCGAAGGTGGGCAGTTCATAATAATTTCTTTCGTCACTGTTTTTCTTAACGCATGTGTGGACTTGAAAAATTTATTCATTGCAAATATTAGTTTTTCTTCATTCAAACCTTTTTCAGTATTATTTGGTTTTAAATATTCCCAGTCCGGATATTTGTAACGTATTATTGCGATGGTTTGGCTGGGGTTCGGAAACCGATCTGAAAATTTGTAGCTTTGTTTTAATAGTAAAGTTTGTTTTTTTGTTTTTTTATTTTTTTGTTTGTAGGAGGTAATCTCTGGAAGTACTGGTTCGATTGCAAAAATTTTTTCACTGATAGAAAGCTGCTTCATTTCTGAGTGTCATAGGCTATATTTTATGATTATGAATAATATAATAAAGAAGTAAAGTTTGTTTTTTTATCTCGAAAAAAAGTATAGGAACAGAGTTAAATATGTTAAAACAAGGAATTTTCCACGGACGAAGTCGCGGGCAGAAGCTAGTTTGTAATAAAATCAATGATAGTTTATGTGCATCTCAGTGTGCTTACAAAGGTACATGCGTTGTCCAAATAAACTTTAAAAAGCGAATGGGTTATAATAATAATAATAAATAATAATAATAATAATTCGTTTATTTTCACCACAATATTCACAGAAACATTTAAGAACAATTATTAATTGCCAAGCAGTACAATTTTGAAAATATTGTGGGGACTGGTGCCTAAGCTAGGCCAATGGCCTGTGTTTCAGGTCACCAGGACTCCACTCCGTGAGACCATGTCTGAATTGCTTAGTTACTAGTGACAACAGATAACAGGGGTACTGTGAAGAGACTGGGTGCAATAATATATGTTTATAAATAATAAAGGAAATTGTTTGTGATTAGTTAGATTAAATATAAATAAATAAATATGTCCACAACTATCACACAACGCCATCTAGTCCCAGGCTAAGCAGAGCTTGTGTTATGGGTACTAGACAACTGATAAACATACTTATATATTTCTAAATACATACATATTATGGATAAATTACACCCAGACACAGAACAAATGATCGTGCTCATCACACAAACATTTGTCCTGGGTGGGAATCGAACCCACGACCTCCCGCATAGCAGTCAGGATCACTAACTCCTAGACTGACAGGCCAGTCAGTCTAGTAGTTAGTGATCCTGACTGCTTAGGGGGATTATTACTTAGGCAGATTAGGTAGTTATTTAAGTGTATGTATTTGTATGTATGTTGTAGTATGTGTCTGTTGTATAAAGTGTAAAGTGTTTTTTTGTAAAGTTTTGCGATGTCTGAAACAACTGAAGTTGAATGTACTTATTGAATTATTTAGTGAGGAAAGGTATAATCAGCGTGTTAGGAGATAATGCCCAGGATGTCTTCAGTGGCCTCGTATGATAGTTTTTGCAGCCAGCCTGTGAGAAGATATTTTAGTTTGTGCTTAGGTAGGGCGTATATGTCAATTTGGCTGTTTATCTTGTTGTAGATACGTCCACTTAAAGCAGCATAATGGCGGCTTGCCAATTTTGTTCGACATCGTACTGAGTCGCAGACTGGAAGCGCTTTGCGTTTGGAAAGATTTTTTTTTCCAGTGGAAGAGAGGAATGTCGACGCAGTATAGCTCGAAGAATATAGAGTTGGCGAACTGTGAGTACTTGGGACTCAGAATAGAGTAAGGCAGTAGGGTAGTCTCTGCGTTTGAACCGCATAACCTTTAGTATAGCCCTTTGGGCACGTTCAACCGTTTGTAATAATGTTTTGTGGGTTCCTCCCCAGACAGGAATGCAATAAGTAAGAACACTAACACAGAGGCTTTTGTATACTTACAAGAAACAAGGTTTCGGGTTCGGCCGAAAATCTAAGCTGATTAAAAATATAAATAAGTTTTCTTGTACGACTGGTTAATGTTTCTGTATGGGCTCGCCAGGTTAAGTGCTCTTCAATGAGAACACCGAGGTACTTAACACAGTGAGTTAAAGAGACTGTCAGGCAGTTACAACTGTTGGGATCAGAATTATTAGGGTTAGTACATGTATGAGCTTTCACTATACTACTATCCTTCGGGGGAGGGCGGCAGTGCGGTAGTGAGAAGCGGATGATTTTGGTTTTTTCGATATTCAAGGTCAGTAAGTTCCCCGATAGCCAAGCCATCACACGGCGAAGAGCCTCCTCTGTTTTAAGTCGAGCATTCGTCCAATTGTCATCATAAGTTATTAGGGCCGTGTCGTCCGCGTATGTAAAAATTTTGCAATTGGGAGCGGGTAAGAGGCAAAGGTCGTTAATATAAATTAAGAAGAGGGTAGGCCCCAATATGCTACCCTGCGGGACACCAAAGCTGATATTCATCGCATCACTAATAATAGAGTCAATTTTGACGTACTGTGTTCGATTCATTAGGTAGTCAGAGAAGATTTTTAGCGTAACACCACGGATCCCCATGCATTCCAGCCTAGCAATCAACCTCGGAATGGAGACAGAGTCGAACGCTTTGGATAGATCAAGGAAAACTCCGTAACATTTAAGTTTCCTATCCAGCTTTCTTACGACTGTATCTGCAAGTTCAAGTACTGCATCCTCTGTAGAAATGCCCCTTCTAAAACCATACTGATTGGTTGCAATGAGCTTATGTTTCTCTAGGTATGTGACGAGACAGTTATTGAGAATTCGTTCTAATATTTTTGAAAATGAACTCAGCACAGAGATAGGCCTGTAGTTGTTAACGTTGGCTCTGTCACCATTCTTGTAGATTGGTTGCACGACAGCTGTCTTGAATGCGTTCGAGAAGGTACCTGTGTCGATGGCACGGTTGCAGATGTGCGTGAGTGGGACAGCTAGGCTGGAACTGGATAGTTTAATTACTTTTGCGGGTATTTTGTCGAAACCGGTTGCGCAGTCACCTCGTAAGTTGTCGATTAGCTCTTTTACTTCCATCTCGTCAACAGGCAAAATAGCAAGGGAATTGTTTGGCGATGGAGACGACTGGGGATGCGACCAAGTACAACTTTCGGGAGAGGGGTTAATTGCCGAGGCAAGAGTAGCGCCCACATTGACAAAAAAGGAATTGATTTGATTTATGGTGGCTTTAGGGTCTACAGAGTTAGAAATCAGTGGACTAGAGGACTGAGAGTTGGAGTTAGAGTTCGTTATTTCCTTAATAGCCTTCCAAGTGGCTTTCACGTTGTTTTTTGCTTGAAGCAGTAAGTTCTTTTCGTATGCCCTTTTAAGTTTTTTAATAAGAGTATAGTTTGTATTGCCCAAGTGATGATGCGAGTATCTTGCTGGACGCATTGAAAGCTATCTTAAGGAGAGGTTATACTCATTTTGAACTTTTTAAACCACTGGAAATTCACAAATATAAAAACCAAAAATAAAAGATCATTTATTTTATAAAAATTGATTATATGATCAACCCAACTGGCGGTTAAAAAATTAACATAATGTAAATTAGTTGGATAGATTAAAAGAAATCGAAATTCTGACCTACGAATTCAAATGTAGGTTTATGTACGAGATCACGTCATGGTATTAATAGATTTTTTTTTAAATATAATATAGCAATAAAGTTATAAATAAATAAATAATAAACCTTATTATCAGGCAACTAAGGCCCATATATCAATACACAAATATATTATGCCTATTTTTTTAAGTTGCACCTACCATGTTATGTTTCTGCACCACCGTAAGATCGATTGGTAGAAAATGCCTAAGGACTAAATCCGCCTTTGTACAGTTATGTGCATAAAATTTTAATAAATAAATAAGCTTCATTTGTCTTACCAGTTGCTCTGCAGAGATCTCCTCTTCCCCCGAGACATTGGTTAGCCAAAATTTGTGCTAAAAATGCTAATTCGCTATCCCATTCCTGAAATTATATTAAATTTATGAAAGTGGTAAATTTTCGTATAGGAACATACATGTTCCGAGACAAAAAATGTTTTTCATCATAGACTGTGATGTGCTAAAGGGTATGGGCCCATTATTTTTACAAATTTTGGCCAACAGTGGACATAAATTAAGACTACTTAAATTCATAGTTTATGAACTAATACACCTGTTAAAGCGATTACAAGTTTGAGTAAAAGTCGGAGGAGTTTTCAATCTGTTTTAATTTTTAAAAGAAAACATGCAAACTTGATACGATAGTTTGGCTTTCTTTAAAAAGGATCATTGTATGTATACCTACGCAAATATGAACAACTTTTACTATGAGACCGACCCAAAATTCGTGATAAAAAACCCGCTGCTCCATAGATTTATACTCACATAACTTGACAAAAAGTGTGTATGTGCATGAAAAATGGCAAAAATCAAAACATGATATAAATTAGTTGGTTTTATAAAAAAAAAATCTGAATCAGACCCCAAGTTACGATTTCAAACGTATATCTACGAGATTACGTCACGGAAAAATACATGAAAGTTAAAAACAAAATGACGTTTGTTTTTTATTTTCTTTTTTAAAATCTTTATAAGTTATTGTTTTTTTTTTTATTAAAATGAAACCGTATAATACCTATAAATAGTGTTTTTTAAACTTACCAATTTCATGAGTCCATATGCTCTCGGTAGAATTTCATCATCTTTCCCCTATTCTCTGCCGGTGGCTATTTCTCCTCTTATACTAAGATGTTAAAATACCAAAATCAGCATTATAGAGATCTGATTATGTGTCTTCAAGGTTAGAGTGACTAGGGTTTTAATAAACTAGTGCAACTCATCATCAACGATTGCATCACTGCTTACCATCAGTTGGGATGGCAATCAAGCATTAGTTTATGTCAATTATAACAATCAATACAATAAAATTTTGTTAAGTACGACTTGGATATGACAGAACTCTCTATAGCTGACAACTTAAATACAATGAGGTCTAATAATTTTTTCGATGAAATCTTTGTGTAATGTCGTTAACTATAGAAATACACATTAAAAAAAGTATTGATCTTAAACTTCCCAAAAAACCCATAATTATAACAAATGATAAATGATAAAACTTTGCAAACCTGAAAAAGATTTGTGTTAAAGTTTGAATTGATAAACCATTTACTTCTTCCAAACTCATATTACAAATTTATTTGCATTCAAAAGAAAACTGCATGCTTTCACGATTTCAATTATGAGGTCTAATTATTTTTTCAATAAAGTCTAATATTTATGTAATTACAGAAATATACATTAAAAAAGTATTAATCTTCAACTATCAAAGAAATCACAATTATAACAAAACTTTTTGGACCAGAAAAAGATTTGTGTTAAATTTTGAATTGATAAACCATTTAGAAGAATTCCTACGTCTGGGCAGACCTTGTTCCAAACCCATAATTATTAGCATGTATTTGCATTCAAAAGAAAAGTGCATGCCTTCACGATATAATCAATTAGTTAAGTTGAAAATTTACTCACTCATTTATATTCGCTAGTATGTTTTGTATCATCTTGGGAGTGACTTCGATTTTTATTGGGTTCGCACAACGAGGACCAAATTTATGACTCTGGGGAATAAAATAAGTTCTATAAACTGGAGAATCTTCAGACTTGCTAGTTTCATATACCACCAGACGTATGGTGTTGCGCAACCGGTGTATGACTATCCCCCCTTACACACAAAACATTTTGCGAACATATTCATTGTGCGTACAGCTAAGGAGTGGAATTCCCTGTCAGTCTATGTTTCCTGATATCTGCAACCTAGCTATCTTTAAGTCAAGGATGAATAAGTTACTTCTAGGTATGCGTAAACTACGTCATCGTTAACTGTAAGGTGAGAGAGTGGTCAAACAAGCCGATACTAATAATAAAAAAAAACTGGTCAAGAGTCGAAGGTAATGTAAGATATCAGACATGCGTACGCAAAATATGCGCTTTAGACGTGGAGTTGCAGACACCAGCCCGATATACTATACTAAGATATCAGACAGTCCACAGTCAACCCAACGTTTTACATTTAAATAATTTGGATGTTTTACGTAGATATGATTGATAAAATTAGAAATATGCCAAATCTAATAAAAATTCTCGAAAAGATGGTAAGTATTCTCCTAATTTTTAAAGACAGCAAGTAAATACAAACGATAGCTTGTACTATTCAAAAGCAAGCGGTAACTAGAAGGTAACTTCATGTGCAATAACAGTCATCCTCTTCAAATTATTCGAATAAAGACTTTTTTATTTCTATTTATTGTCTAATAAAATTGCAATCAAAGTCACGGGACGTACAAATACCAGAGCTGAACCGCAGCTTATGGACCGTTAAAACTATTAAACTGGAGGATTCCAGTTATTATGATACGAGACTACCAAGTTCATGCTAAATACTACAGTGAATCGGCTTAGTCCAGTTCATATCATTATTTTCTACGAGTTTTGCCACAAACTACATAGTATATAGGTAATATTTATTTTATTTTGCAACCCATTGAACACACTGGATTCACTACGAAGCACAGATATTTTCTTTTATCACTACGTCAATGATTTACTTATCATGGTACAACACAAAGAGATTATTATTAGGTACTATAAAAATTACTGTCAATATATGAAATATCGGTACTTACGTGATCATAGTACATGCAGACGACATGAGTGCCTTCCCTGCAGTACCGTTGTCCAGTACAGTATTTTGTAATGTGAGTCGATTCCTGATCAAAAACGTCATAGACGAAGGTACATATCGTTGGTTTAATAATAATTATACAGGCCAGTGTGATTATCTGGAAAAATAAAAATTTGATTGTAGAACATAATACAGTGAAAGTCCCTAAGATAAAGAAACTGAACACGAAACAGAAATTCAAACGGACCCTATATCACACACACTAACATAAAGAGGAAAGTTTAGTGTTTTTGTGACTGTGTATATTTGTTGCTCTTTTAAGCTCAAAAAGCTGAACGGATTGCCAAGAAATTTGAATACGCCAAATTTCTTGGTAATAATTGCACTGAATAGCACATAGGATTATTTTTATCTCTGTAAGTCAAGTATAAAGCCAGTAATCAAATATGTTTTTAGAAAATGTGTTTAAAGCAAGGCATAAGTTATTATCAAAGTACTTTCAAAGATACTACGTAAATGTTATCACTAATTGTAGACATGCATAAAGTAGCTAGACTAGGAAACGAAATCTGAAGAAAGATTGACTGAATGATAACTTCGTCTATAGGTTTCAAGGAACTAAAACAGCGATTAGTCACTTTAACAGAAAAATAATCTTTACTACTGTAGGTTAGGATGATTGGGGAAGAAGTTAGATGCTGACTAAAAAGTTCATGGCACCAAGGAGCTGATCGACTTAAAATAAGAACTCAGCGCCACGCTAAACTAAGAGTGGGTATGCGACTAAGTAAAGATTACGATATATATAATAAATTAAATGATGATTAACATAAAAATAAAACTATAGAAGAAAAAATATTTTAAAACAAAAAAAGAATGTTGACGATTTCTTCAGAGATAGGAAATGAGAAAATAATAGAAAGAAAAAACATGAAAAAATACTTACATAATATTTTATAATCATTGTTATATTTTCAAATACAACGCAGACATACTACCAAATCTTTTAGGTACCTCAGACGTCCGATCAGATATTTGTTTTTATTTTTTTGATGATTTTATACTAAATATTTTAGTAGTCAATTATTATATTTAAATTTTATAGCATTTTAGATAAACAGGCGTCTGGTTGGCTTAGTATTATAATTGTTAGATTTATATCAAAGAATAAAAAAAATATGTGTTTAAATAAATTTTGTTTGACAGTTTTTTTTTACAATAATTTATAAGCACGTTTCTGTGTTTATTTGCTACCCTGTTTAAAAACAAAAATAAGATTTATTTCTAAAATATTTTCTGCTCTTCTGATGCACACCGCGTGTTTCTGTACCTTTGTTAGTTTTTTTTTTTATTTTCCTAATCATTTCTAGTTTTATCGCCATATGTTGAGTCCAAAACATACAACTGAACGCTCATTGTTCTTCTGTCTTCATTTGATTCCTTCTTTTATTTAGTTTTATCTTTTTGTAACCGCTGTGCTCAGATGTACATTAGAACTCGGTTCATACTTGTTGATGGTGATTGTTAATTTTTCCCTCTCGGCCACAGATTCAAAGTGAGGTCACAGGGAGCATGATCCCCAAAATCGTACCTTATTCCTATTTCTTGAGTGTTGCTACTATCGCTGTTGTAACAGATTATCAGCCGGAGGAATGGTGACCGAGAGGTAAAAGGTAAAAGTTGGTTCTAGGAGATGCCGGTTTCCTCACGATGTTTTCCTTCACCGTTTTGAGAGCAGTGGTGATGAAATAAATTACACAAAGTAATGCGCCTGGCTGGGTTTGAACCCGCGACCTACAACTCGTAAGTCGGGGCGTTTACCACTCGGCCATCACTGCTCTCTATATAAATAAACATCAATTCCATCTAATTCTATAATAATCATGTATTATACCATTACTATAAGGATTGTTTGTATCTGCTGAACGTAAGATTCTAGGCTGAATTCCCAGGTTGAACAAATAATGTAAGTAATTGGATTTTTCCATTAGGCAATGTTCATTAAACTAGTGATGTGATACCCCATATGCATAAGTTAGTTAGCCCATTATGTCTCACTGCTGAGCGAAGGCTTACTAACGTCTCTCTCTCCTCAGTCATGGGGATCCAGTCCCTCCGAAAGTTGTGCAACTCATCCTACAAAATATGTATATAAAAACCTTCTCTTAATGTACAGTCTTTCGACTTAACATGATACAATTGCTTATGGACACTTTGTGAAATTTTATATTGACAGAATATATAGCAGTCTGGCTATAAGAACTCTTTTTCGGTGTATAGTGTGTTAGTTGGGTGGTAGAAAATTCGTCTATAAGGTAACTTTAGCAAGGCTCGAGCTTTGACTTCGGCTTAAACTCGTTCATTGGTAAACTATGAGGGGAAAGGATTTAATAATTTAAAACATTTTATTAAAGAAAACACATGCTGTTTATTTAATGTGTCAATAATATGAAAAGTTACCTTAGTATACATATTACAGTAGCAAATCATAATTCTACAAATACTTATTTTATTATTGTTTCGCAGTTAAATGCTATACTTAATGAAATGATTCCTAAAATACGACATAAAATGTGCCGCCGACATAAATAGGATATTGTAAGTATCAAATATTCTATAACGCTATATTTACAAATTTTGATAATAACTAAACCAGCGATTTTTTAACAAAACTATAATAATTTTTTGTATCACTTATTATTTTAATTTAATACTGAAAGCAACAAAAAAAAAACTGTAGAAAATTTTCAAGACAGGTTAGTTACCTCGCGAAGCCTGTGTAGCTCCCAAAAAAGCATCTGTTATGCAGCTACAATGGCATTTGTATCTGGTAGGTAAAAATGATCGAATGACAAATCTCGCTCTTGGGCGAAGCGAGAAACAGTGTTACACTCTTACTGACTAAACAACCTACCCCGTTTCTTCCTTGCCTCGATCCCAGGGCCTCGATAATACGCTTTCACATCAACTTTTGGTCCCAGGAGAGCTATAATGGTTATGTTAACCACGAGTTCCGCTTACAACTTACTAAATACGAGTTTTAGAGCGGAAAACGGATTCTCTCTACTAGTACTACTGCTAAGCGTGGCCGACTCTCATTTTTAGGTGTAAACATTGATACTCAGTTCACTTAGTTTCTTATGACAGTTTGGACAATGCTGTCGATAGCAGAGGCCGTAAAAGTATTTGTGCGATCTTCGAATGCTGTTTTCTCTTTGATCTGAACTGCCGAAGCAACCAGACACACACTTAACACTGCATGCTCCATGAGAATATGTAATAAAATATCAAGTCTTCCCTTTTATAATGTCTTTGTCACTCAGTACTATATTATTGTCCCATCAAAATGTTGGTCGATTTCTCTTTATGTATTTTGTTTTGTGAAGTTCAATTTTAAAATTTTTGTATTTTTTCGTTGTCGGCAGCGTTGGTCGTTCATTCTCGGTCTGAAATTACTGAGCATTTTTATATTGAATAGTGGTATGGGCTGGTAAGTAATTACTTATAAAGATAAGCAGCGTGTTATATTAATTGATTTTAGTTACATTTTTCATATATAAATAGATATGGGGATATGGTGAGAAATAAAAATGTGTTTTATAACGAACATTACATTTATCAAGAGACTATTGTTATGCATACCAAAAGCGGATGATTCTTTTCTATCTTGTTGTATGTACTAAACTAAGAGCAGAGAGAGAGCAGTGGTGGCCGAGTGGTATCGGCCTCGACTTACGAGTTGTAGGTCGCGGGTTCAAACCCAGCCAGGCGCATTACTTTGTGTAATTTATTTCATCACCACTGCTCCAAAAACGGTGAAGGAAAACATCGTGAGGAAACCGGCATGTCCTAGAATAAAAAATTCGAAGATATGTGACATTCACAAATCCGCACTGGGCCCGCGTGGTGTATTATGGCCCATTTCCTTTCCTAGAGAGAGGAGGCCTGTGTTCCAGCAGTGGGAACATTACAAGGCTGATAATGATGATGATGACTAAACTAAGTGAAAGCTTCGACAACATTGTTTTACATATTTTTTTCCTAATCGAGATAGAACGATGCAATTACTTCGACTTAAAGAGGGAGAAAATAAAAAATAAAAACAATTTTTACCCTAATACTTCAGATTTTTTTTTGCCATGTACACAATCAATCGTTTGTAAGGACTTGGTAAATAGTATTTGAGAAACAGGCTATTTTATACTCACTTCAAATACTCGTCTATAACCAGGAGATGTAAGTTTTTTCCTTTTTTCAGGATACAAAAACATTTTTCTAACTAAAGCTTTGACAGCATGAACTTGATTATTTTTATGCAGTTTCCTCATATTATTTTTATTTATTTCCTTGTTTATATTATTTTCCTTATAATGTGATTTAGTTAAATGTACTGCTGCATTCAATTTTTTAAGATTGCGAATTTCGACATCAGCTTTTTCTTTTTTTAATAATATGTCATCCGCATCGTACTTGTTAATATTTTCTTGTTTTCTAGGTACGGGGTCATTAGCGATTGCGTCCACGTCATCATCTCGCCCAGCCGTATCACCATGGTTACTAATATAGTCTTTTTTGTCGTTATGTTTTTTACGCAAAATCTGAATTAATTTTTTATCAATACCAGTACTAAATTCATCGCTATCATTTTCTCTTCTATTGAAATGATCGGATTCATCTTCTTCAAACATTTTGTCAAACAAAGCGGCATCAGCTTTGTGTTTCAAATATTCCGTCAATTTTTTAAATTCGTCTCCAAGTTCATCTGATTCGTGCTTTATTTTTGATTTTAGAGTGGCTTCGTAAATTTTTCTCATTTTTAAATCAAATATTTCCTTTTCTTCGTCTTCTAGTTCAATATTCTTGACTGCTTTTTCTAATCGGTCAAGTATAGTTAAAAATGAATTTTCTTCTTCTGTGTTATCTACATATTCATCGTTTGCAGTCGTTTTATCATCATAATCACTGATTTGTTTGGGATTGTGTTTATTATTATTTGTGTAGCCATGTTCATATTTTTTTGCTTCACCTTCAATACTTGTTGGTTCCCCTTCATAACTAACAAATTCTTTCTCATACTGCTTTCTCAATTTCCCTCTGCGATAGTCATGATTTCTAATATGATTTGTATGTGCTTTTAGAAATCTACTTTCTTTCTCTGGATAAATGTCATCATCTAAAATTTCATTATCCTTTCCCTCCATAGATCTCTGTATGAAACTTTTGTTGCTAAACATATGAAATAAATTTAATATTAACAAAAAAATATTATTGGTCACGTATACTAAATATTATTTTCAAAACATTGTATATTAAATCATTGTTTAAGAGTAAAATAATAATGGAAACTTACTTTTGATGAAATTTCATTTCAACATCACTTTCTGGTTCATAGGAGTCATTGGGTGCGTCTTGTATTTCAAATATTGGTAAAACCACCATGTTTGTCTCAACATCACAGTTCCCGTTGATATCGGTACATCCTTCTGTCTCATGAGACCAAGTTTGACTTCTCATATCTATTATAAAAAAAAAACATAATTTATGAAAAATATAGCAGCGTATAAATATCTATATGAAATTGTATATTTATTCAATAATGCTACCAAAAAAAGTTGTACACTGTAAGTTATTAATTTAAAAAATACTTTTTAAAATATCGTACCGTATTTATTCATATGGCGAATTTCTGAATCTGAAATAAAAAAAACATTGTCACTCAAAATAATTACAACCAAAGCATCTAAAAGTTAAATTTATGAAAGAATAATTATTTTCCCATTTCGTCATCTACTATTAAGGGAGAGATTGACATATATTAATTGAAACTACTGGGAACGTACGTTTTTAGGAACGTCAAATACTTCTTTTTATGATAACGTCTGTGTTATAATATTATTAGCCCATACTGTCCCACTGCTGGGCAAAGGCCTCCCTTCATGCTTTCCAGTGTTCACGTGTCACGTTATAATAAGTACGTAATAATAAAATAATATAATATCTTTTTCTATTGAATCCAACTTTTCGAAAGGGGCAAGAGTCCCACTGTTTTTCAAGTACCGTTTTTGGTTCCATTTTTCTAATACAAAGTTCTTCGATTTAGTATGTGACATATGTGAGTTTATAGATATACTAGCTTTTGTCAGCGGCTTCGCCCGCGTACATAAAATATAGCCTATGTCACTCAGGAGTAAAGCAGCTTTCTATTGTTGCTAAAATTTTTCCAATCGGACCAGTAGTTCCAGAGATTACCTCCTAGAAACAAAAAAACAAACTTTACCTCTTTATTATATTAGTGTAGATTACGTTTGTGAACGTATTCATTACAAACGTGTCTTTTGTACACAATACTTATACTAAAATGGTATTTTAACGTGTCTGCACTGTACATGCACTTTTGCAGCCAGACATACTATATTAGTCACATCAGAGCATATAATCGCAACCCGTAATTGCAATAGATGAGAAAGCAGTCTTTGTAGCTGAAATCGGCTAAAGGAGTATATATGTATATTATATGTATAAGTGTTCTTTGTTAATTCCTTTTTCAAGTACAACAAACCGACTTAAATAGCAATCAAAAATGATAAATTTTGTATGCAAATGATATCAAGATATGAGACATTTTTATTAGTTAAAGTTTTTTTGAAGTTGCTTGCTCCATTTTTATAAAAGATAGATCCTATTGTTAAAACTTATTCCTTCTAAAAGTGAATATTAAGAGACCAACAAAATCAAAAGCTTATGTCAAAAAAAAATAGTAGCAATTCGGTTTTGTTTGTCAAGCTCATTTTTTTTTATTTTTGAAGAATTTATTGACATATACCTATATTATAATCTTTCTTTCTTATAGACAAAGCCTGTGGGCTTTTTTTAAATGTTTCCACTACTAGGACATGACTAGGACACATCCTCGTTGTGGAAACATTTAATAAAAAGGTAATGATGGCAAAAAATAATGATGATGATATAACATAATTATATTGATACGAAAAAGATATGGCAAAACTAACTTTCAATATTGCCGTGGGTGTCCTTTTCACAGAGACATCCCACGGAATCTCTATATCCTTCAGGACATCCACATTTTTCAGTAAAACCTGTGTCTGGTATCGGTGGGTCTGTGGTGTACACTGGCCGTGATCCTTGCGGCCCTTCCGACACGTTACACACCAGTTGCACGCTCTGTAAAAAGACAATATGTATGAATGATAGTTCATGTTGTTGTATCAATGATAGTTCCGTTATCCAAGCTAATATATTAAAGCAATGCATGACAATAAGACATAGTATAGAAGACTTACAATAAATTGCCAACTTATCAAAGCATTATAATTATAAAATATTTGAAATAGTATTCTCTGTTAAGTCAGTTCACGCAATATCTCGATGTGGAAGTGTAAGTTCAAGGGGGATGATGGGGTTAGAGTTAATGAGCTAAGCGAGGGAATTCAACTCTTGGCATCCTTTCACGTTAGGTTTTTTTTAAACTCTATAGATAGAAAATAAAGCTCGTGTACCACCGGTAATTGGTGATTGATACTTAAACACGAGATTGTAATCATGGCAAAAACTTTTACTGTGGGACCAAACTGAAATCGTGAAATCGATCGCTAATTATCAGTCACCCTCACTTTGCATAAACGTTTTAGCCATTTTTTATAACATCTAGCTATTCTAAATAGAGCTATTATATAGGCTTTAATTGATCATTAAAGTGCATTCAATTACGGACCCCTGAGGGACCCCGAATAAAACCATCACCATCATCGTATTTATGATTTATGCAAAAATCATAACAGGATAAGAAATACAAAATCTGGAACAAGAAGTACCTAATAATAGTTGATTGTGGTTACAAGAAAAGTTATCATATTCTAATTAGCAAATAGTTTGGGATAAAAAACACGGTCCGGTGTATTCATCTTCTTACGTTATAAATATGTTGTAATCCACTACTCAAAACTTGAGATCTTGTGTAGGCTGATATGCCGCATCCAATATGAGTTGCTTTCCCTCTGATTAACTTTAGATAGCTTCTTGATCCTTTGTCTGGAAGCCTGAAATTATCAATGTGGAGGTTAATAGTTGACGTACATTATAGTATATGTAGACAAAATAAACGACTTTTTACGTAAAGGCGCCTTTCGAACTTCGTCTGCAGAACGCGGCTGCGGCTGCAGGTCGCGACAGCTCACGTAGCTAAGGATCAGCAACATGACGTTTTATATTAGGGTGGGTTGTTTCAGCCATACTTGACAGTTAAAAATGACCTAAAACCCAAAAATTGGATTGTTTCTCCAAAATGGTGGCCGTTACGTACGTTAAAAAGTTACAGTTACCATAACTGATGCTTATTATTTGCCGCCATATTTGCTTTTTTTTTATTTAGATATTAAAACCTTGAAAATTGTCTTGGCAGCTCTTTAAAATAAATAAAGTCAAATAATGACATAAACGTCTACGTTTATCTCATAATTTGTTTGTTGCAATACTAAAAAAAATCTCCCGGCTACTTTTATTGGGAAAAAATGTAGCTTTCTACTGGCAACCCTTTGACTAATTGGTTTTTAACTTTTACTATTGGATTATGTGATGAAACAAAGCTTTGAATTTAATAAACGACACACGTTTGAAACAACCCCCCTTTAGTGGTATGATTTTCTCTGAAAACATTCCGAATGCGGAAGCGGTTGTAACTATGTGCATCAAACAGCTTCTGCCTGCATCCGCCACCTGCAGCTGAGGTTCGAATGGTACCTTTACGAAGGTAAATTATACGAGTATTTTTCATAAGCCTTTTGAGTGCGTGCAGACCGTAACTTTTTTTACAACTTGAGTCGCCATCGTGTCTAAACAAATTTTTTATGTTGATTGCAAGGTGTATTGCTTTTTCAGAATTACGCCTTAAGTCACGTTTATGTCATCATTACCAGCCTTTTTTATGTTTCCACTGCTGGAACACAGACCTCTTCTCTAGGAGAGGAAATGGGTCATAATCCACTACGTATGCCCAGTGCGGATTGGTGGATGTCACATGTCTTCTAATTTTTGGTTCTAAGACATGTTGGTTTTCTCACAACGTTTTCCTTCACCGTTTTGAAAGCAGTGGTAATGAAGAAATATAAAAAAAAAATAATGCATTTGGCTGGATTTGAATCCAAGACTCCTAAGTCGGAGCCGTTACCAGTGGCTACTGCACTTCACGTTTATATCAATATACAAACGACGACAACGTACGTTTACATCAATGATATCAAAAGAGCTTCTTCATGGACTCTCTTGTTGATAATGAAACTTTTTAAAAACGTTGAATTATGTTAAAATATTGTATATCACCGGGCTTCAAAATTCAGAAGACCATAGTTAATAACAAAATAAATGCACTTACGCTTCCAATTTTGGGCAGCTGTTAATATCATTGCTGGTGATCAGTCTCTTGATTCCGTGTAAAGAGTTCAAAGCTTTGTCAATCGAAGAACGGAGTTTTTCTTTATCCAAGCCAAGTTTTGTAGTATTCCCAGATAAGTATTCCCAATTGGGAGCTTTGAAGTTAATCAGCGTTATGATCTGGCTAGGATTTGGGAATTTATCTGAAAAAATCCATAATAATAACATCATTTTAGTATACGGTTGCTAAGCAAATAACATTATGAGAAAATTACTTGCTACTGTAATATTTGAATTATAATTATAAACTTGTTGAATGAGAAGTATCCTTGTTTTACTGTGACCATCCTGACGTAACAGTTGGTTCACAGATACTTAGCCTGGCAATACAAAAAAATTACTATTATTATTATTATTATTTTATTTTTAATTAGGTTGACTGGTAGAAAATGCCTTAGGCATTAACTCCGCCTTTGTACTGTTATGTGCATTAAGTGTTAAATAAATAAATAAATAAAATTAAAAACAACGTGACATATGTTTTTTTCCACAATGTTATATTCATTGCATTTTTTACACCATTGCGCATTTTTTGATAATAGAATGTAGTGTGGCCAAAATTAAAGAGAACCGAATTTTTGTAAAAGTATTGCACAAAGCAAGTATGGAACCAAATGCATTTTTTGGAATTGAACATTTGCTATTGCAATTCTACACAACACATACACACATGGCAATCTCCTTATTTGTGATAGAAAAACATCCATACAGGGTGACTGGTAATTAGTGACCCATACTTAAATAAGTAATTTTAGTCATGAAAATAAATAACTTTTACTATAAGACCAAGCCTGAAATTGTGAAAAAAAACTTGCTGATTCTTTCCTGTGTCCCAAAGTAAAAGTAGTTTGTTATCATGACTACAATCATGTATTTACGAGTAAGTATCGGTAATTCGGTACCTAATTACCAGTCACCCTGTAAATGTAGCCTACGTTTCCATTAATCATTACTATTTCGACGATTCCCAAGAATATAGAAGTCTGTTATTTTTATCTATTTAGTGAAAATTATCGTATATCAAGGCTGTTAATAACTTACCGGTAGCTCTGCAGTTATCCTCTTTGAGTCCAAGACATTGATCAGCTAATACTTGTGCTAATGTGGCTAGCTCACTATCCCAATGCTAAAATATAAGTACATTACTGTAATTAGGTAGTTCTCTGATTTTAGGGACAATATGAAAAATATGAGTACGTCCCGACCGAGCCCAAGTCGTCGACGGCGTGCAATGTTCCCGCGCGTGGCTAGGAATTGTCTGCCGACTGTAGGTGTTTGTTTTTCAGGTGTTCAGCAGGTGGGGTCATGGTTTAGTGTGAAAGCATAACACCAGGGCCCTGGGACAGCAAAAAAGGAACGGGGTGGGTTGTTTAGTCAGTATTGAGTATTGATTGTATATTTAGTAACAGTCTGGACCAAGCCCAAATCGTCAACTGCTGTAAAAGGGTCGAAGCCTACTGGGGCTCAGGGCCTCTTTCTGAAAGGAAGGTTTTCCGGTCAAGGGCGGGATTTGTCATTGGATGATATTTCCAACCATTAAAAAAACCATAAGATGCCTACCATTCGCATCATTCCATATGCTCTTGGTAACGGATATTTGTCTTTTCCAGTCTCTTGTCCAGTGGCCAATTTCATTCTTATTCTGAAAACAAAAATCAATGTAGAATAAAATATTGAAAGTAAAGGTAGCTGCCAGCAATGTAACGATGCCGGGCATCTTACCCGATAGTCCGCGTCTCCGTAAACAATCAATCAAAAACCAAATCTAAAAGTATATAATTAAGATTTTCTGATACGAGTAGTACTTATACAATTACGACTTTCTGAAAGTATACAATTAAGATTTTAATTGTATACTTTTAGATTTTAACTCAATCACAATAGAATATTAAAAAATGTGTCCTGCAACTTCATTGATTTCATCAACCCAACATGGTTACTTACTTATTTACTCCTTCAAGTATTTGTTGCACCATTTGTGGAGTTATTGAAACTTTCACATAATTTTTGCAAAGCGAACCTACAGAACGATGCTGTAAGAGAGACAAAATGTTAAAGTAAATGACATTAGACAAAATATTAAATTATTTGACTTCAGTTATGTTTAGACTTATTCTTCTAAGTACAAACAGTAATTTATTGTTAGTGACAATACTATCATGCTATAAGACAAAGTTTGCTAAATACAAAATATCTTTTTTGACTATCAATTTTTAAGTTCATGGTTAGATAGGATCGGGCTAATAATGTTCTGTTATCAGAATCTGAACTTGAGCTCTTTATTAGTCCTGAGTATTGACAAATGCTTACACTGATTGGACGAGACCACGCAAATCTGTATGTTTCTTTCCTCAAAAGACTATCTCGGACACTAATCAACATGGTTCTCATATGATTTGACAATGGTCACACGGCAAATATTTAATGACATATTAGCTGTATAGACTTTAAAACAAACTTTGATTCCTGAGTTAGTTTCGGTGTTTTTCTTAAAGTAATCTGCTAAAAACACCGGCTACATCTATTTTAAAATGTTCTTTTACAACTTATTTGCAAAATAGATATGATTTATCAATCTTTAAATAATAGAATCCTGAGAAGAGGTCTCAGTCCTCACAATGGGAACATTAAAAAATGCTGATGATGATGATGATCAAACGTTAAGAGCAGGAAGAACAAAAACTTACATGATTATAGTATTGGCAAATAACATGACTTCCTTCTACACAGTTTTTCATTGCTGGACAATAGCTGGATACATACAGAGTATTCTGGGACATTGAGTCGAAAACCAGGGAACATCTTGATAACTTTAGTAGCATGAGAATCAGGAGGACCTATGATGTTTGAAATTATAGATATGATTAATTGGGATATATATACGACCACTTGATAATCACTTTAACTCTAGCCTCTCTCTCTCCCAGAAAGGATCTCGGGTTTTCAGAAAGAGGCCCTGGGCCCAGGTAGGCTTCGACCCTTTTGCAGCCGTCGATGATTTGGGCTTGGTCTGGACCGCTTTGGGATTGCTCGCCGTCCGCAGAAAGGAGGCTTAAGTATTAGCAACATGAGGCAGATTATGCTATTTTATGTTTCACAGGTAAACTTGGATAATTCTTTTGGTAAGCTGTTTGTTACAATCTTAGAATTTTTGGTGTGGGGAAATTAACAAAAATAATTTCTTACGCTTTGGGTGAAATGAACAAGTGTCTGACTTTTAATAGCTAAAATCCACTGGGATCATTCAGTTGCACTTTGCGTTCAACCCATGGTTACTCTCGTGAACCAACCAAGGCTAACTGAAATTTGTAATAACAAATCCGTCTACCGAACATTTCATAAAATATTCGAGCACTTTACGTTTGTAGTAAAATATTAAAAGAACACTTACATTTAAAATCATCTTTGAGACAATCCTCAAGTACTCTGTTTGATTGGTTATTACCGTTTACCACTCAGATGATGGCATTGTCTTAGTTTTTCTTGTTTCTAGTATAAACACCGTTGCACCGTTCACTCTGATTAATTTCAAATATTTTATTGTTCTATTTAAAATTAAAGTTTAAATGTTATATTTAATCTGTTTTATTATTTAGAAATTCTATTTTTATCATTGAAACAAATTAATTTTACTTGTCGTTAACACCAGATTCTTGTTTGTTCTTTCGTATTTTGTTATTTTTAGTATTTTTATTTGATTTTTAAAGCGTGTTTATGTCTTAAACATGTCCGTTACTGATTACCTTCAGTTACTGTTGCTTTGTGTATTCCGTTATTATTTGTTTTAATCCTTTATCGCTTCACAATCAGTTCAAAACAATTGAACAGTCTTTTTCTTCCTAACAGAAACATTTTGTTCCTATTCTTTGCTTTAGTATGTAGGACAAGTGTGTTTTTTACACTTATTTTAGTAGCTCCTGTAGTGATTTTTTAAGTTGATTTGCCTTTGTAATGGATACGACATGATACTGTTGATTTATTTATTTATTAAACACATTATGCATTTTTTATGCATAATATGTACAGAGCCGGACTAAATACATTAGGCATTTTCTACCAGTCAACCTATCAATTTTGTCAGTTGTTTTAAAATCAACTTTTAGTTCTAGTATATGCCATGTGTCACGATGTTTTCCTTCACCGTTTTGAGAGCAATGGTGATGAAATAAATTACACAAAGTAATGCGCCTGTCTAGATTGAAATCCGCAACCTAAAACTCGTAAGTACCACTCCGCACCACTGCTCTAAGTATTCATGATTTGATTTAAAAAAAAATCATAGATGACAAACGCTGCCTTTACAGTCCAGTTTTTAAAAACAGTTTTTTGGAAAATCTGCACTCTCCTCTGACTCTGCATATCTGTTTCCTGAGCTTTGCAGAACTTTGGCTCCTACAAGAGTGTCAGCAAAAACTTTTGTATCTCTGCCTCCAATAGGAGCTCGTTTGTTGCCATTTAGTATGTAGGACAAATGATAAATGCTTCAATTTATTATTTTTTAACTCCTGTAATGATGTTTTGAGTTGCTTTCTCTCTGCCATTGGTATGTAAACCCAGCCAGGCGTATTAATTTGTGTAATTTATTTCATCACCACTGCTCTCAAAACGGTGAAAGAAACCATTGTGAGGAAACGGGCATGTCCCAGAACTAAAAATCCAAAGACATGTGACATCTACCATTCCGCACTGCGCCCGCGTGATGGATTATAGCACTTTCCCTCACCTAGAGAGGAGGCCTGTGTCCCAGCAGTGGGAACATTAAAAAGGCTGATGATAATGAATTCCAAATAATGAATCATATAATCAAATGGCTTTCAAAAAAATTAAATTTAATTGTGAACGTAAAGCATGTTATTCATCATTATCATGTTATACATAATTAAATAGGTCGATAAATTCAAAAAAAGAAAAACAATATTAATATAAAAGCTTAATTTATTAGTTAAATCAATCTGTAAACTCATTAATTCTCTCTCTCTTAAATTAATTTTAAAAACTTTCCTATATTCTTAAAATTTTATTTTAACATTATAGAAAATTAACCCTAAGCTAAATGAACTTTATTAGAGTGGTTATATAACGCTTGCTTGTATTAGAATCCATGCAAAAATCTTGCTCTCTCTGGCATGTAGAAATTATCAGCTAGCGATTTCGTTCTCGTTCTTGCTGTTTCTCGCGTTTTTGTGTGCATCCGCCGCATAGACCGCTCGTTTCTGGGCTGAAAATTTAGTTTAAGTTAAATACGGGGTTTTTTATGGTGTGCAAAAATCATCCAATGACGAATCCCGCTGTTCATTTTGACGGATACTAATGCGCGGGTCTATAACCAGATCCTTGTCTTGCGATTAAGAGTCAATGGCGCGTTAAAGTTTCATGTCGTAAGGAGAGTGGAGGCAGGCAGCGTGGCAATCTTGTACAACTCCTCTTTACAGTCTCCTCCGGACTGACCTTTAAAGAGGTACTGGAGTCTCTTATATACACTGATAGTGATTACCAATCTCCCGGGCCATATCCCTAAAGTGCGAGCACACTCTTATTTGAATTACGAAGATTAACATAAAAAAACATTTAATATTTTCTGGAGAAAACAAAAGGACATTCCCTTAGTTTTAGCTTTTCATAAATTCAAATCGATTTTCTGCCAAGTTGCAGCGAAAAATCGAGTTGATTTTATTCGAGTTGAAATTAGTAACTCGCTTAATTATAGTTTACCGAGTACTAAATTATACTCACATTATGATCACCCCTGTTTCTGCGACTTTGAAGTTTCTTCTTTATGTTATCAAGTTTTTCTTGGTAATATTTTCTTCGTTCAATACTTAATGGGTCAATGGGATCTTTGCGTGCATTTAAACTTTTAATTCTATTCCTATGTTTTCTCTCGTTTTTCTTTCTTTTCTCTCTATCTTTAGTTATTAAAGGAATATCAGGTGTATTATGGATTGTATTTGAGTCTTTAAACCTAAAGTTTCTAGGTGTCGTTTCTTCTTGTGAGCTATGTGAATTGAGTTCAAGTTCTCTAAAGACTTTATCATCCACTGGTTCATCTTCATCGTATTTTTGATCCAAATCGTAGTGCTGTTGATGAAATTTACCGTTTAATTTCGGTTCGTCATTGTATTCTTGATCTAAATGATTTTCACTGTATTTTTTATTTATGTTTTCTTTATATTTATGATCTAAATTATCCATATGTTTCTGATTTATGTCACCATATGTGAAATCTGAATTCTTATTCTGTTTGTTGTTGGTAATGTCCCTATCGTTAAAACCATCAATATTTTCTTTAAACTTTTTTTGGTCAAAACTATCAATAAATTTATTTTTCCATTTATGACCCTGTATAGATGGATTATATTTTCTTAGTCGTCCGATACCTTTGTCAACTTTGTAACGTGTTGGTTGTATGGCTTCTTCTGAGACTTTGAGGTGATTACCATCTTCATGATCGGGTTCAACCTTATCACTAATTTTCGTTTCTCCAAAATCAATTTCAGGAATTTCTTGATTAGCATTACTTAATAGAATTGATTTTGGAAACTTTGACAGTGCAGTATTTCCTACGATAGAACCATAGATTTTTCTTATTTTAGCATCAAATAAATCTTTTTCATTTCCATCAAGTGCAATATGCTTTACTTCTTGTTCTAACTTATCAAGAAGTGACAGCAGTTTGCGATCATTATCATCTTTACTATTGACGTTCTTGTCCAAATACTTGCTGATATTTTTTTGACTTAAATGCTGGTTAAAATTTATTACTGTTTCTTCAGCGTTGTTTAAACCAGTGTCAAATACTACTTCTGTTTGTGTTTTCTCTACTTTGCCTGATGTTGTTGTTTCTTTTGAATTATGTTGTTCATGGTTACTATCGATTATTTTGTATCCTGGACGACGTTTTAGATATTCATTGACAACTTTATTTAAATTAGAAAAATCTTTTCTTGGTGCAACATCTTTCTTAATCATTTTAGGTGGTGAAGCCATCCTTCTTTTCGGCAGTTTGAATTGAGCTACTCTCGTGAATATGCTGGCTTTCTGAAAGATTTAGTATTTACAAGAAAATAAAGTCGTATTTTTTTTTATTTTATAAATAAAAACAGGCTAAGTGCGAGTCAGGCTTTTACAGAAAACAATTCCTTAAATGATTGTATTTATTTATCTAGTTTGTCTATACTATCTAACTATAGTACGTAAAATTAAAAGCCCAATTTTTAGACCGACAAAAAACATTCTATAGATTCTAATTGTATCAGTAGACCACATTTTTGATGCGTTGATTAATTTTTATTTTGCACCCTGAAGGAGTATCAGTCTTGTATTAATTAATTAATTTAACACAGCTTATTAACGAAAACCTACCCCAATTTAACTCGCCCACAAAATTTCAAAGGCTGTGGCAATCTGAAAACCTAGGCATTTGTTGGTTTGTTAGATTACCGCAGTTATGTTTAAGTATTCGATATTAATGGCTCAATTTAAAGAAAAAAAGTAAAAAAATCGAGTTTAACCTTTGTCACCCCATGGCGTTTAAGCGGCAGTTTCGGAAGTGGTCGACTTCTTACGGAAGTAGTTGGTCTCTTGTTTTCATGAGCGTGTGGTGATGGAGGAGGAGGTGGTGGTGGTGGTGGTATCCGTGGCGGCGGTGGTGGTGGCAGGGGTCGATTGCGTGAACGTCCAGAGGTTGAAGACCTATGGCCTTTAGACCTTCGCGGTAGTGGAGGCGGTGGTGAATCCAACTTATGCTGTTGTGGTTCCTTTACTAGTCTACAAAAATAGAATTTAATAAATTATTTTATTTATTCGTGTCTCCTAGTAAGGTTAGCTAGATTTTATGAGTATACATGTGCATAGAGAGGGAGAGGACGGCCAAAGAAAAGATGGATGGATTGTGTAAAGAGTGATATGAAAGAAAAGGAAATTAATGTTGACCTCAAATAACAAAGGATGTGGGCAGCAAGAAGATGAAGATTGAGAATTCGTAGATTCAATTATACAAAGATACAATAATGTATAATGAATAATAAAATACAGACACAATAATGGTCAGAATAATAAATTATTGTGATCATTACCGTATCTTTGTATCATAACACACAAAAAACCGCCAAATACCAAGAATTTTTAAAGAAGTATCCCTAATACATATTCGGTAGCTCCATTAGTAGAAAATAGTTGATGGCAAAGAGTAAGCATTAATATTGTAACACTTACTTGGTTTTTTTGGTTACATGCGAACTATGTGCTCGCGGCAAGATGTCATTCTAAAAAAAAAACAAAATAGAAATCAGAACAAAATCGTTCAAATGGAAACGCCCCTTTTTGAGGATAGTTAACTAATTTTTCCTGCTATGGGAATGTCAGACTCTTTCTGACTCTTTTTCATGTTTCAACATTAAAATCACCGCAGCTCTGCGGTGGTTTTTGCAAACAGTTACGAAACCTTGGTTGTGTTGGCTTTAGTAGTGTTTCGTCAGTTGTGTAGATTACAACTTTAATCGTCGAAATAATGATCTATAATGTATAGTTTAATAAAAAATATTTAACAAATTTTATGGATTTTTTTATCCACACGGATACGTCAATCTCATTGAACCTTATATCTAATACTTACTAATTTAATAAAGAGGTAAAGTTTGTTTTTTTTTTGTTTTTTTTTGTTTGTAGGAGGTAATCTCTGGAACTACTGGTCCGATTGGAGAAATTTTTGCAATAATAGAAAGCTGCTTTACTCCTGATTGACATAGGCTGTATTTTATGTACGCGAGCGAAGCCGCTAACAAAAGCTAGTATCTAATATCATTAATAAATATGTTAAGCTGTATCATTCCTAAAATTCATTCAAAAAACCTATTAATTTTTTAACCACTCTTGACAACAAACTGAATATGAAGAATGTTACAAAAAAACACCAAAAACTGTTGCGAGTTATGTAAATATAATTATACTACTACTAGCTTTTGTCAGCGGCTTCGCCCGCTTACATAAAATATAGCCTATGTCACTCAGGAGTAAAGCAGCTTTCTGTTGTTGTTTTTCTAATCGGACCAGTAGTTACAGAGATTACCTCCTACAAACAAAAAAACAAAAAGACAAACTTTACCTCTTTATTATTTATAGTAGATGTAGATTAGTGTAGATAATTATTACTTATTATTTTTATACGAGTATTCGCCTACCTTATCATCATTACCATGAATCAAGTCAAACATATCTATCGATGTCAGCGAATGTGCCATGTCGACTCGCCTTTCGATGGCAGTACTTGTATTGTCTACTCTGTAAAAAAAATCGAAAATAAAATCAATCACCATATTAAACTAGAATTGTTTCAGTCGCTTAAATATTGATTCAAAACCAATTACTTTAAATTGTAATATTGTGAACACATACACCGTGAAATTTTAATGGTTGTTTTCCCTCAGCGAAATGGTTGTGTCTTGGTAATACAAACGTTTGATAAAAAAATAAAATATTAAAAACAAAAAATGGACCTGTAGAGTGCAAGCTAATTATGACGTATCACAACGTGTGAGAGCTTATTTTGGTTTAAATATTTAATGAATCGGTTTCTTTTGACGGCGTGCTGCGCGTGCGACTCTAGTAGTACCTACAAATTACGTCTAATGTTATTATTGTTTTCGCTTTTTTGAGTTGATAAATATTTTTAATAATTATTTATAAAAAAAATAACTTTTTATTTTTTTATTTTTACTGTATGCTTCAAAAGTACTCCTTATGGCAAGTCATTCTGCCGCGGGAAAACAACCATTTAAATTTCACGGTGTATATTAAAATAGCCACTAATATCGGAAACAGAAACACTAATATCGAAAGGAACGGCAGTCGGCAGTCAAAAGTTCCAGAGAGGATACCTAATAATTCAAGCCCTGTCTATAAGTAGGGTATTGCTTTCTGCATCAAACCCTAACAAAAGCATTCTGATTAGTACAAACAAAAGATAGCATTACTATTGGTACAATGATCATTAAGTTTGCATCCCACACGTCGATAATCTCGCGAGTCAAGCTACGGACAGACGTGCTCAAAAAAAGCGTGCTTTTATGCTCGCTTAGCATGTTCATACAACTGTTCACATTTGCCAGCAATAAGCATGCTTTCTTCAAGCATACTCATAAATAAGTCTTAAGTGAAGTTCTCTTAATCCAAAGCGGTTATTTATAAAAAAATTGCACGTCTTTTAATTTTGTCAACTGAAGGTCACTTAAGTTTTTTTTAAATGTTTAGGTGCTCCCTCACCGGGAGTATTCACGTGTATTGTAACATTATAGATTCGAGTTTGAGCATTACATTACAATAATACGTCCCTGATTAACGAGCATTTGCGTGTAATGTAACATATAGATTATGTATGCCCGTTTTGAATCATTACAAGGTGCGCATTGCAATGCTCGGTTCTCCTCCTTCACTGATGTAATGGTCAAATCTGTAACGTTACATTACACCCAAATGCTCCCGGTGAGGGAGCACCTTTTAAGTTTTTTAATGACTCTTTTTAAATTTTATATAGCAGTAGCCTAGACAGATATTATCCTTACCTTTGCAAAATGTAATTTTTCAATGGATCTTTTATTTCTTCAGCAACTTGGTACAATTTTTCTGGTGGTGCGTCTTCCATTGTGAATATAGGTAATAATACTAATGTAGAATCACAATCGTGTCCAGAATTTTCACCAAATGGACACGTAGGCTCTGGAGCTGTGAAGTTTTTAAGTAGACCACACTATAATATACTAAAAATAGATTTACAATACACACTAAGTAGCAACTACATTAGACCGACGGGCCCGTGGGCCACATCTGATTTGTACTTAGTGTCTAGTCGCATGGCGTTGCTTGGCGTGGATCTAATGTAGTTGTTATAAGGCTAATTGCTGAATAAAATGTATGGAGACCGACGCGCCCAGATTGGCGTACCATCACTAGTATGGCCCACGTGTGTCCAATATAGTTCCAATATAGTAGCAACCTTTGTATTATAAAGATGAAAGTTTAAATGTATGTGTGCGTATGTTTGTGACTCTTTTATCATTGTAGATGTGAGAACTATGCGGATTAGTTTCTTTCAATGATTTTGATGTCCGTTTATCGAAATGGCCGGACGTGAAATGGGTTGCAGCGGTCGGACATCAAGCGTCTAAATTAAAAGTTTTCTAAAACAAGATCGGGAAAATATGGACATACTCATCACTATTATCATCATCACCTTCTTCCCTTGTAGGAGGTTCCATACTACTTGGGGGTGACGTAACATATTTTTTTCTTTCATTATATCGTGTCACCCGTCACACTAACACTAATTTCCCTTTTCTTTCATATCGCTCTTCACACAATCCATCTATCTGTTATTTTCAACGGCGCGCACCGTTCCCGCGCGTCTCAAGGAGTTGTCAGCAAACTTAACACAGGTTATATATTAACCTAGCTAGGAATGCAGCACCTCACCCACCAATTTGTAGTTTTTGTACACTGGAAATGATCCTGTAAATTGTTATCATGTAAGTACTACAATGTTTTCCATGAATAAAGATATTATTATTATTATTATATTACTGTAGGGTCGAAGTCTTCTGGAGCCGCCGGTTTGTGTGAAACTGTTACCGCGGCTCTAGGAATCAGGCAAGGAAGGAATGGGGTAGGTTTTTTAGTCAGTAAGAGTCTGACACTGGTCTCCTGCTCCGCCCACGAGCGGGACTCGTCATTGAATGATTTTTACCTACACTTTCATATCACTCTTCACACAATCCATCCATCTGTTCTTTTATCTTCCTCTCCTTCTCCATCTATACTGTTCACGTAAAGTTAAGACTCACGTGGTGGGGGCTTCACCTCATTGCAGAGACAGTCGGCGTCTTCCTGGGAACCAGGAGGACAGCCACATTTAGCGCTGTACCCCTGCCCGGGTATTGGAGGACTTGTTTCGTAGGAATGTGTACCTTTACGATAACCATGCGACAAGTTGCACACTACATGGATTGTCTGTGGAACAGAAAATCAAAAGATTAATTGTTTAGACAACATCTTTTTGTGATATCCCACTTTAGAGTATGAACCAATGTGACCATAGGATCAATGAAATATTTTTCTATTATCTTTATCTCTTTGTTTTCATTTATCATGCAAAATAATTCGATAAATTCACAATTATCAATGTAAAACATTGTTATATGAAAATATGTCAACGTATATAATGTAATGAAAGTTTTTTTTTCACAATTTTACTACACAACGGCAAGTTACGCAACGACTGACAATTACCTATCAGTCATTAACACGCTGAGCTGATGTTTTCCTTGAGAATTTAATTAAATTTCGTTTATGCGTATATAAATGCCAGATTTAGTAAAAAAAAGAACTTTGTTTTTAATTTAATCTTTATAAATCGGTATTTCATGTACTGGTTCGATTTTCTACGGGATTGTAACGATCAAAATTTATATTGTAAATTAAAAAAAAACACATTATTTTGCTAAGTGCTTGTTCATGGTAGCGTTTGCGGTTAAGATAGCATCAGACGATTTATTTTTCATTCATTTGCGTCTTTCGTCTTTTACATGAAACATTTGAATAAGGAATGAATGAAAAGTACCGAGTGAATGCATTAGAGAATTAATGGAGGAGCAAGCTTTTAAACCATGCTCGTTAATTATTCACTCATCATCATATTATTATTTATCATTATTGACGAGTTGGGTCGCCTCCTTCTGCGAAGCAGTAATACTAGCAAAGGCGGAGGCCGACCGCATAAGGCAACGGCGCACACGCCACAGACGCCGCCGGGATCCCGATCCCGATCTCTATTTCCAGTCACCGTAGGCGCAGGCTTGCAAGAGTTAAAAGAGTTCAATTTTACTTACATTCTTATCTTCTCTTATCATTAGGCCTGTCCTTTTGTATGGCAGTGAAGCGTGGCCTGTACTTGAGCGACATAAGCAAAGCCTGCGTGTCACGGAAATGAATATGCTGCGCTGGATGTCTGGAGTTTCGCGGAAAGACCGCATTAAGAACTCCCGCATCCGGGGCAGCCTTCAGGTCCGTGACATAGCAGATAAACTGCAGGAGGGTCGCTTACGCTGGTATGGCCACGTTTTACGAAAACCGGCAGACTACGTGGGTAACAGATGCCTCGCCATGCCGCCTCCGCCGGGACCCGGAAAACGAGGTAGGCCTAAGAGGCGTTGGATCGACGTCGTAAGGGACGATATGCGTGCTAATGGGCTTAAGGCAGAGGACGCAAAAGACCGAGCGAAGTGGAGACGACTAGTCAGGAAAGCGGACCCCGGGCACCGAGGTGAAAGCCAAGGTAGCAACCGGGACTTACGCTAGGCTGATGATGAATTTTACTTACATTGTATATCCCATTACGGTTACTTGATTGGAAAAAGTATTCGGAGTACTGTGACAAGCCACAGCCCATGTGAGTGGCTGATCCTTGAACCAAGGATAAGTAGAAGCTAGCGTCTCGCATATCATCGTCGTTTTGTCTGGGGATAAAGAGAAAATACTACATTTTTTTTATTTTTTTATTAGCCTATTGTATGTCCCACTGCTGGGCAAAGGCCTCCCCTTTTTCCTTCCAGACCTCTCTGTCTAGGGCGACCTCCGGCCATGTTTGCCCTGCGAACATGATGAGATCGTCACTCCACCTTCGCCGCAGTCGATCTGGACGGCGTCGACCTCCCTCAGGTGTCCAGTGAGTGACAATTAATTAATTATTGACATAATTATAAAATTCATACAATTTATGAAACCTCTTACTCCCGAACTAGACAGGTCTGTAGTCAGAAGTCAGAGCTCTCCCAATTTTTTTTATATCTAAATTTAATTACAATGTTAAAATTGACATATATAAAATTAAAATATTTAGAAAATGGATATAAAAAAATGGAGCGCGTTTATTTAGAAGTAACCTATACCCTCATGACTTAAAGATTCTCGGGTTGTAGCCATCAGGGCACACAGATTCGGGGGGGGGGGGGATTCTACTCTTTAGAACCATGAATGTACTCCCCAAACTTTTCGAGCGTACAGGTGGGATGTTTACTATGTAGTGGTAGTGCCATTCCACTACCACCACCACCAATATCACCAGGCCTAGAGGATTCTCTACACCTGGTGGTAACGGAACGGGCTAAGCAGAATTAGACTTTATTGTAGGTACACCATAAACATAAATTGGTACATTAGAACACTTAAAATTACGACGTTGTTACAATGGGCGGTCTTATCGCTTAAAGCGATTTTTTAAAGACAACCTTTGGATGGATTTGACAGAGGAGAAAGATATACGGGAATTAGGCTATGCAATTCAAGAAATGGATAGCATATCACAGCATTACCCTTATAATGTTACCACTGCTGGGATTCGGGCCTAATGTCTAGGAGAGGGAATGGACCCTAATCCAAAAAACGGACCCAGTGCTGGTGGATGGATGTCAAATGTCTTCGAATTTTTGGTTCTAGGACATGTCGGTTTCTTCACGATGTTTTCCTTCGTCTTTTTGAGAGCTGTGGTAATTAATGAAATAAATTACACAAAGTAATGCACCTGGCTGGGTTTGAAACCGCTCGTAAGTCGAACCCGTTACCACTCGGTCTTCACTTCTGCTCCAAAATGCAATCAATAAAAAACTGAAAGGCTAGAAACTCGGCGTTAATAAGAAAAAGTTCCAACTTACGCAGCAACGAAGTCGGGGCATACTTTGACCATGTATTCAGTAACTTTAATCTTTCTGTTGTACCAAGCCTTCAGACCTTGAGTGACTGCGTGGACTAGCTTGAGATCCGTCAAGTTACGAACTGTATCGCCCTTAAAGTTTCTTTGCTTCCAATCGGGGTGCGTGAATCGAAGAATGTTGGACAGTTGACTGGGGTTTGGAAATCTTTCTGGAATAAATATTATAATATTAACTTAAGTGAAACGGAATACGTCCTAAAAAGGAAGTTTTACTGACAGCAAAACAGGAGCATTTTATGGTAAGTAAAAATCATCCGATGACGAATCCCGCCCTTGGATTGTGCTGTAAACAGTGTCAGACTCTTACTGACTAAACAACCTACCCCGTTCTTACATTGCCAAATATACTAGGACCAGAACCTTCCTTTCAGACACGAACCCTTTGCCCTAGTTGGCTTCGACCCTTCTGCAGGGACCATACGGTTGCTAACAACTCACTGAACTCACTGAGGCTCGCGGGAACAGTGCACGCCGTCGACGACTGGGTTTGGCCCGGACGGTTACCAGACGATTTTTTTTTTATATGGTCGGTGAAAATCATCGAATGACGAAACCCGCTCTTGGGCGGAGCGGGAGACCGGTGTCAGACTCTTACTGACTAAAAAACCTACCCCGTACTTTCCTTGCCTTATTCCTAGAGCCGCGGTAACAGTTTCACACCACCCTCGGCTCCAGGAGGCTTCGACCCCGAAGAGCCCCTACAGTTTGCTGACAACTCTTTGAGGCGCGCGGGAACGGTGCACGCCATTGACGACTTGGACTCGGTCTGGACAGTTACCAGACGACCGGATGGCGAGCTACCCATTGCTCACCGTCTGCGAGCCAGTGTTTACGGTGGCCGGATATCGGCAGGATCGCGGCGGCGACGGCTACGGCGAGGGCGCTGTTGCCTTTGCTTTATGCGGTCAGCCTCCTCCTTGACGAACATTACTGCTTCGCAGAAGGAGGTGACCGCCTGCCATTCTTCTTCGCTGCGGACCATGGCCTGAACCAAGGACCGTCGCGAGAGATCACCCCCACGAGAACACGGCGATGCTCTTCCCAAGCAGGGCACACCTCCACTGTGTGCTCCACCGTGTCTTCCGGGCTCGCCTCACAGTGGCGACACTCGGACGTCTCTTCCAAACGAATCCGGTGCAGGAATCTCCCAAACTTCCCATGACCAGACGACTGGATGGCGAGCTACCTAATGCTCAAAGTCCGCAAGCCGCGCCTATTATGGCGAAATAGGACCCGTTGTTGCAGTTGCTCACGATTTAGAAGAAAATAATTCGGACGAATTGTCTGAATCAACATATTTCATATTGTTTTACTGACATACAAATGACACCGCCATATTGGTTGAAAACAGCTTCAATACACATAGAGACAGGTTTTTTAAGGTGGGCAAATAAAATCATCCAGTGATAAATTCCGCTCTTGGGTGGAGCAGGAAATAGTGTCAGACTCTTACTGACTAAACACCCCATCCCGTTCCTTCTTTGCCCTTCGCACTGAGGCTAAGCCTTCCTTTCAGAAAGAGACCCTGGGCTCCAGTAGGCTTCAACCCTTTTGCAGAAGCCCTACAATATAGAGACAGGTGGAAGAAAACTTTAAAATACCATATTTGGTTTTATCCATACTAATATTATAAATGCGAAAGTAACTCTGTCTGTCTGTCACGCTTTCCCGCTTACACCTCTCAAACGATTTTGATGAAATTTGGCACAGACAATCTTAAGTGTCTAAACACACTATGCCGAACGTACGCGACCGAAGTTCCGCGGTTGATTTTACGTTCCAACGTATTCGGCTGATATGACACACCATAAGTGCCGAACTTACGCGGCAGAAATTCAGTTGCGCAATTTTGTGTGTATATTCAGTGTAAACACTGTGGGCAGACAAGCGGGGCGCAGGCGGGGGCATGCCTGCCTCCCGCTGCTCCCCGCTCCCGATCTCCGTCGGCTATCGAACCGAACTTCGGTCGCGTATAATGTGTGTTCTACAGAATACGTTGCCGCCGAATTTCCGCTGAACTTACGCCCGACTGAAGTTCGGCTGTACGCTATAACGCAACGTAATTTCGGCATAATGTGTCGCCAGTAATTAAAATAGCATTGCAGGCGTAATCATGCCGAACTTCCGTCGCGTATCCTCGGCGTAGTGTGTTTAGACACTTATACTCTGAGAAAGGACATAGGCCACCTTTTATTGCGAAAAAAAGACGCAGACGACGTCGCGGGTATCAGCTAGTTTTATTATAAAACGAAGTATTCTAGGCTGGATTTGAGGCTGAGACTTTGAGTAATACTTTTACTGTGTCCGAATCGTCAGTAAGTCGAAATAGTAATACTTCACTCAAGCTTAACTAAAGGTGAAGTTCAGGATAGTAATAATTACCATCGACACTAGGAACAGAAAAAGAAGCAAATAATTGCATAATGTAACTATACTGCATTTTAGTAACAAATTTTGTCAAAAATCAATTTCAAAATATTTTAGTTCACACAAGCCTTATAAAATATTAGAAGGTGGTCCATGGTTCCAATTGGTTGTATTTAATGGAGAGAAAATACCGAAAAATTCCATGGACATTAGCAGATTTTCTTATTTTACTCGATTTACTTTATACATAATATTCTCTTAATTAAGATTTTAAAATCTAAATACTTTTATACTAAACCTAACTATGTATCACTATACAACATATAGTAGAAAAAACACAAAACACACTCAAACAAAATACTCCTCCACATCGCTGTCATCCGGAAATGTGCCCAGGGCCTCAAGTCTGCTATTACAATAGTGTCAGAATAGTCGATCATTGATTTCAAAATTGTTGATTTTGACAAGTTTGGTAATCTACTCATATGATGGCGTCATTATGACACTCTAACGATCAACCACTGACACTTCATTGAAAGAAATGTTTTAGAATAGTAATCTCGTACATAATGACAAATGAATATTTGACATATGCGGTAAATTAATAAAATTTTGTCAGTTCCCTTAGACAGTGACTTTAGAATGCTATTGTGCACTTATCGTTTATAATTCGTTACAAAACAGCTAGTACCACAATTCTATTACGACACCACTGACCGGCCGATGATCGGCCATTATGAATTAACTGATTACGAACTTGACGAAAATGACAATGGAATCGTGTCGGAATGACAATGTTTTGAAAATAGCAGACTTGGGCCCCAGAAGGCTGGCAGTGGAAGTGCCATGTACAAAAAGATATTAGTATGAATACTTACTAGTAGCTCTGCACATGTCGTGTTTCAGCATACACTGATTAGCGTACACTTGTGCGAACGTCGCCAGTTCACTGTCCCATTTCTGTAACAATATAAAGTCACATAGTTATTATACTATACAGGGTGTCATTGACATGTTAACGCAAACGAAGACCATAGATCCAGTACATGATTCTAGACGAAAAATTCCACCACTAGTGTGTCCAGAATCATGTACTGGATCCATGGTATTCGTTTGCGTTAACATGTCAATGACACCTTGTATATACAGTATGTTATTTACTTGGTTGGTATCATTACATAGTATAAAACAAAGTTAGCTTTCCCTATGTATGCTTAGATCTTTAAAAGATCTTTTTTTTAATAGATAGAGTGATTCAAAAGGAAGGTTTATGTCTATAATGCATGCATAATATATTCAATATCAGTACCCGTGCGAAGCTGGGGCGGGTCGCTAGTTACATAGTATAAAACGAAGTTTGCTTTCCCTATGTATTCTTAGATCTTAAAAAGTATGCAACGGATTTTGACGTGGTTTTTTAATAGATAGAGTGATTCAAGAGGAAAGTTTATAATGTGTATAATACATGCATAATATATTCAATATCAGTACCCGTGCGAAGCTGGGGCGGGTCGCTAGTTACATAGTATAAAACAAAGTTAGCTTTCCCTATGTCTGCTTAGATCTTCAACAGTACGCAACGGATTTTGATGTGTTTTTTTTTTAATAGATAGAGTGATTCAAGAGGAAGGTTTATGTGTATAATACATACATAATATATTCGTTGTCAGTACCCGTGCGAAGCTGGGACGGGTCGCTAGTTACATAGTATAAAACAAAGTTTGCTTTCCCTATGTATGCTTAGATCTTTAAAAGTACGCAACAGATTTTGATGTGTTTTTTTTTTTAATAGATAGAGTGATTCAAGAGGAAGGTTTATGTGTATAATACATGGATAATATATTCAATATTAGTACCCGTGCGAAGCTGGGGCGGGTTACTTGTTTTGTAATAATGCTAACCGTCAATATAATATATAATATTCGGAGTGAGATTTTGCCTATAAACTACAATGATTACTATAACCTAGAAGAGGCAGATATACGTTTTTTGATGGTTTTAAATAAAACATATATATGTTTTGAGAGCAGTGGTGGTCGAGTGGTAAAGGGTTACTAGACTTATGAGTAGTAGGTCGCGGGTTCAAACCCAGCCAGGCGCATTACTTTGTGTGATTTTTTCATCACCACTGCTCTTCAAACGGTGAAGGAAAACATCGTGAGGAAACCGGCATGTCCTAGAACCAAAAATTCGAAGACATGTGACATCCACCAATCCGCACTGGGCCTGCGTGGTGGATTATGGCCCATTCCCTCTCCTAGAGAGGAGGCCTGTGTCCCAGCAGTGGGAACATTAAAAAGGCTTGATGATGATGTTTTGAAAAAAAAAGCGAAGATCAGGCAAAAACCATTGTCTGTATTTTTATAGAACTTTCACAAATTAAAAATTAACTTAATTACCAATCTTTTGATACATAGTTTTTATTCATATTGCATTTAATAAATAAAGTACAAATTATTATTTGCACAATATTGTTGCGCGAAAAGCACTGCAACGGAGTTTTGTATTAACTTTTCAGTATTTTGATAAATTATTTTTTTTACTAAATCAAAGAATAAATTAGAATTAAATAATAAAGTAACCTTAAAACTACTTATGTACTCATTAATTATAAAAAAAAACCCTAAAACTCAAACCTAACTAAAATTACCTAATCTAATAATGCGTCAAAAAAAGTCTTCCGCATCGCTGACGACTGGTAAAGTGCTCAAGAGGCGTTCTTGTCTATCGCTAGGATATAATTGTGGGTTTAAAAATTCTTTATTTATTCTAAAAGAACATACATTGTTCACTTAAAGAATAAATATATAACTAAGGTAAGTATAATCCAGTAGCTAGAAACATTTTTCGTTGATGTCGGTAGGTGCGATGACTCATTTTATTTTGTTTGTGATACTACATAGTTCGTGATTTGAACTTACTCGTAATAATGATACGTTGTTAGTATATGTTCGTACTGCTTATGTTTCGTTTTGAATATATTAAAAGAAGATGTGTTCCTGCCGGTAGATTATTATAAAGTTGTACATGTGTGTTTTAAAAATGACCGAATAAAAACATACCAAGCGAAATATTCCGTATCCCCTCGGCAAGGGCTTTTCATCCCGCCCTGTTTCTTTACCCGTGGCTACTTTACTTCTGATGCTGTAAATAAAACGTTATATTGTAAAAATAACGGTTAATATTGGATATGGCTCCAAAACGTGGTCAATACAATGGAACAATGGGCCTCAAAAAAAGACTCAAAGTGGGTGACTTTGAGTCTTCTTATGAGGCCCATGGGGCAATGGAAAGAGCTATGATCGAAGTTTCCTTGCGTGATCGAATCTGAAAAGAAGATATCTGCAAGAGAACCAAGGTTGTTGATATAGCGAAAAGAATCTCCAAACTTAAGTGGCAATGGGCAGGGCACATTGCACGCAGAACAGATGGCCGCTGGGGCCGAAAAGTTCTGGAGTGGCGACCGTGTACCGGAAGACGTAGCATTGGAAGGCCTCCCACAAGGTGGACCGACGACCTGGTCAGGGTTGCTGGAACCAGTTTTTGTGGCGACGTTTGGGGGATGCCTATGTCCAACAATGGACGTCTTACCCGTCACGCTATCACTACCTCCTCTCTCTCTCTCTCTTTCATATCACTTCTCACATAATCCATCCAAATTTTCTTTGGTCCTCTCCCTTTCCATCCATCCACATTTCGATGCCTCCCACGTAAGTTGTTGTAACCCACAAAATGGCGATTTTAGTTTTTTTATGTAAAACGGTCTAATTTTATGTATACTATCCTACAAAAAATCAAAAAGTCCAAAAAATCTATTATTTAAGGTACTTTTGAAACGTATAATGTTGTATGTTTCGGACGATTCCGGCGTACACTATAGTATTTATTACTTGCAATGGTTTACAGCGGGGAAAAGCGCACGCGCGCCCGTTGTATGTGACACATATCATAGATTACGCTGGAATTTGCTGTCAGTCGCACTTCTTAAGCAATTTTTATGTCGTTAATTTAATATTCTTGTAATTACTATTCCATTTAACTTTATCTTTAACTGACATAATAACCATTTAAAATGTGGTAGTGATCCCATACAACAATTTACGTTGTTAATTTTAAAATTATTTTATGTTAAGTGATACATACAACATTTTACATCGATGCTAGATATGTAAAAGTAAGTTGTAACATCACATACAATGATTTACGTCGCAATATTTACAATTTCGAAGTTGTCTAGTATCACATACAACATTTTACGTCACTAATCGATTGTTATGAGTACGTTGTATGTATTGTTTCAAGGGGTATTTTATGAATATCATTGGAGTCAGAGTCACCCTAGACCGCAATTTCAATGAATCTGAGAAGTTTAAAATAACTATTGTAACAGATGATACCATATTCGTAACTTCTGACCTTAAAACTGCAGATCTTACTGAACTTGAAACTGCTTACTTACTCGTATTTCTTAGCTGTGTAGTATTAACCATTTGGATTAACCAGTATTAACCATTTTGTTTATATTATATAGAAAGTAAAAATAGTCTCATATTGGATCAGGGACCTATTCTACCAAAGCTGCGAGAGACTCCGAAAGAGTGACTGTGGTCCTGTAACATAAAAGGCACTGAAAGAATACAGGTGAGTATTAGTCAGTAAAAGCAACTTTTACTGATTAAAACCCACCAGAACCTTCTTCTTGTTCGTGTTTATTGCCGGTTTACCAAATCCAAAAACATTGTTCGATACTTTTACCTTAGTCACCAGATGCATTTCTGCACTGTTGGACTCTTAAGCTAAGCCCACTGTCAATTATTTGATTAAATAAAGCATCGTTTGATAAAGGCAATGAAAAAAAATACACTTAAAAGACTAGAGATTTAAAAAAAAGAAATTCGTCAAAGAAAAACGTTTCTAGTAAAATATTAAATAGGAAAACAGGTCCACTGAGTTTGCTGTAACCACTATTTCAAAAAAATAAACTAAAAAGGTGACAGAGATAACCATCGATGTATAATTTAGTTATAGGAGAGCCAAGTTTAGAATTTATGCTGATACAATTGAGAGATATAAGTAAATTTTATAAATAAGTTGCCTATTACCGTTACTGAAACTTCAAACTTAAGACATGTGTAAACAACAGTTTTCCCATTTCTATAAGGGATTAAGTTCTTAATAAGGCGTGAGATTAATAAGATATACCAATAGCAACATTGATCTTCAATCAAAGAGATATTTGACAGCCTGTGAAAAAGTCTGGGTCTGTCAAAACCATTGTTTGTGATCATTTCAAGATCCTTTTAACTGCTTGCAAGTTGAATCACATTATGCTTGACAAAATTCACAAATGTTATATTTTGACAGAGGTTTAAACTTTTAGTGAATACAGTAATAACGTATAACTTTAGCCTTAAGGGTACAAAGAAAAAACGAAATCTGAAAGATAATATTATTGTGAAAATAAAAGAGGTACAAGTTTGTTCTCAAGATTCAACATTAATATAATGTTTTGTCAGACTGCAACGTGATGATCATTTCTTTCAACACCAAAACCTCAGGATGACGAAATGCTGATAATATTAATACACCAGCTAGGTGCATGACACCAGTTTTTTGGGGTCAGGAAACAATCCCTCTATTCTACCTATATTACCATAGGTATTAAGAGCAAAACTTAATAGTTTAGGGCTCTTCTAGATTCAGAGTAAGTTTTTAAACATAACTATTTACCTATAGTTTATCTTGGATATGGTTATGAAAAGAAGAAGGATAAAGCTAGCTACTATACTTATAGCTCATTCTGTAATATACAGAATGAGCTATAAGTATAGTCACTTGGAAAAATGGAGAGAGGAAAGGATTACAAAGTAAAGATTGTGGGAGGAGTGATATGAAAGAAAAGGGAGTTAGTGATAGCGAGACGGGTGATACGACAAAATGGAAGAATAAGCCTGTTCCACCGACTCCAAATCACATTGGACTAAGATAGGAACCTGATGATGATTTACTTATTTTTAAATCTCATTGATTACTAGAATTTTCTTAATCATTTTGGTTACGATACTTTTTTGAGTTTTGATTATTTAAACTGTAATAAAAAATGTATTAAAGGACGATGTAATTATTAAAAAGTATAATTTAAATTTAGAAAAAGCTTAAATTTTTTGTTTCAGTTTTTTTTTAATGATTTTTAATCTTAATCTTTAATGTTTTCTTAATATTTAAAACTAGTTTTTGCCCGCGGCTTCGCCCGCGTACATAAAATATAGCCTATGTCACTCAGGAGCAAAGCAGCTTTCTATTGTTGCTAAAATTTTTCCAATCGGACCAGTAGTTCCAGAGATTACCCCCTACAAACAAAAAAACAAACTTTACCTCTTTATTATATTAGTGTAGATATCGTTTATCATTCTAAACTCTAAACCCTAAAACGTAAAATTTTGATAAACAAGATTGAAAATATACTCCTTTTTTGTATTTCGGTAACGTATCAACCAAAAGGTATTGTCTTAAACGAAATTAAGCTGAAAAAACATTGTATTTATTTCATTATATCAAGTAATGGTACACATACCACACCTTTTTTTTATTTGTAATCGACGTACATTGAGGTAAGTATCATATATGATCAAAATCGGCTCTTGAACTCCCGTGTATAATAATGTAAGTGATCGTTACAACATTTTGCGAGGACCTCGTGTCGCGGTAAACAGTTGTAACAACTAAATTCAAGAAACCATTAAAATTATAAAGTAGTGACATATAGTAAACGATAACATATTAAAAACTATACTCTCATACCGAATTTCAAAAAGATTCCTTGAAAAATGTAGCTTATGTCGCAAAAAGTATCTTTAAAACGCTCTCCTGTAAAATTGCATTTTTGGGGTTACAACAACTTACGTGGGAGGCATCGATTTATACTCATGGCGATGAACTGACCAAATGCAAAAAAAAAAAACTATTCACTTTTAGTGTCGCCGCATACGAGACTCTGGCGACAGCCACAAACGCCGCCACGAGAAGCTAGAAGCGGCCACAAAAGTAGCTGAAGCCCGCGACAGCCACTTGTGGCCGATGGTCGACGCCTGCGGTCGGTGGTTGCTACCTTTTTTAACCCAGGCATCTTCATGCCTAGGTTAAAAAAAGTAGCAATTAAACCTTCTTCGTCTGAGTCCATTATGATACTTCTATCATAATGGACTCAGACGAAGAAGGTTTAATTGCGCTACTTTTGATAAAAGACGTCGTCGTAGAAGACGAAGGGAGAGAAATGTAAGGGAGAGAGGGGGCGCGGAATCGCGAGTGTGGTTTGTGGCGGCTGCGTCGATTTGTAGCATGTTGTCGCCACCGGCGCAAACCGTGTGCGGCGAGCCCATATAAAATGTATGAAAAATACAGGAAATATGCCAGTGGCGGCATTTTGTGGTTGTGGCCGGTGGCCCGTGTGCGGGAGCCCTTATTTCAGTTTAGGTAAATACTACACATTAAAAAAAGTACACCAAGGGAGGCTCTGGGTCAGAAATATTAATATTTTTTTAAAAAAAAATTGATAAATTTGACACCAAGGAGAAGGTTTCGTAATGTTTTGAATTCACAAACGTAGTGCACACGAGGTTTTAAATTCAATGAACTTTTTTCCTCTTGTGGATAAAAACGGCTTTTGCACTCAGATATTGAAGATCAAAAATACTTTATCCGAAATGGGGACATTCAAAGATTGTTTCTGGCGTTTCTGTGAGCTATATTTGTATTGCAGACTGAAATAGTTTTAGTGATTGTTTTGTTGTTTACTAGCTTTTACCTATGACTTTGCTCGCATAGTTGAAAAGCAGCAGGCATTTTGTGGTTATAAAAATTTAGATATAAACGGACTTGTTTATAAGAATAATATTGTACTGGTTACGATTATGAAATTATTTCGGATGTCTACAGATTTCGGATAAAAGTCACAAATCATCATTAAGACCGAAAGACGTTCACTGCTGGACATAGGCCTCCCCCAAGCGCCGTCACAAACACCGATCCTGTGTGTCTTGCATCCATTAGATTCCAGCAACCCTGACCAGGTTATCGGTCCACTTTATGAGAGGCCTTCCAACGCTGCATCTTCCGGTACGCGGTCGCCACTCCAGGACCTTTCGGCCCCAGAGGCCATCTGTTCTGCGTGCAAGTGCCATTGCCACTTAAGTTTGGCGATTCTTTTCGTGATGTCAGCAACCTTGGTTCTCTTGCGGATATCTTCATTTCTGATTCGATCACGCAAGGACGCTCCTCAGTGGTGGTGGTGGGTGATGGGTGGTAATGGTTAATGGTTGTGATGGTTAAATGTGGTAGTGTTGTATCTTACTAATACTATAAATGCAAAAGTTACGATGTTTGGATGTGTTCGAGTTTCCATCGAATTGTTACTCATCATTATCAGCCTTTTTAATGTTCCCACTGCAGGGACACAAGCCTCCTCTCTCTAGGAGAGTGAATGGGCCATTATCCACCACGCGGGCCCAGTGCGGATTGTGGATGTCACATGTCTTCAAATTTTTGGTTCTAGGACATGCCGGTTTCCTCACGATGTTTTCCTACACCGTTTTGAGAGCAGTGGTGATGAAATAAATTACACAAAGTAATGCGCCTGACTGGGTTTGAACCCGCGACCTACGACTTGTAAGTCGGGGCCGTTACCACTCGGCCACCACTGCTCTCACGTTTGTTTGTTACTCAGTCACGCCAAAACGGCTGGACGGATCTGGATGAAATTTGGCACAGGCATAGGATACACTCCGGAATAGGACATAGGTTACTTTTTATCCCGGAAACCCCAACCCCAATACCACGCGGGCGAAGCCGCAGGCAAAAGCTAGTGGGAAAGAATGGTAATTGTATAATTAAACTTACGTGTTTACTACATCAAGTATTTGGCCAGCTATGTCAGCAGTAATTTTAACGTTCTTGTGCGGTTTGTAGCAACGAGGGCCAAACTCTTTGAGCTGTAAAGAAACAAATAAATCATCACAATGAATCCTGTTTATCTTTTAACTTAAACTTATTTTATCATCCTTTTTAATATTCCCACTGCAGGGATACAGGTCTCCTCTCTAAGAGAGGGAATGGGCTGTAATCCACCACGCGGGCCCAGTTGGTGGATGTCACATGTCTTCGAATTATTGGTTCTAGGACAAGTCGGTTTCCTCACGATGTTTTCCTTCACTTCCTTTCCTTTTGAGAGCAGTGGTGATGAAATAAATTACACAAAGTAATGCGTCTGGCTGGGTTTGCACCCGCGACCTACGACGCGTAAGTCGGGACTTCTGGACGTCTGGACACTCGGCCACCACTGTTCAATATTGCAAGCTGCTCATTGTTGATTTCATCACAAATAACAATAAAATTTCAACAAGAATTCCTCCAGTTTTTTTTTAATTGCTATAAACTAGTGCTGACTGCGATCGCACCTGATGGTAAGCAGTGATGCAATCGTTGATAGTGAGGCGCACTAGTTCATTAAGAGCCTAATCACTCTAGCGATTGAATACGCCTACATTATAATCGGACGGAAACAGTTTGCTGCCGGCAAACTGTTCCAGTCCTTCTATTTACTAGGTTTAAACGACGAGGTAAAATGCTTAGTCCGGACCGTAGATGTCTCAACAACGTAAGGGTGGATATTTGCCGTACGTCGGGATGTCCGATGGTAAAATTGAGTTCAAATTGAATGAACTAATTTTACTTTTAAACTTTTGAGCCCTATTGTCTTTCTCAATGCTATGTCAAAGTCAAAAGTCAAAGTCAAAATTTTTTATTTCACATGGGCCTACATGGGCACTTATAAAACGTCAGAAGCTAGTGCACGGTTCCAAATTGGTCGTTTCCTATGGAAAAGAACCGGCAAGAAACTCCATGGTTAGGTACTCTTTAAAAAAAATTGTTATCTTTACAATATTTCCATATTACAGCACATAAATTATGTAAGGACAGTGCAGACCAGTCAATATTGAACTCCTACCGTTAAAATGGTAGGAAGTAATCTAAAATTTGCGTCTACAATGTCCTCACATTCACATTATTAATTATGTAAAAGATTACACTTTTACACCTCAAACACTCGGTCGTTTGATATAATATTTTTTAGTAGTTTAATTTTACAACTCGTGCCGCTTATAATAATACCTTTGTTTGATTTACAACAAGTTGTAGGTCTGTCGTTCAAACCCAGCCAGGCGCATTATTTTGTTCATAACCACTGCTCAACGGTGAAGGAAAACATCATGAGGAAACTGTGACTGTGAATGTCTTAGAACCAAAAATTCGAAGACATTATTGTGTCATCCACCAAATCGTATTGGACTCGCGAGGTGGATTATGGCCCATTCCCTCTCCTAGAAAGGAGGTCTGTGTCCCTGCAGCGGGAACTTTATAAGGCTGATGCAATGCTATTTTAAAAGTTGTTTACTTATAATGCTATACCATCTGATATACACTGATCATACACTGCCATCTTAGGTTTTTTTGGTGCTGTAGAGCCTTCACGCAGACAACGTCGCGGGCAGCAGCTAGTTTACAATTTTTTTTTTTAATAAAGATAATGTTTTTATACTCATCCAATGATTTAATGAGTTTCTTTCAATATTATTATTATGAAAAAAAGTTATGATGGGGATATTGCGCGTTACTTGAGCGCGTTAGAAAATCATATGGAAAGAAATCTTGCACCCTGTAATGTACCCCTACCAGATATGAAGCCTTACTATTGGGACGTTCATTTTTTTCCGATCCTCGAAAAAACTTGAACACGTCAGATTAAGACAAGGTAAGTTAATCACCCCAGACGCCGCCGCGATTCCGATCCTGACTTCCGGCCACCGTAGGCGCGGGCTTGCGGACGGTGAGCATTGGGTAGCTCGCCGTCCGGTCGTCTGGTAATCGTCCGGACCAAGCCCAGTCGTCGACGGCGCGCACTGTTCCCGCGCGCCTCAAGGAGTTGTCAGCAACCGTAGGGACCCTGCAGAAGGGTCGAAGCCAATCAGGGCCATGGGTTTGTGTCTGAAAAGGAAGGCTCTGGCCCTGGTATGTATGGCGATGTAGGAACGGGGTAGGTTTTTTAGTCAGTAAGAGTCTGACACTTGTTTTCCGCTCCGCCCAAGAGCGGGACTCGTCATTGGATGATTTTTACCTACCATAAAAAAAAAAAAAAAAAAGGTAAGTTAATCACGTAAGTAAGCATTAAGCAAGGTAAGTTGGGGTGGAAAGGTTCTCGAATGGCGACCGCGTACCGGACGACGCTCTGTGGGCAGGCCCCCTACAAGGTGGACCGACGATCTGGTGAAGGTCGCGGGAAGCCGTTGGATGCGGACAGCACAGGACCGATCGTTGTGGAGATCCTTGGGGGAGGCCTATGCCCAGCAGTGGGCGTCGCTCGGCTGACATGATGATGAAGTTAAGCACATGTACAAACAGTGTAGATTTGAATAATCTGACAATTTGAGCATGGCATAAGGATATCCCCCTCCCAAATTACCGTACTCAATACTTAATATTTTATTGCAATCCATATGTGTACATAGATGGTGTTTAAAGTTATCACAGATCAATATGGACCCTGACGGGCACAGCAAAAATTAGGAGAGAGGAAGAATCAAATTGTTAAAGTTGTAAAAAAAAAGGTCACTCTCCATTAGTTAATCGTCATTTTAATATCTATTGGTTATCAGAAAGGCAAAATGCATATATCTTAAAATAGTTGACGCGTTCGATTATTCCCAATTCCCATAATGACTTTGTTTTTTTACATTTTTAAAAACTAAAAAACAGAGGGCAATTAATGACACCCATATCGATTTTTCTGCAAAGCACACAAACAAAAGAAAATTATGAAGGAATTATATTGAAGTTATTTTAAGTATTGTGCAGTGAAAGATATATCGAGGCGTCTGTATTTGATAAATATAATGAACAGAGCTATAGGAGGCCCATTAGTGTCACCAATACCAATTTTTCAAAAAACAGACAAAGAAATAAATGCGACAAATAACAAAATAATTTTGCGTAAATTATAATATATAATATGTCCACAACTATCACATAACGCCATCTAGTCCCAAGCTAAGCAGAGCTTGTATTATGGGTACTAGACAACTGATAAACATACTTATATATTTCTAAATACTTACATATTATAGATAAATTACACCCAGTAATTAATATTAACTCAGTCACTACAGCAAACGCTTCATCTGATATTTTGAAAGCATCTAATTCAGCTTCAAGCAAATTAACTAAATCGAAATTGAATTGGTATGATAACAACTTAACATTTACCAATTACATTATTCTATTAATAAGATTAATAAGCAATTTGCTTGTCAGTCAGTCTGAATTGTAATTTAATGCTCAAAGTAATACTTGTTTGATATTACAAACATACATGTCAAGTTGAGGATGCTCAAAGTTGAATTTGAAATGTTAGATTACGAGTAATTATAATTTTAATGCCCGCCAAAGATGCCGCTAGTGGAGACGCCCCGGGCGTTTTGAGTCGCAGTGTAATCTCCAGTCCCCTCGGCCCTGGTCCGGAGCGAGGAAGAGTGGCAGACGGTAGCCTCTTTCTGCGTAACAGTAATGTTAGCAAAGGAGGAGGCCGACCGCATACAGCAACGGTGTAAAAGCCCCAGACGTCGTCAGTATTCTGATTTCGAATTCCTGCCACCGTATTTGCGGGCGGACGGTGAGAAATGGAGCAAGCCATTTCTCACCGTCCGCCCGCACCGTTATGCGCTTGTCTCGTAACAGTCCGGACCAAGCCAAGTCGTGGACCGCACGCTCTATTTCCGCGCTCTTCAAGGAGTTGTCAGCAAATGCTGACTTAACTGCGGAGCTGAAGCCTACTGGAAGAACCAGGTATAAAGGCAAAGAAGGAACGGGAGGCAGGAAATTTAACTCCAGTTACTACAGTTACTACTAGGAGTTATGTGGGACAGAGATCCGCTAACCTCCACTGTAAAGTTTTCCGATCAGACGGGTGTTAGGTCTGTGGACTACTGCCCTATAGTTGATTTCGGGCTGTTCTGTATGTTCGAATCGCGCAGAGAACTTTGATTGCACGATGCAGTATTAGAGCTCCTTGCGGCTGAAAAAAATTCAAAGAAATGTGACATCCACCATCTCGCACTGGGCCCGCTAAGTGGATTACGGCCCATTCCCTCTCATAGAGAGGAGGCCTGTGTCCCAGCAGTGGCAACATTAAAAAAGGCTGATGATGATGATGAGGATGCGGCTGAAAAACGTGCGAATGCCGCACTACAGCCGCACTGCGGCCGCGCGTTATTTATTTACATGCTTAAACAAGCAGCGGTGATGCTGCGCTGTTTTCGCGTGGCATGTTGCGACTAATTTGAAGGCACCCTTAGTTCTCATGTGACGTCATAAGAGTAAAAGACAAGCACCTCTTGAAATAGATTTACCCGAAATAAGCTTAATGTTATTGCCTTGTTCTTCCCACGCTATCTTCATTAGTAAACAATGTATGTTATTAGATGTCACAAGTATTGTTTTGATATATTTCGTACGCAAAAAGCTGAAATATCTGACGGAATAAGCAAAAGTGGGGTGAGTGGAATATTCCGTATGACATTTGCAGCCTACAAAAGTAATTATGTACCAAAATAGTGGGTATAGAATGTCTCTCTCTAGCTTTATCTCAGCATACTTGAGAATATAGGATTATTTCATCTCATATTTTTCATCGCGTTCTCAATGGGATCTTGACAGAGAGACAGATGGACACCAAACTGATCCTATAAGAGTTACGTTGTTTTATTTTTGTGATAAGAAACTCTAAAAAGATGAGCCATCAGTTTCACTGTAGACAAGAACATGAAAAGCAGCTGAAGTCTCCAAAAAACTGCAAGTCTAGTTATAGTTATTTATTGGTAAGGGATTATTACAAATCATAGGTATACAGAATGGCCTGTTGATCTAGTCAAATCTAGTGGTTAGTGACTCTGACTGCTATGCTGGAGGTCGTGAGTTCGATTCCCACCCAGGACAAATGTTTTGTGTGATGAGTTCGATTATTTGTTCTGTGTCTAGGTGTAATTTATCTATAATATGTATGTATTTAGAATTATTTAAGTAGTTTATCAGTTGTCTATTATCCATAATACAAGCTCTGCTTAACTTGGGACTAGAAGACGTTGTGCGATAGTTGTGAAAAAAAAAAACAGAATGTTCAATTTCAGCTCTTAATTAATGGCCATTGTGGAAGAGACACCACAATTTTGCCAATAAAATGTGTAAACAAGACTCTCAAACGCTGGGGAGTATTTAAAGTGAATTAATAGTAAAATAAATATATGTCTTTTTAAATCAAAATAATGGAAAATACAGAATGTTATGTAATAGTCAATAAATGATTTAGTTGTGGAGATCCTTGGAGGAGGCCTTTGCCCAGCTGTGGGCGTCGTTTGGCTGACACGATGATGAAATGATTACGAATACGATATTATCAATGTCAAACGACAAAAAACATGGATAAAAAGTGTCAAACAAATATAAGAAATCAAATGAAAAGATCATAAACTAAAAATTAAATAAAACATAATAAGTCACAATTTTTAATACTTACAGGGTTGTAGTACATACACATGACATGGGACCCTTCCCTGCAGTGCTTCATGTTAGGGCAGTAGTCGGACAAGTGCAGCTCGTTCTGTATGCCGCTGTCGATGACCAGAGCACTTCTAGAAGGCTTTATTGTCATGAACCAGACCAGAGGTAGCAGCTGGAAAGATAAAAATAATAAGTTAAAAATCTATACGAACAACTTTTACTATGAGACCAACCCAAAAATCACGAAAAAAAAAACCCGCTGCTCCATAGATTTATGTTCACACTAGCTTTTGTCAGCGGCTTCGCCCGCGTAAATAAAATATAGCCTATATCACTCAGGAGTAAAGCAGCTTTCTATTGTTGCTAAAATTTTTCCAATCGGACCAGTAGTTCCAAAGATTACCTCCTACAAACAAAAAAACAAAGAAACAAAAAAACAAACTTTACCTCTTTATTATATTAGTGTAGATGTAGATTACAAAAAAGAAGTAACTGAGTGAAGTCATTTTTTTTATTTTTTACTAGCTTTCGCCCGCAGCTTCGCCCGCGTACATAAAATATAGCCTATGTCACTCAGGAGTAAAGCAGCTTTCTATTGTTGCTTATTTTTTTCCAATCGGACCAGTAGTTCCAGAGATTACTCCCTACAAACAAAAAAACAAACTTTACCTCTTTATTATATTAGTGTAGATTTACTAGTATGTATGTATATTTTTATATATTTGACTGAAGTCATTGAATGATTTTCCAATAAAAAAAAAGCGACAAGCTATTCACTACTCGCCGACAAGTAGCCCACGCTTACGGCGACTGGAAATTTGGGTCGAGGACCGGTCGATCCCAGCGACTGTGTTATGAGGAAGACCGTTTCCTCACGCGAAAAGCGTAACTACATAACACAATTAATCCCGAAGGCACATCACCTAAGAAGACTTTCTGTAGCGCGTTGGCATTTTTTCTATAGCGCGTTGCTAAGCGACTAATTCGAGTTAATAGCAATACTGGCAGCAACACCGCTACAAAACCGACCGCATAAGTCAACGGTGCTCACGCTCCAGACGCCGCTTTTTTTTTTTTTTTTTATGGTAGGTGAAAATCATCCAATGACGAAACCCGCTCTTGGGCGGAGCGGGAGACCAATGTCAGACTCTTACTGACTAAAAAACCTACCCCGTACCTTCCTTTCCTTATTTCTGAAGTCGAGGTAACAGTTTGCACATACCCTCTAGGCTCCAGGAGGCTTCGACCCTGAAGGGCCCCTGCAGTTTGCTGACAACTCCTTGAGGCGCGCGGGAACGGTGCGCGCCGTTGACGACTTGGACTCGGTCTTACCAGACGATCGGACGGCGAGCTACCCATTGCTCACCGTCCGCGAGCCAGTGTCTACGGTGGCCGGATATCGGCAGGATCGCGGCGGCGATGGCTACGGCGAGTACGCCGTTGCCTTTGCCTTATGCGGTCGGCCTCCTCCTTTACGAGCATTACTGCTTCGCAGAAGGAGGCGACCGCCTGCCATTCCTCTTCGCTGCGGACCATGGCCTGAACCAGGGCCCGGCGCGAGAGGTCGCCGCCGCCGATCACCCCCACGCTCCAGACGCCGCTGGGATTCCGATCCCAATTTCCAGCCACTATAAGCGCGGGTTTAGAGACGGCGACCTAATGTTCGCCGTCCAGTCTTCTGGTAACGGTCCAGACCAAGCCAGGTCATCGACGGGGGGTTCTGTTTAAAAGTTAAAAGTTGTCAGCAAATGTAGAGGTCCGACCTCGGTATGAGGGCTAATAAGGAATGGGGTGGGTTGTTTAGTTAGTAAAAGTCTAACACTGTTTCGTCATTAGATGATTTAAAAAAAAAAACACCGCTACTAAAAGTCACCGTGGGCGAGGGACCTTAGGTAACCCCGAGTATGCGATACGCTATACCACAAAAATAAATTCCGGAAACATGATCTGTTTATGAACAATACTGGCTATCTATAACAGGTACAGTCCTCCCACTCGTTGGCATAAAACCAGAAAAATATGTTCTACAGCTTTGGGCATCTCTGATTAACCCATAGAGTATGGACTGAGATTTTTATGCCCAGGAGTGAAGTGATTACGGAAAAAACCTTTGTCCTCAAAAATGCGACAGCTAGTGGCCGTATAGAGAGATAGATTAAACTTTATTGTACATCAAAAAGTTAAACAACTTACACAAAAACTTAAATCAATAGGTAAAAAGGCGGTCTTATCGCTAACAGCGATATCTACCAGACAACCTATATCTATCTATCTAAAATACGGCCACTTTAAGATTATTTTTTGGTTTTTGAAAATCGAAAATAAACAAACAACTTCTCACAGTCTCGGTGAAGCGAGTAAGAGTATCAGGCTTTAAATAATATTCTGTGTGCCTATAGTTGCTCTTTGCGCACCGCGTGACTTTCTTGAACAAACTCGCAGTACAGTTACTCAGTTTCTTTCTACAATATTAGTGTCCGGTTTTCAGTATATTCATGAAGTTACTATCTTTTTTACAAAGAGTACTACTGAGTACTCTTTGTAAAAAAGATAGTAACTTATTTAAATAGGGTTACTCGATTTTTTATCATGTCAACAGTCAAACTTTTGGAAAGATTGGAGAGAAATTTCCTGGAATCTACCCTACCAATAAGTATGGCAAAAATTTACAAAATTAAGACAGGCGAGAATGAAATCTTAATTGTATTTCGAGGTATGGAGGAATCTCGGTATGATAAGATGGTCATTCATTCATTATTTTCGGCAAGCATTTAGCCTTTTCTTGAATGCACAATTATGTAAAAACTCTTTGTTTTTTGACAATTTTGCAATGGTGTCGCTCACTTCATTTTCTATGTTATGTTTACGATAATAATTCTATAGTAATGATTTTGCTAAAACAATATATTTTTATGGTATAGCCGATAAGCGTTAATTAGGGTGCGGTTTTTGTTATCTCTTCATTATTTCTTTTAATCGCGTTCAATGTTCGTACAAAAACGTTGAAATAAACTTCAAAATATGATAGCCTTAAAATTTTGTAGGCTTGTCGTTTTCGTAACTTATGAAAAATATTACGGATTTATGATACCCGTAATGCTGTTTTTCGTATGATAAATTTTAGCTATCGACTTGGAAGCACGTCATGATGTATAAATGGAAGAGAAGTTGAACATATGTGTGGACCGCCCGGAGGACACGGTGGAGCACACGGTTGAGGTGTGCCCCGCTTGGGCAGAGCATCGCTGTGTCCTCGTGGGAGCGATCGGTGGCGGCGATCTCTCGCGCCGGGCCTTGGTAGAAGCCATGGTTCGGAGTGAGGAGGAGTGGCAAGCGGTCGCCTCCTTCTGCGAAGCAGTAATGCTAGCAAAGGAGGAGGCGGACCGCATAAGGCAACGGCGTTTGCGCCCCAGACGCCGCCGCGATTCCGATCCTGACTTCCGGCCACCGTAGGCGCGGGCTTGCGGACGGTGAGCATTGGGTAGCTCGCCGTCCGGTCGTCTGGTAATCGTCCGGACCAAGCCCAGTCGTCGACGGCGCGCACTGTTCCCGCGCGCCTCAAGGAGTTGTCAGCAACCGTAGGGACCCTGCAGAAGGGTCGAAGCCAATCAGGGCCATGGGTTTGTGTCTGAAAAGGAAGGCTCTGGCCCTGGTATGTATGGCGATGTAGGAACGGGGTAGGTTTTTTAGTCAGTAAGAGTCTGACACTTGTTTTCCGCTCCGCCCAAGAGTGGGACTCGTCATTGGATGATTTATACCTACCATAAAAAAAAAAAAAAAAAAAAATGTTATGGTTACGCACAGTACTTCGATTAAATCCCGAAAAACGGTTACACTGCGAATCCAAGGTCAACGCCATGTTGGTTCAATTTGATTCACGATATGAACGTGAATTGTGCGTCGTGTCGTGAAAGTCTAGTATCCACCTGATTCTCGCGACCCTCACCAGATCTTCGGTCCAACTTGTTGGAGGCCATCCCATGCCAATGCCATCTTTTAACGAACTTTTAGGCCCCATCTACCATCTGTTCGGCGAGCAATATGCCCTGCATACTTCCATTTAAGTTTGACGATTCTTCGGGTTATATCGGTCATCTTAGTGCTCATACATACAGCTCATATAAAATGTTTGGGTACCACTAATTTAACCAGTAACAAGTTTATAAAATATTTAATTTTTGATACAGTATACAGACATTGTTTTTCCATTACAATGAGGATATGACTCATTCAAATGTATTTAGTGTATTATACAGGGTGTATCAGAAATCGACACATAAACGAATGCTATGGATCCAGTTCATGATTCTGGACACCCAATGGTTTACTCTCAGTCTCACTGGACAGGAGACTGGAAAAGACAAACATCCGTTACCAAGAGTATATGGAATGATGCGAATGGTAAGCCTCTTATGGTTTTTTTATGGTGGGAAAATCATCATATGACAAATCCCGCCCTATGACAGAGCAGGAAATAGTGTCAGACTGTTACTGACTAAACAACCTACCCCATTTCTTCTTAGGCCTACTGTTTGTTAACGACTCTTTTTTTTCTGAGCATTATTTCTTTGCAGAAGGAGGTAAGCGCCTGAAAATCCTCCTCGCTCCGGACCAGATGTCTACCATCATATCGTGTGCTCCACCATGTCCTCCTGGCGGTCCACACAGTGGTAACACCCGGGCATCGCTTCCTCACGAATCGGGTGCAGTTACCTCCCGAACTTACCATGTCCGATGAGAACCTGCGTCGTGCGGAAAGTGAGAGGACATCTTGAGGTCTTTCCAGCAACGCCTCAAAGAGGAGACGAGTTACCGCCATGATTATGGCGTGCCCAGCACTGGGTTGCGATAGTGGCTCTCACCATAGACCCTCAGTGGTGAAATTTTCCATCAGCTTATTAACATTTACAATTTAAAATAATTTGTCACAGCTTACCTGTATAATCATTTTGATGTTTCTGAGCTTGTGATGCGTATACATTTTTTAGACACACTTCGATAATTGATATTTAACCATGATTGTTCTTTTAGAACTGAAAAAATCGTTGAACAGTAAATCAGTATTTATTAAACAAACAAAGTAAAAGTTTATAAATATTTATTTATAAATTTCTGAAAGTTGATATAAGATTCAACATTTAGGCTTATTGAGATTCAAGCGTGTTCTTCATAAATAACTAAATGCGAAAACATGTAATTGGTTAATACTCGTAGTTGCGTAAATTGTGTTTTTGTTAGCTGTTAATACTGTATTTTTTCCGATGTAAACAAAATAAAATCTTGTGTGAGTTTATCTATTTATTAAAAATATTATGCTACTTTCTTTCTTTCTTTTATATTTTAATAGACACTCTTGCGTTTATACCGCCTGGGTCGCACATTCACCCCCAAAGACCCTATCTCCTCAGCTGTTCTATGATCTATGAGGGTTAAAGAGTTAATGAGATGTAGTACCCAGTCTCAAATACATGACCCTGGCAAATAGGACACGAAAACATTGGTCTCTGACGCAAACTGTCAAAGGATATTTTATTAGGTTTTATTGTGATTTTATACTTATTCTATTTTATTTATTGTGTTGTTTGAAAATATTATATAAATGGGTAAATTTGGCCTGAATAAAAAGATTTACTATTTTATTATTATAGTTAGTAAAACTAGTTTTATTTTTTGTATATATTTGAGTTAGTATTATTCATTATGTGACAATGCCTATTTTTTTTTTGAAACACATATATATAATTTAACATGAATATCTTCGAAATATTTACACTGTTTGAAGTTTACAATCAACCTAACTTCACGAACTCCGAACACTTTTTCAAACATGAATGTTCAACTTTTATTTTATTTTGTATATGCGTTTTTTAAACAATGATTTTGTTTTGTTGTTTTATATCCGTATTGTTTATCTTATTTTTCTTAAAGTAAAATATTTCATCCCCCAATTTTATCAAAAAATGTTTTTTATCAAGCAGCACGTTGTTTGGTAGGTACTTTAGAAAATAATAAATAAAATAAAAATAGTAAACAATATAAAAAAATATTAATAAACAATTATCATAAATAATTATAACTCTGGTTTTAGTTGTTTTTTTTTTTAATAATAATATTTTTCATGTTTATTAAAAAGTGATATATTTTTCGTCATATAAAAAAGGTACGAAAGTTTTTCAATAAATATTATTATTTGTTTATAAAACTTTTGACAATACCTAAACATTGTAGAAAGTGTGTTTCGATGCAACACTTTATGTTTTTCAAATAAAATAAAACAAAATTTGCGATGGAGCACAGAAAACGTACTAATTAGGAGTGTATCCGCCATTTTTCAATACCAATTTTCTTTTCAAAAACATTGCGACTGGAACAATAATGTTTACAGTTAATTCAGTAGTTATCGACTAGGTTAGTTTATAAAAGTTCTTTGTTAGTAGACCACCGTTCATAGGAAAGTTCAGATGTCCCTATAATGTACTTGCAATTAATAATTTCTTCAATTTTAATAAATTTCGGATCTTCTGCTGACTTACAAGTAAGTTCTTTTTTCTGTTTTGTATAGATATAGTGTAAAATAATTGGGCTAGAACGATATGAGCTTTTTTTTTGTTTTTGGTCGCTCGAGTACAGGGTTTAAATGAAAAAAAAAAAACATATCGATGCCTCCCACGTAAGTTGTTGTAACCCACAAAATGGCGATTTTGGGTTTTTTATGTAAAAGTGTCTAATTTTATGTAATCTATCCTACAAAAAAACAAAAAGTCCAAAAAACCTATTATTTAAGGTACTTTTGAAACGTATAATGTTGTATATTTCGAACGATTCCGGCGTAGACTGTAGTATTTATTATTTGCAATGGTTTACAACGGGGAAAAGCGCACGTGCATCCGTTGTATGTAACACATATCACAGATTACGCTGGAATTCGCTGCCAGTTGCACCTCTCATGCAATTTTTACGTCGTTAATTTAATACTCTAGTAATTACTATTCCGTGTAATCGCATCTTTAACTAACATGATAACCATTTAAAATATGGTACTGGTCCCATACAACAATTTACGTCGCTAATTTTTTAATTATTTTATGTTAAGTGATACATAAAACATTTTACTTCGATGCTAGATATGTAAAAGTAGGTTGTAACATCACATACAATGATTTACGTCGCTATTCGTTTGAAATAAGTACGTTGTATGTATTTTTCAGGGAGTATTTTATGAATATCACTGAAGTCAGAGTCACTCTAGGCAACCATTTTCAATGAATCTGAGAAGTTTTAAATGACTAAACTAAAAGGTGATGGCATATTCGTAACTTTGGACCTTGAAACTGCTCACTTACTCGTATTTCATAGCTGTGTAGTATAATAACCATTTGGATTACGACTGTTATAGCCATTTTTGTTTATATTATATTATTATTATTCTAGCTAGCCTGTGCTGTCCTACTGCTGGGCAAAGGCCTCCCTCCAATCTTTCCAGTTATCTCAATTACTCGCTTTATCGTACCAATCCTCAAGGAAGACATCAAGGTCGTGTCGAGGAAATGAGGGCCTGGAACACAAAAGGCACCGAAAAATTACATGTGAGTTTTAGTCAGTAAAAGTAACTTTACTGATTAAAACTCACTAGAACTTTCCTTCTTCTTCGTGTTTATTGCTAGTTTCCCAAATCAAAAAACGTTGTTCGTTACTTTTACCTTAGTCACTACCTGCATGTTTCTGCACTGTTGAACTCTTTAAGCTAAGTCCACTATCAGTTATTTGATCGAATAAAGTATCGTTTGAAAAAGGCATTACCTTTTTTTTAAAAAAAAAAACCATTTACAGACTAGAGATTTTTCAAAAGGACTAACAACGTCAAAGAGAACCTTTCTAGTAAAATATCAAAAACAGCCAGTAGGAAAACTGGTCTATTGAGTCTGCTGTAAGCACTATTTCAATAAATTAAACTAAAAAGGTGACAGACAAAACAATGTGTAACTATGGCTAATTTAGTTATAGGAGAGCCAAGCTTAGAATGTATGCTGATACTATAGTGAGACATAAGTAAATAAGAATAAATTTCCTGTTGCCGTTACTGAAACTTTAAACTTCAGACGTGTGTGAACAACAGTTTTCCCATTTATATAAGTGATTAAGTTCTTAATAGGTGTTAGTTAAATTTGATATATCAACAGCAGTATTAATCCCCGATCAAAAAGATATTTAACAGCCTGTGAAAAAGTCTGGGTCTGTCAAAACCATCGTTTGTGACCATTTCAAGTCTTTTCAACTGCTTGCAAGTTGAGTCACACTATGTTTGACTAAATTCACTAATGTTATATTAAGACAGAGGTTTAAACTTTTAGTGTATATAGTAATAACGTATATATAGCTTTTGCCTAAAGGGTACACAGAGAAAACAGAAAACGATCTGAAAGATAATAATATCTTAAAAATAAAAGAGGTACCAGTTTGTTCTGAAGATTCAATATTAATTTAATGTTTTATCAGACTGTAAGGTGATGACCACTTCTTTCAACAAAATACCTTAAGATGCCAAGATGCCATAATACCAAAATACCTTAAGATGCCGAAATGCTGATAATATGAATACACCAGTTAGGTGCATGAAACCAGCTTTTTGATTTCATCCCTCTATTACGACCAAAACTTAATATTTGCGGGCTTTTCTAGATTCAGTGTAAGTTATTAAACATTACTTATTTACCTATCATTTGTCTTGGATATGCTTATGAAAAGAAGAAGAATAAAGCATATTACAGAATGAGCTATAAGTATAGTCACTTGAAAAAATGGAGAGAGGAAAAGATTACAAAGTGATAGTGAGACGGGTGATACGACAAAATGGAAGAATAAGCTTGTTCCACCGACTCCAAATCACATTGGACTAAGATAGGAACATGATTTACCTATTATTAAATCTCATTGGTTACTAGAATTTTCTCAGTCCCAATTTTTTCAGAATCATTTTGGTTACGATACTTTTTTGAGTTTTGATTATTTAAACTATAGTAAAAATTTGATTAAAGAACGATGTAATGAATTGAAAGTATAATTTAAATTTTGAAAAAGCTTCAATTTTTATTTTCAGATTTTTGTAATGATTTTTAATCTTAATCTTTAATGTTTTTCTAATCTTAAAAATATCGTTTCGTATCCTAAACTCTAAACCCTAAAATGTAAAATTTTGGTAAACTTGATTGAAAATATTCTGCTTTTTTGTATTTCGGTAACGTATCAACGAAAAGGTATTGTCCTAAACGAAATTAGGCTGAAAAAACATTGTATTTATTTTATTATATCAAGTAATGATACACATAGCACACCTTTTTTTTTATTTGTAATCGACGTAAATTGATGTAAGTATCAGATATGATCCAAATCGGCTCTTGAACTCCCGTGAATAATAATGTAAGTGATAGTTACAACATTTTGTGAGGACCTCCTGTCGCGTTAAACAGTTGTAACAACAAAATTCAAGAAACCGTTAAAATTATAAAGTAATGACATGTAGTAAACGATAACATATTAAAAACTATACTCTCATACCGAATTTCAAAAAGATTCTTTGAAAAATGTGGCTTGTATCGCAAAAAGTATCTTTAAAATGCTCTCCTGTAAAATTGCATTTTTGGGGTTACAACAACTTACGTGGGAGGCATCGATATAAAAACAATGGTAAATTGAAAACTTAAAAATGTGGGAAGTACTATCGAATACCGTAATCAGAGACATAATAGAAAGACAGTAGGTATTTGAACGCCGGCGTTCGTCGGGGCTCACGAGTTTAATAATGAATCTAGCTAGTTCTGATATTATTAGAATCCAGATCTGCAAAAACGAGATTTAGATTGATTTTTTTATGTACTTGACACATATACAATAAGTTATAGAATATACAAGATGACTAGTTTGATTGGATAAAACTTTAGAGTAAGATAATACATATTCTTATTGAAAGATTTGCATTTTTTTTCCATAGTTACAATAAAATAAATAATATGCAAGTTTCATTTGATTTGTTAAATTTGAACTGTTTGGCTCAAAATGTGAGAGGTTTCCGTCGACGTTTTCTATTTCTTTTCGCATAACTTTGGAAGGCATGAAAGGTACAAGGATCAAAAATCATCACATTTAGTTAAGAGATTATTATTTAGAAGTAATTTAGGTTAGAAAATCAAATAATTTATTGCAAATATACCATTTATAGGCACTTTTGAATTGTCAAAATTGAAGCTAATTTGCACGTTCCAAAGCGTAGATCTCTATGGAGAAGAACGTGCAAGAAACTCCATGGACATTCTTTAAATTAAATTAAGAGTTGCATTATGTGAGCATGATGTAGCGGTACTTAACATAAAGTTAAAAAAAGAAAGAGCATTAGAAATATCATTGTCAATTTTTTTTTGCAATATAGTATTTAGAAGACTAATTATAAGTCTTTAAGTGCTCTCACTCTCGAACTGAACACAAAAAAAAAACCGGCCAAGTGCGAGTCGGACTCGCGCACCGAGGGTTCCGTACAAACCTGCAAGGTTTACAAAGTTCGTTCATTACGACAATCGAGTCATAACTATGGTATTTTTATTGCAAAATGAAATTCATAACATTACAATGGGGAAAGATGGAGGAGCATAAATTTTAAAAAATATATATTTTGTAATGTAACTAAAAATTTAAGGTTTTCGGAATTTTTCCTTTATGTGTGCTATAAAACGTTGCTTCATGCCAAATTTCAAGATTCTAGGTCGACTGGAAGTACCCTTTAGGTTTTGATTCCCTTGCGAGTACTTGCGAGTTTCAAAATATGCAGCTTAAATTGCTGTTTCTTTTGATTGCGTTGACATAGAAGTTTGATTTTGTTACAGCTTAAAGGTATTATAGACCTGAGTATTTGGTATGAATTTCAATTTAATACCTCTACGCGTTTATGAGGAAATTGGTAGTAAGTTTAAAATTATTAAAAAAAAAATATATTATGTGATGTAACTAAAAATTTATGGTTTTCGTAATTTTTCCTTTATCTATGCTATAAGACGTTGCTTCGTACCAAATTTCAAGATTCTGAGTTCACGGCAAGCACCCTGTAGGTTTTGATTCCCTTGCAAGTGTCGAAAATTTGCGGCATAAACGGCTGTATCTTTTGATTGCGTTGGCTTAGAAGTTTGATTTTTTCACAGCTTCAAGGGACAGTAGACTTGAGTAATTGATATAAATTTCAGCTTCATACCTCCACGCGTTCCTGAGAAAAAGAGTCTTGACAGACGGACGGACGGACGGACAGACGGACAACAAAGTGATCCTATAAGGGTTCCGTTTTTTCCTTTTGAGGTACGGAACCCTAAAAACATACGCAAAGACACAATACTTGCAAAATATGAAGCATTTTAGCGATGTATTAAATTTGCAATTTGATTTGATATTTGATTTACAAAAATATGAATAAAAGTTTCAAATCTCCGTTCAGATTTATATTTTACTAGCTTTTTCCAGCGGCTTCACCCGCGTATATAAAATATAACCTATGTCACTCAGGAGTAAAGCAGCTTTCTATTGTTGCTAAAATTTTTCCAATCGGACCAGTAGTTCCAGAGATTACCCCCTACAAACAAAAAAACATAAAAACAAAAAAACAAACTTTACCTCTTTATTATATTAGTGTAGATTTCAGAGTTCATCGAAAGTCGGTCGCCATTTAAATTCTATTTATATGCTGCATAGATACTATTCATACTTGGCTATTGGCAAAACTAAGATGTTAAACCGAGAATAACTCAGAACGAACTAAAATTCAGGACTTAATGTCATTTATTTCTATTAATTTAATTCAGCTTAAATATCTATCTAACGATATAACACACATGGGTCTTGGAAGGTGGAGACTTCTAAGAAACTCTGGCATCCTCCATTGTTCGCTATGCGCCAGGGTCTGGACGTCTATTCTCGTTCTCAGAAATTTCGTTTCTATGAAATTTCTGGAATTAAGGCTCGGAGCAAACGGACCACCGACTACAGCAACCGATCGCTATCGCGCGCTACTGCCACATTTGTAACAGAATAAGGAGCGAGCGACAGCTACGAGCGTTTGGAAGCATTGTAAAACCCATTCTCTGCGAAGTCTTATGATAGACTCTGATACGGAAAGTATGCTAGTGCATGGTGGCCTGGCATGGTAAAGCGAACGATACATAGAACGTCTAGTCGTTAACAGTGCGTGGGGTGTAGCGAAAGATGTAAAGGTTTGATCGAAAATTTGTTTTTCGTTGAATAAGAGTAGACGTCCTGATTCAGGCGATGGTTCGGAGCATAAGGAATGTAGTCACCTCCTTCAGTGAAGCAGTAACGCTTGCAAAGGACAGGACCCCAAGCGTGTATTTTGTTGCCCAAAACAACAGTACCTAAGTGGAAAAAAAGTTTAATCATCAGCCTTTTTTTAATGTTCCTACTGCTGGGACACAGGCCTCCTCTCTAGGCGAGGGAATGTACCGTAATCTACCACGCGAGCCCAGTGCGGTTTGGTATCTTCGAATTTTTGGTTCTAGAACATGCCTGTTTCTTCACGATGTTTTCTTTCACCGTTTTGAGAGCAGTGGTGATGAAATAAATTACATAAAGTAATGCGCCTGGCTGGGTTTGAACCCGCGACCTACAACTCGTAAGTTGGGGCCGTTACCACTCGACCACCGCTGCTCAAAAAAAGTTTGAAAGGTAACAAAAAATCAAGCAATGTTACCGACACAAAGAGGCCGATAAAGGCTTGTTTAAATTACCCTTTCCAAACAAACCGTTATGTTGTTAGATTAGTTCATTTTTTGCGAGAAGGCAGTGAAGTAATTTTGTCGGTCGACGTCGATGGCGCGTTTGTAGGGTTCCGTAACTCAAACGGAAAAACAGAACCCTTATAGAATCCCAGTCGTCGACGGCGTGCATTGTTCTCGCGCGCCTCAAGGAGTTGTCAGCAAACTATAGGGATTCTACAGAAGGGTCGAAGTCAACTGGTGCCAAGGGTTTGCTGAAAAGAAGGTTGTGGCCTTGGTATATATGGCAACGTAGGAATGGCGTAGGTTGTTTAGTCAGTAAGAGTTTGGCACTGTTTTCCGCTCCGCCTAAGAGTGGGATTCGTCGTTGGATGATTTTTACCTACCATAAAAAAAAATCTTGTAGAATAATTTTGTCTGTCTGTTAAGAGCCTTTATCTCACAATGCGTGTAGGTATCGACGTTAAATTAAAACCACATACCCAGGTACCAAAAATTAACGTAGTAGAACATTGCTCGAGGTATCAAGCTGTAGAAATATTTAACAAGTTGCCGTCTGATTTAAGGACATTGATTTATAACACTCACTTATTTATGGCAAAATTAAAATCTTTTTTATTAGAAAAATGTCTTTATAACATATCGGAATTAATGTCTCTCAATAATAAACGAATTGTATTTTTTATTTTTTAATCTTTTGACATTATATATTTTTTAAAATTACATGCCTAAAATTATATACATTTTAGTTTATTTTTTGACATTGTATACTTTTAGAATCATGCTTCGACTTTTTATCTCTTTTGAAATTATAATTTGGAACTGTAGGACATTTTAATAGATCGTTTGACATTATATTGTATTTGGAACTGTTTGACACCTTTATTTAAATTGTGATTCAGTATTGTATCTTTTTTCTGTTATTTTTTTACTTTATATTGTATGTTTTCTTTTTGTACCTGGATTCAACACAATGCAAATTGTTTATGAATAAATAAATAATAAATAGGTCTACGGTCTAATGGAGATTTGAAAAAATGTAGTTCCTAAATTAATGAAAAATAAAGATTTATGTCGCAAACAAAAATATATATTTTGACACCTTTAAGGAAATCCAAATTCATAGAGTATTTTGACTTAGGACCCTGAAATTTTGCATGTAGTATGGTCTTATTGCACAAGTATACTAATTTAAAAAATAATTTGTATTAGTCAAAAAAGAAAACCTTAGGATTCGGAAAATTCTTCGAATCTCGATTCGAGAATTAAAGTGTTAATTACGTAAGTTAGTTTGTACAGAACCCTCAATGTGCGAGTCCGACTCGCCCTTGACCAGTTTTTTTCTATAAGTTCATTATCAGTCTTTTAATGTTTCCACTGCAGGGACACAGGCCTCCTCTCTCTAGGAGAGGGAATGGGCCATAATCCACCACGTGGGCCCTGTGTGGATTGGTGGATGTCAAATGTCTTCGAATTTTTGGTTCTAGGACATGCCGGTTTCCTCACGATGTTTTCCTTCACCGTTTTGAGAGCAGTGGTGATGAAATAAATTACACAAAGTAATGCGCCTGGCTGGGTTTGAACCCGCGACCTATGACTCGTAAGTCGGGGCCGTTACCACTCGGCCACCACTGCTCTCAAGTTAGACCACCACTAAATAATACCGACCGATGACCTGGCAAGGATTGTAGGTATCTAGTGGATGCGAAATGCATAGGACCATTCACTATGGTGACATTTTGGGGGAGGCCTTTGTCCAACAGTGGATGATGATGATGATATCGGACACACGTGAGTCATGTATGCCGATCCAGTGGTAGGTAAATATCATCGAATGACGAATCCCGCTCTTGGGTGAAATGGGAAACAGTGTCAGACTCTCACTGACTAAACAACCTACCCCGTTCCTTCCTTATTCCCAGAGCCCCGGTGTAACGCTCTCGCACCAACCCTCGGCTCCAAGAGGCTTCGACCGTGTAGGGTCCCTACAGTTTGCTGACAACTCCTTGAGGCGCGCGGGAACAGTGCACGTCGTTGACGACTTTGGCTCGGTCTGTACTGTTACCTGACGACCGGACGGCGAGCTACCCATTGCTCACCGTCTGCAAGCCATGCCGATCTGGGTGCGTCAATCTTCATATATGCTTTATGGCAACTAGACTCGTAGAGCTACGAGTACATTAGGCCACGTGACTCGACTCGACGTGCAAATCAGGTGGCCTACGTTGTTGGTTTAATGTTAGGTAGATTGTATAGACGCGCCACACACGTGTATCCGGTGGCGGCCATTCGCTACCGCTGCAAAATATACCTATTAAAAAGTGTGTAAAGTCGCCGTCGCTGGCCACCGGTGGCTGTGATCGGTGGCCCATTTGCGCCGAGCCTTATTCCCACTTTACAGTTTCATATGAAACCTACAATTGCTATAGCAAATGTATACAAATTTAAGTTGTATTTACACACAACTTGTATTTACAAAGCCTGCATTAACACACGAGTTCAACGTAATAATATTATCAAGTTGTGTAACATTGGAACACGAACATTTCTTGAAATTCTAACGTAAAGCTACTTTATGAGATTATGAGCGACTAACCTGAAATATTATTCAAATGCTCTATTACCACGTTACTAGGTTCTCACCGTATTTTTACGCAGTGGTGGCCGAGTGGTAACGGCTCCGACTTACGAGTTCAAACCCAGTCAGGCGCATTACTTTGTGTAATTTATTTTATCACCACTACTCTCAAAACGGTGGAGGAAAACATCGTGAGGAAACCGTCATGTCCTAGAACAAAAAATTCGAAGACATGTGACATACATCAACTGGGACTGTGGCCGCTTGGTGGATTACGGCCCACTCTCTCTCTTAGAAAGGAGACCTGAGTCCCAGCAGTGGGAACATAAGGCTGATGCTAAGCTATGCTATGTTATATGAAAATCATTAACAGATTATTTTCATTAATTTCAGCATATATCTTTGAAGGATGACAAAGAAAGTAAGGAGCTCGTGGCACCCAACGGAAGAACAAATACGGTAAAACATTATTTTTTTTTTTATAAATTCTTGCAGACGGGACACTATTTAGTTTGCTTGCTGTTGCGCTGCAAAATCGCTTTGTATGTTGAGTAGGATGGATAGATGTTATGGAAATCCGTAATAGAAGTTCCATAAAACGGGGTGAATAGTAACAAAATTTTGTTGTTTCTTGACATTTTTTTAAAATAGTTTCTAGCATTCAATTCAATTTATTTATGTACACACAAAAACTTACAAAAAGAAAAGAACACATACAGATAGAAGAGTACAAAGGTACTGCTTATTTCTAACGAAATTTCTTCCAGCAGACCTGCGACAGGAGAGTTGGATGAGAAATGTAGACACAGTGTTTAAACATTGAAAATAAAAATGTTTCTATTCACCCCGTTTTACCCGGTTATCGGATATTCGAAATAAAAAATTCGTAGGCATAACCGAAACCGATATTTAAGTTTTGGGTTAAGGCGGAGCGTTTTAAGATTGCGATCGGTTATTGTTTGTTTTGCTCGGCCAAACAAATGATAAATCATTTTTTTTAAGTCTAGATTAGAAAAAAAGTAAAATTTAAATATTTTTATTAGAATTTTACTTTTTATTTTTGTAACTCCATATGTGTAAAGATTCTAACTAACACTAATATTATTTAATAATTAATTAGATATTTTTGACCTTAAAACTACATAACCCTAATTAACTAAAATACCTAATCTAATAAAGCGTCAAAAAATTCTTCCGCATCGCTGTCGACTGGTAAAGTGCCCAAAAGGCTGGCAGCATTGCCACGCTGTATGGCAATGCATATTCTTTGCCCAAGGTAAAAGCCAGCCCTTGGGTTACGCGAAGTGTCAACAAGTCGTTTAGAAAGTAATACTAACACTAACATTTTTCATGTTTAATGTACATCTGTTATTAACCATATCCTTCGCACTCTTTGTCTCGTAGGAGAAGAAGACACCCCCGTACCGCCCTTGGAATCACCAGTTTTGGAAGCCTCATAAAGGAGTAATTAGAATTAAATACTAAGTTTATTTTAATTCTCACTAACATCATTTCTTACTAAATTCTGTTTGTTTCTATGGGATGGTTTTTTTTTCCTTTTTTAAATCTTTATTTAAATAGTTTCGCTGATGTTCATATGATATTTCGTAGATTAACAAAATTAAATAAAAATTAATAATAAATAAGTTCAATTAAGTAACAACACCGGTGGACTACTGTTTTCTTTTAATATTTTTAAATATTTTTTTTTTTAATGTGTTTTAGAAAATATTTAAAAATGTTAACAATGTGTGTAACAATTAGATTATTTCTGGGTCGGTTCTTCAAACTTAACCATATTTATTATCGGGTTTATATTATTTGTTAAAGGGTTCGTTAAGCTATCTTATGTATGTTAACTTATATTTTTTTGTTTTAAAATGAATGCGTGGCTTTACCGTAATTGCCACGTACTAAATAAAAATAAGTAAAGTAAACAGCTTTTGCGAGAGGCTTCACCCGCGGGAAAATAGAATAACTTTTATCATTCAGTTATAAAGTATAGCTTACTCACATCATTCAGTTAAAAAGTATAGATTCCATCATTCAGTTATAAAGTAGCATTCTTCTGGTGAATAAATATTGCACAGCAAAAAAGTTATATCTTTATACATAAACTTAGATCTGTATGGGGTGGATGGTATGTGGGTAGTTATTTGGTGAGTTTATTTATTACAAACAAAAATTTTAATCTTTTCTCTTTATAATATTAGTATAGATAAGTACTATGATAAATTAAAAAATCATCAAAATTAAGAGATCTAAAAATATAATATAATGACGAAGACCACACTAAAGTTAAGAGGGCATTAAGGCCCCTCACCCATGGCAACTTTTTGTAGCTATACTGTAGCGCGTTTGAATCGCTACAGTCACGATGTTGTAGCCCGTTGGTACCTTTCATAGCGTGTTGCGTAAATGTGTACATCGACGATTGCATGACTGTTTACCATCAAGTGGAATCGCAGTCAAGCTTTAGTTTATCATCATCATCTTCCTGCCCTTGTCCCGTTTTATTTGGGGTCGGCGCAATATGTCTTTTTCTTCCACTCGGTCCTGTCACCCGTCTCGCTATCACTAACTCCTCTTTCTTTCATATCCCTTCTCACACAATCCATCCATTTTTTCTTTTGTCTCCCTCTCCCTCTCCATCCATCCACATGTATACTCAAGCTTTAGTTTATACCAAATAAAAAAAAAATGGTTTCTACTAGTAAAAATATTTAGCGTGCTATTTCTACAGAGTGAGTATTTCAAGCGAACGTGGATATCAGAAGCTAACAGAAGTATACATTGAGCATATTAATATCGAAAAAGATTCATTTAAGGTCATAAACGAAATGTGAATAACTTTATAATAAATTAAAAAAAAATGTTTAAGTTGAATAAGAAATACTTTCCTATAATTTGATCGTTAGTAGCGCCATAATCGAAAATAAAATAATATTGCGTTTTTTTATAAGACTAATAATGCAGATTTAGGTATCATAAAAAATCGTCTGAAAATTTGTTTGAAAATTTTTCACTATTTCTTATATTTCCATTTTTAACAATACTAAAAATCTTGGGAATCTATAGACATAAAATCGAAATATTGCTCTTTGATAAATCACCAGATCTCAAAAACCATAACACCTACAAATTTAAAAGCTATCCGCTAAGAACGAATTTTACAAAACTCCACCCCTAAGAAAAAAAAAAAACCCCTAAGAGGGGAGTTCTGTAAAAATCGACTTCCAATATCACGCGGGCGAAGCCGCTGTCAGAAGCTTGTTATGATATAAAATTCCATTATAAATTTCTTACCTTCAACAACTTCATCGTGGAAACGGAACAAAATTGTCCTCAAAACTCCTTCAAACTGCTAAACTTTAACTTGTCTGTTCCCAAATTCCTGAAAAGATTCTTCCGTATCTAATAATCATCCAATTAGTCGCATTTCAGAGTAAAGAAGATTTATACAAATTAATTACGCAACTGGAAGCCTTTACAATGACACAGTTGTGTACTCGATTTAACTTGCCAAGTTTGTTGCTTGTTACGCACTTAATGGGATCTACATTGTATTGTTTTGATATCCAATAACTTAAGTTTTATATTCCGTAAGAAAAAATAATACAAAAGTCCTAGAATATGTGATCCAAAAATGCACAGTTTCAGAGATATAACCCAAAAAACACATACCCATACGTCACATCTTTACTTTTACAACCTGAAATTTAAAATAGTTTACAAATAAACAAAGTCAAAGTCAAAATCTTTTTATTTCACATATGCCGACATGGGCACTTGTAAAACATTAGAAGCTGTGCACGGTTCCAAATTGGTCGTTTCCTATGGAGAAGAACCGGCAAGAAACTCCATGGTTACTCTTTTAAGTTTTTTTTACAATATTTCCTTATACAGTATTAACACATAAATTATGTAACATTACATAATTCAAACGAGTTCAAACTCGTATTATGCAAACAAATGACATTACATATTTGCACTGTAATATTTCACGTAAGAGCGCTAATAATCGTGAATTTATCGAATTACTTTATGGAAAATGAAAACAAAAAAGAGATATAATTGACAAATAATGTATGTCAGTTAATTCTTTGATACGGTCTCGTTCACATCATGCCATTCATCAGAGTTATCAGATATAAAAAATACGTTGTATATTTGTGAGGTAAAGTGAGAAAAAAACTGTTCGTCTTAGATTTTACTACATATTCTAATTTTCAAATATTTGTTACAGACTCCCTACAATCTCACTTACATAGACCGAGCAGAGAACTTGATCCGGCTACCATCGATGAGCAAATACGAAGAGAAGAAAATCAAGAAGAAAACATACAAGAAGTCACCAAAACGAACAATACAGAAGATTATAAAGAAGAATAACAGATCAAAGATAAAGAAGGTGTACGTGGTGAAGATGACGTCAAGTGCAACTGTGATGCCAAGAAATGATTTAGACAATGAGCAAGATGACTATCCACTCCGGAATGCTGAGATGACAACGAGGCCAAATCAGCAGAAGAAGATTAAGAAATACAGTGTGAAGCAAGCCAAGTTACCTCGGTATCCAATGCCTTATCGACAAATGCAAACAAAGAAATCTTACTTGAAGAGACCCAAAAGAGAAGCACGAGATATGTTTATATTCAAAGACTTCGATTCTATGCAGTTTTTGAAACCAAAAAAAGATGAAGATGATGATTATAATGTAGTGGACGCTTATGTAAAGAATTATTGGTAGATGGTAGAAAATGTAAGATTTTTTTTTTGTTGATATTTTTTTTTGTTAACCATCGCCAGAAATATTGTAAGTAAAGCCACTTAGAAATGTAAGAAATACGTATTTTATGAGTATTTTTTTTTAATAAAATAAAAAAGTACTTATTGCCATTACTGGTAGTTTTATTATGTGTTTGTTTAAATTTTGCTCGGAGAGACCCCATTGGGGAAAGGTAAGGAGAGGAAAAGTTATCTCTTACTCTCTAACCATACACCTGACTTATAACTTGGCTAAGTCTGCAGGTGATCTTTATTTGCTAGTTCATTATTACTTAGTTTACTTGGTTCTTTTTCGCTTTATCTCAACATTATGATCTAAACAAACTAATAAAAATTAGGTAGGTAGGTAGGTAGTCAAGTTCACATCGTTCAAAATGGTAGCATGAAATATGTATAATCGTTTCTACAATGTTTTGAAGATTTTTGGAGATATTCTCAACAGAGAGTAAAGTCCTCCTTCCTTCATCTTTATACTTCCGTTGAAAAAATAGGATCCTCCGGCCGGGTGTTATTGTCTGGTGGGCTACTGCCCGATATATGATTTCGGGTTGTTCTACAGATATGTTCAAATCGCACGGAGAACTTTGGTTGCACTGACGCAGGATTAGTTCTTATGTAACACCATAGATGGCGCTACATGCTTGTAGATATGTGCGTTAAGTGATAACCTTATGTATACCACATATCAGAATAAAAAAAATATTTTATTTGATTTTTACTTTTAAAAAGCCGGCTTTTACTAAGTAAAAATCAAATCATCATCATCCTAGCGGTATTAGTCCCGGTTGCCAACCTTGGCTTTCGCCTCGGTGCCCGGGGTCCGCTTTCCTGCAAGCACGCCTCCACTTCGCTCGGTCTTTTGCGTCCTTTGCCGTAAGCCCATTGGCACGCATATCGTCCCTTACGACGTCGATCCAACGCCTCTTAGGCCTTCCCCGTTTAAGTAAAAATCAAATACAATAACATAACCCTAACCCGCTCTAGAATGGAGTAGAAAAGTCGTTGGATGATTTCTCACCTAAAAATCCTTTCATAAAACGGGTACTTTGCTATTTTATACGTAATATTGTACAGCGAACTGCGCATCATAACATTTAATCGCATTTAGCCATATCATCACTTTACGCGTCTACGCCATACGATGAAAATTATTAATCAAGCAAATAAGTACGTGTTCAGGTCGACTTAAATGACATCTCGCGTGCTCCCTTGTTCCTTTATTAATATAATAATTAAGTTGGCTCGCCCAGGAGAGCCTACGTGGCTATGGTGCAATGAATAAAAACGGCTAGGAATTGAATCACTTTACTTCTATCTACACTAATATAATAAATAGGTAAAGTTTGTTTTTTTTTTGTTTTTTTTTTTTGTTTGTAGGAGGTAATACTACGCGGGCGAAGCCGCTGACAAAAGCTAGTATTTCATAGGTACAAACAATGGATAAATTTGAAAAATGGATAGTTTAAGAACGTCTTGACTTTGCGACTGCCTGGCTGAGAGTGTCCACTGTCTGAGTAGGTTCTCCCTCCCCAAGCTTGAAGCAAAGCGAGAACGGATGATTCTGCTAAGCCCGCTACCTCATCTAGTTTTTCTAGTTCCCTCAAAACTTTTTGTTGTCAATAAATTAACGCCGGATCCAAAACTCAAACTCAAAATCATTTATTTCAAATAGACCATTTACAGGCACTTTTGAAATGACAAAATTGAAGCTAATTTGCACACATTTGCATCCGTACACACATTTACACTAATATAATAAAGAGGTAAAGTTTGTTTTTTTGTTAGTTTGTTTTTTTGTTTGTAGGGGTAATCTCTGGAACTACTGGTCCGATTGGAAAAAAATTAGTAACAATAGAAAGCTGCTTTACTCCTGAGTGACATAGGCTATATTTTATGTACGCGGGCGAAGCCGCTGACAAAAGCTAGTATATTATATTATTTGTACCATTTTTAACAATACAAGTTTTAGTGAATTTCCAATCTATCATTTAACATCCTAGCATATAAACCTTTACAAATAAATATATTTTTTAAAGTGATAAACTTCCAGAAAATAAGCAGGTTTAACGAAACAGGCATATATTTCGTAAATTCTTCATCATCCATGTTTATTTAAATTAATTGGAATTATAATTTGTTCGTCATGGATTTTCCAGGAAGATACAGAGAATTTGTACTCCTATAATTATTCTGGGAACGAATTTGGCTGAAATTAGAGTATCTACCCTGCTAATTAATATTTGACTAGGAAATACTAAGTAGGATAACTGATGAAGAGACATTATACAAATATTCTGAAGGGAAAGGAATACTTGGAAAAGGAGATATCTACATGAAGGATATTGAAATTGCAAAACAAGAATTACTTGTAAACATTCCCCTAGATTTTTTTAGTACATTATACAGTAGGAACCCAACCAAAATATTCATAAATTTTGTGTGAGAAAGGAACAGTATTGTACGACCTATATAACTCTCTTTCGCATAGGAATGTAAAAAAAAAAAAGTTATGTCAAACCTTAAAACAAATGATAGCCAACTCTAAAAAATGACTTTTGCAATAACTTTTAAAGATATAAAGCTTACAATTTGATTGTAGGTTTTATTACTTTAAAAGTATGAATATCAAATAAATACGAACTCTCTCTCTCTTATTCTCTTGCCTGTAAATATTTTGTATGTATGTATGTTTATATTTTTCATTATTTTTTAGTATTTAGTTCTTATAATATGATTGTTTTCTTTTGTATTTGCACCAAGTGCAACACCATTTTGTGTCCTGGAAATTTCTATCTACACCGTTAAATTTTGATCGTTTTAATCCCTTGAAGGGTCGATCCGGCACATGAAACACTATTGATTTGTAAAGTTAAAATAAAAAAATAAGCACTTTTTTAAATTCGAATTCGTTTATGCACTTTCGAAATTGATTTTTTAAAGTGAATATCAGCTGGGCCAGTTCAATGACCTGTAGGTAGTTAGTACGCAAAACCCGAAGACTACCTACGCGGTCATTGACTCGTTTACTTAAAGAAATGATTTTTTTAATGCGTATGTCACTACGAGATTTAGAAAAAATATTACTCTATTTTTTTATTTTATCTACATAAATCGACAGTGTTTCATGTACCCGATCGACCCTCCACGGGATTAAAACGATCAAAATTTAACGGTGTATACAGGGTTGCCTGGAAGAAATCGCCGAATGCGATAAGGCCGCCGATTGCATGTTTTTTAATTATAAGTTTTCCTTTCAATGTATTTTAGTCTTGGTGTACGTGTTATAATAAATAAATAAAATAATGCTTTATAAAAAAATCTTTATTCACAAAATATGTATAAAACAAAAAATAATTTACATTGCTTACTCACTACAATATAAACAGTTAAAAAATTAAATAATTATTTAAAAATTATTCCTACAATGTCAAACTTGACACACGTGAAGATAGATACTATCTTTTTTAACTTTTATATAATATGTACCACAACATTTAATGCGTGGAAACTAAAAATCATTAATAACTTTATTTATCTACACTAGTATTACAAAGACAGAAGTGACTGAACCGACTGAACAGATTGAAATGAAAAAAGGCAAATGAATAAATCTTGTCAATGTGGAAAGATATTCTTCGTTTCTTCATTCAGGCAAAGTTGCTAACAAATTCTAGTTCTTCGCAATGATAAATCTCACGAAAAATACACAAGTAAATACAATTAACTACACAATAACATTTCAATAAGAGTGATCAATTTTAAACTGACACGTGTGATTTAAAACCTTTTGATTACATTAACATCGCTAAATGCAAGACCTAAATAAATAGTAATACATCAGAATCGAGTGATTTCAACAGCACTTAAATACAGACAGCCTTTCAATTCGCTACTGGATTGAGTGTAAAAGCAACATCATCAATTTGAATCGACTTACAATAATTCAAAGTAGAACACTTTGAATTATTCAATACTAAATAAGATTCAGCGAAATATATGAAAGTGTGAGAAATGATCAAGCGCTTTCTGAAAGCAATGACGCGATGTAGAAAGTTGAAATGAATCGAATCAGAAATGAAAAGAAGACTTCTGCAAAATAACTAAGGTTGCCGATAGATCAAAGAATCTAATAGAACTTAAGTGGCAGTAGGCAGGCTTGCAGAATTGATAGTTGAGGGGAACAAATGGTTCTAGAGTGTTAACTGTGTACTAGAAGATGCAGTTTTGTATGGTCTCCCACAAGTTGGACCAATGACCAGGTTAGGGTCACAGTAATTTGACAAAGAAGACCCGGAGAATTTAGAGAAGGCAAATATTCAGCAGTGGACATCCTCTGACATGATGATGAAAAAAGAGTAAATATAGTGAAAAAATGAAAACTGCATGCAAAATAAAATACAATAAAAGGCTGAATGAAAAATGAAATGAAGATGACTGTGATGACTTAGTGGATCAAAAAAACAACATTTTCAAATCATGACACAAAGTTTCCTTAATCTCCTGATACAGAACCACCTCAACTAGCGAATTGCAACTTTGCATAGTGCAATTTGACAGCATGTAATACATTGTATACAATTAATGTACATTCCAAACCTAACATGAACGGCAAACTGCAACTCTGTGGGCAATTTATGGCGTGTTTGAAACCTAAACTACGCAAGTTACTACGCAGTTCACACAGTAATCGTATATCACCGGATTTCTGTACACAGCGTACGTTTCGAATAATCTAATACCACAAAAACGGTTGGTTCGTCTCGTAATGAGAAATTTTGTATTATAAAACATTCGAGTAATCATCTCACGTAAATTTTCATGGTAGTACAGTTAATTAAAAATGCTAAATTAAATAGCTAGTTCATTTGCCGGAGTTACAGAAAGAGATATATTGCTAAAATGTTCCATTCCTATAATATTAGGCATTTAACCAAACCTTCCCTGTTTTTTCAAACGATTTTGACCTTTATTGCTTTGGTCAATGACAGCTGCAGTAAATAATTTCGCTTTAAATGCTATCCTTATGGTTACAAAATAGAAGTCAAAACTGTTTGAAAAGACAGCAAAAATAGGCTTGTTCATAATTATTGTGTAATGTTATTGTGAGTGAAAGATTGTTTATCATTTCATAATAACGGGAACGTTGTGTCTGTGTGCGTGAGCTGTTGTTTATGAGACCTAGAGTTTGGTTTGATGCACTTACAAAAAAAATCTATATAAAATCGACTTGCCTTGGAAACAGCAGCAACTATAAATATCTAATTGTCTTAAAATATGACTTTAGATCTTAAAATTACGTTAGCTTTGCTTTAATCAAAGCTTGATTAAATTTAGTTTCTTGATTTTTTATATGAAGGGCCAGAAGTGATGTCATAATGACATAAATGACATAGTCGTGACATGTCATAGTAATGCACAAGCGCCATAATTATTTCAAACGGCTATTGATTTTACTGAGTTTTGGACTCATATTGTAGTTAAGGCTATACAGATGATGATTGTACTAACAATAACAAACATTCAGTCTTAAGCTTGCTCTGCCTTGATATCCTCAGCACCTTGCTTGTTCCTGTAATCCCAACCCTGGTAAGCTAGATCTTGAGGACCTACGTCATGCTCCCTGAAGGAAATACCACCGGATCCGTACTTGTGACCACCCTGAAATTATAAAGTAAATAATCAGATGATTATACACAACATATACAGAGGTTTATTTAGGAAAGAAAAAGATAATAATTAATGAGGAGGCTATGGCCATCAGTGGACGTTTTTAGAATGATATGATGATGACAAGAAAACTTAAGGAAAAAGTGATAGCAAAAATAATACTGTGTGAAAGTTAAATTGATTCCTAAGACAGGAAAGTAAAGTGAAAATGAAGAAAAAGAGTAAAAACAGTGAAAACTAATTATACCTACAGATGTAACGAAAAGAGACAGAGATCAATCAATTTTGAGAGAAGTTAGCCTGTAGTAACATATATGTTGCTTTACCTACAGATATATTAAAAAAGGGAATGTCTTAAAGAAAATGAAGATAGAGTTAACAAATATGGAAGGATAACTTAAAGAGAGATAAAGATAATGAACAAACAACAATATTACTTACGGGATAGCTCTCAGAATAATGTGCCGGAGCATAATGAGATTGAGGTGGTGATTCTCTATAAGGCCCAAGACCGATTCCAGCAGGGCTGTAATGAGGACCTGAGAAGTGGCTCGAGGAGAATGGCGAAGAATTGGGCTTGCAGAACTTGAAGTAGCCGATAACACCTGGAATATGGAAAAGTTATGATTAAATGTTGAAATAATAAGTGCAATGAGAGGAAATTTGAAATAATCTTGATTTGATTTAATTTTGTTTTTAATCAATAACTGGGCTCAGTAAAAATCTTTTGATTTTGATAATTTCAATAACATCAGAATCATCTTCTACTGACCCCTATCCCAATTGTTTTTAAGGTTTACATTCGGTCTAATCGGTGAACAGCGGTGTGTCTTAGACATTTTGACAATTTAGCATAAATATTGATGCAATAAAAATTTATAGTTGATGAAATCTATGAAAACTGTTAATAAAGGTAAAAAAACATACCAGGAATGATGAGAGCCATGAATCCAAGGAATTTCTTGAAGCTAGCGAGTCCGAGGATGAGAGGCAGGAACAGAAGCAGCTTCAGCTTGAACAACTTGAGGATCAGCAACATGGGGATGATCAACTTCTTCAACTTGTGTTGGCCTGTAAGCAAGTAAAGATACGTTTAGTTTAAGCTGTGAAATGTCTTAACGTGCGGTCTTTGTCGAACTGCATATAAGAGATTTAAAGAATTTACGATGCTATGTTTATATTTGTTCGATTTACGAAATTTACTAAGTTTAAAAAAAACGTATTATTTTTTTTCCATTAATAAAGTTATAATTTTAAAGGTATTCGGAGCAGGGTATTACACCCTGCTCCGAATACCTTTAAAATTATAACTTTTAAAATTAAACAAACGCAAACCACCGTTGAAAATAATCATCCGTCTAGACGGGTTTTATTAGTAAAATCCGTCTGGATAAGTCCTGATATATAATTTTTAGTTATTAAGCGGTGACATAGATGTCGCTATACATTATTATTTTTATTGCAGTAAGTACAGTAATTTAGTTCCCTATTGTGGATTAATAATTTAGTTAGATTTTATTTTAAAAAGTCTAAGTTATACGTTAGTTTGACGGTGATGTCTATGAAGTTTATTTTTTTAGAAACAATTAACAAATATCTCAGAAAAATAATAAAGATCAACATTGATTTTTATTGCAGTTTCGAAATAAATAGATGCGGCTGGTATTATAGAAAATCAATCTTTTTTTGAGTCATTTCGAATGAGAGCGTATTGCAGAATTAGAATGTTTGTAAAATGAATCATATGGACTTAGCAGTGGATAACAAATAAGTAGGTACTATGGAGGTTGCTTCCGATAAAAATCTTACAACCAAGAAGCGAAAAAAGGCTCGATATCTTATTAAAATTCAAGTAGTCAAAGTTTTATCTACTTGTACTAAATAACACAATTGCTTCTTATATAAGTATTAATAGAATTTAATCATACTTGAGTCGATTTGAGTTGTAAAGAACATCGCAGATGGTCCCATTTAAAAGCCCTGGGATTTGTTTTATTTTAATGTTAAAAGCGTTTTAAGTGCTCGGCTTAATTAATCGGGCTTCTAAATTAAAGTCGAGATTTTTAATTACTATAAATTCTATTCACTTACGAATGCCTTGTATTTACTAAAATTAAATATCTCTACGAGACGAGAGCCTATTAAGAAGATCTATGGTTAAAGATTGTAATGAAATTTGTGAATCTTGACACAGGTCAAAATTGTTTTTCACGTTTTAAGTTTTTTCCATCTTTATCCAAAAAAGATTGTCTTTTTTAGAACATTAAAAAAAGCTGATGATGAAAAGTCTGACATTATCTCCCGCTCCATCCAAACGTGGGAGATGTCATTAGATAATTTTTAATCACCACAAAAAAAAAGCACAAGGTAAACTCTAGTATATTTTGTGGTACTCACGGAAAGGTGCCTTCTTATCTTCGATGATGTCCACTTCATCAGCAATCTGTTCAATGAAGCGAGGAGCAATGATACCGCGGGAAGTCACTTCATCGTCTAGTTGCATTTCCAGAGCAGTCGACCTCAAAAACCTGAGAAAACAAAAACCATTTTGCTTTAAAATTCTATAGTTTTACTGATAAATAAGCGTTTCTTGAGCGGTATATACCTGTTTAAAACTCGTCAAGACGAATAACATAGGTCCAAATTCGGTGAGGTTGTATCGTTTAATTACAGAGTTCCTATGACCACCTTTCTATGACAAACCTTTAGGCCCTGGTACTAAGGCAAGGAGGAACGGTGGGTCGTTAAGTCAGTAGAAGTCTCTCTCAGACATTGTCTCAGATTCGTCATTCGATGATTTTTCCACCACAAAAAAACCGTCAAGAAATCTCAATAGATAATTTTTAACCTTAAGAAAAAACACAATAAAAGAGTTACTCGTAGTGTGAGAGTAAAAAAAAAAACTGCAAAGTAGGATTTGTGAGTAAAATACAGAAATGCGCTACTAATTTTTATCATTCGACTATTTTCAAATTAACGTAACATAATTTTATTTATCCCACAGTAATTTACTACATTTTTATTAAAGGTTTAATTTAGTTTCTTTCACCTGTCCCAATGTTTGTGATCAAATCCTGTAAATTAAATTTGATCCACATCCCGGTTACCGATTGAGCTGAAATTTTGCATGCATTGTGTCAATCAGATGACAATATAAAATTATTATGTCGAGTATAACAACAGAAACCTATCGAGTTTGGGCTCGTGAGGTGCATGTTGACGAGTTTTAATTATATAGGTATACTAGCGATCCGCCCCAGCTTCGCACGGGTACTGATATTTAATTTATTATGCATGTATTATACATATAAACCTTCCTCTTTAATCACTAAAAAAACCGCATCAAAATCCGTTGTGTACTTTTAAAGATCTAAGCATATATAGGGATAGCGGTAAGCAACTTTGTTTTATACTATGTAATGAACTGATGGCCGCTGGGGCTGAAAGGTTCTGGAGTGGCGATCACGTACCGCAAGACGTTCGACGACCTGGTTAGGGTTGCTGGAATTCGATGGATGCGAGACGCACGGGATCGGTCGTTGTGGCGACATTTGGGGGAGGCCTATGTCCAGCAGTTCACGTCTTTCGGCAGAATTGATGATAATGATGAATGATACCGTGCTATACAAGCTTGCTATGAAAAAAGTATTTTCATTGAAAACTTGTTATTCCATGAGTATAATTTCTTAGAACAAATTGATATGTTTGCGCAGGCAGAGCCGCTGGTAACAGCCAGTCCAGAATATATATTTGGTGAACACACACCGTCTCATTACTAAAGTTATACAAGTATAACAAACTGTTATTTCATTTGCATGCTACAAGCTCGAAATATAATTAAAATAAAACAAAATACGATTCAAAAACTTTTAAATGAACTGAAAACATATTTTACGCGTGTTTTGAAAACTAAAAAGTTGTACAATTTCATGTAGAGCATATATTTTTGTTTGAGTAAATTTTTGTAGCGTGAGAAACAGTAAATTTAATTAAAATACAATATAGTTAGCTCAGTGGTAAAACGATTGGATGCTCTGCTGCGTGTTCCAGGTTCGATTCTTTCACGCAACAATCACTTGTACAATGCGTTCCAAATGAGAATAGGATCAATTGCCATATTATGACGTCCCGATTGACTTTTGTAATTGATTTGTCAAATCGAGGCAAGAATTTTTTAAAATTTAATTTATTTACGAACTGTGAACAAAAAATTTTTAATAATAATCGAGATCTTCAATTTTACTCATCTCTGAGTTCTTCAATTTTGCCAAACTTTCTTCGATTTGATAGTACCACGTGACGTCACAACATGGCAACCGATCCTATTCTTATTTGGAACGCATAGTATATAGCCTATAGATGGTTGTGTCGGGTTTAGGTGTCCTGTTATTTTTACGTAATATGGTTTTCGCGGGCAATACTATTTAAAGCTCTGATTTTGATTTTATTTATTCTAGACATTGTGAAATAATATTTGTATAATAATAATCGATTTAGTGATAGCGTGACGGGTGACAGGACAGAGTGGAAGAAGAAGACATATTGCGCCGACCCCAAATAAAACGGGACAAGGGCAGGAAGATGATGATGAATAATAATTAATCGATTTCCCTCTTCTTGCTGAGCCCTGAGCTCTTTTTTTAGGCTACGGCAACCTTTTTGCCAATCGCCGTTCGTGACTTTTTATTAGGTAAAACTTGATCAATTTTTCTTCACCAATACGTTGTTTTCACACAATAGTTTTCTTTAAAAAGTAGCTGGTCAATTATTTTGCCAATGCTCGCGAAAGGGGTTGGTATGAGGTACAAATATGGTACGTATTTGGTACACTGGTGCCTAAGAGTGAAAACAAATTACTGATAACTAAAAACGGACTAAAGGTATATTCGCTGCTTCGTATGAGAACTATCTTCAATTTAAATGAAATCAGTTAGAGAATTAGATCTGCTGGCAATTTATTTTATTTTCACATTTTACGCACAAAAATGTACAGAATGAGACTTAATGCCATTTTCGTCGAAATCACCTTAAGGTTACGAAGTTAAATCCTTATGTGCCTTTTTTTTCTTTTTGGGTAAATCATCTAATTTTATTGTCTAAAAACACTGTCTACTCCTGTTCTTTTATGTCTTGGTTCCAGGGCCACATTACCCATTACGCAGAACAGATGACCGCTGGGGCCGAAAAGTTCTGGAGTGGCGACCACGTACCGAAGACGTAGCGTTAGACGCCTGCTTCAAGGTGGACCCATGACCTGGTCAGAGTTGCTGGAAATTGATGGATGCAAGACGCACAGGACCGTCTTTGTGGCAGCTCTTGGAAGAGGCCTATGTCCATCATTGGACGTCTTTCGGCTAAAATGGTGATGATGACCAAGTAACTCCCACTTCAGCTTGGCTGCTGTTGCCCAAAATCTACTACTAGACCATGTTCATTTTTATATCTTACCTTTCAATCTTCCTCATGCCGTATTTGACGAGCGCTTCCCAGTCTGAATCTTCGCTGCGTGGCTGAGATTCTAGCTGAGGAGGTTCCCGGGATAACGCGCGTGCTTGAGAGTCCACTTTTACTAGTACTGCGTTTTCTGATAGTCTGGAAATCAAATTAAAGTTCGGTTATTTCTTGAGAATTAAGAATAGAGTAGTGGTAGCCTAGTAGTAATAGCAATGACATAAGATTCATAACTTAGCATAGCATCTGCCTTATATTTACCACTGCTGGGACTCAGGCCTTCTCTCTGGAAGAGAGAATGGGCCGTAATTAACCATGCGGGCCTGGTGTGGCTTGGTTGTCATCATCATCAGCCTTTTAATGTTCCCACTGCAGGGACACAGGCCTTCTCTCTCTAGGAGAAGGAATGGGCCATAATCCACCACGCGGGCCCAGTGCGGATTGGTGGATGTCACATGTCTTCGAATTTTTGGTTCTAGGACATGCCGGTTTCCTCACGATGTTTTCCTTCACCGTTTTGAGAGCAGTGGTGATGAAATAAATTACACAAAGTAATGCGCGCCTGGCTGGGTTTGAACCCGTGACCTACAACTCGTGAGTCGGGGCCTCTACCATTCAGCCATCACTGCATTATAGAGCTAAGTAAGTACTATACTTTATACTAGTATATTTTATACTAGAAATTACTTACTTAAAAACGTTTTGAATGAATTCATTTTTGATTCAAATAAATGTTAATTGCGTTCCATTTGAATTAAAAGCCAGTGAGGAATCGTCAAGTATTTATTAAGGTTCTAATTTAATTCAGGTATCAAATTAATTCTAGTAATATGTTTTATTACCTTTAATCAAATAGCAAGTCCTTAGGTTATTATTAGAATAATAATTAAATTTATATTATTTGAAGATTAAAAAAAAAAAAACTAGTAAGAAAGGCTGAGCTGTTTAAAACTGAAGAACGGACAAGGTGCGCCTCAAGGAGTTGTCAGCAAACTGTAGCGACCCTGCAAAAGGGCCGAAGCCAACTGGGGCCAAGGGTTCGAGTTTGAAAGGAAGGCTCTGGCCCTGGTATGTATGGTAACGTAGGAATGGGATAGGTTGTTTAGTCAGTAAGAGTCTGACACTGTTTCCCGCTCCGCCTAAGGGATTCGTCATTACATGATTTTTACCTATCATTAAAAACGGGCAAGGTGCTCGAATAATAATAATATGTCCACAACTATCACACAACGCCATCTAGTCCCAAGCTAAGCAGAGCTTGTGTTATGGGTACTAGACAACTGATAAACATACTTATATATTTCTAAATACATACATATTATAGATAAATTACACCCAGACATAGAACAAATGATCGTGCTCATCACACAAACATTTGTCCTGGGTGGAAATCGAACCCACGACCTCCGGCATAGCAGTCTGGGTCACTAACTACTAGGCTGACAGGCCAGTCAAATGATGGTAAACTGTAAAATACTTACTGGTAAGCCTGTTTATCAAAGAAGTCATCAAAGGACCGTAGAGCTTGAGCCTTAAAGCAGTCAGCTAGGTCTCCGTTGAGGCATTGCTGCGTAGACTGCTGAATGTAAGGGTCCTGGTCCTCGCCGAAGCCAAGCCAGTCCAGCAGACCACGACCTTGGGCTTGAGGCTGCAAAGAAAGAACAAAAAAATTAAAGGGATTGCAAAGTTGCATCACTGCTTACCATCAGGTGAGATCGCAGTCAAGCACTAGTTTATTGCAATTAAAAAAAGAATTGAAATCGATTACTTATTTATATTTACAATATAGGGTGACTGGTAATTAGTGACCAATACTTAAACACATGATTGTAATCATTATAACAAAACAACTTGAAAAATAAAACCTGAAATCGCGAAAATCAATATTTACAGCAATTTTTTTTGCGATATTAGGTTTGGTCCCATAGTTGTACTTGTTTGTTATGATGACTACAATCACGTGCTTAAGTATTGATCAATAATTAGCAATCACCATATATATGTAGTATAAATATAAATCTGTTACAACATTTAATAAAAAATCGAAATCCTGCATCGCTCAATTAAAGTTTTCCGCGCGATTTGAACATATACAACAGCCCTAAATCAATTTACGGGCGTTTGACCAAATCGGATATAACATTTTATTGGTCAGAGAATCCTTCACATACATCGGAGATTTATTTATTTATTTAAAGCTTCATGCACATAAAAGTACAAAGGCGGACTTAATGCCTAAGGCATTTTAGATTTGCGAGACATAAATATAAAATCCTAAAAAAGAAAATAATCGAAATATAGATAGAAGATTATAATAAAACATGTAACATAGTGTATATTCCAATTGGAAAAATAATTTACAATCATAATAATTCAAACACTATTCCAAAAAGTGATCTAAATGTAGTTCTGGGACCATTACCAGCATTAAATGCCAGCGCAGAGATGGCGCTGTATGTCAGAACAAACCTCAGTCGTCCAGATGGTCCTGTGACCATATGTTTGTAAGGACAATCAGGTAACATAACAAGTTTTGTATATATAATCTTCACTTATAGATTCTAGACACTTTCCGGTTTCTTATATACCGTAAAACGGGGTAAATAGAAACAAATCGGGGGTGATTAGAAACAACATTTTGTTGTTGTTTTTTCACGTTATTTAAAAATTGTTTGCCGCATTTAAATATTTTAATAAATTCAATATTGAACTCAAAAATGATTTATTAAAACTAAAAATATGAAATCAAAGTAATAATCCAATAATCCTAATAAAAAAATGTTTCTATTTACCCCATTATACCCGGCTCTAAAAATAAAGTCATATAGGTAATAAAATATCTCTTACCGATCGCCCATGGTCGCCTCCTCCACCGAAGTTCAAGTTTCTTCCTTCACCTTCTTCCTTAGGTGGCTGGTCAGGTAGTCTGATGCCACCCTCGCCTCTCGACTGCAGCGTCAGTACGGCTGCTATCAACAGCATCAGCCATCGAGCTTGATTCAGCATTTTGAACTATGATCTAATGGAAATAAAGATGGTTATCAGTTAAAAGGCTTTTCTTATTAAATGATAATAATAATAATAATATATTTTTAAATGTTTTTTTTTTAATGTTTTTTAAAGAAAATATTTAAAAATGTAAAATTATATGTATAGAAAATAAATATAGAGATATTAATAATATTATTATATTTTTAAATGTTTTTTTTATCATTTTTGGAAAATATTTAAAAATATGTTATATAATATGTTTAAAAGTAAATAAATGGATATATCAATAATAATAATATTTTTTGATGTAAAAAATGTTTGATTTTGATCCCATTGTCCTGATGGTCCCTGGAACTGAGGCAAGAAGTAAGAGCGGGACTTTTAGTCAGTAGAAGTCTGACACTGTCTCTCATTCCACCTAAGAGCGGGATTCGTTATTGGATGATTTTGGCAAACCATAAAAAAAAAAACTAACAGAGTGGTAAAGAAAGTTTATTGGTCAAGACACCTTCGCATTGGTAGAGTGCCACTGCACTTATGACCCCCGACTGTACAAAGAGATGAAATTGTGATACATTGGGGTATTGAGGAGTCCTCCTGTACATTTCCCTTCAAAAAGTATTAGGAGCCTGCAAGGCAGCTATGTGAATTAAACTCCAAGCTCAGAACGAATGAATTTATTTGTGTCCTCCACGAGAGGTCATGTATTAGCGGAAAATCTTAACTGCGCGATGCAGCGAAATGTACAACACCATCTATCGCGAAGGTGTGTACTAACAGTCAAAAAAACAAAATACACGTTCGACTTTTGAATCTTAACATTCCGCCCACCATGGACGGTGTCCATAAAATAACACAATACAAAACTATATATATATATATATACAATTGATCCGCGCACCAAGACAATAATACAGCTACTACCAAAAACAATAAAAATATAAACTTAAATCACACTTCACTTGTATGTGGCAAGTAGCCTTTGAATATAATGCAAACAATTTTCAAAACTTAAATCTAGATGGTAACAGGTAAAATAATGAGCTTGGACACTGGTCTCTTTATGATAGAATCCTTGCATTTTAAAGAAACAACGCGCGTAAGATTGTCCATACCAACATGCTTGTCAGTTATTATGCCATATAACCATCTTGCCGGTGGCAGATCATCCTCTTTGACTAACACAATATCTCCTACCTTAGGTTCCGGAGTTATGTGTGACCATTTATAACGGTGTTGTAATTGTGTGAGATATTCATGCGACCATCGACGCCAAAAGTCTTGCATAAGCCGTTGAGTAAAATGCCATCTTTTGAGAGTACTCATGTTCACATGTTCATAGTTAGTATCCGGTACCAGCACTAAAGGCTCACCCACAAGAAAATGTCCCGGGGTAAGTGGGTATGTATCTTCTGGATTGGAACTAACTTGTGTTATCGGTCGTGAGTTAAGACATGCCTCTATTTGGCACAGAAGAGTCGTCAGCTCCTCGAATGTGAGTGTGCTGTTGCCAATCACGCGTTTTAGGTGATGTTTTGTGGACTTCACTCCAGCTTCCCAAAGTCCACCAAAGTTTGGAGAACGAGGAGGAATGAAGTGCCAGGTGGTGCCGTTAGTTGCGAGCCAGTCAGCTATGTCACTTGCTACTACCGAACCTTCTCGTGGTAATGCATTTTTAAGCTCTCTATTCGCTCCAACAAAGTTAGTGCCATTATCACTCCACAAGTCTGCACAATGCCCTCTACGAGCAACAAAACGCTTAAATGCAGCAAGAAAGGCATCTGAGGTCAGATCACTCGCTACTTCGAGATGTATCGCTCGAGTAGCCATGCAGACGAATAGACAAATGTAACCCTTAGTGGAGTGATAACCACGTCCCTTTGTGGTTCTGACGGCGATAGGGCCAGCGTAATCCACACCACTTTGATGAAAAGGTCGGCAAGCAGTGACACGAGCTGATGGTAACTGACCCATCAATTGTTGGTTTGTTTGAGCCGCATAACGAACGCAAACGACACAATTACGAACATGCTGCCTTACGAGACTCTTTGCGTTCAAAATCCAATACCGAGTTCTTATGTGAGTCAGCATTAACTGAGGACCTCCATGCATAGTACGCATATGGGCATCTGCAACAATTAACTTTGCTAGATGTGAATTATATGGTAGTAAGATAGGATGTTTCATACCTTCTACTACGTTAGCTTGCTGCAATCGACCACCAACTCTAAGGATGTTTTTGTCATCCAGAAATGGGTTAAGCGAAGTAAGTTTACTGCGTTTATTTACCTTACCTAATACCTGTAAATCCTCTATTTCTTTCTGGAATCCTTCCCCTTGACATAACCGTATACAAATAAGTAATGACTCATTCAATTCCTTAGACGTTAACCAACGTGTAGTAGAAGATCTAGTGCCAGATTCTTTTGTTTTTAGAAGCCTTCTACAAAATGAGATCACTCTAACTAACCTACCCAAACTTGAAAACTTTGTGATTATATCAATGCCTTCAGTTGCTATGTGACATAAGACCTTATTGGTTTTTTCTTCTAAATCAGTTTGCTTAAACTTACCCTTACTATAATGGACTGTATTTTCTTGTAGCCATTCAGGGCCATTTTTCCAAATTTGAATGTCCGACATATCCCTTGGATTTATGCCTCGCGATACGCAATCTGCTGGATTCTCATCGGACTTGACATGCGCCCACTGACTGTTGTCCATTATGTTCAATATTTCGGAGACCCTGTTGGCCACAAAAGTCTTCCACTTGCTTGGGTGACTACTTAGCCAAGCAAGAACAACACTAGAGTCAGTCCAAGCGTGCATGTTATCCTTTGAGATACCCAATGCTTCCGAGACTTCTAGGAGCAATTTAGCCAATAAGACAGCTCCACAAAGTTCTAAACGAGGTATTGAAACCTGTTTTACAGGAGCAATCCTTGATTTGGAAGCTACCAGATTCACATGAACTTTACCGTCACTATCTATTGATCTGACGTAGACTACGGCTGCATATGCTACGTTAGATGCGTCAGAAAACCCTTGCAGTTCCATGTGAACGTTGTCCTTACTTGTTCCTACCCATCTCGGAAGTTGAAAATTGGTGAGATGAACGAGATCTTCACGATATGACAGCCAATCTTTGAGAATATCAATTGGTATCTCGTCGTCCCACCCTATACCGGCAAGCCATATCCTCTGGATGAAAACCTTGGCTGTTGTTACAACGGGAGCAATCCATCCTAGTGGATCGAATAGCCTAGCAATATCTGAGATTACCTTACGTTTGGTTACAGGTATTTCAAGCGACGGAAGTTGGACAGTATATTGAAATTCATCGTTAGATCTGTTCCAGGTTAAACCTAAAATTTTCAAAATAGAATCTAACTTGATTTCTAGGTTTTCCTTCCTATCCTTACTGTATTTATCAATTGTTTGCAATAAACTATTGTTATTGCAAGACCACTTCTGAAGCTCAAACCCCCCGCAACTAAGAAGGTTATTCATTTGATGAAATATTTGTATCCCTTCTTCAACGCTCTCACAGCCTGTCATAAGATCGTCGACGTAGAACTCCTTTAATACCCTATCTGCTGCTAAAGGATATTTATCACCTTCATCATGTGCAAGCTGTTGCAGAGCTCGTACAGCTAAGTAAGGTGCCGAAGATGTACCAAATGTTACACGTAATAACCTTAGATGTTGAAGTTCTGAGCTTATGTCTTTACGCCAAAAAAGGCGTTGGTAATCAACATCTTTTTCAGATACCTTTACTTGTCTGTACATTTTTACTATGTCTGCAACGAGACATATTGGATAACAGCGCCAACGCATGATGATGTGCCTCAGTTCAGGTTGTAGCCTCGGGCCAATCATCATGTCTCTATTTAATGATGAACCATTATTTAGAACGCATGATGCATCGAATACAACCCTTACCTTTGTTGTAGTTCTCTCGTTTTTGACAACTGCGTGATGTGGTAAATAGACAGCACTAGGGTTATCTACTTGTGATTTTGGAACCACCTCCATATGACCCAAGGTTAAATATTCCTCAATTACATCAGAATATTTGGTCCGAAATTCAAAATTCTTTCGCAGCCTTTTCTCAAGTAAATAAAACCGTTTTCGAGCAATTTCAAAAGAATTGCCAAACTTACAGACTGGATCTGATTTGAAAGGCAATCTTACTACATAGCGACCTGAAGAGTCTCTTGAAACTGTTTCTATAAAGAAGTCCTCACATGCTTGCTCTTCCTCTGATAACAATTTTTTTTCAGAAGAAAGTTCCTCTAACTCCCAAAACTTCTTTAACAGATCATCTGTCACTATTGCAGTGTGCATGTTCACGATTTTATTACGTGGAGAACCTTGGTTGTTTTGTGAATGTATATAGCCAGACAGGATCCATCCGAGTTTGGTACTCTGAGCCATAGGAAACCCAGGTAGACCCCTGATAACACCATCCATTAATATCTGGCCATATACTTCTGCTCCTAGCAAAATATCAATTTTGTTTGGAGTATTAAATGAAGGATCAGCTAATTTCAGATCCGACATTTGAGGTGACAACGATGTCAAAACAATCTTCCTTTCAGGAAGAAGTGATGTTATGTTCTTAAGAACATGAGCCTTCACAACAACTTTGAAGTTGGGATCATGGCATGACTGAAGCCTTACGGTTACGAAACATTTAGAGTGCAATGTTGCACTCTGGTCACTGCCAAGTCCTGAAATAAGACTCTTGTTTGTTATCTTCTTTAAACCAAGCATTTGTACCGCAGATTCGGTAATAAACGATGCTTGAGATCCTTGGTCTAAGAGAGATCTTAAAACGAAAGTACCAGTTTTCGCTTCTACCTTTACTAAGGCAGTGGCCAATAACACTTGGCTGTCCACGTTGGAGAAACAAGATACTACGTTACGTGGTGATTCGCTCTGCGAAGTGGATGGTATAGCTTGACCTGTACCATCATCCTCTTGATCACGTGTGACGTGATTACCTTTAGGGACTGATTTTGGATGCAGAAGAGAATGATGTCTCTTCCTACAAATACGACAACTGGTTGAAAGACGACATGAAAATACCGAATGATTTGGACCGAGACAGTTGAAACACAACTTATTGGTTTGGACAAACTCACGACGTGAATCAACATTTTCCTTGGAAAACTTCTTGCAATTTATCAATTTGTGACTTTCAGCACAAAACTCGCAAGTTGCATTTGAAGTAACATGCATAGCCTTAGTCGTGCGAGTACTATTGTTGGACCTGTAACTGACTTTATTATCTAAAAATTCAAGAGACCTGAATCGCTGCTCTAGGAATTCCTGTAAATCGTTAATTTTAGGCAATTCGTTATTGAATTTACAGATTTGAGTTTCCCATAATTTCCTAGACTCAGTATCAAGCTTTAAACTAATAATATAAATTACAATAATATCCCAAGAAGAAATATCAATATTTAAATTTTTAAGGGCGTTTAAACATTCATTTGTTGTATCAAGCAATTCTTTGATAGCACTGGATGACTCAGAAGTTATGTTCTTTTGATTCATGAAACGTTTTAAAATACAATTAGCAAGGTGTAATTTGTTATTATAACGGTGTTCCAATTGATCCCAACAGACTTTGTAATTACTGGCCGTTACAGGAATATGGCGTAAAAGCTGTTCGGCCTCACCAGTTAAGTAGCCTTTGAGATAGTGTAGTCGTTGAACATCGTCCAATGCTTTGTTGTTATGTATTAACGACATGAATAAATCGCGAAAACTTGTCCATTCGGTATATTTACCACTAAAACTAGGAATGGAAATTTTGGGTAATCTAACACTAAAGGATTGACCGACGTTTGACTCCATAACCTTAGAACTAGACAATGCAACAGTACTAGAATCTAACTTAAACTTAATTAAGCAATCCTTTAACTCTGTTTTATAATCCGTGTATAGATCTTCGGTCACGCCGTATGCATCAGTTGTACAATAGCTGGACTTAACCAAATCCTTGGGGTTAAATTCCGAAACGATGACTCGATGTGTATCGCGATATGAAGTCCAATAATTTTCCAAAGTTTCAAGCCGAGTTTCTAAATAGGATTGTGTTAGCCTTTCCTTTGGAGATTTTTTGAAATTAACTCTGGCTTTGGTTATCTTAGTTGTTGTATCTCCTTGAATTGCAAAGTACGTTTCCATCTTGTACAAATGTTGTTGAAATGAATGTAGAATAATTAACTCAATTAGTTTAAGTTTTCAGTTAACTTGAATGCCTGATTCTCGAAAAAATTATAAGTCCGTAAAAGTTTTCATGAAAATTTTCTAAGTGTTTGGCACTTCTCTAATTTGCTCGAGTTTTCTCTAAGTCAATAATGCAAAGTACTCACAGTTTTTCCAACTTTATACTTCCCTGTAATAGGGTCCAAAATCCAGTATCCGATACTATCCTTGTATGGAATATGCCGCTGTGTGGATCAACTTCGATCAACTATTTGTCATCCGGCTCGAAGGACCATGTACATTTCCCTTCAAAAAGTATTAGGAGCCTGCAAGGCAGCTATGTGAATTAAACTCCAAGCTCAGAACGAATGAATTTATTTGTGTCCTCCACGAGAGGTCATGTATTAGCGGAAAATCTTAACTGCGCGATGCAGCGAAATGTACAACACCATCTATCGCGAAGGTGTGTACTAACAGTCAAAAAAACAAAATACACGTTCGACTTTTGAATCTTAACACCTCCAATTTGTTAATGTTTGAATTAGGTACAAGTTTTATTGCTTATTTCCTAAGGGGCTCGCGTGTTTCGTTTGATCTCAAGAGGCGGACTTTTCCACATGAACGGTTGGCTTGATGAAAATAATCGATTTCATTAAAGTTAAACATGGTTTCATATCAACAAATGTATATAGTATATTTTTTCACGTGGAAAATTATTAAATGAATCCTCTCACTTTTTTTTTATGGTAGGTAAAAATCATCCAATGATGAATCCCGCCCTTGAGTGGAGCGGGAAATAGTTTAAGACTCTTACTGACTAAACAACTTACCCCGTTCCTACATCGCCATCTATACCAGGGCTAGAGCCTTCCTTTCAGACACAAACCCTTGGCTCCAGTTGGCTTCGACCCTTATCCTCTCACTTTGGGTGGAGTGGGGTTTTTTATGGTAGGTAAAAATCATCCAATAACGAGTCCCGCTTTTGGGCAGAGCGGAAAACAAGTGTCAGACTCTTACTGACTAAACAACCCACCCCGTTCCTACATCGCCATACATACCAGGGCCAGAGCCTTCCTTTTCAGACGTAAACCCGGCGCCCTAATTGGCTTCGACACTTCTGTAGGGTCCCTACGTTGCTGACAACTCCTTGAGGCGCGCGGGAACAGTGCGCGCCGTCGACGACTGGGCTTTCTCCGGACGATTATCAGACGACCGGACGGCGAGCTACCCAATGCTCACCGTCGGGTGGAGTGGGGGGTAAGAGGGGTTGATTAAAATTTCTTGTGTTTTTCAGTAAAGTCGATGAAAAAATAGTAATTTAAAGAAACTAATTAAAAATGTGTCCTCGTTTATATTTTTCTTTCAACCTTAAATTACGAAACATCAGATAAAATGATTTCCAATGACAAGATGAATATTGATAATTAATTAGGTACATTAACCTACATGTGTATACCGTAGGGACCTTGCAGAAGGGTCAAAGCCAACTGGGGCCATGGGTTTACGTCTGAAAGGAAGGCTCTAATGGCTCTGGCCCTGGATATGGCAACGAAGGAACGGGGTAGGTTGTTTAGTCAGTAAGAGTCACTGTTGACACTGTTTCCCGCTTCGTCGAAGGGCGGGATTCGTCATTGGATGAATTTACCTACCATAAAAAACCTACAGGTGCATTTAATTATCACTATATTCATCATTCATTCATTCATCATCAGCCTTTTTAATGTTCCCACTGCAGGGACACAGGCCTCCTCTCTAAGAGAGGGAATGGGCCGTAATCCACCACGCGGGCCCAGCGCGGGTTGGTGGATGTCACGTCTTCGAATTTTTGGTTCCAGGACATGCCGGTTTCCTCGCGATGTTTTCCTTCACCGTTTTGAGAGCAGTGGTGATGAAATAAATTACACAAAGTAATGCGCCTGGCTGGGTTTGAACCCGCGACCTTACAAGACGTAAGTCGGGACCGTTACCACTCGGCCACCACTGCTCTACATTATATTAACTAATATTTTTGATGTTTTTATACCAAGAAAAAAATATTAGATATAATCAAATATGGCGTCGTATATTAATAAACTAAGAAGTCTATTATTAACCAAATATGTGATAATGGATTTGTAAATAATTAAACAGGAAAATAGATTCATATTATAGTACCCAATGAATTCACAGAAATATACTGGTAATGGAATATTAAATATCAGAGGAATTTTCAGGGAAATTGTTGAAAGCTTTCTGTGAAATTTATTTGAATTATAATTACTGTAAAACATATCTGTACCTACTAATTAGCAGAATAATCGGTATGAATATACATACAAAAACATTAAAATTACGGACTTAATTGAATGAATCCTCTACAATGAAAGATTGGAACAATAGCTGTCGAACCCGAAAAGCTGTTTATTATTTTTTATCGACTGGCCTGTCAGTCTAGTAGTTAGTGACCCTGACTGCTATGCGGGAGGTCGTGGGTTCGATTCCCACCCAGGAAAAATGTTTGTGTGATGAGCACGATCATTTGTTCTGTGTCTGGGTGGAATTTATCTATAATATGTATGTATTTAGAAATAAATAAATATGTTTATCAGTTGTCCTAGTACCCATAACACAAGCTCTGCATAGCTTGGGACTAGATGGCGTTGTGTGATAGTTGTGAACATATTATATTTTATTTTTATATTTTAGTACCGGATCAACCCTCCAGTAGATTAAAAAGATCAAAATTTACCAAAGTAAATAATGCTTGACTGCGTTCCTTCCTAATGGTAAGCAGTAATGCAATCGTTAAATATGAAAATCAATATATGTAAAAATCAATGACACTTTTCGTTGTAATTTTATAATTCAGGAAAGCCGCTCGCTTATCCAAACCAAATGTTTAGGCTTTGTTCGAACTATTTACCAGATGGTTTATGTGAAGTTTGCACAAAATCGGTCGAGCGAAAAAATTAAGAACCTCATTAATTTATCATATTGTTCTGTTGCCGGGAGCAAAACCGCGGGCAGAAGCTAGTATATAATATAAACATATACTATTCATAGTTACTAATGTAGTTGTCTTAACTAATTCCAGTAATAAATGAATATAGAAACCTCGGAACATACACGCGTTACCGGCTTCCTACTTTTCCGAGTTGTCGTATTTCGCAGTACGTACTTTCTAGTCTGTCTGTTAAGGGGCAGATATAGGACTTTTAATTATTTTAAATCCAATATCACGTTTTAGAAACGGCTGGTCCGTTTGTTTTGAAAAAAATACATGCAAAAAAAATGATTTAAACAAAATTTGCAGTTGTTATTGCTTTTAAAAACGGTTATTGGCATTTATTTTTTTGAAACCTTTATTTGTGTACGAATTTTCAAGCGCTAAATTTCGCAGAACCTAACTCGCCAAGATCGTCGGATTTTGGCGAGTCTAAAGTTAGGCTGTGCTGTAAACTAGACTTTTTCCTAATAATTTTAGATGCGAATATTTTTACTTTTTTCATTGAACTTGGTATAATTACATTTTTTTTTTGTCTGTGTTCGACATCTAACACAGAAAAAAAAAGCACAGAACCGGCAAAATGATTGAGTTTATTTAATGAAACTCATAAAATAAAATATCACCAAACTACCTATCATTTGATATACGGTATTTATTTATAATGTGTTTAATAAATGTAGGACAAATTATTATTTAAACAATCTTGATGCACGGGAAGTGACCCTAGCTCCTCTTTTGTTCGCTCAAGGTCGCTGGTGTATATCGGCCCCTTAAGAGGCCGGTTCGGGACGATTTATCCAAACAAACGTAATACCAAAATCATTTGCAAGTCGAGCATATTTCAACCATATTATGGTGATATTTGGATTTAGACAATATTTATCTAGGTTCCCAGATCTTTCTTTTTTAAAAAAGCTTGTTTAAAGCTTTTGGTATTACGTTTGTATGGATAAGTCGGCCTCTTAAGTATAAACGACACCGCACTTACTAGTTCTGAACTTGTTCAAGCCCACACTTGTGGTCTACCTCCTCAGAACTTCATATAAAGTTATTAGTTGGGTGTAGGGAGTAGTTACTTTTATTGGAGAAAGGAGATAATGTTTCTACTAGAATGACGATTAATATTATTTGTTATTTGTGCGATGTCTTTGAGATAGTATAGAACCTTGAATTTATGTATTGGTGATTGAAATTGTACATTTAGGCTAGGGTTGCCTTCTCTAAAATTTGGGAAACAGGACAAGACGCGTGAAAACCCCGGATTTTAGAGCCCGAAAGCCGGACATAAATATCATAACAAGATCTTTTAAACATATTCAATGTAATAAAAAACAGTTGAAAATGTCATAAATCACCTTTTTTATTCATTCATAGATAGATAGATATACTCTATATTGACAAAACTATTTTTTAATTAATTTATTTTTTTAAACTCGGTCTACAAATGAAACCTTCCCCGGACGCTCCCCGGATGCCCTCTAAACTAGGACAAATCCGGGGAAACCCGGACGGATGGCAACCCTAATTTAGGCACACTGTCTTTCTACATCAGGACCGAATATATTATAATTATGTGGATAGATGAAAAGATTGTGTGAGAAGTGAGATGAAAGAAAAACCGGCCACGACGTGTTGAATCACACTTAGTGTAGGGTTTCGTAGCATCCCGTCAGTCCCAAATTTCTGTATACTACTCTATAATGTAACGGAACGTGTTTAAGAATGTGTTAATTTATACTGTAAAGAATTTTGAATAAATATTATTGTCAAAAATCATAATAAAAAAAATACATATTGCCGAAGAAGTTTATAAGCTAGAATGTAGTAGAAATTATTTACAGTTTGGGAAATATAATCGAAATCCTCATTTTCATAAATATAAAATTCATTAAAAATAGCATAACTGATGTTTACAGGCGAGTTTAACCTAGAATTGGGTTGAAAATTGATTCAAAATATTTTATTTCAAGTAAGCTTATTTAGTCACTTACAAAATGTTAGAATCTAGGGCATGATACCAACGGTTAATTAAAAAAAAAAACAAACTAGAAAGAGGCCATCGTATAGACCCCGATGGAATCTATCAAAGTATTTATGTCAATAATATTTTTTGGTTCAGTTATGGAGCTGTACTCAATAGTAATTGCGTACGTGACAGTATGGCAGTACTAAATTTAAAGAAAGTGGTTTATTCTGATCAAGTCATGCGAGAAATTGTTCTCACAATATATATTTTTTTTGTACGTCATGTTACCTAAAATATTGGTGACGTACGGAAAGTGACTTTATATGGTAAGTATTAACTCTACCTGCTGTTAGTTTTCTTTGTCAGATTGATGCTAAGTTCAAATCATTAACTACATAAGCATTCAATTAGATTAGCAAGTGATAAGACATTCTTGTCGTCATCATCAGCATCATAATTTCAGCCGAAAGACACATATAGATACAGGCCTCCCCCAAGCGTCGCGAACGATTCTTCGGTCTATTCAGTAAATATACAAAGGTTCTGTAAAATATTTTGAAAGAAACTAATACTAGCACTGACTAGGATTTCCCTCAACTTCACTTTTGTAGCCTATTCTACCGTATCTTTGATGTTTTCGACATCAAATTTAATGTAGTGCCTAGTGTCTAAACAATCAGATCAGTATCCCCAGAAATACTAAAGAAAAACATAATTTTTAACCCAAGAAAAATAACGTACAAAACATAGCAAGGTATGAATTTGTCAGCAATCATTTTAGAAATTTTACGAAAAAGGTGGTAGAGATAATATTTCAAGTGGAAAGGACTAGCCTTTTCACTTTTATTGGTGATTGTCCTGTATTTACCATTACTGACAATGACCGAAGCAGATTTTAAGAAAGTGGCTTATTTTGACCAAGTCATGCGAGAAATTAGTTTCACATCAGATTGAATTCATTTATTATAATTGACTGTATTGCTTGCGGATTTTAGTAGCATGAATAAAATATACCGAGACTCAGATAAATTCAGAGATAATTCTGGAAAAGACAGTTGGTAGGAATCTATTAAGCAAAAGTGTGTAAAATTAATGTTTTGAGAGTAAAGTATTACGAAGTTACTGAGAATTGGACCTTATTCTCATCTTCACAAGACGCATCTTATACAAAACAATATATTTAGGCGTTCACACTCCAATAACCAAAGCCAACCAAAACGGAGAACACAAAAACACAGTGCTTACGTTTGAACACACAAAACAATTTTCACATAGCGAAACTCAACACGGTAACAACACAGATTGTAAATGGAACACGTTCAGTTCAAAATGCATGGTAAGAGCGAGCGAGATTCACCAAGTGCGACGGTAGACTGCGCGTGCGCTCGCGGGAAATAACGGTCGCCATATTTAAGTTTAAAAAAAGTAACAAGGTAATGAGATATTTCTCTGGAAAATTAGGCTATTATACTTTATGGTCTATGCAATTTGAAAGCAAAGATTGTTACTGTCTAACAAGATATTATCAAAATGTCAAATGTTGGCAGATGGTTTGATATATTCATTTGGCGTCTCTAATATAAATGTACCTCACGTGTTATGTTCTAATATTGTAGGAATTCTCTTCAGTGTAGAATAGAGTAATATATTAAGCTTAAATTAAATGCCAGGGGTTTAGGCACTGAAGCAGAATAAGGCCTACACACACGATATTGGCATTCAAGGAGAAATTATTCATTAACTGCTATTGTTTTAGACTGTGACTTGTATAAAATCTATAATATGAATGTTTTTGTTGATAAATGCTACATTGCTATTACAAAAGAGAAACCTGCGGAAAACGTTAATAAATTAAAAAGTCAGTCAAGTTTAATTTAAAATTTATTCTTCATTTCTATTTCATTTATTTGATTGAATGATTGTTACACAAGCCACGTAATACTTCTTCATGTTTTTATATCTATTTTGCAATGAAGTTTTTATGACTTCAAACAAAGTCCTAATATGCAACATAACCTGAATATAAAGGATGAGACATCGATATTACATAAGAGTATGACCTAACAGTGGAAAATGTAGCTACAATTGGTACTGAAGTACTTAATAAAGTCTTGAAAGGGATTGCAGAGAATTGGCAAATGACGTGTATCATATAAACCAATAAGAAATGAATATTGCGAATACTAATATACAAGTATTAAAACAAAATAAGGTAGTTAATAAAATCAATATAGAAGGAAAACTCAAACAAGCTGATTGCTAGAGCAGAGATGAACAACATCAACAAAAGAACAGCTTGGTTTGGGAAAGCAAGGAAATTAGACTCCAAAATACAAACAACAATGAAAGAAAAAGAAGAGGATAATAAATCCACTGCCATGTGGCTTGACAAGTAAAATATCAGAATAGAATGGTGCAGGCGCCAGCAATCGGATTCATACATTGTATGAATACATACATTTAATGTACATATTCGTCATACTGTCATCCAACACATATTACGTAAAAAAGATCTTAACAAAAGACAAATAAATACTTTGCCAATAATCATCGCAAAAGTAGAACTGACGCACCGTTTAGAAAACCTACGTAATGTTTCTTTTACCATTTACATCTCAATTCTGACCACGTTGACCCTAATTCGGGGTCTCGAAGTGTAAGTGAAGGAACTAAGTCATTTGGACTCGATGTGAAACAAAAAACTTATAGTGCGTTAGAGACTGTTGCGATGTGACTCGGGTACTAAAGTTGCAGGTATGGGATGTTAGCAGCGCTTGTGGAGTAGATACGGTATATACCTAGAAAATTATTTCTATGACAATTTTCATCCAACTTGACTATCTCGTGGGTTTAATGGTCGTAAACGATACTACTGAATGTGAGGTTTTGAGTTCATCTATCAATCCGACGATTGTGTGATAGGATTTTACAATTAAGGATCTCTCAAAAGCAGCTCGAAGATTGAATTAGTGACCGGTTAATGAAAAAAATGTCTCAGCTACATGAAATTTGTATTTTTGTAGATTAAGAGTAAACATACTCTGGCGAAATACTTATACTCAACTTTTGAGAAACTATATTAAATAAGAATACTCAAAAAGAGCAAGGAAAATAACTTTAATAAAGATATGACAATAGATAAAAATCTTATCTATTATTGTAGGCTTTATCAAAAAGAAGTAACATTTCGTAGAAATGAAAGTCTATAAATACTTACTGGACTGTAGTAGGCACCGAGACTAATACAGTAAAACTCAAAGAGAAAACATTCTGAGAATAGAATCGCTATGTCCTAATAACCATAAAAACTGAAGGAAAGTTGTGTAGAAGTATTGTCAAGTCTAGAAATTTAAGAGGTCAAAGGAAATATATTGAAATGTTTATTTCAATATATTTTCTTTGACCTCTATAAACCTGTATAAACATACAGGACTAGCCAAAGCAACATACTCCCGAGATAAAAGTATTCTGTTTCAAGATATAATCTATCTGTGTGATAAATTTAAGTCAATTTAGCTGTGAACGAGTATCAAACCGTAGATTGGTATTTTCATTGTAAAAAAAAAAAAAAAGTAAACATGATTCACGAAGTGATAAAATTTGATAGACTAATACAAGTTGCATATTTTACAAATATTTATATAAAAGTTAGTTTATTGTTTCTGTTACTTATAATAAGATTTTGACGATGTCCCAAAAAGTAATCGATGGCTAAAGTTATTGTTGTTGTTCCTAATACTCAAATGATAAATTTCAATACACTCAAAAATAAAAATTTGAAATTTAAGAAGCTTATAACACAGTTATGTCACAAAAGCATGTTGCATTATACATCCATGTTCATGACCCACAATACGAATGACGCAGGATAACTTTCTACTGGTCATTAAGTCGGCCAGTGTCCTGTCCTTATAGTGTGACTCATCTTTTGGTGTTAGCAGATGTTGAAGTAGGTTGATAGAAATTGGAATAGCATGACTTTTTTTCCAGTTATTTTTTCTAGACACGATGTGTGATCATTAGGAATCTCATTAATAGAGTCTTCAACGTCGACCATATAGTTGTGGTCAAGTGTAAGATTGTCAGCAATAATGAATAAAAAATGTTCAGAACTACACAAAAATTGTATTTCGAGCACACAAAAAGTCTTACGCCTACTTGGGCATTTACTAGGTATCAAAAGTACCATTTCAATCAGTCACTTTCATTGGAGAAGAACTGACAAGAAAATCTACGGTTACTCGTAGTAATAAATGGTTGACCTTTCTTTTACACTAATAGATTTTTGATACTTCTCGGTATAAAAATATATAAATAATCAGAAGTCAACCAACAAAATTCAATTTCTGCTATAGTCGTAAGCTAATCTCAGTAATGAGGATGTAATGTAATGAGGAGGAAGAGAAGAAAGCTAATCTAATTTTATTAAGTGGTTTCAATCCTACAGTTTTCAAATATAAGTATAACATTTGATAATATTGATAATGCTAAAGACGATGATGATGATAATCTATAAATTTTAACTACTAACGATAATGAGCTGATAATATACATAAAAGTCCTTACAATGTCCGCTTTAGAACAATAGATTTATATAAGATTTTCACTGAAAACACTGAGATAGCTATCTTCTTTGCGATAACAATGATTACGAGAACTACTTTCACTATCCTTAAATAGATGGTTCGTTGACTTCTGCTGTAAAGGGGTTGTATTATACTTAGTATGTTTAACATCGTTTTCGTGAACATTAGACGTCATATTATGTTTTTGTTATGTTATTCAAGCTTTTGTTATAATATCAGTTAGTGATTTATGTATATCAAGTGTATTTTTTTTTTAGTAGATAGTTTGATTATAATCTCGATCAAGCCATCAGGTTTGTATTATGAACGTGATATAAAATTTATTAGAGATTTTTAAATTATTTTTTTATTGATACAAATCTTTATGTGTATCATATGAATTTAATTTTTCAATTACTGAAGATAAAATGGGATTAAGGGCATGAAGAAGAAAAAGTTATTGATGATAAAAAATAATCACTAAAATTAGATAACGAAGACAAAAAATCGAAACTTACCTGAAAACTAATTAACACAAAACTTAGTGATCCAAATATCTAGATCACGTTCAATGCACTGAACGATGCAGACGAGAGTGGCTTGGTTACTGCCAAACAACCTTATATAATAACAAAACATAAGAATTGCATAAACTTCGGAGAGGTTTGGTTCAGACGGTGCTATATTTAGTGGCGCTGGTTGGTTCGCTTATTGACTTTAATAAGAAAAATAGAAAAAAAAACGGATAATCTTTTTTTTTCTTGCAAAAAATGACGCAATTTTAGGATCGACTTATAAATAATAATTCTTTTGTGACTGTGAACTTGATGATTTCTTTAGTATTAACAATGAAATTATTTTGACACGTCGTCGTCATTTGTTTGCTTGGTTTTTTTAAATTAAAATAATTTGTCTTGCTCTGAATGAAGTTAGGAGTAATATTAGGTTTTTAAAGATTACAACTTTCTAAACCTCGAAATCTTGGGCCCCATTAATCACGCAACCCTTCTTTGTATGCGTGTATGCTTCAAGCCTGGCCAGATAGCTTCATTCAAATATTTAATATAAAACCAATTTTCTAATACTGGTATAATTTTTTTCAATTGAATAATTTTTTTTTATCCATTTAAACACTTGAATGTGATCCCCCTAGAGGTAAGCAATGATGCAATAGTTGATGAAGCCTTGTAAATTTTGTAAACCAATGTTAAAAATTTTACTAAACGTCATTTCTTTTTGTTATACGATTTATACATTAAAGATATCTTATTAAAAACCGTCTTTAATTTCATTCATTTTCATTACTGAATTGGGAATATCTTTGTCTGATTATTTTTTTTCATATTGCAATGGTATGGTAATGGTATTTCAATAATGTTATTGAGTTATCTTCCAACTTTAACTTATTTTCGCTTTTTTTCCAAAACGCAATTCAAAATAATCCCAAAAACTACATCTAGATCGCGTTTAATTGGTGTTAAAGCAATTAATAGTCCCAGAACTATTTTAGCTTGCATTTTGGAATAAGGCGGTAAGTGGTATCTGCGATCGAAAATCTCCGCGTCTGAACACAGCTTTTTCTTTCGCTCGGTTATACTCACTTACATAATACATTTTTAACTTTACGGCAACAGACTTAAAGCCCATTTTCCAAAAGCATTTGAATATTTTAGCAAACTTAAGTTAAGCGTCGTGCAAAACTTTGTCGCCACACGATGTTGGACCTTAATAAAACGCATTAAAGTTAATTTTTGGTAATTAATGCTTGTTATAAACTAGCAAACCGGAGTTTGAATGAAGTTAGCGTAACGTGGGATATCCCAGCGACTTTTGTCATGAGTTGATAAGTATGGAGAGCATTTTTTTCACGAATTTTTCTTTTGCTGATATACGTATCATTTCTTTTTTAATGTTAGCACATTAAAAATGGCTGGCCCGGGTATATTTATAAACAATAAACTTATACGCGACACGCAAACCTGGAACTATCTTTAGGTCATAACAATATTTATTCTGTGCGAGCATCAAAGCCGCATCATCGCCGCCATACATACAATGTGAAGAAGAGAATAGAAAAAATAATAGAAAGAACAGCAACACTAATTTTTTTTAATACCTATCTTTTTATTACGGGACCAACTCTAAAGTCGTGATAACATTGCTATTGTATATTCTGGCCAACATGTTCATGCACAGATACATACATACATGTTTATGTTCGTTATGTTGTGTATAGCAATTATGGTAATTTACACATATTCGTAAAAGAATGAGAGAGAAATAGATCACGTTAATATTTTTATTCTGTTTATTATCTTAATATACAAAAATATAATAATAGTATATATTCCACAACTGTCACATAACGCTATCTAGGCCTAAGCTAGAGCTTGTGTTCACGGTACTAGACATATGATAAACATACGTATATATTTCTTAATACAATAATAGAAACATTTCATAGATTAACCTATTGTATATCGTAATTAGAGACATAATGGAAAGACAATATTAATAACAGTACCAACCCTTTAAAAAAAAAAAAACTGTAAAAAATATGAACACTCTAACCGAATTGTTTTATTAAGAAGCCGTCTCCACACTAACTTCACACTCCAATTGATGTATCCTGGTACGTTTACATAATTCAGTTCATGGATAGCATCAGGAATTCCCTTCAGCATTGCCTGATCATTTTGTAATGATCATTCGTCAGTCTCGACCTTGGAAGCCAAGCAGCGTTATGGCTATGTGCCAATTTATGTCGCTATGGGTTTTCCTTCTGAGATTTTGGTAGTTAGACTAAGGTCAGTTAGATTGCTTTTAAATTTATAACTCTAGTTGCGGCAGGCTTGGTCGTAATTTGTGTTTTCTGTGAATTTTATGGGTCTGGATTGTGGTATGTAATGGTTTTTACTAGCAATCCATTTCAAAGTGAAGTTTTCGGTTTTGTTCTTTGATATTATGCATCTTACTAATATTATAAATGCGAAAGTTACGATGTTTGGATGTTTGTTACTCAATCACGCCAAAACGGCTGGACGGATCTGGATGAAATTTGGCACAGCCATAGGATACACACCGGAATAGGACTTAGGTTACTTTTTATCCCGGAAACCTTAACCCCAACCCCAATACCACGCGGGCGAAGCCGCGGGCAAAAGCAAGTGTATTATATATGTAATCTTTCCTCTTTAATCGATCTATCTATTGGTGCAAAATTGTATGAGATTTCGTTCGGTTGTTTAGAAAACTGCCTTTATACAGATAGATAAGACGCACTGGTGTACTTTATTTTGAATATGTAAATAAAAAAAGAATATGTGGGAATATATCTTCTAAACTACAGAAGTAACTTGATTTTACTGTCGTATTGTGAAAATGATTGATGCTCTCGACTCCAGCTTGGCAAAATCTTTAAGTCACGAGTGAATAGGTTACTTCTAGGTAAGCGCACTCCATCGTCAGCCGCATCGTCGCTTTCCATCAGGTGAGATAGCGGTCAAGCGCGAACCTATAAACAATAAAAAAAAGGCTTACAGTCCAACATCGGACAATACGACGTTCGGTGAGATTCTACCCTTGCGTTGTTACCTCCTGGGATCGACGGTTGAGCCATCTGGGGCCGAGGGTTGATGCGAAAGCGTTACACCGGGGATCTGGGACTAAGACAAGGAAGGAACGGGGTAGGTTGTTTAGTCAGTAAGAGTCTGACACTGTTTTCCACTCCGCTCAAGAGCGGGACTCGTCATTCGATGTTTTTTACCTACCATAAAAAAACCCTTGCGTTGTTAATACCTATACGGATCAAGCGTTTTACATCGTCGTTTATACTGCTTATATCTAAGGACAGTTCACGATCTGCAATCTTCCCGTCCGATTATAGGTTAGGTTTTTTATGGTGTACAAAAATCGTCCAATGACGAATCCAGCTCTTGGAAGGAGCGAGAAAACGTGTCAGACTCTTACTGAATAAATACCCCACCCAGTTTCTTTTTTGCTTTTCGCACTGGTGCCAGGCCTTCCTTTCAGAAAGAGACCCTGGGCCCCAGCAGGCTTCGGAACAGAGCGCGCCGACGACGACTTGCGCTTTGTCCAGACTGTTACCAGACGACCTGATGGTGAGCTACCTACTGCTCGCTGTTTAGGTGTCTTTAAGGCTAGAACGAACAGGCTCTTCGTTAACGCTTCACACCCAACGAATGCATCACTACTTACCTTCAGGTGGGATCGTAGTCAGGCACTAGTTCATATAATCTTGAATAAACTGTCCTACCAAAGCAATACGAATTCCGATTTTCGTTCCTATTGCTTTCACTTAAACTAGTACCTACTTCCAAGGAACTAACAGCTTACTCCTTGTCGACTACAATACACATTCTGAAATGCAATTCACCGCAGTTATCCTACTACCATTACTAACCCATATATTCAGAAATGTATGTCAACGTCTGTACTAAGGGTCATTTCACACCGAGAGGCGGCGCATTGCGACTCAGAAATTTATTGTAGCTTTATTTACTACAGACAAGATCTGACGAATACCAGCTTGATGCATTGGAGTCGATTAAGAAGCGAGCAAAGAGGATCATTTGATTGGCAACGATGCACTCGTCGAGTCAAAACTCCAAAATCTTGAGTTGTAAGCCTGTCGGTTTTCTGTCATGTATATTTCGGGCAGTATGCATTGGAATTATAAAATTTTGATTCCACCTTGTCCCTTCCATACCAGACGTACGGCGTTATGCCACCGTTACATGGTGGAGATCGGACCCTGGTATGAAGGCTAAGAAGGAATGGGAAGGGTCGTTTAGTCAGTAAGAGTTTGACAATGTTTCCAACTCCGCCCAAGGGCGGGATTCGTCATTACATGATTTTTCCCACCATAAAAAAAAAAACCCTAGTACTGAAGGCAAGAGGAAAAAAAAACGGTTGGTCGATTAGTCAGTAAGAGTCTGACACTATTTTCCTATGCGCCTAAGACCAGGATTCGACATTAGATCATTTTTCCCATCGTAAAATATATAGTAAATAAAGTTATATTTTGAATCATTTGTCGCGTTGAGTCGTGTCTCGATATGATCTGACCTAACTACTGTAAAACTTTAAGACTTGACAAGGCAATCATGGAGTGTAGTGAGCTGTATGAATTCAGTGGTGCAATTGCAGTTTCCTCGTATAAAGTTTTTGATCGATGTGTAGTTTCAAGTGGACTATTTTGTGTTATGTTTATCATCATTTCAGCCGAAAGACGTCCACTGCTGTACACAGACCTCCCCCAATTGTCCTCTTCGCATCCACAACCCTTGCCAGGTTATTGATTGTCCTCCTCGCATCCATCGGTTATTCGCAATCCTTGTCAGGACATCGGTCCATTTTGTAGGAGGACTTCCAACACTGCATCTTCCGGTAGACAGTCGCCACTGCAAAACCTTTCGACCCCAACGGCCATCTGTTCTACGAGCAATGTGTACTGCCCATTGCCACTTAAGTTTGACGATTCTTTAGGTGTCGATCACCTTTGTTTTTTTGTGGATATCTTTATTTATGATACGATGTGTTATGTTTTTTATATTATTAATAAGATAAATTTCTTTAAGCAAACGAGGCAATGACCTTGAAGATAGTTGTCGGTCGTTGCGTACTAACTATCAACAGGTGAACTCGCCCAACTGACGTTTAGTATGACGTAGAGAAAATAATTTTGTATTTCGATGTTTGCATTAGATACAGGTACTACTTCAACGTAGAATTTAAGAAAAAAAAAATTGACAACTATGATGATGGCGTGACATGTTGTATCGTGGCGTGTCGTGTCGTACGTGTCTTGTTCGTATCCCATAACGACCTAAGATCATGTCACTAAAAATTATTTGCATAATGTATGACTATTCTTTTGTTCCGCGAAGTATGAATGAACTCTTACTACCGCACTAGTCAGTTGATATTGTGCTACTTTCGGTTACATAATGTGACTTTTAGGAAATGGTTACTGAGACCTGGTTTGATGCCGGTAAGTGTGGCGTACTTTCCGATTTCGATGACACTTTCCACCACCACCTTCGCTCGTATTACTGCTTCGTAGAATGTAGTGGCTAGTCCTTTCCTTCTTGCGTCGTACTATGGGTTGGACTAGGACCGGATGCGAGAAGTCGTCGCTGCCAATCGCCTCTATAAGTCGGTCAAGCGGGGCGGATTTACAATGTACGCTTTACTGTATCTTCTGGTCTACCAGTACCATAAAAAATTTTGATTATTTCTTCCTTTACAATTTAAAACATAAGATTTTCCGGTAACTGTTCGGACCGAGCAAAAGTTGTTGACGGCGCGCACTGTTCTCACGCGCGTCAAGGAGTTGTCAGCAAACCGTAGGGGATCTGCAGAAGGGTCGAAGCCAACTGGGGCCGGGGGTTCGCATCTAAAAGGCTCGGCCCTGGTATGAAAGGCAACGTAGGGACGGTTTGGATTTTTTTGTCAGTAAAAGTTTGACACTTCGTCGTCATCGGATGATTTTTACCTGCAATAAAAAAACCCGCCAAAAAAGCCTCCTGAAACACTATGTCTTTGAGAACCTACGTCAGGCGAAAATTGAGGACACCATCATCTTTCTAACCATTCCTATAAAGAGAGGACTTATTGCTGGGATTTTGTCCCTTGTTCAGAACATGGACTCTTGTAAGGTGAACGTCTTGCAACGTAACTTAGCGACTTAAATGTGGTTTATTCCATTGGGTCTGAAGAATAAGGAAATATATAAACGAAAGTTACTTTACGAGCATGGTACTAGTATATTTTATTACTTTCTTTTCTATGGTTGACTAAATCGTTTCCTATTCTATGCGATGTAAACAAGAATGGATTGATTCAGCGCCATCTTGTGATGCTGTCAAATCGAAACAGGTGGAATTGTTCAAATTAAAATTTACGAATCATGAACGAAATAAGTTAAATTTAATCAGAGTATAGTTTTTTAATCCCAGTCAGCTTTGTATCATTGTTTGCAGTATTTGTAGTGTGTGTTAGAAGATGAAAGCGAATTTTAGTCAGTAATGAAAAAAAAATTTTTTTTTTGATCTGACTTAAATAATATTTATATTATGACTTAAATAATATATTTAGCAAATCTTAATTTTCAAGCAACAAATCATCAAACAAATGTATAGAATATTTTGTAATCTTCTAATATTATATATAAAATCAATGGCACTTTTCGTTGTAATTTTGTAACTCAAGAACGGGCTCACTTATCCAAACCAAATGTTCAGTCTTTGTTTGGAGTATTTAGTAGATGGTTTATGTGAAGTTTGCACAAAATCGGTCGTGCAGTTTTACATTTATCACATTTTTCTGTTGCCGGGAGCGAAGCCGCGGGCTAAAAAGCTAGTGATATAATAATATGTTTCCTACATACAATCTAAAAACATAACCCTTCTTCTGGCACAGTCGAGTATATATATCTCTAATTTCTATCTTATATGCATTTGCAGCATTGCAAATCACCTTGTCCAAAACAATGTCAACAACCTCTATCGAACCTACTACCGAGAGCAATTACGTTAATCCGGCACTACTAACCGAAAAACATACATTCATATTACAAAACTCTGATGATTAATACTGAGTCTTAATATAACCAAGCGAATTGTAACTTTATATCTTCAAAGAGAAAGTCTGAATTCATTTGTCGATGCTAATAATGATTGATTGATACGTCACTTTTCTTTTCGTATTAAAAGCATTTAGACTTTATTAACTTACAAATAGAGTTTAAAGTTGTGTGAATGTGATAGTAACGAGACTGGACAACTTTCTACCAAGAAAGTAGTAGGGATGTCTTAAACCGGATCTGTCTCGTGTAGCGTGACTCATAAGTCTTGATATTTGTCAACAATTGTTTTTTGCGAAAATGTTGAGACTTTTTGAGTGAGTAATTGGTAGGTGTGTTTGCTTTCTTGTGGATGGTAAAATGGTGGCAAAGAAGCTTTACAGTATTATACATTTAAAAATTACTCTTTAAACTCTTAATCTCCCATCAAACGCACACCTATTTTCTTTATATTATGTCTCTAATTACGTTATTCGAAAGACTAAATGTATAATTCTTCCAATAGTTACTGAAGCTGAAATTTTTATAAGTGTGTTCATAATATAATTTCTCTTTAAGATAGGTAAATGATCTTTATTTTAAAAGTAGGTTTAATAAAACACTTTTACAAGTTATTTTTTTTTCCAAACTAGATAAGTCCTGTGTAGTAGTGTGTAGTAGGGTAGTCAGACAGTAAATATCTGACTACCCTACTACTTAAACGTCTTGACCCATTTTTTTTTTTGGGTGAAGAATAATATAATTATATTTTTACTATCCTTATGGACATATATCCGTAATGAGTTGTATTTATACGATTAACCTTAAAAGAGTGGAATAATATTTCGGTCGTCAAATAGATTGTAGGGCCTCAGTTTCTTTATCTGATTGTGAAAGGATCGAGGTTATTGTCGAAGTAGGACATGCGTTGGCGGTAATATTGTTCTTAAAGCTTTAGGAAAAGTGACCTGTTTAACGCCAATTGTACATACGTCTGTACAACTTGAAAGACCTTATAAAAATCGTTATTGTTTGTTGTTTTTACGTTTACCTGGCTGAAAACTTTGGTTAATATATTTTTGTTTCTTCGATAAAAAAAATCATTTGATTTTTGTAGGAAATTCATTTCATTTATTTATTTATTTTGCTAAATGCACTCTCACTCAATGCTGATGTCAATGAAAGAAAACAGAATTCTAGCGAAACAAAATTATTGTTTTTCAATGATTTTATTGGATTAGTTATCGTAGCTATCGTACGCCACATAACTGGTTCGGCGTACACACCTCTCAACCAGGTCCAGTTGAAAACCAGCGTCAGGCACTTAGCTGCCTGACATTTATGCTGAACTGGGCCTGTTTGGAGCAGCCGTGGGGCAAACAACAATTATTATTGTACCTACTAAATAGTTTAAGTAGTAGGTTAGTAAGTAAGAACTTGTTGTTTATTGTGTTATGCCCTGTGACTGTGCCAATAAATGTTATTTCTTTCTTTATTGCTGATTTCACCAGGTTTATTTCTGGGGCGAAAAATCATCTTATGAATTTTCTAACTAGAGCGGGATGTCTGATTACTGATTAAAACCAAACCTACTTTCTATCAGTCGCATTTTGTGTTCTAGGATAGAACACTTTATTGTTTTTACAATACTACAATATAGAAAAGAAAATTATAAAACACATACAATGGGCAACCTTATCACTTTCCACCCGGATGGACCCACTGCGTTCCAAAATCCATTTTCCTCATAATTTTAACGTACATGAATACATTTATTCCACTACGTTCCAAGAAATTTTAAGTAGAGTCAGGAAAAAAAAGGATTTGCCGGCTGCGGTCTTCCCGTCCGATTATAATATATATAAATATGATATGTATGTTTATTTTACTCATATATATATTTTAACCTTGGATCTTATTAATAACGTTTTTTTTTTGCACTTGCTATGTTTTCCCTTCACCACCCTTGGTTGACTGGTAGAGAATGCCTAACGCATTAAGTCCGCCTATGTACCTTCGTGTTGCATGAAGTTCTTATAAATAAATAGAAAAAAAAAATATATAATTTAGATGTCTTGAAGCTATTGCGTTACTGCTTTTCATCAGGTGGGATTGCGAGGCATACCTCTACCGCGTGCTCCACGGAGTCCTCCTGGCGGTCCACACTGTAGTGGCGGATTCGGGCGTAACTTTCGCTTGAATCCGCTGCCGAAACCTCCCGAACTTACTATGCCCGGTGAGAACCTGCGTGATGCGAGATGACGACGATGTGAGATCTTTCCAGCCACTCCTCAAAGAGAGGACTTATGGTTATAACTACGTGATATTTTTATTTGTGCACAACAAACAATAGTTTGCCTTTTATTCTGACTCTACTTATTTCATTAATTTCATTTAGAACACAATAGAACTACCATTTTGGTATCTCTTCCAGGTAACCTAAAATGGACAATAATAGTTAGATTATAATGTGGAGCTGTCATTAGTTGTCGTCACATATGAAATAGTAGGTACAATAGCAAAAATAAATAAGGAAAAAAAAGGAAAAGGAAAAGAAAGGGAAAAAAGTAAAGAAAGTTCTTCCTATTTATCTCAAAAGTAAAGAAAAACGGGCAAAAGTTACCTATTTATGAAAACAGTTCAATTTCCGAACCGAGTTATGAAGATTTTACCGAAAAGATTTTTTCTTGTTTACGGTTTTCATATTCCTATATCTTTGCTATAAGACCTTGTGCCAAATTACTTTATTTATTATTATTACTAGCCTGTGCTGTCCCACTGCTGGGCAAAGGCCTCCCTCCATTCCTTCCATTTATCTCGGTCGCTCGCCATATCGTTCCAATTCCCAAGGAAGACATCCAGGTCGTCCCGCCATCTCCTTCGTGGTCTGCCGCGGCCTCGCGTCGCTGTGTCCGGGCACCAATCCTGTGTTTTACGGGCCCACAGCTCGCTAGACATGCGGCAGACATGTCCTGCCCAGTCCCATTTAAGTTGGGCAGCCTTTTGAGCCACGTCGACGATTTGTGTTTTGGAGCGCAGTGTAGTGTTTCGAACGTGGTCTGTTAATTTAACACTTAATATGCTGCGCTCCATAGCACGCTGGCAGACCTTGAGCTTGGACTTTTGGATGTTAGTCAAAGACCAAGTTTGTGCACCATAGGTCAGAATAGGGAGAATACACATGTCCATCAGCTTACGCTTCAGTGACATGGGCAAAGTGCCCTTTAATAGTTCCTTCATGGACCAGAAGCTCTTCCAGGCATTTTCTATTCGGCGCGTTATTTCTTTTTCTTGCCTTGCCTGGAAAGAGACTACTTGGCCCAAGTAGATATACTCTTGGACATATTGTATATTCTCCCCGCCTACGTGTATGCTCCTTTTGGAGCTGTTGGCCAAATTACTTTAATTTCGATTTTTTTAATTCTATATAAACTAATGCTTGACTGCAGTCCCACCTGATGGTAAGCAGTGATGCAGTCGTTGATGATGAGGCGCACTAGTTTAAGAGCCTATTCAATTGAGATTGTCAAACTCTACATTTCACATAAACGGCAGTAAAATTAACTTAGAAGTTTGTTTTTTCGCAGCTTCAATGAACTGCAGATCTTTCATTACTTATACCGTATTCGCTTTAAGATAAGACACTTCTATATTTTTATTGTGAATATGAGGACTATGTGGAATATTTCTTTTTTTTTTCCGTATGTTCAATTATTTTGACGCATGTCTGGCAGTTATGAGTACTTTTTGCGGCCTACCCAAATGTCCTTTCTTTGGTATTGTTCGTCAAATCGTTGAGCTCCTTAGTAGTCCTGAGTTGAGCTACACGAGTACTGACATATGCTTGCACTGACTGGACAAGTCCACTCAAAACTGTGTGGTTCTGTCTTCAAAAGACCATCTCAGACTCCAATCTGCATGGTTCTCATATGATTTGACCATTACATGTTTGTGTATGGACTTTAAAAGAGACTTTGACCCCTGAGTTTGTTTCGGTGTTTCTTCTCAGGGTAGTCAGCTAGGAAACACCGAACTCATCTAGTTTAAACTGACAAAAAAAAATGACGTGTAAAAGCGTTGTGAAAAACCTATTTACAAAAATAAATATCATTTATCATTTGACAACTATTTACTGCACCCGTCATTTGTCATTCTACCAACGTAGTAGAACTCAAAATCGGTTGAACGGACAGTAAAAAAGGTTTTCTTTTATCATTTGATAACTATTTACTGCACCCGTCATTTGTCATTCCACCAACGTAATAAAACTCAAAATCGGTTGAACGGACAGTAAAAAAGGTTTTCTTAAATGTCTAATGTTATTTTGAACGGAGTATAGTTCTTTATATATTTTTTCCAATAAGTTTCGTAAAATAACACAGACACTTCATTTTTCCTGGAAAAGGAAAATGCTTCTATGTATAAATACGACAAAATATTAAAAGATTCTATGGATAAACATAACTTCTTCTAAAAAAACTTTTATTAATAGCACAATTTATTTTAAACAACAGGGTCGAAGCCTTACTTGAGGCCACGCGATAGCTTCTGAAAGGGAAATCGGTGACCTAGAATTGTGGCAAAAAAGGAACAGGAGTAAGTTTTTGTTAGTAAAAGTCTGACACACCCTACCACTCCTCCTAAGAGCAAGATACGTCAGTTAGATTACTCCCCACCTTTAGCTTTTATTTTAAATTAGCGACCCGCCCCAGCTTCGCACGAGTGCAATGGTGATATTAAATATATTGTATTATACATATAAACCTTCCTCTTAAATCAGTCTATCTATTAAAAACAACCGCATCATCTGTTGCGTAGTTTCAAAGATTTAAGCATACATAGGGGTAGAGCGACTTTGTTATATGCTATGTAAGGATAAATTGTTGTAATAACGTTACAACTCATTTCCTGAGTCAAAATGAATGTCATGTTATCTTTAGCAGCTTTCAAGCATTTGTAGTCTAATATATTTCATTATACGTTAATTTTCATTCGCGTATGTGAAGTCTTTGAAACTGAGGCGCAGGGGGATGATGCGAGATCTTTGTAAACCCTGATTAAGATTCAGCTCATGAACCAAATTTATTAGGATTAATTTTAAGCCTGAAGGAAAATGTGTTCTTAGTTTGATTTTAGAGCTTACGTCGCGTAGGTATCTGTAAGGTGTGGGTTCGATAGGATTATATGTATGCAGCAAATAAGTAGAACCACGTGACGCAGACTTAGCTCGCCGTCTGATCGTCTGTAGCTCGCCGTCTGGTCCTCTGGTAATCGTCCAGAGAAAGCGTGGTCGTCGATGGAGCGCATTGTTCCCGCGTACATCAAGGAGTTGTCAGTAAACCGTAGGGACCCTGCAGAAAGGCCGAAGACAAAGGGTTCGTGTCTGAAAGGAAAGCTCTAGCCTTAGTATAGATGGCGACGTAGGAACGGGGTAGGTTGTTAAGTCAGTAAGAGTATGACACAAGGGCGGGGTTCATCATTGGATGATTTTTACGTACCATAAAATAAAAAAAAAACACGTTACGCAGACTCCACTTCGATTGAGACCCGAAAATGTGTTACAGTACGCTGTAAATAGGGTAAACTAAAATGACCGTTACAGCTATGGTTACAGGCAGACCCCTACTCTGTCGTATTTCGATTAAAACCCAAAAAATATATGTTAATATTATAGTTCAGCTTATATGCCATGTATTGTATTTTATCATTATCATCGGCCTTTTAATTTTGCCACAGCTGTGCGGATAGGCGGATGTCACATGTCATCAAGCAGAGAGTAGTCGTCTTAATATTAAATAAATAAATGAATGTCCTAAAATAGCCCATAGAGCACATATTTTTATCGCGGTTATTTTTCCCTGGGTTAAATTTCTACTTTCAGGGGAGAACTTACAATACAAAAAATAAATATTATAGTAACATCGGCATCTCAAGGAAAATTCCTTACACATTATTATTATTGCTTTCCTGTTTGGCAATAAATGTCTTGACAACTAGAAAAGCCTGTAATGTGAATGGTTGTCAATCCATAAACTGACAGTCAGCTTATGAAGAGCCGCTTTAGTAAATGTTTTCGTTATTATTTCCGGAGATGGAATGAAATGATGTTACGATACAAATATACATCTACGAGTATGTTAGATTGATTGAAGAAAATTACTCCATATTCCTTTCCGAAAAACCAACCTTGGCCTCAACGCAACCTTGCCACGAATATGTAATTTCTACAATAGTTTTTGCAAATCACCAGACACTGATTTACATGGTGTTTCACTAAACAAGTTTAGGAGAGTATTCTTGGAGGTATGAACTTGTGCAAACTTTTCAATTAATGTTAACATATACATCTATATGTTGTACTTACTTATCCTCTTTTTTTAACAATCCATTTAACCATTTTAGTCTACTATTTATTTTTTAAGGGCGTGTTTTTCTATTTTGTATATTATTTTTTTGTGATGTTTTTTTATCTCACACCATAATTTTAATGTCAATCAAATTTATGGTGTAAGCTGTACATACCTGTAATAGGCATGCATACCAGTGTAATGTATTTTCATATCATTTTAAAAGATATTCATATATGCATTGCTGTTGGTGTGCCAATAAATAAATAAGATCTATGTGATTTTATGAGTAACGGTAACAGTATTTATGCAATATTTTATTGCTGATGCGTCGGATGCGTGACAGCCCCAATATCCTCGTCGCTACTGTAGCCTGCCGGGTGGATCACCCAATGGTGTCTTACTGGATGACGGTACATAGACCGTCATTCAGATATGAGTTGTAAATATTTTGTTTTGGTTTGTCGGTATTTATTTTTTACGAGTTTACATGCGCTAAAATTCGCAGAGCCTAATTACAGACTCGCCAAGATCCAACGGCCGTACTGTACGTTCTTTGAGAATGATTACCTTCTGTATATCTAGACAAAGAGCTTCCTCTCGATATAATAATTCCTCTAACAATATTTTTAATAACACACATTGTAATCTATTTAATTTCGATCCCTCGACGGATCGCTTCGACAATTTAATCTACTAGGGCATGTTAATTCCATTGTGATCCTTCCATATTGAATTATACCGGCTAGAGAGTGTAGACATGCTCTATTTATTAAGTTAGGGTATGCGTGATATTATATGAAGGTAGTAGTAATATTTGATAAAGATGTTAATTTCACGTGGGTCGGTTTATTTTCATAAATGTGGTGGCAACTCAGAAGGGACGTGAGGTCGTGGTGCCAAGTAGTTTGATCGAAATTGGGATCTGTGCTATTGATATTCGGCGGGTAGATATTGCGTTAGTGTGGAGGTTTACTAACGAACAATATCCTCGGCCCCTTTTTCTATATTAAGGTGTTATGGTACTTCCTAAAGCTGTGTAAGTACGTGCGAACAATTTTGTTGCGTTGCATGATACGCAAATACGTACATCGAACGCTCTGTTCTTCAAACATGTATGCTATATTTGTTTTTTTAATAATAAATGTAAGGTGGGCCTTCCTCATACGGCTATCGTCAACGTCGCGTATGGTTCAAAAGTATGTTACTTCATTTAACGCAATCTATATAATGCAAAAGTAATGCGAAAAAAGAGAGATAACACCTGAAAACTCTATTTTTTTTTTATGGTAGGTAAAAATCCTAAAACCTGGGTAAAACTCTGTTGGTATTCAGTAATTCTTTTACTCGAATGTTTCACAAAACCAAAACTTGTTCCAGGAAAAACGTGTTTTTTAATAAACCCTTAAGTATTTTTGAACAAAAAAAATTACGTCATTTAGAATACATCAAGGCTTCTGTAGAAGTTTTTTTTTTAATATTTTTAATAAAGATGCACATTATGGAGAGTCAAAGATCAAGTAAAATATCCGATTTTCAGAGGTCTTTACTGGATTACTATTACACAAATTTATGTTTGGATTTCTATTGAAGTCTAGACCATATTCACAAGATATCTGTGTATCCAAATTATCTGAAGAACGTCATAATCACGTAAGAGCGGCCGTATGAAAATGCACGTCTGGTTAGCCGCTCTTAAATAATACACATCAAAAAGCTTTTAAAATATAATCCATTATACATTAGCTTAATAACTCATATTTATAAATGAAACCTGTAAAATATTCACATGTTTTTAATACCGGTGAAAAGTTTTAATTACTTTTTAATGTGTTAATGTCCTTATTTTGTCGGATGTCTAGTTAAGCCCGACCTGAATCCCTTGGGTGTTGTAAAAAGCTGGGATTATATTTGTCAAACTGAGCCATATTTATTTTCATTGTAGGTCTATTATTTATATATTATACACTTGTATTTTCCAAAGAGTTAAGACTTTTTATGGTTTCGTAGTCAACTAGGAACCTTGTAGTTACGCCACGTTTATCTGTCCGGCCGCGGATAATCTCGGTGACCGTTAGCACTAGATAACTGAAATTTGGTACCAATATATTATGTATCAATCACGCTGACAAAGTGCAAAAACAAAAAGTGGAATAATAACATTTGTTAGGGTATCTCTCTAGACATTAGGTAAGTGATTGTTGATTTTTTTGTTCAACCCTAACGTGTAAAACATTGTTGGATATGTTTCAAACTTTATAAAACCTTTCTGGGAAAATTATTTTGAACTTGATAGGATATATTACATAATAGTTTTTGAACAATTTTACAAAATAATCTCTGAACTAAGGTTGCATTTTTTTAACTTAGTTTAATAATATGCATTCGCAATCCAAAATTACCACCAGATTCAGCGCCATTTCTCAGTAAATTAAGGTACTAATTTATAAATGGGCTACTTCGCGCTATTAAGTCGTTGCTATTAGGTCACCGTTCTCCAGATTATCTTCATGCATCATTGCTTAACCTTGAGAATCGGCAGTATCAGCTGTAATTTCTTATCCACAAACAAGGGGTGGGGGTCTTCGTGTTGTCTGAGTATGGTTACCACACTCAGTCCTATGCGGAGCATTGTACGTGAGCTATGGTGGCCATTATCTTTGCTGGGCTTATTCCAACCGGCCCATCTTTCACCAAAATCTGATTAGGCCTCTCAGGGTTTTTTTTTAACATTAAGAGAGTTCGGGGAACCTAAGGTTCGTGTGTGTATATTAGGGACACCTATGCAGTTCAGGAACACATGCGCGATTGTATTCTCCCCCTGGTAAGGTTATTGGAGTAAGAAATAAAAAAATCGTAATTACTGTGATGAACATTTTTTATTTCAATCTACATTTTAATTGATTATGACTACAACGATATAATAAATAATAAACACAACACCATGGTTTTAGTCCCTCTCATTGACTATATTAATAAAAAATATTAAAATCTGCACCGACTACGAAGATGATAATGACTGTTTTCAAGATGCAAGAAACTTACACATAGCACTATTTATACATCATCATTACATAGTATAAATCAAAGTTGCTTATGCTCTATGTATGCTTATATCTTTGAAAGTACGCTACCGATTTTGATGCAGTTTTTTTTAAATAAATAGTGTGATTCAAGGGGGCGGTTTATGTGTATAATACGTGGATGATATATTCAATATCAGTACCCGTGCGAAGCTGGGGCGGGTCGCTAGTAATTTTATAATTGCTTTCAACGCATGTTCTTGTAAATTTAGGCTCTTGACAAACTAACATTCAAACAATGATAATTATTGTCAAAATTTAAAAATTAAAAAATATGACAGTCTACACCTCGAAATTTTTGGCCAATCGTTAATACTGTAGATTGACACGTTGTCTAAGCATTTTTGTGTTCAACTTTCTTGCAACTTGAAACAGCAGTCTGTCATGCAAATTAGTATATTTTATTTTTATTAATAAAGTCAGCCGCCATAATTCATAAATCAATCACACAGTGATAGCTTACACAAATAAATCAATCTGTAATATGCGCATCATCGTTTGCCGAGCGGCCATTTTGAAAAATCTAGCGTTGCTATTGGCTAGATTTGAAATGTTCGATGTGCATGCGCATATTAGAGTACCTAGATTTTTTGTTAGTAAAATTTGATTTATCAAATAATAAAATTAAAAATAACATAAACAAACTTAATTTACAAAAATAAGTTTTGATTTATACAAAGTTTAAAATAAAATTGAAAGTTTATACATATATTCTAAAATAGTAATATATTTAAAAAATTCGTAAGTATTAATTTAAAATAATAGTTCTATTTAGATTATTTTCCAAATATTTTTGACTTATTTTAAATTTTCTGAATAGACTACGGTGGTATAAATAAATAAACTGTAAATGATTATATTCAGAATAAATATTAAACACAAAACAAAATAAATAATATTAACAAGTACGATATGGTAATAAATTACTTTTTACAGACACGTAATTCAATCACACAATAAATTACATTCACACATTAAATAAATAAAAAACTTAGAATAATAAATAGATGATTAAATTGATGATCTATTTATTTCTCAACAATTATTGCTCGAATGCAATCAGAAGTTACAATTTCTGTGCATTAATATTTAAAATTTTATTTTTCATAATATATTACCGCAAATTCGTACAGATTTTGACTTTAACATAAAACTTCATAAAAATACCAATTTTACCTCAAAATCCTTATATATGCCAAAAGCCACCTGTGAAGAAGGTACTCCACTTAATATAAAGTTACTCTTCATCAAGAATACACATTTGTTCGCAGTTCAGAAACAAAGATACATGACTCAAAGTTTCGAAGTAACAATCATAAATTTCGCATATATAGTATATATTTCCCTGTATATGCGAAATTCGCAAATGCTTTCGCAACTGTTTTCAATGTGACGCTTTATAACTTTGCAAAGAACTTATAATTATGACATAATTTATTAACAAGTAGATTAACAGTATTAATGGGATTCAGGAAAGGAAATCTGATGAACACCACACATACGAAAGCACACCAAAAAATAAATTGTTCACAAAATTTCACACACTACACATAGTTCAATACAGACCTAAAAGTTATTGTAAGCGATAAACTGTTTGCACACTTGGTCATAGACATATACACTGTAAGCCAAAAAATGTTGTCACTAAATCCTTTTTTGAATGCAAATGGGTTGACAGACTCCACTATAAAAATGCCACTGCATTTCTGTCCATCGATGATATCAACTATTTAGATAGATCCATTAGGACAAATGGTAGTTGGATTATATTCATTCAATATGCCTTGAAATATCCTTTAAGCTGGAACTTGACGTAGCTGTATAGTTCGTTTTTTAATTCTGGACTACGATTTGACAACTCAGAAAGTCACACTCTAGAAATATGTTCCCAATTTTCTGGAGTTTGACATTTTAAGTTGTCAAATTGTAGTTTAGGATTAAAAAAACGAACTATACTAACAGAGTTCTCGAAGCTGGGACTTCATTAACACTTGCTTATCTTCAATTGTTTTGCAGCTTAGTGCAGTTTTCTAGCAGTAACAAGTTTATTGATGTCATGGTAGGCAGCTACCATGGTGTGAGTCTTAGGAGCAGTGGCAGTACAGGTAGGGTAGGAGTACATGCAGTCAGAACCTTCCTGTCCTCGCCTTGCCGCTTTCATGTATCTGAAGAACCTCAAGATCTCAGGGTTATCGGAGACTGGCCGTCGGAGCTCGTTCAGTTCTCTGTGGGAGAGGGAAAAAGAAATATTAGTATGTTGACCCCAAAATGATTACTAACAGTGAAAAAGTAGGTCAATAAATTTAAAATTCAATACATATTGATAACCTCGTAGTCGGGGATCGTTAATGCAATCACCAACCTAAAGATCCCTTAGGAATAGGATGGTGACCTTACCGATCTTTTAAGGCCTTCGATTTAAGATTGAGGAAATTCTCTGTAAGAAGTGTTACTGCCAGAGTTAAGGCAGTTTATGAACTGTGCTATGACTGGTATATTCTACTGACTTATCTCACCTTTAAGAAACATAGTGATGACGCTTTTTGTGGTGTTGTGTGATTTTGGAGGCGACTCTACCTCTATTCTCGTCAAAAAAAATAATTTAAATATTGAAAAAAAAGGCAAATCACTGTCTGTTTGGGCAATAATTGACTTCCCAAATTATTATACCGCCTAAATGTCAGAGAATAGAAAAGAAATGTTGTTAACTACACAAATGCATCAAAAATACTACTACTAAAACATAAACTTTTTTTTTTGTATGTGTGATGAGCAAAAGACGTGTCTTATGAACCTCTCTCCTTTTCTCTAAAAAATCGAACTATCTTGCATATACCTACCCTCAGTTAACATTGCAAATTAATATAGGTATTCAAAATTGCTAACTGTTACCAGCAAAACTTGTCTGCATAATCTCTTAATTAGATTTCGTGGTGTCGAGAACAAGTTGGTCAAAGTTTAGATCCAAAGTTTATTGGTCTCTAACAATTTCTAAGAATCAAGTTTCTGTAGAAAATCAGTATGCATTGAGAAGTTGATGAAATGTTACAAGGTTTTTGTAGTTTGGCGTCATAGAAAATAAAAAAATCTTTATTGTTGGATTTGATAAACCAAATAAAATAGTATACAAATAATTAATTATTTCTTTTTTTGCTGTTTGATGCCGCTGTCCGCTTTTGAAATCCTTTTATTAGACACTGCTTAATTTTGAGTGAGTTGAGTGTATTACTACCTACGGGTCAATGACTCGTTCAGCTGACGTTTACTTTAAGAAATTGATGTCGTACCTACGTAAATTATTTATTTATTTATTTAATCTTCATGTACACTTAGTGGTACATAGGCGGACTTAATGCAACAAGGCATTCTCTACCAGTCAACCTTTAAAAAAAATTACCTTAAGTTTAAAAAAATCTTTATTTTTTAATTTTATCTTTACAAATCAATGGTGTTTCATGTACCGGATCGATCCTCCAAAAGATTAAAACAATCAAAATCTAGCCGTGTATATTAACATTAATTAGTTCTTTTGATAATGTCACCAAACGTAGAGGCCCAATTGTAGGGCCGAAGCCTACTGGGGCTCCGGTTCGGTTTCTGAAAGGAAGGTCCGATCCCAGTATGAGGGCTAAGAAGGAATGGGGTAGGTCGTTGAGTCAGTAAAAGTCTGACACTATTTCCTGCCCTGCACAAGGGCAGGATTCGTCATTATATGTTGTCGACGTCATTAGATTATATGTATTATTATTTTCTCATTCACGTACAGTCTATAGGTAACTCATACCTGATTCGCGCAGTGAAGGCAATTAACAATTTAGACAAAGAACATAGCTCAATTGATTTCTTCACAAGCAATTTGGCATCCATAAATATTTTTATGTCTAAAAGCAATATTGTACCCGCATCTGGTGTATACTCGTATGTGTCTTTTATATTATTTTCTGTTGTCATTACTGTTATTTTCAACTATACTCCCTTATTACATGTAGAGGCTTGGAAATGTCTCTTCGCTATCTACCTTATCATTATACTCTGTATTATTAGCTATAGGCCACCCGATCAAAATAAAATAAATAAAATATTTTATGCCGACTCTACTTATTTCATTCTGGAGCGCAATGGAATTATCCAATTAGTTTATATTTTGGTTAACTGTATTCAACCGATTCCGGTTACTAGTTAAACTAAGTTTATAGTTTCAGTTAGTTTATAGTTTCGTAACTAGGGTGATCTGATATGTCATCATGATAAACGATGATGGCAAGTTGTTATAATTTATTAGGTACTAGTTCTGCCTTCGACTTCGTCTGCGTGAATGTTAATTATTGCGGACGGGAAATCGAAGTTGAAGTCAGTTTAATGCCTATGTCCTTCTATGGGGTCTGTCTTTGGGGTTAAAGTTTACTTTGTAGCAAATTTCGTCACGATCGTTTAGTTGCAAGCGTAAGACAGACAGCGTTACTTTAAATTGGTGTTAGACAACTAATAAACATACTTATATATTTCTATATACATATTGTAGATAATTACACCCATACACAACAAATGATCGTGCTCGTCATACAAACATTTGTCCTGGGTAGAAATCGAACCCACTACCTCCGGCATATCAGTCAGAGCCACTAACCACACAGACCAACAAGCCAAATATACAAAATACGCGCTTTAGTCGGGAAGTTGCGAATACCTGCTCGAAATACAATACAACACAATAGTATGGAAGTTGAGTATCGGCAAACTTTTTGGTCTTTATGATCTTAACATATTTTAAGTGGAAAATTATCATAGGGACCCTACGGAAGGGTTAGAGCCGACTAGGGTCAATGGTTCGCTTCTGATAGAAAGGTCGGATTCTGGTATGAAAGGCAACGTAGGAAAGGGGTAGGTTTTTTAGTCAGTAAATGTTTGACATTGTTTCCTGCTCCACCCAAGGGCGGGAGTAGTCATTCGATTATTATTACCCATCAGAAAAAATCGATGAAAAATATCTTATCCAATAAATATCTTTAAAGTAGTTTAGAGGTATGTGGAACAGAAAGTAAAGTCCTACATACCTCCGATGAAAAGGGAGGACCCTTTGACCAGACAGGTGTGTTATATCTGGGGGGCTACTGCCTGATAGATAACTTTGGGCTGTTCTATATGTTCAAATTGCGAGGAAAACTTTGATTGTGCGATGCAGGATTAGTTCTATTGTGATGCCATAGATGGCGCTACATATCTTATTCTCTTTTTTTATGGTAGGTAAAAATCATCCAATGACGAGTCCTGCTCTTAGGAGGAGCGTGAAACAGTGTCAGACTCTTACTGACTAAAAAACCTACCCCGTTCCTCCCTTGCCTTATTCCCACAGCCCCGGTAACACTTTCGTACCAACCCTCGCCTCCAGAAGGCTTCGACCTTGAAGGGGGTACAGTTTGCTGACAGCTCCTTGAGGCGCGCGGGAACAGTGCGCGCCGCGCCGTTGACGACTTGGACTCGGTCTGGACAATCTTAATCTCTCTTGGCGTTGCAGATATACATACCTGCTCAACTGAGCGGACACCAGATTGCTGTAAGGTGCAAACTTCGCAGGACTGGCGTACATGAGGCAGATCAGCTGTTCTCTGCACGCTTCCATGTTGGCGTCCACCGTGTTCTCTGCAGGAGCTAGACCTGGAACCAGATGAAAGAAAATTACTAATGTGCTATTTGTTTTTTAGTTTTTTAGCGTGTAAGTTACCATTAGACTAGTTAATTTTTTTTTAATGACTTACGGTAACCATTGACGATCGACGTCTGACAGTTGACCGCGGAAGACATGCATTTGGATTAAAATCAAGGGTTTCAATCGGTTTGGAAACCTAAATTTGGAAGAAGTCCATTTGGTTGACATAAGTTTATTACATTCACAAAACGAGTTGTGGAAGACGTGAATATTTGGATTGATGGAAGCGTAGTCAATGGCTAACATATCCGCGATGCGGTGCCTCGCCGCTATAATTGGCAGTACGTATTTTAGTATGAGTACAAGATAACTAGTAAACATATTAATATATTTTTAAATACAACGCCTAAATAAATTAAACCTAGACGCAGAATAAACAGCAAACCAACAAGATTATTAATAATAAATTTTGGTAAAGTTTTAAGATCAACAACGTAAATTTAGGAAAAAAGACTTAATAATTTAACTCAAGAGCCCATTAGTACAGTTAAAATTAAAAAAATAAACATTATAATTAAATTGAAGAGCCCATCAAAATATAAAGTATTTAAGCACTTCAGTCTCTGTAGGGCCATTAGTTAAGCTATCAATCTACTTTAATTTTCCAGGTAAACCTTCTAAATATTTTATTAGTAAAGACTCCTAAAGTAGTACTAAACGGACTATAAAAATTGCATTTTGTTGGCAATTTTTATTGCGCAATATTGAACAATATATTTATAGCAATTACACCCTAATTGCGTAATATATTTCCGAATATAGTCCAGCAAGGTTCTGCAATTGAATTGCTAATGAATTTTATTCCTTCATTCGTTTAAAATGTTGCGTGGTATACAGGGTGTCATTGACATAGTACCTAAAACGAATACCATGGATGTGGGGGTCCAGAATCATGTACTGGATCAGTGATATTCGTTTGTGCGTCAATGTCAATGACACCTAGTTGTTGTATTAGCAATTAAACCCTAATTGCGCAATATATTTCCGAAAATAGTCCAGTAATATTCTACAATTGAACTGCTGATGAATTTTGTTCCTTTGTTCGATTAAAATATTGCGTGCGTGTTGCTTTGTGTTGAACTATTATAATCATCAACTTGCCGGTAGATATATAGAATTCCAGCAAGATATTGTCACAAAACTAGCCCGTTTCCAAGGACCACAGGAGCAGAGCAGTGAGAGTAGTGGTGGCCGAGAGGTAAAAGCCCCAACTTACGAGTTCTAGGTCGCCGATTCAAACTTAGACAGACTCATTAGCTAGTTATGTAATTTATTTCCCACCACTGCTTTCAACACGATGAAGGAAAACATCATGAGGAAATTGTTATGTTCTAGAAGCAGAAATTCATATCTCTCTCCTAGGAAGAAGGCCTGAGTCCCAGCTGTGGGAACATTATAAAGCTATTAATATATTAATAATATATAATAATATGTCCACAACTATTCACACAACGCCATCTAGTCTCAAGCTAAGCAGAGCTTGTGTTATGGGTACTAGACAACTGATAAACATACTTTATATTTCTAAATACATACATATTATAGATAAATGACACCCAGACACAGAACAAATAATCGTGCTCACCACACAAACATTTGTCCTGGGTGGGAATCGAACCCACGACCTCCCGCATAGCAGTCAGGGTCACTAACTACTAGACTGACAGGCCTGTCGAAGACTGACAGGCCTGTTAAGCTGATGCCATGCTAAGCTATGCTATGCTAATACTTACCAAGCCTTGCGAATATCCCGTCTAGTCTTGATAACAGCGGAGAGTAGAACGGATCGTAGTTACTCAAGATCATAGAGGAGGCTGGGATCTTTTGGAACACCTGAAAATAATAATCAAAAGTATTGATTACCATCATCACTTAAAGACGTCCACTGCAGGATATAGGCATCCCCCAAGTGTTAACATAATGATGCGACTCGTATCCATCTGGTTCCAGTAACTCTCAGTAGGTAAAAAAAAACTCTGCTCTATACATTATGTCGAGTTATGTAAAAATCTATGGAGCAACAGGTTTTTGTTTCGTGATTTTTGAGTAGGTCTGTATCAGAGGAAGTCTGAAAGTGGCGCCAGTGACTGAAAAGTTGAAAGGAAATCGTTTGTCTTGGTATGGACATGTGAAGAGGAGAGATGAAACGCATGTCACAAAAAGAGTTCTGAGTTTACACGTGAATGGATGGAGAGGAAGAGGGAGGCCGAAGAAGAGATGGATGGATTGTGTGAAGAATGATATGAAAGAAAAGGGAGTTAGTGATAGTGTGACGGGTGACAGGACAGAGTGGAAGAAAAAAACATGTTGTACCGACCCCAAGTAAAATGGGATAAGGGTAGGATGATGATGATTTTTGAGTAGGTCTCATAGTAAAAGTTATTCATATTAATTGGTGAGTGAGTACAATGATCCTTTTTAAGGAAAGCCCATGTGGCGTATCAACTTTGTATGTATGTATATTACTAATACTGGTTAATAGTACACATGATTGTAGTTTAAAAAAATTCTGAACTGACACCGCATCTGTAGCATCTTTTTTTTATGATGGAAAAATCATCGAATAACGAATCCTGCCCTTGGGCAGAACAGGAGACAGTATCCGACTTCTGCTGACTAAACGACCCACTGTTTCTTTCTGCTTTAGTTCCAAGGTCCTGGTGTTCGATCTGTAGCATCTAGGTCATATAATTCGAACCCCAATAAAATTCATAGCGGACTACGATTAATTCCTGTACTAATTCCGATATTTATGACGTATCACTGATTAATATTATAACTTACATTTGACGCACATTCCGGTAATTGCTTGGCGCGATTAGTATTCCAATCGATGTTAAACAAATACTATAAATTAGAGCTCTTGCTATCTAACATATCCGTACACACGCAAAAATCTAAATATGCGTTTTAGTCATGGAGTTGCGGATCAGCCCGAAATACAATAATATTATAGTCTTTTTAAACTGGCTAATAATTGTGTCTCTAAAAAGTAGAAAACCGTACACTTAAAGTATAAATACGAGTATTAATAGGGTGAATTACCAAGTCCCAGAAAACCAGGCTCGTCTATTGTCTAATATTCTCCATTTTCCTCTACGCATCGAAGACATGGACACTTCGTGAATACGAGAAAGAGAAAAAAATCATAATGTTTCGTAAAAATAAATAGTGTTCAAACATACCTTATAATTATTGGCTGTAGTCATCTGATTCTTATAATAGCTGTTCTTTGAAGGCAAGAATCCTGTCTTCTGACCATCGCCAAACCTGGAAAAAAAAAGTTACATAATTTATATTATTTATCTTCTTCTTATAAATAAAAGTGATTAGGTGTTCGTTCGTCTCGCTAAAACTCGGAAATGGCTGGACCGATTCGGTCAATTGTTATCTTGAAATATTCCTGAGACATCAGGGATTACGTCCGGTCGTCTGGTAATCGTCCGGACCAAGCCCAGTCGTCGACGGCGCGCACTGTTCCCGCGCGCCTCAAGGAGTTGTTAGCAACCGTAGGGACCCTGCAGAAGGGTCGAAGCAAATCAGGGCCACGGGTTTGCGTCTGAAAAGGAAGGCTCTGGCCCTGGTATGTATGGCGATGTAGGAACGGGGTAGGTTGTTTAGTCAGTAAGAGTCTGACACTTGTATTCCGCTCCGCCCAAGAGCGGGACTCGTCATTGGATGATTTTTACCTACCATAAAAAAAGGGTAAGAAAATTATCCTTTAGGTGGTACGAAGTTTGCTGTAGCAGCTAGGTTATTATAAAACAATATTATGCTTTAAACCCCATGCGAAGGCCGACGTTCGTATATTTATTGTATTTCTATTATGTCTCTAATTACGGTATTGAATTCATTAAACCGAAAGCGAACCGTACGCACACTTATTGTTCTTTAATTGTGTCTGTAATTACAAGATCGAAAGGTTAAAAGAGACTTTGACCCCTGAGTTTGTTTTGGTATTTCCTAGCAGTCAATTAGCAAATACCGTCCTAGTCAAGTTTAAAAAAAAATTACGTGTAAAAGTGTTTATAAAAGGGTCAGGACCAAATTTTTGACGTAATCGCACAACGGAAATCATAACAAAATGTGTCACACTGGAAAATAAAAGTAGTGCAACAATTCTATTGTGCTACAATAATTTTCCAGTGTGACACATTTATTTTCGAGTGTGACAAATTTCGTCGCGTCAAAAATTTGGTCCTGACCCAAAAATCTATTTTCAAAATAAATATCGGAACGGAACCCTAATATCTACATTGTTGTTTTTGAATTATTAGTAAAACTCATTTAAAATCAACCAACGCGCCAACGTTTTAATAGTTAATCTTCAGCCATTTTTGAGGCGTTAACCTTTAAACAAATTCAATTTTAGGGCTGAGATTAATATTAATTTGCCACGTTTTGCTACTATAGACTAAGCAAATAATATATTTTATTAGCATAAATTGGTTTGGAATTTCAAAAAAACAAATTTTGCGAAAAATCTGTACATTATTGGCAGTATGCAAATTGGAAGACATGATTCAATTAGGACCAAATCTCCCTTCAATGAAGTAAGTTGGTAAACCAAAGATTTAATAATAGAATATTTTTTTGTTTAGATTATATTTGTATTCAGAAAGCGGTGGTAACGACCCCAACTTATGAGTTGTATGTTGTTGTTGTATGTGAATTTAAAATCAGCCAGCCGCATTACTTTATGTAATTTATATCAACATCGCTGTTCGCATCAGGAACCGTGAGGAAAGCGGCATGTCCTAGAACTTAAATTAGAAGACGTGTGATCCACCAAACCGCACTGGGTCTACTCTATTTCCTACTCTAGTATCGGTATCGGCTTCAGAGAAAGAAACCTCCGAACTATACGAGCCGTGTCCAGGAGTACCACTTTCTTTCCCGTAATCCAGCCGCCTAACGCGAGTCCTCTAAGATGTTGTAGGCCTATTAAGCCAATATTATTATTTATTTTGATTAACATTGGATCATCATCAAGCACAACATGTTAGATATATTTACGATACACGCCAAAAAGTTATAACATTTGCCATATCTGCACGCAACCCGCCAACTGAATTGGGACCCAAAACTTGGTGACTTTGCATTCAAGGTCAAACACTAAGCTTCGGCGCTGCAGTTGGGCCTCTCCATCCGTGCCTCAAGGAGTTGTCAGCAAATGGAGAAGCCCAACAGCAGGGCCGAAGCCTACTGCGGCCGCGGTCCGGTTTCTGAAATAAAGGGCCAACCCTGCTATGAAGGCTAAGAAGGAATGGGGCGCGTCGTTTAGTCAGTAGGAGTCTGACACTGTTTCTCACTCCGCCCAAGGGTGAATAGATAGATGATTTTCCACCATAAAAAAGTTCCGCCATGATGGTTTAACTTATGTAACGTACATACTTTGTTATAGGTTTTCTTTTGTCAAATTGATTTCAATAAGAATGCCGTCGTAATTTCCTATGTGATTCAATTGCGTTATTGTGGCTGTTTCTTGCTTTGTATTGGATTTTTTCATTACTGCATGACAATACAATACATTTTATTGGACAAATATTTATGAGGAAATTTTGGGAATGAATACAGTTACAATTTACTTTGTATTCCTGCAAGATACAGTCGCTAGGCTATCCATTCTTGTAGATTTATACTTTGACTAACTTTGTATTGTATAATTTGACTTTCAGAATCTAGTGTATCTAGTGATTCATTACCATTTTACTAGACCATTCGTATCTCGGTATTCAAATACTTGACAAAAAGTCAAACGGGGTGAATAGAAACAAAACTTAAAAAGATATTTTCACGATCTTTGAATATTTTTTATTTTAACTATCTATATCAATTTATTAATTGACAGTTATTATAATAACTCGATGTTTTTTCAATAATATGGTATCAAAGTGAAAAACCAAACCAAACTTTTATTTCTATTTACCCCTGCGGTTCTACTCATCCCGTTTTACGGTAGTATTCTCAACAAGTGAGTCATGATGATTGTCATTACGCACTAGGGCTTACGTGGAGGATTACGGCCTATTCTATTTCCTAGAGAAGAGGCCTGAGTTCCAGTTGTGGGAAACATCAAAGAAAGGGTTGATGATGATTATGATGAATATAATCTGGTTGGTAGTAATATTTTCAAGCCGTTTGGGGTTGAAACTCTCGGATCCTGGACTCCGAGTGCCCACAAGTTGTTTAATGAACTTTCTAAACGACTTGCTGGCTTTTACCTTGGGCAGAGAATAAGCATTGCCATACAGTGCTGCCAGCCTTTTAGGCACTTTATCAGTCGACAGCGATGCGGAAGAGGTTTTTGACGCTTTATTGAAAAGAAGAAGCCCTGTTCTCGTAACCAGTGCGGGACCGCACCGAGTGGACCAAACATGCTGCTGCGTCCTGCCGTGCCTACGACTCAACTATATATTTCACGTCTGCATCATTCTACAAAGGTTGAAGAAGACGTGCAGTATATGAGAGTGAAGACCAACTGGACTCTGAGGGTCGAAAGGCTGGATTCCCGCCACGACGTCAATTTCAAGTCGTTCGTGATATGAGTTCCAACCCACCAACTGCAGACCTTTTTGAAAGAAGACTTTTGGCCGAAAGGAGTGCTGTATCGACGTTTCCGGGGACGGTTTCGCGACACCACACAGAGGAACACGTTGTACGCGTATTTGTAATATGTATTAGTTTATTAAGTATTTTGTATGTCATGTATTTTATCTATAGGCCTTAGTTGCCTGACAATAAATAAATAAATAAAATAAAATTTATTAGATTATGTATTTTTAGTTAAGTTCATTAGGGTTTTTTTATTTTATGCGTATATTTATGTAATCTAAAGGTGAGTATTTTCTTATTTTCGGGAAATAAATAATTAATGATAATAATGATGATGAATATAAATAAAGTTTTACCTCGACATATCAACATTCCCCAACTCGTTCACATCATTAGCATCTGTTCCATACGTCATTCCATCCTGAGGATAAGCAAACGTTCCAGTTTGACTGGTCTCGTAACCCATGAAGTCTTTGTTGTCAGAATTGTATCCAACCTGGTCTTCTGCGTTCACTGGAGGATAGCTGGCTTGGGAGGATGAGGCTGATATTGTGGATAGACCTGGAAAATAAGAATATAACCTTGAGCTAGTGTATCCAAGCATATATTATACTTTGACCCCTGGGACGCCAGGATTTATTGAAAGGGGAATTGACCCGCCTTATTAAAATAAATAAATCCCCAAAAAATAATGGCTTTTTGTTCTGGTTTTTTCTAGGAAAACTAAAACACAGAAACCAAAATTTTCGTCCAAATAAATTCATAATTTTTTAATTTTGTGTAAAAAATAATGACCAAGTATTTTTTAAGGTAGTTTATGTTTTACAGACATATATGTACAATCAGTCAATCAGTGGTGGCCGAGTGGTAACTGCCCCGACTTACGAGTTGTAGGTCGCGGGTTCGAACCCAGCCAGGCGCATTACTTTGTGTAATTTATTTCATCACCACTGCTCTCAAAACGGTGAAGGAAAACATCGTGAGGAAACCGGCATGTCCTAGAACCAAAAATTCGAAGACATGTGACATCCACCAATCCGCACTGGGCCCGCGTGGTGGATTATGGCCCATTCTCTCTCCTAGAGAGGAGGCCTGTGTCCCAGCAGTGGGAACATTGAAAGGCTGATGATGATGTACAATCGGCAACCAATTTACGTTTTATACTACTACTACTACTGTATGTAACATTTTATACTGTATACTTGTACGGTATGGCCGTCGTACCTTGGCGAGTTTGAAGTTAGGCTAGTTTAAACAAATAAATGCACTTTGCTGTTAAAAACTGTTATTGCCATTTATTTTTTAAAACCTTTATTTTTGTACGAGTTTTTAAACGCCAAAATTCGCAGGGAATAACTTCAAACTCGCCAAGATCTGACGGCCGTATTGTACACACAGTGTATATATACATCGAATATCTCTGTATACACCTAGTGTATCGTATAAACTGTCGTAGTCTAAATGTACCGTATAGTATAACAAGCGACCCGTCCCAGCTTCGCACGGGTACTGATATTGAAGATATTATGCACTTATTATACACATAAACCTTCCTTTTGAATCACTCTATCTATTAAAAAAAACCGCATCAAAATCCGTTGCGTACTTTTAAAGATCTAAGCATACATAGGGACTAAGCAACTTTGTTTTATACTATGTAATGATATTCTACAAGTTTCACACAACTCCATCTACTCGTAGTCCCAACTTTGCAGAGCTTGTGGTATTAGATAAGTAATTGATAAACATACTTGTATACATATTATAGATAAATTACACCCAGACAGAACAAATAATCGTGCTTATCACATAAACATTTGTCTTGTTATGTAGAAACAAATCTAAAAACATTTTTGTAATTACATACTCGTGAATTTTTTTTGTGGGATTCGGAAAAAAAGTCGAGAGGTAAGTTTGTACGAAACTCTCAGTGCGTGAGCCTGACTCCCACTTGCCCAGTCTTTCTTTTGAGGTGCAATCTGAAAAGAAGGCTCTAGCCCTGGTATAGATGGCGATGTAGAAACGGGGTAAGTTGTTTAGTCAGTAAGAGTCTGACACTGTTTCCCACTTCGCCCAAGGGCAAGATTCGTCATTGGATGATTTTTACCTACCACAAAAAAGACCCTAAAAAGTAAACCATTATTTATTATTTACTTATTATACATCCTGAAAATAACAGCTCATGTGTTCATACAAACATAGCTGAGATACAGCGTTTACTGCGTGTTGTTATATCCCTGTTTAACTGAATTTATAACTTCTAAAAGTCCCAATCAAGTTCAGAGTAAACGAGCACTCATACTTCATTGCCAACAAAGATGTGTTGAAGCAACAACGGGCAATAAAGACTAAAAGGTTATGAAGGCGGTAAAAACACAGATATACAACGTTTTTTTATGGTAGGTGAAAATCATCGAATGACGAAACCCGCTCGTGGGCGGAGCGGTAGACAGTGTCAGACTCTTACTGACTAAAAAACCTACCCATTCCTTCCTTGCCTTATTCCTAGAGCCGCGGTAACATTTTCACACCAACCGTCGGCTCCAGACGGCTTTGAACCTGACTCCTTGAGGCGCGCGGGAACGGTGCGCGCCGTTGACGACTTGGACTCGGTCTGGACAGTTACCAGACGACTGGACGGCAAGTTACCCATTGCTAGATATACAACGTTAAATTTTGGTCGTTTTAATCATGAACACTATCATGTACATGAAACACTACCAAATCGATAGTGTGTGAAGATAAAATTAAAAAATAAAGAACTATTTTCTCTCAATTTGAAATTAATTTACGCGTATATGAAATTCATTTTAAATAATATGGCCCCAGGAAGCTTCGATCCTGCTGGGCCCCTACAGTTTGCTGACAACTCCATGAGGCACGCGGGAACAGTGCGCTGTCGACTTAGGCATTTTGAAATAGACCAAATATAATATATATAAAGTAAGATTTGGTACTTATAATAGTATTTATATATACTATACTAACATATTAAATCATACTATGACGAAGAGAACTTAATATTTTATAATTAAAATGGAAAAATGATTAAAAATAATATTTTGAAGGTGTGTCATCAAATAACTTTTTCCGTTCTAGGTAAAATAAATGGGACAGTCAGACTTTTACAGACTTAAAATAAACCGTGTTTTAATATCTCTTTACGTTCCTTAGCCACCGTGACTGTTCCAAATAATTTCGTAGCCCAAGAAAAACCCTTTAGTAACACGAAAATACAAAATACGTCTAAATGAATATATTATTTACTAAGAAGACTAGAAGCAAATTCTATTTATTTATTTATTTAACAATTTATGTACTTACACACACTTACATATTTAAAGAAAACACATTATAGAAGAAATAGTACAAAGGTTCTATTTAAAACCATGAACTAACAAAGGGACCAATTTATCTAGGCCACAGATGTTTTTGGAAGAGTTTACTTACAATAATTATCTTTATAAAACTTCCCTTTAGTGCTAAAGACGTCATTTGTTGGCAACAATAAAATAATTATATTTAAATAGCTGAAAGTAAATTTTCCTAATTCGGAACTTCTACTTGAAGCCCTCTCTACCTTAGTTCGCTCTTCGTCATTATTGTCATATTTTAGGTTCTGAATGAAATGTCATTCTTTTGTAAGCAGCCCAAGATTGACTACGTTTTAAGTACTGTAGTCCTCTTAACATATTCAAATTGTAATGGACAGTACTACAAAAATGGGTCATTTTAACAAGATTGCTTGTCGCTTGACAGGTTTTGTTCAACCCTACAATAGTAGGACCCGGTTAGTGTTCGACTTTTCTATATCCTCATTAATTTTTAGGTTAACAATAAAAGCCACTTTTCTTTGTACGGTAACCTATTTCAAGTTTTTTTACCACATTTTTTTTGTTGACTGGTCAGGGGGCTTAGACAAAGTCACATTCTCACTAACGATAACGAAATTCGAAACTCCGAAATGTATGGAACTGACATATGCCTTCGAAAAGTCACGTGGCGAAACGTTTTCGATTCGCTAATTGTTATTAGTTGTTTATACGTCAAATTGGACGTTTAATTGATAATCATAGCCAAGAAGTTGTTATTTTATCGAACCAACACTTCGACTTATCGATATGTTAGTCGATGTCACTTTGTCTACCATTTTGTGGTCGACATCGTTAAGGCGAAATCGAACTTAGAAGTAGATTCGACACGGAGCGATTGCCACTTGTCTAGACCAACAGGGGGGTCTGATGCTTAGTGGTTCTGACTGCATTGCCGGAGGTCGTAGGGTCGATGAATAGCCAGGATGAATATTTGTGTGATGAGCATGATCATTTGTTCTGCGTCTGGGTGTAATTTATCTATAACATAGATGTATTTAGAAAAATATAAATATGTTTATCAGTTGTCTTGTACTCATAACACAAACTCTGCTTAGCTCGAGACTAGATGGCGTTGTGTGATAGTTGTGGAATATACTATTATGCTGTACTGAAGGTTCAATCGATCTATCTTTCTTTTTTTTTTTGCTATAAACTAATGCTTGACTGCAATCCCACCTCATGTTAAGCAGTGATGCAATCATTGATGGTGAGGCGCATTAGTTTATTAAAAGCCTATTCACTCTAGCCTTGAAGTCACTCAAATTTTAATTGAATGGGAAGACCGCAGCAGGCCGTAGGGACTCTGTAAAAGGGTTGAAGCCTATTGGGGGTCAGGGTCTCCTTCTGAGAGGAAGGCTTGGCCCCAGTGCGAAGGGCAAATAAGGAACGGGGTGGGGTGTTTAGTCAGTAAGAGTCTGACACTGTTTCCTGCTCCGCCCAAGAGCGGGATTCGTCATTGTATGTTTTTCGTCGAATGAAGAATCCTGCCCTAGGGCAGAGCGTGTGCAGTATCAGACTTCTACTAAATAAACGATCCACCGTTTCTTCTTGCCTAGGTTCCAGGGTCCTGATGTTCCGCTCTCGCATTAATCCTTGGCCCCTGAAGGCTTCAACCCTGCTGGGCCACTATTGCTCCTGAGGCTTACATCGAGCACTACCTACACGCCATTAATAACTAGAGCTCGGCCCGGACCGGACTATTGGACCTTCGGACGTATAGCTGTTATTATTTTAGTCAAGGACTCTTCCTTATAAGCACAGAATAACTTTATTAATACCGAAATAAATAACATTGACTTCGAAATTAATTTTGTCTCAACAAACTTGAAGTGTTTGGCCCGAAAGTTGCAAAAATTCAAATACTTACAAAGATAACTTAAGAGCGGCCAACCCGACGTACATTTTCATATAACCGCTCTTACATGATTATGATGTTATTATACATCTTTCTTCAAATATTTTGGATACATAGATATCTTGTGGATATTATCTAGACTTCTATAGAAATTAAAACGTAAATTAGTGTAAGAGTAATCCAGTAAAGATCTCTAAAAATCTGCTATTTTTTGTGAACTTTGACTCTCCATAATGTACTTCTATATTAAAAATATAAAAAAATACTTCTATAGAAGCCTAGCACATTTAATCGAGATTCTAAATGTTGCAATTTTTTTCAAAAGTCCTTAAAGTTTTAATAAAAACACGTTTTTCCTGGAACAAGTTTTGTGAAATATTCGAGTAAATCGTAGAATTACTGAATGCCAACAGAGTTTTCACTTGTTATCTCTCTTTATTCGCATTACTTTTTTTAAATTGCAATTAACTAGTGCTTGACTGCGATTCCACCTGATGGTAAGCAGTGATGCAATCGTTGATGATGAGGCGCACTAGTTTATTAAGAGCCTATTCACTCTAGCCTTCAGCTATTCATTTTTGCATCAACCATCACACTGGATTGCTTTAAATGAAGCAACAAGCTTTTAAACCATGCTCCAGACGAGTCGGGAAGGCCCACCTTAAGTCTGATATTCTCAGGCTTTCGTACATGTTCTTCATAAGCGGATAGCTTAATGTTATCTTAAGTTACATCATTATAAGTTGGTGAAGCTTACCTTTGCTGAGCATCTTGCCGAAACTTCCCAAAATACTTGGCAGGAACATCGCGAACAATATTGTTTTTATTAATACTTGTCCCCCTATTAGGATCGGTATGAAGATTTTGTTCAGGCCAAATGCTGGAAAATAAAAAAGTTAGATTGAATATTTTTTTAATTAGAATATCATAAATAACAAGTAGGTGTACTACACAAATAAGTTTAACCAAATGGCCATTGTGGCTCTGGTTACGTAGACTCGAAAATCTGTTACTATGCATTGAGGGATGGTTACCATTTTGGTTCAATTTATATGCCAAGTATTGTACTACTTGTAAAACTGGGAAGGGAAAAGGTGAAAAAACTATAAATCAAAGAGATACACTGAGGCCGTAAAAAAAAATACGGGCTTTCCTAAAGAGGAGGCCTGAGTCCCAGTAGTAGGAACATTTTAAAACTGATTATGCTTGAAAAAGGATTGGTAAAATAGGATTTCTTTTTTAAATTGAAAACTAATTCTAATGGAAAGATAAACCATATCCTTATTTTATTCATTTAAAAAAGATTATTGAGGTGTAATTAGTTTTATATACATCCTTTACTTTATAATATAAAGAAAGTATAAAAGTAATTTATATTTAACAAAATTAATCGCGGAGTTTCTTGCCGGTCCACCTCAATAGGATAAGCAATCGGACTATGCACTAGCTGCCAAGGGCGGTGGGCAGTACGAAGGGTAAAGAAAGAACGGAGTATTTAGTCAGTAAGAGTCTGACACTGTTTCCCGCTCTGCCCAAGATTCGTCATTGGATGATTTTTCCCCACCATGATAAAAAACCATGCACTAGCTTTTGACAATTTATTACTGTCCGTATAGATCTATGTAACATATCATAATAAAAAAAAAAAATGTTCAGAAAAAAATCTAAATCCAATCCTTGATCTAATATTTGTCTAACCATTTCGACATTCTTCTTAATCAAATCATCATCATCTTCCTGCCCTTGTCCTATTTTACTTCGGTCGGTTAGCAAGATTTTCTCTCGAATTTTGTCTGTCGAATCTTAATTAATTCAAGTAGGTAGCTTTATTTCAAATTACTAAAGACTAGCGTTTACTAAACGCTAGTCTTTCTTTATCTACTCAAAACGTTACATGACACAAAATATATTAAATTGTACATATATACGAGTATGTCTATAACATAGTTAGTGGTTACAACTAGAAGTTACATAGGAATGAAACATCAAGTGGCATACAGGTGTGACCACACTCTACTCTTGCGGGTAATGTGGTGTCTTAGTACTGTGAACTTTATTAATTTCGTAGTTATTAGCAAACTATATAATTAACTAAGGTTCATACCCTCTTTGATCAAAACACTGCTTAAGTATTTATTGTCTTTAGTTATGAGACTGCATATTTTGAACTGTAAATTTTAATTTTAATTGCTTTGGAATTCAAAGTTTTAATAAACTTCATATTTATGTGTAATTAATATTTTGATTTTGAAATCAGCTTCGTTATTTGTCATTTGTTTGTGTTGTTTGTTTTTTTTTTTTATTGACATTATCACTATGAGAGCTCAGTTTTTTTATTATAATTTAAGTTAAAATACCATGTGTATTTTAGATTATCTACTTATGTAAAAATGGTTATTAATAGAGTGTAGAGTAGAAAATTAAATAATAATAACGCATTTCTAAAAATAATAACTGTGCCTGTATGTGATTTTATTTTTGGTGTGCAATAAAGAACATATCTATCTATCTATCTACATGAATGTGTAATTCAAAGTCCACCGTAAAAAAAAAATCATGTAAAACTCTGCTGAAAGAAGTCACTATTGGGCCTCCATTTAAATGTCACCACAATGACTGATTTTCCAGTATGCAGTAAAAAAAGTCAGAATTCAAATCTAAATCATAGAAAATAGAACTGAAAATTCATACTCACATTTTGCGGCCATTGGTAAATTGATCGAAAGTATATGAGTGTTCACGAAATTCTTAATCTTCTGATACATTCTGTATTCATATGTATATTTACTGAATAGTGCTCGTCCTTCTTCATCGCTCTTCTTTTCAATCTTTGTATCATTTTCACCTGTTGCAGGTTTTATTTCGACTCCTTCGAAAATCTTAAATTTATCCTTACTGAGTGCTTTATCTAGTATCTCTTCGACAGCTTTTTCTAAGTAACCAACTGTCTTGTTTAAATTCAAATGTTGATCAGTGAATGTATTAAGTTGTCCAACTATATCATCTAAAAAATCTACATAATTTCCTACATTATAAGATTCTTTGTTACTACTACTATAACAGCTATGGCAGTGAATAGAATCTAAATTATTATCTAATTTCTCTTCTGTTTTGGTTACTTCGGTGTGACTGGTATCGCCTTGACAGTGTGTAGTGAGAAGTAGTATATACAGAGTTAGGAGGTTGGTGAACCTCCATTTTGTTCTGCTATTCCTTAAACTTTCTATAGTGTCCATGTTTGTGAGTTATCTCCAACTTCATCACTTACGTCCACGTTTTGGTTTTTATTGCATTCATTTATCGTGATATCTGAAACAAACAACGTAAAATTAATTAAAGGAACAATCAAATAAATATTATTCGCAAACATTTGTACAACATTTATCATTCTCTGGTTTTTAAGGTAAGGTAGCTTAGGTAAGTAAACAAAAAGGTTAGGTAAGTAAAAACATAATCATTATGTATTATTTATTTATTCATTTAAATTTTATACACGTGTAAACACTGCAAAAGTGGAATTAATATTCTTCCTACCAATCGACCTAAGGGTGGGGTAGAAACAACATGGAATCCTATATGTATGTAGGATAAAAAATTGGTGTCGTCTATTTCGGCTCATCACCTGCATGGTAACTAACGCTTCGATCTTTTAGAACTCGATTTATTACTAAATCGATTCGTAGACTTTAATTCTAATCGACTTTACCCATCTTTATTGAGTATGCATTAAATTTATTTCAGTCAAACAATTCTTACAAGGACCCAGTGCGTAAACAATTTCTGTGTAATGTTGTGTCGCAATATTTTCTACCACATAAATTTATGTTGGGAAAGTAAACATGGAGTTAATTTTCCCTTCATTATTTCACACGTATTGATTAAACTGGAAAGCAGAAAATATTTTTTATTATATCAAGATTTGCATGAAGACAAACATGAGAGAAAATTCACATAAATCGTAATGTTATTATTATATCAACCTACACATTCACACGATTGTTTCGTGAGTTATTTTAATTAAGTCTTAGTGATTAATTATGAAAGTTTATCATGTGTGTGTTATAATATATTGTTATGCTTGAATTATTAATGTTGGTTGAGTGTTGTACTTGTGTTTGTAATTGTACTATTTGTTTTTGACTGCCTAAACAATTGGGAATTATGGATGAAAAATAAATTTTTGTCTAATCAGTTTACAATAAATGTTATGTCAAGAGTGACGTCAACATCGAAATGAGTAAAAAGCAAGCGACAATACAATTTTAAGTAAATATTCGCCTAAACTACTAAGACAAGGATGCTGAAATTTTGTAAAAGGTTTCAGCACTTAAATGGGATTTTCCAAAATTCACCCCCTAAGGTGATGAAGCGAGTGTCTAGTTTGTGTGGATATAAACCTACTTTCACGCGGGCGAAGCCGCTAGTAGAAACTAGTTCAACGAAGTGTAAGACGATATATAATATAAATAAGGATCATCAGGATCAGAGACTAAGAATTGTCATACAAGGTGGGTAAATATCGCCTGTTTTTTTGGGCATACTTTCAATGGACAGCGATGCGGAGAAATATTTTGACCATATATTTTAAGATGCTATTTATGTTAAATATATCGTATTAGTACAATTAATTAGGGGTTTGTAACAAAGTTTAGTTGTAAAACATTAATAAATTACTTTTTTGCATTGTCATAAACTATACGAACTAATAACAATACCTTACTTGCATTTTCTGCATATTTTTGAATAGTTGCCAACTTTAGAACAATGAGTATAGTTTCTGAATTGTTCTAAAACTAACAATAACTACAAACTAATAACAGAATAAGTTTTAAATTTAGTGTCGGAGTCTGCAACACGTTTTTGGAGATAAATCTATTAGTCTTGTTGAAACAGATGCAGAATAGTTTGTAAGTCATACTCCAACGGGCGATGAGGCTGCTGAATGCGAAATATGTAATTTGTCAAAATGCCAGGCGCTGCAAGTGAAGACTAAAGCTGTATCCACATAGGTAAGAAGCTCTTAAGCTTTTTAAAGTATAAACTTTTGTTACAGTTCAAGAAACATGATCCTTGTGATATACAGGGTGTCATTGACATGTTAACGCAAACGAATACCATAGATCCAGTACATGATTCTAGATCCCCCAGTGATGGAATTTTTTGTCGGTTTTTTCTTTTTTTTTTAAGAATATTTAACGTTTTTTTAATTAAACTTTATAAAAACGTCAATTTAACATTTTTTGCGGAAAAAATGAGTGCATTACATTCCAAATTAAAAATGTCATCGGGTTTGAATAGAATAACGACTTTATTTGCCTCAATGATTTTTTTATTAATTTTATTTTTGTAAAAAAAAAACTTTTTTTTTTCTAAAAATATCATTGCGATTGGTCAGAATAACGATTTTATACAGGTAAAAAATAAAAAAACAAGACTTTTTTTTTCAAAAATTTGAAAAAAAACCGACGAAAAATTCCACCACTCCAGATCCACCGGTCCAGAATCATGTACTTGATTCATGGTATTCGTTTGCGTTAACATGTCAATGACACCTTGTATACTAATAGATGTTATGTGTATGCATTCATGCAGCTACGGATTGCATAGACATATCTGCAATGGCTCCGGCTATCGGCCCTCAATTGTGAGTAATTTGTGTATTAATAGCTACTACTACATAGGAAAAGCCGCCAGAGAGTCAAAATAAAAAATGTCAATACAGGGGTTTTTATATTTTTCTACAAAGTTTATACGACAGATGGGCTTTGAAATTTTGTCGAGTTATGTGAATATAAATCTATTGAGCAGCGGGTTTTTTTTCGTGATTTTGGGTTGGTCTCATAGTAAAAGTTGTTTATATTGGTGTGTACAATGATATGACATGCCGGTTTCCTCACGATGTTTTCCTTCACTGTTTTGAGAGCAGTGGTGATGAAATAAATTACACAAAGTAATGCGCCTGGCTAGATTTGAACCCGCGACCTACAACACGTAAGTCGGGGCTGTTACCATTCAGCTGTATCCAGAGGCATTAAGTTAGAAGATGACTTTTATGAGCTTTTTAGTCCTTACTACTAAGTATTATTAATATTAATAGTATATTATTATAACTTCATGCACAACAACAGTACAAGGCGTACTTAATGCCTTAGGCATTCTTTACCAGTAAACCTAGGGTGGTGAAGAGGAAACATAGCAGGTGCATATAAAAGTACTTATACAATCCACCTTACTGTGACTTCGACCTTACATAAATTTGTCTTCACGCTACCTCCCAGAGGGATGGAAGAAGAGATCTGAATGGGAATTTTTGTATTCAACTCTGAATAATGTGTGTGCTGATTTACTAGTAGCGTTGTTTGAATCTCCTTTTGTTTTTATTTTTTTCTTTATTACATAAGTTCTTGGTGGAGTTTTCAGCTAGAATAATTAACTAAATATTAATGACAGTTCTTGAAAACTATCGATATAATTATGGCAAAAGCACTACAGGATTAATAATTGCTTTTGCTTTGTATATATTGTAATTATTATAGTTTTAAATAATATAGTTTATCAGTGTAATGTATTGTATATGTATTGAGGCTTAGGAAGACACACTTAGACTGAAATACGACGTATTCTTTTTTAATTATTTTTCATTTCATTTTACTAGACCGCTTATCATTTTGTTGTTTTGTAAATCTTTATCCTGTCCTTATTATGAGGTGTACAATAAAGTTTTTAATAAATATTTATCCTTTTCAATTGTATAACCTATTCTAGAACTGCCAAAACCTTCTTCGAAACATTTATGAAGCTAACGGACTGCCGTTTGCTCATAAGCCATGTGATCTTTTTACAGATACTACAGTACGTAAAAATAGTTTTTATTTTTTATTTAGTGAAATTGTTGTTCTTTACAAAAAAATAATAAAAAATATATAGAATAAAAACCTTGGAACCAAAACGCCGACTATTGAAGTCACTGTACATCTCATTGGAAATTCTCATAGCATTCCGATGTCTAACAAATATGTCGCATTCAACAGAGCGTACTCAAAACAAAGAGGTATGGGCATAAATCTTTGTGACATTGGTATTGCTAAAGAATGGAATCCCTTGGTTTTGTTTGGAAACTCAAGGGCGATAAATTTGATTGAAATCGACGATGATATTGCAGAAAAGTAGTAAAGACCAAAGAGGATAGAAGATCAGCTGCCTTATTTGATCTGTTGCGTATCAAATTTTCTCCATTGTTGGCATTGATGCAATAGCCTTATATTATAATGGTTCCTACAGACTGTTGAACTTAGTCCTCCTCTCTAGGAGAGAGAATGGTCCGTAATAAACCACGCGGGCCCATTGCGGATTGGTGGATGTCACATGATTCGCGAATTTTTGGTTCTAGGATATGCCAGTTTCCTCACAATGTTTTTCTTCACCATTTTGAGAAATTAATAGAGATTACTTTGTATAATTCTTCCATATATAATAATCATAAAGATGGTTGTTGTGTGCAATAAAATATCGGTATCGTCGTTTCACTCAAAAGAATATATTTAATATTTATTATATCTTCTTTAATTTGCTACCCGTTAAACTTCATTTAATTAATATTTCTTTAAAGGACTACTTGTTCCTCGAACAAAATTTAAGGAAATTAAAATCTTGAAAAATCTTATTGAATTTAAAGGTAAACTTAAAAGGCCTTTCTCATTATAAATTTAATTAAACGTTCTAATGAGCACGTCTGAAAATTTTCGAAGACTCATTTTTACGATCGTTTTGGAAAACATTGCGAAGCGTATTAAAAAACTCGTAAAAACCTTTATATGATTGTGGTGTGGTAGTAGGTTTTTTCAGAAAATTCAATATAAGACATATTATCTCTCAACTCAAGATTAAGAGGTAGGTATGTTACCTTTTCTCTCTTGTGTCACAGTCTATTCTTCTGTTATAATGGTATAAAGAAGTTAAGCTTGTAAGCATTATCTTAATATGGGTATAATCATAAGATTTGAAGTCACTTTAAGGCTAACGGAAAAGGTTATGTTCTCCATTTCCTGGTGTGATTGGATCACGAACAAATATGTATCCGCAAGGGGAAACAAGGATCGAAAGCCCGAAGAATCGGCAAAGTAAAGAGGTAGTGGATGGTTCATTGCTTAAGTGGTCGATTTTGATCGCAGTGTGGCTGTAACAAAGCCCAGACAATGCTCCTTGTTGCTTTTTGGAGAATGTGCGCGGGGAATTATATGACTTAAATCCACCATCCTATTTCTTTCATAGGACAACCCGATGTACGACGAGTATCCATCCTCACGTTGTTGAAATCTCTATGGCTCGGAATAAACGTTTCTCTTCGTCATTTATTCCGCGTACATCGAAGGACAGAATTAAAAAAAAATCTACAGCATCATACCATTATGTAAATTCTTCTTTAGTAGAAAGCTCCGATTCTTTGAGAAAATAGAAAGCAAACAAAGATCAGAAAGAAAACACAGAAATCTAGAAAAGAAGAATGGTAAATGACGAACACAAAGGAATCAGAAGTTATTGCATCCCCGCCAAAAATAATCTACAATATGTTTCCACATAAACATATTTTATGTTCTTTGAACAATCATACATATTCTTCGCTGCTATAAGATATTGTCAGAAATTCCATATCATATAATAAAACCTCTAACTCAACGATAAATGTAATGTATTTTATGAATTTGATATGAATCAAATGGTAAAAGTATGTGGAGCATTTGACGAATAGTTTGCCTTTGTTGATCTGTGAGTAACTTGTGTAAAGGATGGGATATCACTATTTGTGGAGTTCGAAATTAATTCTTGTCAATTCGATATTGACAGAAGTGATTTATGAAATCTGTATCAATTTTTTTTCCTTTTGGCGCATTTGGTTCAATTCGCGATTGATACAATTCGAAGTTGGTCCATAGGACTTATAAAATATTTCAAAAAATTGTTGGAGTATACACTAAGGTAACTATGAGAAGCAAACAAATTGCTTAAAAAATTTTTGGGACTTGAAAAATTAATTATCAAATTATCGGACCACTTTTACCTTGAATATATTTACTTAGTCGTTACAATACCAACTTACTGCAATTCTACTAATTCGTCATTTGTCATTCTACTAACGTAATAAAACTTAAAATCGTTTGAACGGACAGTAAAGTTTTCTTAAATATTTAATGTTAATTTGAATGGAGTATACTGGTTTGTATCTTCATAACACAAAATGCGAACGAAAAGTGTGTGGCTTCCAGTCAGTATAAATCTGACACGCCCTCTTTTTCCTTCTTAGAGTGCGAAAAGTAATTTAAGACTTCCCACAGTGATGGTATTTTGTTATCTGGCGGATTTGTTACTACGACCATTTTAGATCGCAAAGTCTTTGTGTTGTGCGTATAAAGGAGACGACGAAATGATACGAGCATATAAAATCTTAGTGAAACAGTATCCATCTGCGGCTTTAAAAAAAAAAACTTGTACTATTGTTTCATGTCAAATCTCAGAGTTCTAGGTCAACGGGAAGTACTCTATGAATTTTGATTCCCTTGAGAGTTTTAAAATAATATACGTTTTTGTTAATAATTTAAATGAGACTGGGCAGGACATGTCTGCCGCATGTCTAGCGAGCTGTGGGCCCATAAAACACAGGATTGGTGCCCGGACACAGCGACGCGGGGCCGCGGCAGACCACGAAGGAGATGGCGGGACGACCTGGATGTCTTCCTTGGGAATTGGAACGATACGGCGAGCGACCGAGATAAATGGAAGGAATGGAGGGAGGCCTTTGCCCAGCAGTGGGACAGCACAGGCTAGCAATAATAATAATAATAATACGTTTTTGCGGTATAAACGGCAGTATCTAACTATTTGTTTTATTCGTTAACTAAGAAGTTTGATTTTATCAGAAATTTAAGGGGTAGATCAGACTTGGGTTTATGGTTTAAATTTAAAATTGATACATCTACGCGTTCCCGAGATATAGGATCTTGGCGTCTGCCAAGTCAGTCTGTCTGTCTAGACAGACTGACTTGGCCTTTTTAAGTATGGAACCCCAAAAATACGAAGTTTTTATGTATCTCATGCTATTCCAGTTACATTTCAATTTAAAGAGTTTTGAATTTATTTCTTCGAAAAGAAAATATTTACAACCAACATTTTTTTAATTTTATTTTGTAAACTTTAACGATTTACGAAAGAATTTAACTCAGTAATTGATCTCTAAATTGATGATAAATTAGATTTACCTTGTTTACAATGTTTCCTAATTTCAGAAATTGCGTTTTAAACTTTGGATCGGTATTCCGGGAAACGGAAGCGAATATTGGTGTTACAAAATTTGCGATTATAAGAGAAATATTTTTGAATATCTTATCACTGAAACGGTACTGTAGTATAGTGTTCCGTAAAGGGTGTGCTGCGGTACACTATTGTATGTACTTTGGAAAAATAAGGTTATATCTTAAAGTTATTAGACAGATGGAAGAAAAAAGTAGAACAACCTCCATAGGTTGTTCTACTTTTTTTTACGGCACTAATGGATTTAGCAATAATTCCATAATTATTGCTAAATCCATTAGTGCCGTGAACAAAAAGAATGCCGAATACTTTTTATTTTTGGTGGAAAAAATCATCTAATGACGAATCCCGCCCTTGGGGAGCGGGAAACAATGTCAGACTCTTATTGAGTAAACGACCCACCTCATTTCTTCTTAGCCTTCATACCAGGGTCAGACCTTCCTTTCAGAAACCAGACCGGGGCCCCAGTAGGCTGCAGCCCTGCAGTTGGGCCTGTCCATTTGCTGACAAATCCTTGGGGTTCTGCTGTAGTAGACGTTCTACCAGAGGGACTAAGGAGATGGGGTGTTCGTTACGTCACCAGCACTTAGGGTTAACTCTATAGAAAATGAGACATCTCTCCTCACCATTTTATTCATTTCCACCAAAGCTAAGTGGAGAAGAGATGTGGAAATAATAATAAGAATGATTTATTAAAACTTATCTTCTATTGTCTCGTCTCCGTTTTGGTGGATTTAGTTCTAGAAGCCGTATCGTCCCTGCCCATGTGACAAAAATACAAACAACATACCGTAAACAATTCATCGTCAAGAAAAAATCTAACAGAGTTAGAAAAACTTATAATACCAGAAGTCTCATAAATGAAATTGAATTCGTTACCGAAATCTCTCTTGGTAAAACTATTTATAAGTTCGGCAATATATATCTCGTTTTTCCTTGTACGGACTCGAACGTGAGTGAGTAATTTGATTTGCTGAATATCCGTCAGTTCTCGTTTCAGTAATTGATGTACGGTCATTCCAATCAAACTCTATTATGTATGATTAATATCACTGTATGATTAATATTACTGTTTAAGAGACAATAAAAAAATCATCATCATCATTTCAGCCGATAAATGTCTTAGAGGCATACCTTGTGCTTTGGAAACCCCCTGCTTAGGAAGAGCAAGGCCGAGCCCTCGTGGGGGCGATCGGTGGCGGCGGAGGCTCATACCTTAATCTTGGTTCAGGCCATAGACCGAAGTGAGGGGGAGCAGTAGGCGAACGCCTCAAGTCACTGGTTAATACATTTGTGTTGTGTAGTCGATCTGATTTTTTTTTGTGGTGGGCAAAAATCATCCAATGACAAACACCGCTCTTGGGCGGAGCAGGAAACCGTGTCGGACTCTTATTGACTAAACACCCCATCCCGTAACCTTCTTTGTCCTTCGCACTGGGGCCAAGCCTTCCTTTCAGAAAGACACCCTGGACCCCAGTAGGCTTTGACCTTTGCCGAACTGGTCAAAACATACTGTACTTGCTAACTTTTTCGCGATTTCAGGTTTGGTCCCATAGTAAAAGTAGTTTGTTATCGTGACTCCAATTACTTGTTTAAATATCGGTCACTAAATTACCAGTCATTTTATATAAATATGTTTATCAGTTGTCTAGTACTCATAACACAAGCTTTGCTTAGCTTAACACTAGATGGCGTTGTTTTTTTTTCGCGATTTCGGGTTTGGTCCCCTAGTAAAAGTAGTTTGTTATCGTGACTCCAATGACTTGTTTAAATATCGGTCACTAAATTATCAGTCATTCTATATAAATATGTTTATCAGTTGTCTAGTACTCATAACAGAAGCTTTTCTTAGCTTGACACTAGATGGCGTTGTATGAAAGTTGCGGAATATTATTATTATATTAGAGACCAATGAACTCATAAATTACACGAACCGGTTTGCTTCATATTAACTAAAGTTTATTAAAACTGAAGGGGAGAAGATTGCTATCATATAAGTAACGTTTTCACCGTAGTTTTATTATACTGCTTACATAGTAAAGAAAGCAATAAGAAAGTTATTAGAATATCACAACTTTTTTGTAGTATAATGGTCTGAGCGTGAGGTCTTAAGATCAATTCCCAGGTCGGATAAATTATATTTATTTTGCAAATAAGTTCACAAAACACTTTTACACGTTTTTTTTTTTTTTGTCAGTTTAAACTAGATGTCGAGGCCCGTGTTTCCTAGCTTTTCCTAGCTGACTACCTTTAGAAGAAACACCAAAACTAACACAGGAGTCAAAGTATCTTTTAAGTTTTCTACTACCGTAATTACAGACACAAGTAAAATACAGTAGGTGTGCGGACATCGGTGTCCTCTTGGAGCTTAACGAAAAGTCATGGCATTTTATTTTCCAGTGTTCTTGGTTTTAAGCCACTTCTTGCGAATTCCTAAGTAATGCATCCAAGCCGTGCCGCCATCTTCTTCGTCTTATTTTACACTTTTCTGTTATCATACAGTTATCATATATGTATTTTTTTATTTAATGCATGTATTTTTTTACTACTTTTCAAGAGCTAAAATTTGCAGAACCTAACTTTAGACTCACCAAGATTCAACGACCGTAGTGTACGTTGTAGTAATAAAAACACCTGCAGCAAGTCTTATAGAACGAGTGAAATATTGGATACCATAAAACTTACCTCACAGTATGGGGTAGAAACCTGCACGTTATTGAGTAGCCGTACCTATATCAGTATATATAGAGCAGTGATGGCTGAGTGGTAAAGGCCCCGACTTAGGACTTAAGTCTTGTAGGACGCGAGTTCAAACCCAGGCAGGCGCATTACTTTTCATCACCACTGCTCTCAAAACGGTGAAGGTAAACATCGTGAGGAAACCGACATGTCCTAAAACCAAAAATTCAAAGACATGTGACATCCACCATCCCGCACTGGGGCTACGTATTGGATTACGACATTTCCTCTTCTAGAGAAGAGATCTGTGTCCCGGTAGTGGGTCCCATTATAAAGCTACTACATAGATGAACTTATTGATGCTCAATGAGTTCTTTTCCGTTGGGGTGGAAAGGTTCTCGAATGGGGAACGGTACCGGACGACGCTCTGTGGGCAGGCCCCCTACAAGGTGGACCGACGTTCTGGTAAAGGTCGCGGGAAGCCGCTAGATGCGGACAGCACAGGACCGATCGTTGTGGAGATCCTTGGGGGAGGCCTTTGCCCAGTAGTGGGTGTCGCTGGGCTGACATGATGATGATGATGATGAGTTCTTTTCGTACACACGGTTACTTATTATTTGTTAGTTATTCAACATTTAAAGTATATTGCAAATTCTTTTGTATAATATACATTTATTTGTTTAGAAAGATAAAATGACTTCTAAAATGATTAGGACCTTTGTAATCAAAAGTTAAATCTGTTTAAATTTTATTCTGAAACTCGATGAGCAAGGAAAGTCTTTGGACTACTTGAGAAGTTTTAAACTTTGAGAATACATTCTAAGTTGAAGCCGGGTGATTAGTCAAGTTATTTACGTAGGCACTGTTTTATTAAGTTTATCAAAGTTATATTCTTAAGTTATTTTAAAATAACGGCACATTGTTCTACACTGATAAATATAATTAACCATTTAAGTTAAAAACTTCTTTGAACTCCTTTATAAAACAAGTTTCAAAGTTGGTTTTATTTGAGTTTATTAGAATTGATATAAGATGTTCTCTGGCTTTTGATTACCATCAAAGTGATCTTATAATGAAGCCGGTAGGTAAGCATAGGAACTTTGTAATAAAACAATCTATTCTAGTTATGTTTCTGAGTATTGTACTTTACATAAAGGTATAAAGTCCCCAAAACCTCTTATCAAAAAGGAGAGTTGCCGGAGTCTGTGTTTCCTGATAGCTCCAACTTAGCGGTCAAGTCAAGAGTGAATAGGTTACTTCTAGGCAAGCGTGCTTCCATCGTCGACCAAATTATCGCTTACCATCAGGTGAGATTGGTGTCAAACGAGATTCAAGATAGGTTTATCTCTAATTAGAGAAAAGGTCTTACTAGACGCGTGTTTTGTCTGGTCCGTGCAACTACCCAGTAGTAGATTTTCGGCTATTGTTTCATTTTAATCCAGTTAAGATAAAAGTGTATTTCATAATCTCCTACACCTCTCTTTCTTCTACACCTAATTCGGAGGTTGCCTCCAAAGTATTTATGTTCGCTAGGTTACGTTTTAGTTAGATTGTATTAGTATAAGGTATGATGGGACTGGCATACACGTCCGTGTAAAAGTCCCCAAAAATAAATAAAGAGAAAAAAAAAATCCAGTTAAAAACTCTAAGATTCTTAAAAAAAAAAATACACATTTTGACATTTCAGAAAGACTCTAGAATATAGACAAAGTGGATTGAAAAGCTAAACATAATGTAGTACCAACTCTCAAATACACAACCCTAGCATATAGGACACAAAAACTCGCCAGACCAATACGATACGAGCGTTAAAAGGGCTAATTACAAATGAGAGTAAATGTAAGTGGCTCCATCTGTGGTGAAGTAATTTAAATAGGAGTCTTAATTACTTTGGCTAAACGGTAAAGTCTAAAAGTACCTAATAACTGTCCAGAGTCAGTAATTAGTTTAGTTACTAATTACTAGTGGCACATTCTAATGGCTGGTTTCCGAATTGAGTAATAGGAGTTAAAACGTGTTATAGCCTGTTTCAAGGTCAAAGTTTTAGGTTTTCAGCAGTTTGTCAAATAGGTATATTATTTTTTTTAAACCGCTATTTTTGTACAATTTTATCTAAACCAGCCCAAAATGGAATCTCCGATATTATTTGGAAGAAAAAAAAAAGCGATTGGGTAAGAAATTTCATACAATGTTTTATGTTGTTCATGCGAGCAGTTTTAGGTTTTTAAACGGTTTTTAGCAGTTTTGTCAAGTAGGTGCATATGTTTTAATGTATATTAAAGTTGTAATAGGTCTTGTTTAAATATTACACGTATATTAAATTTACTTTAAATACCTAAAAATTTGGGAAATATAGCCATTGGGGCCGAAAAAGGCGTTATGGAGTGGTGACCGAGTGACGAAGACGCCGCGTTTGGAAGACGTCCTACAAGGACCGATGACCTGGTAAAGGTTACGAGAACTCGATAGATGCGAGACGCACCAGCCCTTTCACTATTGACAGACAGACATTTGGGGGAGGCACATTTATTTATTTATCTATGTACACGCAAACACTTACAAAAAGAAAATAACAAATACATATAGAAGACTCTATAATACTCTATATACTCTATAATTGAAGTATGTTATATCAAACCAAAAACGTTCACTTTTGAACAGATTGTGGTGATGATGAATTAAAAATTTACAATTCTTCAATCCAAAACTGGCCTTTAGTCATAGACACGTTAATTGTTAAATATTGAACTTGCATTTTCAAACGTAAAATTGCTTTTCTTCAAAATAAATACGTGGTTTCAGAAATGCTTACATTAATAATTTGTTGTATGTACTATGTAATTAAAACTCCAACTTACCTGCAACAAAAAAAATAAAAGGATTATTATTTTGTTCAATATTTTAGCATGCTAAAAATATAAACCAATAAGCTCAAGCGCTTTATTAATATTCTGCACACTCACTGGCTATTTTTACAAAGGTTCTTGCCGTGCCCTGTGTTTAAACCATCTAAGTTATTTTTTCTTCTAAATTGAAAACACAATTTTAATAATAAGTTAGCTCATGATTCATCTAAATTGTCACAACACACTCTTTTTTTACTTTCAAATATACCACAGACGAAACTAATAAAATACAGATCTAAAATCTGACATTTCTAAATAAGAGATTCGTCCTACAATGTCATGAATATGTGCAAAAGCATATTTGCGCGAAATTCTAACGTAGAATCAAAGTTAAATAGTGAGTAAATTAATAAATAATTTGATTATAGTTTTGGTGGGTGATTATATGATTTTGGAGGCGACTACTGATTGTAATCTTTGTGTTCCTCGTTTTTTTATCGTGATTGATTTGTAATAAAAATATTTAGATCAGTATCTGAAGAAGCTTTGGATGCACATTTGGATCAAGGGCTAGGGCTCCAAAAAATACTCACGTCAAGGTCACGATGCGTATTGTTAGGAGATTCCTCACTCAAGAGTTCTAATCTTCGGTAGTTTGGACCATTTTTTTATACTATTTTCATACGTAAATATGGTATTCACATTTTTTGTTTGTTGAAAATATAATTATAAAATAGTATGAAAGAAGAAATCTGGTTGCGCAGACCCAAAATAAATTGGATTAACGCTGGGATATCGAATTAGATCAAGAGACTGAAATTGTCATTTGAATTGAACGATGCATTTGATAATGTGTTTCATAACTTGTGAATGTTTATTATAATGATCGAAAATCTACTTTACCTTTAAGTACTTCAACTTAACTAAAAATGTCCTCATTTTCGTTTCATTTGTATGTTAAATAAAACATAGGTACTATTACGTATAATGTAAAACACACTATGTGTAATTAAGTTCTTAATCGATTAAATGGGGTCTCCCAAGGTTCTATTTTGGGTCCAACTCATTTACTGCATGTAATGCGTTGTGTTAATTTGTGTTGATTCTCTATTCTCAAAGTTAGATTAAGATCAAATTTTTCCTGTAATGTGCTTGGTTCGATTGTAATTAAATAGGAAACATGTCATGGGTGGTAAAATCTAAAAAAAGAATGTTGCTAATGATGAAAATTTGATTAAAAGTGGATACTTAGCTAAATAATCAAGAACTTTTTTTCTTACATGCGAAAATAGTTATCTTGGAAAAACTTGTATGCACTAACTAGCTTCTGATCGCGGCTTCGCTCGCATCTTATGTGTATAGCCAAGATAAAAAAAAAACATAGGTGGTCGTCTACTTTTTTGCAAAGTTGCATCCAAATCTGCCTTTTTAACAAATTATTGAGCCTTGATAGTAGTCAACAAACCTCCAAACTATTACGCTATTTATTTCACAGGCCTCAAACTCAAAAATCACTCGATAAGAACACAGTTTTGCAAATGAAAAGCTGAAAACCAAAATTGAAGCCAAAATTTATGAAAAAGTCTAGCGGCGTAAGCGCCAATGTTATAAACAAAAGGCAGACAGAATTACTTTCGCATTTATAATTTTAGTATGGTTATGTATTACAACTCCAGTTATTGTTTTTATGTTTGAACACTTTCTGCTTGATTATAAAAAATTGAAAAATATTTGCATATATTAAAAAAAAAACTTCAAGCGCGCAGTATTTAATAAAAGTTTAATTTGACAGCGTCTCCTGAAGTTCTATTTAATATTAAGTTATCTAGTTTAATAAGATTTTGCTGAAAGCATAAATTGTGTGCGTTTCGACGTAAGGGACCTACTGTGAAGGTACAATACAAATATTGTTTTGTAGTGTTATTGTGTACAAGGTAAATATTGTTGATCACATGATTCGGCATGATGTTAAAGCAAGTATATTAAACTTATTTTAGCAAACATTCAAACATTAGTATAATCAGCTTAATTTTTCTGATCAACTCCGTTTACAGTTCATCCTAATGTTGTCTGGTAGATATCGCTGTCAACGATAAGATTGCTGTACCCGTAGAGTTAAGTTTATGTATATTTTGTGTTACTTTTATGAAATACATGCAGTAAAGTTTATCTATAGAATAAACTATACAATAATAAAACTCATGCTAAATTCTGACTATTCCGAAACATACCCAACCACCAAAACAAGGATATGCCAGAGAAATATACTACAATTATACTATTTTGCAATTAGTTCCAAAATTAGAAACCGTAATTACCTAACTCCGGGAAATTTCCACCGAGTTAAGTCCATATTCAAACGTTCAGGAACAGTAATGTTGCGAAATTCAATGTTTAAAGAAGCTAACTTAAGGCCATAGCATAACCATTAGTTGCTTTGCAAGCAGATTTTCAACCACTAAATGTATTTGGCGTGAAACTGTTTGAAATCAAGTACGCTTAAGATAGAGGTTGCAGAGAAGGCTGAGCGGAAGCGAATTGTTTTTCTATTTTATTTTTAATATTATTATTAATGACAATGATATGAAAAACCGAGGTATTATGATAGTGAACTTAAACTTTTAAGAAATAAATGGAATGGCAAAATAGCAGGAAAATGGCAACCCGATCTTTGTTATTATTTCGAGTTGTAGAGTTTTGTTTATAGTTTACTGAAATCTGATATGAGAGATTTGAATTAACACAATAAGTTCATCAGATCCTTAAGAGAAGAGGCTAAAGCAGTAGTGGAAAACCTTATATCGCCAAAATATATCGAAAATCATACGACGACTTTTGACGACGACTTAGGTTTTTATTATTTTCTTTGTATTCGTAATGAAAAGCACAGTCCTCGGGTCAAAGAGTTATTTAGTTCCTCTGGGGCCAAAGGTTGGTGCCAAAGCGGAAAACCAGGGTCCTGGAACTAAGGCAAGAAGGAACGGGGTGGGTCGTTTAGTCAGTAGAAGTCTGACGCTTTCACGCGGGCGAATCCGCTAACACAAGTTAGTCTATCAAGTCAAAACTAAAGATTAAAAAAAATAAAATCCATACTAATATTATAAATGCGAAAGTAACTCTGTCTGTCTGTCTGTTACGCTTTCCCGCTTAAACCTCTCAAACGATTTTGAAGAAATTGGCACAGACAATCTTTAGACACTGAAAAAGGATTTAGGCTACCTTTTATTGCGAAAAAAAGACGCAGACGAAGTCGTGGGTACCAGCTAGTGAAATATAAATGAAAAAGTGAAGTATATAAAAAGAAAAAAAAAATTTGTAACGCGGTCTACAAGTTTTTTTTTATTTATTTTCAATTGACACACCAACGACTCATTCACTAGTTAATACAAAAGAAAAGTAAAGAAGATGTTTCAGAAATGTATGGAGCTTGGGCCAGCACTATGTACACTTAATGAAAATATTCCTATACTGTATAGTTTACGTTTTTTAAAGTTAATTTCCTATATTTTAGTTTCGTTTTTATGTACATTCAATTTAACTGAGTCAATTAGAGCAACACAACTAATAATAAATATGGTGGTCAGCATTCAGTAAAATGTCATTTTGACAATGACATTTGATTGATGTGTCATTTGTCATGCTTATAACTGCTAGTGAACTGTCAAAATCGCCAATTAAATGTCAAAACAACACTGTCATGGCTACCTTAAAAAAGGGTTATCTATCTAAAAAACTTTTAAATAATGAATTTAGTACGCCTGTTCCTTTATTCAAAATAATTTATTTGTATTTTTATGAAAATATACGATATTTTTCCTTTTTATCTATATTGTGTACATAGTGGTGGCCCAAAATGAAACATCTCCTTTGCGAATGACTAAGAAATATTACGATGAATAACCATAATAAGTTAAGTGAGGCGTGCACAGCACTCAACTTATTATGGTTATTTTAATAGTAGTTTAACATATTAAATTATAATGGCGGCTCCACGTTTGTGACTCACATCACTAATTCACGTGCGTTTTCACGTCATAAATAAACTACATAAGTCGTACACTACGAACATCCCGCGGAAACCGTCCACATGCACGTTCACGCCTGTTTACGGCCCTGCCAAATTATATTTATAGAGTACCTATAATAAAGAGTGTACCTATCTATCTATCTTCACGGCAACATGCAAATTTTTATTGAAATTTATAAAATAAAATATGTATACGAAAAAATTAATATATTTGAAAACGTATAAACAAGGGATGACTATATTTAGATCGCATTTTGGATATATTGCGCGATCTGAATATATTCCACATAAACAACAGAAGCCCTTTAAGCATGATGAAGTAGAGAAACTTATCAAGACAACAATAGCCGTCAGTACACATGTATTGTCTGCTTGAAAATGTAATTTCATGCTCATTTACCACATGATAAATGGCGATTCTTAATCGACCGTCAATCATCGTTGTTAACGCGTTTATAGCGGCTTTGGTTCAGAATGTTAAAGTTTATGTTGATATGAAGGTTCTATTGTTTGATATTTAATTTACAACAGCTCCCCTAGCTAAGTCACTAAGTAAGTATAATTTGCCACGCCTGCTCTAGATCAACAACCGGCGTTCGCGTGTGATTTCGCACCGTTCAGTTGAACACCAGATTCTAAATATTGAGCTTTTTTTATACAGACAACTTTGTTTTATACTATGTAATGATTTATCCAAGAACGTGATAAAGAGTTTTTATAGACAAAGAAGTCTAAATATGAGAAATAAACAAACCCTTATGGGGACTGAAAAATTATTTCTTTTGCTCTGACCAGTTGACTGAACGTTGAAATGACGTCAGAACAAAAGGGATTGAGGAAGTGGTTAGTTTAAAGCGTTTGACGTTAACGAAATAACCGTACCTTGGCTAAGCTGGGCAGGAGTTGATTCGATTTGACACATTTTTGGTAAGTTAGAAGAGTATTGTTACTCAATCATTTTTGTTGACTGTTTTTTCGTTGGTTAAACATCATCCAATGACTTCTGCCCTTGGGTGGAGCAGCAAATATTGTCAGACCCTTACTGACTAAAAACCTACCCTGTTCCTACGATGTCATTCATACCAGGGCCTAACCGGGAACAGTGTGCGACGTCGACGACTTGGACTTGGTCCAGACTGTCTCCGGACTAAGTCCGAAGTCAAAAAAAAAACAATGACACAAAAATTAATCCTAGCATGAGAAATGTTATTAACAAAACTGACAAAGATGACACTAACCTTTCTACACATAAAATAAAAATTCTCAATATTAACACACACATGTTTAAGGCCAAAACCTAGATTTCTTTCATCTCTTTTGACCCAGATGAGCGAACAAACACGAACGTCAGCGGAGACACACGAAAACAAGTATGGAAAGAAAGTTCCCAAGAAACAGGTTTACTGCACGCATGTTAATTTATTTTTATTTCTGTCGCCGACGATCGATTAATATGGAAATGGTGAAACATTGAACTTGAGTGAAATTGAAATTTGTGAGAATATTGTGAAATCTGCGACTTTTTATATAAGAGTATCTTGAATAATGTGGGAAAATGAAATGAAATCAATATGTTGCAACAGTCACATTTTATCTCTATCACTATTGGATATAAGCGTCTGCAAGCATAGCTTCAATGATAGGTTCTGTACGTCTCGAATCCATAGAATTCCGGCAACCCTGACCAAGGTCCCAAATATGCTATTTTCAATATATTGTCATTCCAACACGATCTCATTGTCATTTCGCTAATAGTTCGTAATCTGTTAATACATAATGGTTGAACATTGGTCAGTCTTCAAGAAAATTATAATAATTCAGTTTACTGAAAATATTTAAACAACTATATCAAAGACAGAACTAAGGTTCAGAAGACGTCACCTAGTAGTCTCAAATTTTACGTTAGAAAGAAAATTAACTAACACCTTTTTCCACATCGCATTTAATTTATCATATAAAATTTCTAGCGAAAGCTAAATATTATACATTACTATATTTATTCTAGTACAAAACATTCCATCTTCAGGAGGATGACAAACAACAGACAATTTGTAATAGCACAAACTTAGATCTACCCGCATGCAAATAAATTAATCTTCATACCACTGCAAAGGCTTGGAGTCAAATTAGAATTTATAATAAGGCTCTATACACACGAAGACATGTGGTATCCACCAAGTCGCACTGATCCCACGTAGTGGATTACAATCCATTCCTTCTCCTACAGAGTTGGCTTGAGTAACAGCAGTGGGAAAATTATAAGGCTGATGTCATGCTATCCTCGTGAGACCCAGATTTATTTTGGGTTCACTACGCATCAAAACTGAACAAAACGAACTGAACTTATTCGAAGACATGTGACATCCACCAATCCACACTGGGCCCGCGTGGTGGATTACGGCCCATTCCCTCTCCTAGAAAGGAGGCCTGTGTCCCAGCAGTGGGAACAATAAAACGCTGATGATGATGACGCATTAAAACCGAACAGCCCGTTTAAATGAACAAATTTTTTATATTGCTATTGTATAGTCCCGAGATTTGTTGTTAAAAATTCGACATATTAGAGTTATTGGTTAGTGAGACTTTCAGGGCATAGTTATGACAGTAAATAGATGCCATTTTATATGCAAAATTTGACAATAATTTGTAATTAAAAAATATTTCAGACTAATTTAAATGTCCACATGTAAGTGGCTGAAACTGAAAGCTATGTTAGTAAATTCAAATCTATTCATTAAATAAGTCAATCAGTTCATTACAAAAAAAAAAAAATTGGAAAATGATAGAAATATCTAAAGATTTCAGCCTAATTAAAAATATATATATATGTATGATTTCGTAATATGTCTATTTAAACGGCTAATGGCTTTAATACGAACTCGTACCGTAAAGGGGGTTTGAGTCGCCATCTTAAGTTTGGGTATTTAAGAGGCGCGTCTGCCTCTAGAGGCTATGATTTTATACACATGGACCACAACCACACCATATCGCAGCGACAAAATGTGGTCACGTTTAAATGGTGTCGCTACAGCTTTTTGCAGTTGCGTGCAACAAATGACTCGAGCATTTTAGCAATTCGACTATTACTAATTCATGATGTTACTGGTTCATATGGCACTACATTGTGGTTGCAATGAGGTAGCGGTGTAGTCGATATTACCCACGCGTTTGCGTTTGGAGATAAAATGTGGTCAGTATTAATTAAACTATTTATTTTTACTTGAATAAAAAAAAGAGCGAGTTGGACTCCTGCACAGAGGGTCTGAACAAAATGACTTACAAAACAGTTCGATTCACGAATCGAGTCTTCAATCGTAATTTTAAAAAGGTTTTTTTTTTGTGTAGTAACAAAAAAATTACAGTTTTTTCCTATACCTACTTGTACTAAGAGAGGTTAACGGGAAGTATCCATTGAATTTTGTTTTGAGAGATTCGAAATACATGGAATAAACGGCCATATGATTTTTTCTCGTTAACTTTGAAGTTTGATTTTTGACAGCTTCAAGCGATCACAAACTGGAGCATATGTTTTAAATTTCAACTCGATTCCTCCACACATTTCCGAGATCTTGACGAGTCTTGACAGACAGACGGACGGACAACAAAGTGACCTATAAGTGTTCCGTTTTTTTCCTTTTGAACTACTGAACCCCAATAGTAGTGGTTCGTTGTTGGGCACCACTTTTAGGGCATTTTGTTGTGGTATTGTTGTGGTACGTTTGAACAAGCCCTAAGTTGAGTACCGTTGTGAGTTGTAAAGGCTGTTCCCTATGTTTTTGTGCTTTAGTATTTATAATGAAAACTTGAATGAGTAAAGCAGTGTATTTACAATGTGGGTGTATTGTTTAGCTGAAATATTTGCTTGTAGTCCGTTTTGTTTTCGCGTAGATCATGTTGAAGATAAGAATATGGGGGTTGGATAAATAATTTTAGGATAGTTGTAAGAAAGTTATCTACTTCGCTTACAATTTTGTTAGCCCCGGTAATAAAATAAAAAAAGAAAGATTTTTTTTTTTTCACAACTATCACACAACGTCGCCTAGTCCCAAACTAAGCAGAGCTTGTGTTATAAGTATAAGACAATTGATTAACATACATATATATTTCTAAATACATACATATTATAGATAAATTATATCCAGATATAGAAAAAAATATTGACTCATAGCTCCTGGCATACCAATTAGGGTCACTAAGCATTGGACTAACAGGGCAGACGAAATAAAAAAACGAAAACATGTTAATAAGCACAAACCGATACACCCGATGAAGGAGTTTATCATCTCGTAGATTTGCCATTGATAGCAAACTATCACTAGACTGTAACTGTATTAATTTCAACAATAAAATAACTTTGTGATCGACCAGCCATAGCTTTACCTATAACTTATAAACTGTAGTTTCTTTCTTTGTCTTTTATTTGTCACTTTAAGAGTAAGACAAGTTTTTTTATGGTAGATAAAAGTCACACAATGACGAATTCCACCCTTGGACAGACCGGGAAACAGTGTCAGACTCTTACCAACTAAACGACCTACCCCGTTCCTACTTCACCGTCTATACTAGGGATAGAACCTTCCTTTCAGACACGAACCCTTGGCCCCAGTTGGCTTCGACCCTTCTGCAGGGTCCGTAGGGTTGCTGACAACTCTCTGAGGCACGCGGAGAGTAAGAAGAAGTTAAAACGAATCCTAAAAATAATGTTATTATAATAATCCACCGTTAAATTTAGATTGTTTTAATCCCGTGGAACGTCGATCAGACATATGAAACACTATCAAATTTTAAAAATAAAATTAATAAATAAACTAGGTTTTTTATACTCAAATTATTTTACGCATGTACGAAATTAATTTCTTATAGTAAACGTCAGCTGGGCAAGTTCAATGACCTATAGATAGTGAGTACGCAACGACCGATAACTACCCACAAGATCATTGACTTGTTTAACGGTTTATAATTAACGGTGTATACTTATAATTGGTCGTATTGTTAAGCACGACAAGACAAATACTATCAGTCTTCTTACTATTAAATAGACAGTCAAAGGTCTACAAATAAACGAACATAACCGGTTTTCAAATTTTCATACATCTACAAACCGACCTCAACAAGGGTTGCTTGAAGCAATTGCTGCAATAATTTATTTATTTATTTTTTAGGTTAACCTACATTTGTTTACACTTTATACATTCTGATTTAATTACTATTAACATTTACAAGTGCAACAATTATTTTAAAGGTTAACACGACATGCACAGAAAAACGGTTTTACATAACATATATTATATATAAATTATTAAAATTATTACTTTTACATCCTAAAAGTGAAAAATTAAAAATAAAAATTCATACAAAAATAACATTAACATAGAATAACATAAAAATTTAATAATAATAATATCATTTGCATGTCCTGATTGAATTATAATTGATTACATTATGATTAGTATTGATTTATTTATAAATAAGGATAATGACAATAATTTCATAATAAAATAAATTAAAAAAGAATAAAACTGAGAACATTAAAAAAGGTATAAAATTAAAATTAGAAATTACAAAAAAAAAACAATTTATAATAAATTAAAATTAAATTCCCACTGGATTTCTTATAAAAGCTTGTACAAATTTATAAATATAACCACATAATCTAGAAAGTCAGAATATTAAAATAACCAACCGAAAACTCCAAATTTCAAGCCACTTATTGCAATAAACACCCGTAAAAAGAACATTACCGTTTAATTTTTGCTCCAGAAACATTTTGACTCTTTATAACTCCCGTAAATGATTCTAAAGTAATAATAAATCTCATTTAACGAGGTCGTAAGACAGAACTTCTTGAAAGGGGTCAGAATTGTTCCTGTCGTCGGCAATTTGGGGAAATTTCGACTTCTTTTTGTACGTATTTTATTATTATAAGTTACTTCTTTAAATTATATGTTCCCGCTCCGCCCAAGAGCGGGTTTCGTCATTCGATGATTTTCAGCTACCATAAAAAAATACACTATACAGGCTGTCATTGACATGTTAAAGCAAACGAATACCATAGGTCCAGTACATGGTTCTAGACCCCCTTTTTTATGAATTTTAGAATAAAAAATAAGAAATGTGAGCAAAGTCGAGATAAGAAATAAGTAAAGTCATAAACATAAAAATACGACAAGAATGTTGATCAAGTAGAAAGCTATGATGCAAATTAATATATCAAGTTAATAAGATTATAAAAAAAATAATGTGTGGAAACTTTTTGTGTGTCTTTTTCGATAGCATTAAAACTTTCTCACTAAAGTATTAGCTAAATATTTATAGAAATATGCAACAATGTTTAGAGACATTTATCTCTGTTTAAATTATTTATTAACAATAAATATCTCAAGGATGCTTGCAGGCGAGTGACCGCTACTTTCGCTCTGTCATGTTTGAGGACCGGTACAAGTGATGAGAGGTCGCGATAGTGTTTTGTTTTTTTTTCTCTTATATTATTATACAGGCTAAAGCTTGTAAATGTATGTTTGATAATTTTGTACGCTCTTGGTATACTGGTAGACTATGTCCTGTAATTACACATAGAAAGACTAAACAATTATTAAGGCTCACACTAAAAGTAAGAGAAATAAAAAAAATATTAAAAAACCTGTGCGAGGTCAAAAAGACTCCTAACACAGCATACAGTGCAATATGTTTAGCAAAAAGCAAAATATTGCAGCGCTGGTACTCTGATAGGTCCTGGTGATGCCACGGACACATTTTATTCCAAGAGCTTATTTGCTTGGGATATTGGTCTATTTTCACGCGAGCAAACCTGCTGGCATAGCTAGATTTATATAATACCCCCAACTTTACTATCAGTACAGTGGGTTTTCTAAAGTAACTCTAAATCACAAACGAGAAAAAACGGAAAAGTTATTACTAATTTAAAGATAAACAGACAAATCAGTTCAGTTACTACTAATTATTTTTAATGCTGCAGTAATAAAAACATAATTAATATATGTAATAATATTTTTTTAAGGTGAAGATATAAAGTAAATTTTGATGATGATATTTATTATTTTTTTACGACGATAATTAATGATTTGATTGGTAACAATTATTTATTTTTACGACAATAACTGTCTATTTAATCCAAAAACGCATTGATTTAAAACTTAGCTTACCAATATGTCGATATGACTTTCGAAAGTTTTCAAAATCAACTTACCTGGAAAGAAAAAATAAAATCATTAGCATTTTGAATAAATGAATACTTAAAAAAAAATAAACAGTGTCTGTTTATATAGTACAATATTTAAAAAAAAATGTAATAGTATGAAAAAAAAAACAACGAATGATGGTAAGTATAATATTTTCTGATATTATAGACAGTCACGATTTTCTTGCAATTTCAGGTCATTAAAAGAAAATTGAGCAAGTTGAATCTTGTAACTTGGACCTTAATTTAATTTATTTGAAGAAATATTTCTATTGGAATGTTTTAGCGCAATTAGTACTGCTATCAAGGAAATTATTTATATTATCTAACTAAACTGAATTCTTAAACATGCAATTTTAGCACTCACAAAATTATTAAATAGTGTACTTGATTCTTCTTTGACAAGATTCAAAATTGAATTAGAAGGATTGAGTCTGAGACTTGGATCATTTTCATTTGAAGATAATTACTCGTCATCATTTTGATTTGCATTTGAATATTCATCAATTATTTAAAGGTTTGCTATTAACTTAAAGCTATACTAGAACGGTAATAAATAATAGAGTGATTGGGTTCACTTTGTGAATGCTTTTAAAACAAACATAAAATATGTATAAAATATATTTTAATACTTTTGTATTGTTTGTAAATAAGAACAAATATTACGCAATAGACTATTTGCATCTCTATTTTTATCTCCTTGAAGATTATGGTGGACAATTTATCAACAAATATATTTTTTTCATAGTCAGCTTTTGTAGCGTGGTATATACTAGCGACCCGCCCTAGCTTCGCACGGGTACTGATATTAATTAAATATTATTATTGAATATAGTATGCATATTTTATGGACATAAATCTTCTTCTTGTATCACTCTATCTGCTAAAAAACAGCATCAAAATCCGTTGCGTATTTTCGAAGATCTAAGCATACATAGGGACAGTGGTAAGCAACTTTGTTTTATACTTTGTAATGAATAATTAAAACTAGTCAAGACAAATTAATCATACGAGCCAAAACTCGATGGACTTGTGTCCTAATTACAAGGTTCCTATGGCCATCTCCCGGTTCAATCATCAGATCAACTCCAGGACATAATAATTTTGCATTGTCATCTGATTGACACACGCACGCAAAATTTCAGCTCAATCGGGAACCAGAAAGTGGATCAAATTTAATTTACAAGATTTGGTCCCAAAAATTGCGACAGGTGAAACTAAATATACATCCTAATCCTAACTAATCCTAACTAATATTATAAATCGGAATGTGAGTTTGTTTGTTTGTTTGTTAGGCTTACACGCCGTAACTACTAAACCGTTTGCTTTGAAATTTTGCAGACGTAAAGTTAGAAGTCCGGATTAAATAATAGGCTACTTTTTATCCCGGAATACTGTGATGTTCCTGAGGGAAAACGAAAATATTGTTAGCTTCGTATGAAGCAGTCAGTATCAGTTTGGTGACACATGGCGCTGTGTGACGTTTAAAACAAAGCTTAATGATACGATAAATTATCCCCGGAAATGAGGAATTCCCGAGGGATGACGTACAATTTGGTTTATCGCCTAAACTGATTTTTACATCTGCTTATCCTGTGAACTTAGTAATGTTTTTACGTAGCTAAGCAAAAACTTCTGTACTTTTTTACCTACCCTTTATCCTGGTAAGTATAATAGACTGTTCCAGAAGGTTAACAACGTTTATGAATAATCAAAACAGGTTCTAACATGCACATATTCCTATCCTTACTTCCTTATCCTTACTTAATATTATAAATCGGAATGTGAGTTTGTTTGTTTGTTAGGCTTTCACGCCGTAACTACTGAACCGTTTGCTTTGAAATTTTGCAGACGTAAAGTTAGAAGTCCGGATTAAATAATAGGTATGATAGACTGTTCCAGAAGGTTAACAACGTTTATGAATAATCAAAACAAGTTATAACATGCACATATAACAAATACTGAAATATTTATAAGTCACCGAAATTACTAATTGGTATAAGTAGGTATTTATAGTCCAGTGCAATTAGCACTGTTAACGATAAAAAGTGGACCTAAATAGTAGTAGAATGAAACCCATTGGAAAGAGATAGAGTGATTCCAGAGGAAGGTTTATATTATGTATAATATATCACCTTTGCACCCGCACGAAGCTGGAGCGGGTCGCTAATAATTATTAAACAAAAGCAATTTCTGATTCGAGATTTTTTAGTTTTTTGCATTTTCTGAAAAAAACTTACTATATTAATGTTTACTTTTTTTACACCATCAAAAAGTAAAGATTTCAATGAATAAGAAGACAACAAACTTTTAAAAAAAATCACATATTTTTACGTGAGATTTTTCGATTGAAAAATAGGCTGTTTTTTCGATGTTAGTGAAGAGTGAAGTGAAGTCAAAATAAAGAGCAACTGTGAATATTTTAAATAAAAAAAATTATAGTAAGTTTGGAACATAAAAAGGAAACTTTTCACCAAATTTTGTGAAAATAAAATAATTTTTAAAGGAGATAAAAATTAAATTAAAAAACTCGGTTTTTTGGACTTTTCACATAGATTTTGAAGCTGTGTGAAAAAGTGTAAATACAAAAGTGGTAGATCTTTTTATGACCTACAAGTTTGTTATTAGACATTTTTCCATAAAACCAATAGTTTTGCCAGAAATCAAGAGAAACTATTTTTTACCGCACACCCATCCACTTCCCGACCTCAGATCGACCGTAATTTATTTTTTCTTAAATTTTTGCTGTATTATCTTCCTTTTCCAATGGGTTTCATTCTACTACTATTTAGGTCCCTTTCAAAAGCTATCTGCACTGGTCTATTAGTATAAGTGCTCTTTACGCTAATTCTTTATGTAAGCGATAGATGGCACTGGGTGTATTTTAAAACGTGGTAACTTTGTGTTTTTTAAAATATGTAAGTAGTGATATGATATTTCGCGCCCTAACCTATAGCCGTATAGTATTTACCGTTTTGTTTTATCATAGCTTAGCTTAATTTGATTCACCAGGTATAGTTGGTAATTACGTCGCTTTGTTCGTCATTTAGATTTTTATAGTTTAGGACATTGAACTAACATTACTATAGGATTATACTTTAGTTTAGGTTTATAGTTTTTAGTTTACTTACTCATTATTTCATAATGCCTCGCAAACGTAAATCTAATTTGTCGAGCACCTCATCTCAAGCTCGGGCAATGAAAATTGCCCGATCTCAAGAATCGTCTCTCCATGCTGGATTAAGAAGGCGCGATCAAGCAGAGTGTCAGGCTGCTTTGAGAGCTGCTGAGCTACCATCTCAGCGCCAGCAAAGATTTGAGGAGCAAGCCGCTCGCCAATTTTCTTTGAGGGCTTCCGAGAATGATATTCGTACTCAAGTCCGTTTATCGCAACAGGCTCAACGTCAGACAGCACTAAGGGCATTAGAGTCACCTCTTCAAACGGTGCTACGTTTGGAAGAGCAAGCTGAAAAACTAGCTATTTTCAGAGCTAATGAGACGCCTCTTCAAACGCAGCTACGTTTGGAAGAGCAAGCTGAAAGACAAGCTATTTTGAGAGCTAATGAGATGCCTCTTCAAACGCAGCTACGTTTGGAAGAGCAAGCTGAAATACTAGCTATTTTGAGAGCTAATAAGACGTCTCTTCAAACACAGCTACGTTTGGAAGAATGAGCTGAAAGACTAGCTATTTTGAGAGCTAATGAGACGTCTCTTCAAACGCAGCTGCAAAATTAAAAGTAGGGGTTCCGGTGATGCTGATGCGTAATCTCGATGCCCCACGACTGTGTAATGGTACCAGGTTGCGGGTCACTCAGCTTGGACGGAATATTATTACCGCAACTATTTTGACTGGCGCAGCAAAAGGTGAAAGTGAACTCATTCCTCAGATCCCGATTATTCCAACAGGCCTCCCATTTCAATTTAAAAGACTTCAGTTTCCTATAAGAGTTTCATTTTCAATAACCAGTAATAAAGCACAAGGCCAAACTCTAAGGGTTGCTGGAGTACACCTGGAAAAACATTGTTTTTCGCATGGTCAACTCTATGTAGCGTGTTCTCGGGTTTCCAGTGCCCAAAATCTGCATGTTTTTGCTCCCCAAAGTAAAACATATAATATAGTTTACCACTCAGTTTTGGTTTAACAACTTAACGGCCTAAACGCCTGAACGGATTTTGATAAAATTTGGTATGGAGGTAGTTTAAGTCCTGGATAAGCAATGTTTTGCCGTGGTAGAACTTCTCATTCCCACGGGAAAATCTAAAAAGCGCGATATAACCGATTTCCACGCGGGCGAAGCCGCGGGCGAAAAGCTAGTAATATATATATTATTCTTACACCCTATTAATTTTTAAGTTGTACAAAGCTATCAAAACAAACAACACTATTTCATAGCTAAAGCCAAGTGAACAACCAACTGCCTTCGTTCATTAACCCTCCAATAGAGACCAATAAAAGTACTCGCTAACTGTTGTGGCCTAAAATCCCTTTAAGTCCGTAATGTCAGTAACTCATCAAAATACAGTTAAGAGTTTAAACTAGGTAAACTACTGGAGTGAAACTGTTTAGTTAGTAATTTGCACGACACTAGGAATGCCTGGCTTTTGCTTGTAAGTAAGGTGTGAATATTTTCTTGAGGATTTCTCTATTTGCAATATTTAGTACTAGCTTTTGCCCGCGGCTTCGCCCGCGTACATAAAATATAGCCTATGTCACTCAGGAGTAAAGCAGTTTTCTATTGCTGCTAAAATTTTTCCAATCGGACCAGTAGTTCCAGAGATTACCTCCTACAAACAAAAAAACAAAAAAAATAAAAAAAACAAAAAAACAAACTTTACCTCTTTATTATATTAGTGTAGATGGATTTATGTTATTTCGTTGATGCTTGCCCTTTTTGCGGGACTATGTTTCGTTTCAGATTATTTTATGTATTATTTTTGTTTGCATTGTTACCTTCTATTGTAAGCTGCTAATAATATATGAGTAGAAACAGGCGAATTCAAAACCGCTTTTTTTAGAGTTCTAATGAAGAATTCTAAAAACAGCAGTTTTGAATTTGATGTACTCCTCAGTCAGAAAAAAACAAATTTTCAGGTTTGCTTTAAAAATAACATATTTAAAAATAAGATCGTTTTTAAGTCTAAATAATTACTTTTTTGAAATGCAAAATAATTTACTCCTCAATTTTTTAAACGAAGTAGGCACTTAGCAAGGTAAATTGTACGTAACATTTGGTGGGCAAGACCGACTTGCACTTGACTTGCCGAAAGAATTTTTTTTTGTTCAGTTAAAATAGAACATTTCATTACAAAAAAAAAACTAAATCATCACCAGTCGCTTAAATATCACATTAAAAAAACGCTCCACCTCATAACTTGGACCCCACAGAGAAATGGTCCGTAGCGCAGGCGTCACTAACAAATGCAAATGAATTGTTCGGCGCGTGCGCCGGTCACTGCTTTCTACGTTATCTAGTAGCTACTTATCCGTGTGTGTTACTCTTGATTTTATTATTAGGTGGATCTTCTTTAGTGAAGTGTTGTTATTGTTTTGGGTCAAATAGGGGTCTTTAAGTCAAGAGTGAATAGGTTACTTCTAGGCAAGCGTGCTCCATCGTCAGCCACATTATCGCTTACCATCAGGTGAGATTGTGGTGAGCGCTTATCTAGAATTAAAAAAAAAATTGGTGAACGTAAACTTCGTAGACCAGAAGGCTATTTTGAGTTTATAACGTTTTCGATCGCGTTAACGTTTGTTTACGTCAAATTGTACAAAAAGAAAGGACTTCTTTTGTCGTCACGAGCTTTGACGTACACTTACTTTAACTTGATTGAGGTTGTCAAAAAAAAACATATTTTTGAGATTTGAGGGCTTTCTTTACTTGCAGATTATAATCAGTAGTCCAAAAACCATAAAACCCTAACAAAAAAAAATAACTTAATAGCATCTTATTATTTAAACCAAACAAAAAAAAAAAAAAAACTGTAACCACTGAGTAAACAAAAACCACAAACATATTAACCAATCCAGAAAATTGTATTGCGCAGACAGATACCAAATTTCTACAATCAGTGTAACTACATATCTTGAGATCGTGTCTAAACGCAGGAAGCCCCAGCAAGCTATATAAATGACCTACAATAACATTATACTGCACTGCCAACATGGTGCCAACGTATTAATACAATACAGAGACAAACTCCGACCACATTTCTCTGAAACAGGTTCACAGGAACTGACCACAATGCTGAAATACTCGTATGATTTCAAGCGGCATTTAGATAATGCACCATGTTGAGAATGAGTAAAATATGGAATGTTGACGCACACAATATCAAAACAGATAATGTATATGTAAAGAAAAATATAATTTTCTTTAATCTGCAAAAAAAAATCTTATTATGTGGATTGACGAGGTTTTTTAAAATGTTAAATATCATCATGGATTAGTTTTTTTTTGAGCCAAAGTTACGAAGTCAAATTCGTAACTTTGGCTAAAAATAAAACAAAACTGTTAAGAAGTTTAATCCATAAACTATGGTATATTTTTAATCATTAAAGGCTAAAAGAATATCCAGCAAAACTTTTGTTCGAGACTTTGCCTTGATGTTTTGACTTCCTACGAAAATTTTCTTTGCAAACCCTTGCATAGTTTTCACTAAGCTCTCTTAGTTAACAATTTAAAACAATAACTGGTACTTCATAAATATTTCTCAGGTACCAGGAATACATAGCCATAAGGTAAGGATGAGGCCGACCGCGTAGCCGTCGCCGCCGTGATCCCGCCGATATCCGGCCTCTGTAGACACTGGCTCGCGGACGTTGAGCAATGGGTAGGTCGCGGTCCGGTCGTCTGGTAACTGTCCAGACCGAGTCCAAGTCGTCAACGGCGCGCACTGTTCCCGCGCGCCTCAAGGAGCTGTCAGCAAACCCTTCTGGGTCGAAGCCTTCTGGAGCCGAGGGTTGGTGCGAAAGTGTTACCGCGGCTCTGGGAATAAGGCAAGGAAGGAATGGGGTAGGTTTTTTAGTCAGTAAGAGTCTGACACTGTCTTCCGCTCCACCCAAGAGTGGGTTTCGTCATTGGATGATTTTCGCCTACCATACAAAAAATAAACATAGCCGTAAGGTGGATAACCATGGCCACTTTGTTAGATCAATAGAAACTCTCTCTATGCTAATATAACAGACCATTAGCATTACTGTTAGATAAAGTTGGGTGAAACTTAGCGAAGACTTTAGCTTAAAACTTTGCTAAATACATGCTAATTTAAGTTAAGGTGTTACGTGAGTAGAAATGTTATCTTTGAGAACAGGTAGAGAGATTAGATCCTATAATTAGAAGACAAGTTGAACAACGTAGCCAAACTTTCAATGAAAGAAATATCTTAAATTCGCAATTCGTATTGAATACCTCTGTGTACCATTTTACCCCGCTTAACGGTTCGAACAGGGTAAATAGATACATAGGGATGTCAAAACTTTAGCCTTTATTATATACTAGCTTTTCGCCCGCGGCTTCGCCCGCGTGGAAATCGGTTATATCGCGCTTTTTAGATTTTCCCGTGGGAATGAGAAGTTCTACCACGGCAAAACATTGCTTATCCAGGACTTAAACTACCTCCATACCAAATTTTATCAAAATCCGTTCAGGCGTTTAGGCCGTTAAGTTGTTAAACCAAAACTGAGTGGTAAACTATATTATATGTTTTACTTTGGGGAGCAAAAACATGCAGATTTTGGGCACTGGAAACCCGAGAACACGCTACATAGAGTTGACCATGCGAAAAACAATGTTTTTCCAGGTGTACTTCAGCAACCCTTAGAGTTTGGCCTTGTGCTTTATTACTGGTTATTGAAAATGAAACTCTTATAGGAAACTGAAGTCTTTTAAATTGAAATGGGAGGCCTGTTGGAATAATCGGGATCTGAGGAATGAGTTCACTTTCACCTTTTGCTGCGCCAGTCAAAATAGTTGCGGTAATAATATTCCGTCCAAGCTGAGTGACCCGCAACCTGGTACCATTACACAGTCGTGGGGCATCGAGATTACGCATCAGCATCACCGGAACCCCTACTTTTAATTTTGCAGCTGCGTTTGAAGAGACGTCTCATTAGCTCTCAAAATAGCTAGTCTTTCAGCTCATTCTTCCAAACGTAGCTGTGTTTGAAGAGACGTCTTATTAGCTCTCAAAATAGCTAGTATTTCAGCTTGCTCTTCCAAACGTAGCTGCGTTTGAAGAGGCATCTCATTAGCTCTCAAAATAGCTTGTCTTTCAGCTTGCTCTTCCAAACGTAGCTGCGTTTGAAGAGGCGTCTCATTAGCTCTGAAAATAGCTAGTTTTTCAGCTTGCTCTTCCAAACGTAGCACCGTTTGAAGAGGTGACTCTAATGCCCTTAGTGCTGTCTGACGTTGAGCCTGTTGCGATAAACGGACTTGAGTACGAATATCATTCTCGGAAGCCCTCAAAGAAAATTGGCGAGCGGCTTGCTCCTCAAATCTTTGCTGGCGCTGAGATGGTAGCTCAGCAGCTCTCAAAGCAGCCTGACACTCTGCTTGATCGCGCCTTCTTAATCCAGCATGGAGAGACGATTCTTGAGATCGGGCAATTTTCATTGCCCGAGCTTGAGATGAGGTGCTCGACAAATTAGATTTACGTTTGCGAGGCATTATGAAATAATGAGTAAGTAAACTAAAAACTATAAACCTAAACTAAAGTATAATCCTATAGTAATGTTAGTTCAATGTCCTAAACTATAAAAATCTAAATGACGAACAAAGCGACGTAATTACCAACTATACCTGGTGAATCAAATTAAGCTAAGCTATGATAAAACAAAACGGTAAATACTATACGGCTATAGGTTAGGGCGCGAAATATCATATCACTACTTACATATTTTAAAAAAACACAAAGTTACCACGTTTTAAAATACACCCAGTGCCATCTATCGCTTACATAAAGAATTAGCGTAAAGAGCACTTATACTAATAGACCAGTGCAGATAGCTTTTGAAAGGGACCTAAATAGTAGTAGAATGAAACCCATTGGAAAAGGAAGATAATACAGCAAAAATTTAAGAAAAAATAAATTACGGTCGATCTGAGGTCGGGAAGTGGATGGGTGTGCGGTAAAAAATAGTTTCTCTTGATTTCTGGCAAAACTATTGGTTTTATGGAAAAATGTCTAATAACAAACTTGTAGGTCATAAAAAGATCTACCACTTTTGTATTTACACTTTTTCACACAGCTTCAAAATCTATGTGAAAAGTCCAAAAAACCGAGTTTTTTAATTTAATTTTTATCTCCTTTAAAAATTATTTTATTTTCACAAAATTTGGTGAAAAGTTTCCTTTTTATGTTCCAAACTTACTATAATTTTTTTTATTTAAAATATTCACAGTTGCTCTTTATTTTGACTTCACTTCACTCTTCACTAACATCGAAAAAACAGCCTATTTTTCAATCGAAAAATCTCACGTAAAAATATGTGATTTTTTTTAAAAGTTTGTTGTCTTCTTATTCATTGAAATCTTTACTTTTTGATGGTGTAAAAAAAGTAAACATTAATATAGTAAGTTTTTTTCAGAAAATGCAAAAAACTAAAAAATCTCGAATCAGAAATTGCTTTTGTTTAATAATTATTAGCGACCCGCTCCAGCTTCGTGCGGGTGCAAAGGTGATATATTATACATAATATAAACCTTCCTCTGGAATCACTCTATCTCTTTCCAATGGGTTTCATTCTACTACTATTTAGGTCCACTTTTTATCGTTAACAGTGCTAATTGCACTGGACTATAAATACCTACTTATACCAATTAGTAATTTCGGTGACTTATAAATATTTCAGTATTTGTTATATGTGCATGTTATAACTTGTTTTGATTATTCATAAACGTTGTTAACCTTCTGGAACAGTCTATCATACCTATTATTTAATCCGGACTTCTAACTTTACGTCTGCAAAATTTCAAAGCAAACGGTTCAGTAGTTACGGCGTGAAAGCCTAACAAACAAACAAACTCACATTCCGATTTATAATATTAAGTAAGGATAAGGAAGTAAGGATAGGAATATGTGCATGTTAGAACCTGTTTTGATTATTCATAAACGTTGTTAACCTTCTGGAACAGTCTATTATACTTACCAGGATAAAGGGTAGGTAAAAAAGTACAGAAGTTTTTGCTTAGCTACGTAAAAACATTACTAAGTTCACAGGATAAGCAGATGTAAAAATCAGTTTAGGCGATAAACCAAATTGTACGTCATCCCTCGGGAATTCCTCATTTCCGGGGATAATTTATCGTATCATTAAGCTTTGTTTTAAACGTCACACAGCGCCATGTGTCACCAAACTGATACTGACTGCTTCATACGAAGCTAACAATATTTTCGTTTTCCCTCAGGAACATCACAGTATTCCGGGATAAAAAGTAGCCTATTATTTAATCCGGACTTCTAACTTTACGTCTGCAAAATTTCAAAGCAAACGGTTTAGTAGTTACGGCGTGTAAGCCTAACAAACAAACAAACAAACAAACAAACAAACTCACATTCCGATTTATAATATTAGTTAGGATTAGGATTTAAAAATATCAGAATGGTACAGGAAACTTGCTTAAACCCCAAAATAAATTGGAAATTACATTTATATTATTTGTTCTATTCCAGGTCTTGGTCTAACTATGAACCTACCAATTACCAGTACGGTCGTCGGATCTTGGCGAGATCATTTATTTATTACGAGTTTACAAGTGCTAAAATTCGTAGAGCCTAACTTCAGACTCGCTAAGATTCGACGGTCGTACTCATTATTACATTTCATCCAAACTCTGTTAACCAAACTGTTTAAGAATGAAACATATACCAGATACACATTATATACATGCGTATACACACGTAATTATTTCCAGCATTCAAATATCTTAACTAGCATAAGCATAGTACCCTAATAGCTCTGACTTACGAGTTTGTAGGTCACGGGTTTAAATTCAGCCAAGCGTATTACTTTGCGTAATTTAATTCATCACCGGCCTGGTTTCCGTAAGCCTCTTCATTGTGCAGAGGGAACATTAATTCCATGTTATTAATGAATTTTTACTAAAAAAAAAACATTATGTGTTAGACAGCGATAATTTGATGTCATATTGAATATCCAAATCAAAATTTGGTGTCTATTCGCCCCTGTATTTCTATTTACCCCGTTTGAATTACGACTTGAGAGAGCTTTTATAAACGACTAATCAAGCAATATTTCTATATATTATTGTTGAGATAAATAATGGATTATTAAATACCTCTCAATTTTCCGACTTGTTCCGTTGACAAATGATTCATAATTATGTTTTTGTGCTAAGTTATGGGACTTTCACTCAAGAAGCATAGATGTTTGTCTTTTACGGTTTTTCGAGGTCATGGCCGGTACAAAACGGTTCTTTTTGTTTACTGCCAATGAAAAGGAAAGTTAACCGTGTCGGCCTTTTAATATTTTGAGTAAATAACGTGTGATTTAGGTGTATGTCAACGCTTTTATAGTTAGCTTGTTTGCTGTTTAATTATGATTTATTTTTGGATTGCCATGACTAGTTTTAACCAAAAAAAATGTTGTATAGTAGAGTACGATACGTACGCGGCTCATTTCAAACAATTAATCAATTAAATAATTTAAGTTTTACAAATTGATGATATTTTTTTTTTATAGACCAAGTTTAGAGAAATTTTATCCTGAATATTAATACAATGGATCAGTATAATAAAATAGCGAGTGTTTTTTTTTATTCTTATTGGTTCAAGTCCTGGGCGGTGATGCAGTTTAGTTTCATTTTAAAAATAAAGAAATGTCTCCTTTAAGTAAAATGAGCCAAATTAACTTTTCGAATACCATAATTAGACACATAATGGAAAGATAACAGTTATGCCAACACCGGCTCGGGGCTCAAGAGTTTAAGGATTCAAATAGTTTCCCTCATGGGCCCGACTTATTTTTCCACACTATATGTTAAAATACTTTTAAAATATTTGCAATCAATTCACCTTCTACATGGGAAAAGCCACAAAATTACATAAAATGCGTCTATAATTTCTAATGTAACTTTAATGAACAATAAAAAAATACCATTTCCCCAAAAAAATCTTATCATCTCTACATCTCTCAAATGTAATAACTGAAGTTACAAAAACTTACGTCACATAATAGAGTAGTTTCATTAGAAAGTGTGTGTGAAAATATCCCACCGTTACAATGTATCGTTCTTCAGACGGAACGTAATCATTAAACAATGATGCAGTTTTAATACATCATTGATTATCCCCTATTATCATCTGTAGTATTGAGGTCGGCTTTCAGTCTACCTAGATTCTTAATATAACGGATGGGAAACAGGTCAGGCCGTGGTCTAACGAGAAGGAATGGCAGGAGGCCGCTTCTTTCTGCGATGTAGTAATGCTGGTGAAGAAGGGCTCCCTCATGCCCCAGCCGCCGAAATCTCCGAACTCATTTTCAGTCATCGTAGCGTGTACTTTCAGCCTTCTGGTAACTCACCGAACTGAGCCCGAGTCATCAATTGACCAAATTGTTTTACGCATGCCTAAACCATCTATTAAAATTGTAGGAGCTTCCCATCAGATACGATAGCGCTCAAGCGCGAACCTTTAAACAATAAAAAAGTGGTCCAATAGGGTCGAAGCCGAAAAATCGAAGTATAAGTAATGTTCCTACTGTTTGAACTCAATGCTCCCTCTAGGAGAAGGGAAGGAATTGTAAGGAAAGAATGAGTTATCCACTATGTGAGCTCATTGTGAGTTGGAACAGCGTTATTAGTATTTATTAAGGACAACGGAAAGAGTTATGCTCAGAGTTTCCATGCGTTATCAGAGCTGGAATGAAGATATCCATAGCAGGAGAAACCACATTACCAACAATGTATGAAAATTACCAAACATATTGATATTTTTTCAGTTTGGCGATTCCGGGTAGGGCACATTATTTTTTTTTTTTAATTCTTGATAGGCTCGCGTTTGACCATAATCACACCTGATGGTAAGCGATGTGTGGTCGACGATGGAGCACGCTTACCTAGAAGTAACCTATACACTCTTGACTTAAAGACTCAGGAAACACAGACGCCGACCGCGAATTCCACTCGTCAGCTGAACGCATCATGAATCCGTTCCCGAAACGCTTTGAAAGATGGTCGGTAGGGCCAAAATGTTTTGGAGTGGCGACGGAGCATTATTGGAAGGCCTCCCACAAGGTGAAATCTTTTTCTTCCAAAGGTTATCTGGTAGAAATTGCCATGTTGATAAATGTTTGTCCTGTAATAAGCTACGAGTAAGGTGTGCAATAAAGTAATAAATAAGGTGGATCGATGACCTGGTCAGGGTTGCGGCTTATGTCTCGATCCCTTCGAACATTCACAAAGTATTAATAAGAAAGGGTATTATGAACTTCTTAAACAATGAACTAGTAATCTTCATTACATAGTATAAAACTAAGTTGCTTCGTCCCTATGTATGCTTAAATCTTTAAAAGTATGCCACGGATTTTGATACGGTTTTTTTAATAGATAGAGTGATAGAAGAGGAAGGTTTATAATATGTATAATGCAATATATTTAAAGTCACCATGGCACCCGTGCGAAGCTGGGACGGGTCGCTAGTTTATAACATAAAAATGAATCGCAAAATGATTTACGAGTAAGCGCAAAATTGAGGACAGCTGAACCGATATCGTTAACTTTTTTTTTGTTTTGTTTTTTATTGTCAGGAGAACGTTTTTATAAAAAAAAATAGGGTATAGTAGGGTGAAGTAAGTTAGAGTAGGGTAGAGTAGGATTTTTTGTTGGTAGGTGAAAATCATCAAATGACGAATCCCGCTCTTGGGCGGAGTGGGAAACAGTGTCAGACTCTTACTGACTAAACAACCTACCCCGATCTTCCCTTTCCTTATTCCCAGAGCCCCGGTATAACGCTTTCACACCAACCCGCTGCTCCCGGAGGCTTCGACCCTGAGGGTAGAGTAAACTAGAGTAGGGTAGAGTGGAGTACAGTAGAATAATCTGTTGCCGGGAGTGAAGCCGCGTGTAAAAGCTAGTACATTAATATAATTAAGGAAACTTTCGGCGATATTAAATAAGTATTTACTGAGTGCGTTACTTCACAAGAAAGTTTCTTGTGCGACGTGTCAGGAATTACTTTATGTAGTTTTGGACTTGTAAGCCACTTATAAGCTACTTATAAGCTCTTGTTAGGCTCTTTAAGGATGCCGCATGGGGAGTACGGTCTTTCTTGTTCTGTACAATGCAATTAATGATTTCTCCCGTTCATTTGGGTTCTTTTTGTTGCCTATTGCGTTCCAGGGTTACGGTACTCATTTGAACAATCTTGCCTTGGAATGTGTTCTAAATGTATGTTTCTGAGCTAAATTAGAAAATGTATTCTAAGTAATTATATAGAATACTAGCTTTTGCCCGCAGCTTCGCCCGCGTACATAAAATATAGCCTATGTCACTCAGGAGTAAAGCACCTTTCTATTGTTGCTAAAATTTTTCCAATCGGACCAATAGTTCCAGAGATTACCCCCTACAAACAAAAAAACAAACTTTACCTCTTTATTATATTAGTGTAGATATTTTCTAAGTTTAGCTCTGAATCATATTCTTATATGTATTTTATATTATACCTTCACTCTATTTGGGACCCGAAAATTGGTTACTGTGCGTTCAAGGTCTGGTCTGTCAGTCTAGTAGTTAGTGACCCTGACTGCTATGAATACACATGTACCCGTGAGTTTTGATTTTCTCTATTAAAAAGAGTGTCGAAATGTAGTGTAAGGTTTTTTTTTATTTATTTTTTTCACAGCCTTAAGGGATTTGACTTTAGTATGGAGTTAAAATTTCAATTTATTATCTCCACGCGTTCTGGAGGTAAAGGGTTTTGACAGACAGACTAACGGAAAAAAAAATGATACTTGGTTCCGTCTTTTCCTTTTGAGTTACTCTGTGTCGCTGGTTCATTGTTGACCACTCGACCCTACAGTTTAAATTTCAATTTGATACCTTTGATACCGGGCATTCTGGAGATAAAGGATTTTGACAGAGAGACGGACAACAAAGTGTTACTTGGTTCCGTTTTTTCCTTTTCGAGATATGGAACCCTGAAAACTTGTCATGAAAGTTTAAAATCGATCTCATACAAATATACCTTTTTCAAACTGACTTGTCATAGTGAACTCAATCCTTTATTTATTTATTTATACTTTATTGTACACCGCATTACAAATACATAGTACAAACATTATTTAAAAAAATAAGGGTACAATGGGCGGTCTTATCGCACAAGGTAATCTCTTACAGACAACCATATATTCATGTGTACAGTAAAAGCATTCCGCAATAAGTTTCCCTCAATGATTGGCATAGGAATTTAGGCTACGGTTGATCGGACTACAAAGCGTTCCAGGCTGTTTGAGCAGAAGTTATGCTGGATAGCAGTGGTGGTTATGGTGGAGAGCAGTGGTGGCCGAGTGGTAACGGCCCCGACTTACGAGTTGTAGGTCGCGGGTTCGGACCCAGCCAGGCGCATTACTTTGTGTAATTTATTTCATCACCACTGCTCTCAAAACGGTGAAGGAAAACATCGTGAGGAAACCGGCATGTCCTAGAACCAAAAATTCGAAGACATGTGACATCCACCAATCCGCACTGGGCCCGCGTGGTGGATTATAGCCCATTCCCTCTCCCAGAGAGGAGGCCTGTGTCCCTGCAGTGGGAACATTGAAAGGCTGATGATGATGATGATGATGCTGGATAACTTGATAGTCAAACTGTATTCCTTGAAGAGGAAGGAAGAGTTGAGCAGTAGGTGCTTATGTCCACATTTCATGAGATAAAATATAGTGTTTTTTTTTGTTGTTCGTAAGAAGATTAACTTGTTGATCAGGTCGCAGACACCAGTGTCCTCACGGAGTTTAATGGAAAGGTTTATTTATTTTAGGTATTTAAATTTTGTTTATGAAAAACTGGTTATTTACGTTCTTGGATAAATAACCTATAAAGAAAACGCGCAATATTTTATAATATATGCGAACGCCGGTGTTCGCTTGGTGTTTAACTAAATGGCGTGAAATCAAGAGTTGACACCGGTGTCGTCTCAGGGATCAAGGAGTTAAGGAACTAGGGTGGTTGTTGTGGAAACAATTGAAAGAGTGACCATCGCCTCAGAATATAAAGGGAAACTGAAAGACATAGGTGCATTTTAATGAATTATACAAATGCGGGATAAGTCATTCGATGGTACTAATTACAAGAAATTGAAATGTTTTTAGGAAAAAAAAATGTTTGAAGTTGTATGTGAACATTGTTCGAAAGATTAACAAATGCTACTTAGTTATGAAACTTACAATGTGGAAAGAAAGGAAAACAGTTTATTTACGCGAAATGTACCTTAAATAAATATTAAAAAATGTAGGTACTTTAGTTACTGATTCTGAACAAAATATATTTGGGTTTCGCATATTTAAAAATAATTTTTGACAGATTAAAGTGTGTGCAATTGAAACTTTAAAAAAAACGAGAGCGGAAAACCGCATCCAGCTCTGCGAGAAAACCTCAGAAGAAAGCAGGTTACGGCTAGAATAACATTTTCAATTGACTTCTACACCCCTTACAATCCATTTAACAAAAATCAATAATGACATTCCATTACAAAGCTTCCCTATATACTTATACATAAGTGAGATATCTGTGTATAACTTGGCGTTGTCTCGCAATATGGCGTCGGAACAATTAACATTATATCACATGTTGGCAGCACGTTACGTTACGTTAGACGTAATACACCCAAAGATAACGCACAATATGATGTACAGAAGGCAAGCTCTTGACAATAAGCGAAAACTGAATACTGATGCATGTACACAATAGTACATTGTTACCCTTGGGGTGAGAGTAAGTTGTATAGTCCGAAGGAGTAGGTTAATAGTTCGAGGGACTAAGTAACTCTTTAACCCGAGGTAAACACTGTGCTTTTCATTACGAATACGAGGAAAATAAAAATAATCGAAACCCGAGCCGTCGTATGTTTTAAGGTAAGTATTTTTCTTTTGATTTAAGCGGTAAAAGGTTTTCTTTTTTTGAGAATATGGCGTTAAATCCATAACTGAAGCTGATGAACTTATCGTGGTAATACAAATTATTATTAATTATTTTCTCTAGAACTCTACAACTCGAAAAAATCTAGAAAGACCGGATCGCGCAGATTATAGAAAAATACTACGGATCGACGTAACCGCCTATTTTGTTTTTTTTATTAGTTGTCGGCCGGCCATTTCTTGAAATACCACATAGGACAATTATTTTAGGATTACATCGCAGGTTTCAAATTAAAGTTTCCGACTTAACAAAGATGCAGGACATACCTATTTTCTTAAAATTTATTCTTCTTTTTTTTCCATAAGCTCTTGTAATTCTGCACACTTCTTCCAGAGATACCATTATCTCTCTAACCCGTTCAAACAGCAGATGGCATTTTTTTTTTACAAAATAATTGTAGATTCTTGGTGTAATGGAACTTCTGTATCTATCTATAATATGGATATACACCCTAAGATAAAGGGACGAGGTTTGAGCCAAGACATTATCCCCGGCTTGTATCTTGAACGTGGGAAGCGAATATTCTTATAACGAGGCGTGATTTTGTGCCTGTTTTTGCTAAGGAAAAGGGACTTACTGCAAGCAGGAAGACTAATTTGATGTAATTAGTTTGGGAGCAACATGTGTTTTTTTTGTGTGTTGGTATTTGTTTTGTTTTTGTTGTGGGCCGTAGGAATAGTTGAAAGAGCTATCCTGGTTATAATGGGCTCTAAAATAACTCGCTGTCCGGTGTTTGGTAACAGTTTGGAGCAAGCCCAAGTCGTCGACGGCGCGCTCTGTTCACGCGTGCCTCAAGGAGTTGTCAGCAAAGCCGTAGGGACTCTGCAAAAGGGTCAAAGCCTACTGGAGCCCAAGGTCTCATACTGAAAGGAAGGCTTAGTCTCAGTGCGAAGGGCAAAGAAGGAATGGGGTGGGGTTTTTTAGTCAGTAAGAGTAGTACTGTTTTCCGTTCCACCCAATATCGGGATTCGTCATTGCATGATTTATGCCCACCGTAAAAAAAACCCGGTAATTATTGAAAAGCTATACTAGCGTCAGGCACTAGTTGTCTGGCATTCATGCTGAATTGAACCTATTTTGGTGCAGTCGTGAGGCACACAAATTATATTTTATTTAGTTTTTTTTTTACGTGTTACTGAATTATTGTGTTTAGTACAAACACAATAATTCAGTATGTTATACCAAGTACGCAAAATACACGCCTTAGTCGTGGAGTTGAGGGTACCAGCCCGAAACATAATACAATATGCAGTACTAAATACCTAAATATTTTTTCTTTCTATAGAATCACAAAGATCAACTGAAGGGGATAGGGTGTTTTTAATGTCGTGCTAATTTCATCACGAATACGGGATTGCTCTGCACGCGTGGTCTCCGTAAATGTTGTTTTTAAAGAAGTATTAGTATGTGGAGCAAGTCCGCATACTTGATTTAATCCGCATAATATACACACACCCTTACGCGGACTAATCAGTACTCGTTCTAATCATTTAATAGTTAATCTATATATTATAATATATAAAAGAAGAAATTGACTGACTGACATATCAACGCACATCTGAAACTACTGGGAATAGGAGCGTATACTTTTGCTCAAAGCTTCCTTTTATGACGTAGGCGAACACTAAGAAAGGATTTTCCAAAATTCACCCCCTAGATGGATGAAACGCGTGTTCAAAGTTTGAGCGAGAACTTATTTTAAAGCTAGTATAATCTTACTAATATTATAAATGCGAAAGTTACGATGTTTGGATGTTTGGTACTCAATCACGCCAAAACGGCTGGACGGATCTGGATGAAAATTGACACAAGCATAGGATACACTCCGGAATAGGACATAGGCTACTTTTTATCCCGGAAACCCCAACCCCAACCCCAACCCCAATACCACGCGGGCAAAGCTGCAGGCAAAAGCTAGTATAAAATAAAAATCTATCAGAGAGGTATACAAGTTTCAGTAACTTAGTAACTAGTAGGATGGGTTCATCTTTAAACACAGTTATTGTAGGCAATAAACATAATGTCAGTTATCAGTCGCTACCAGCCTCCAAACATTGCTGTAAGTAAAGTGGCTTGAGCTTAGAGGGTGACGTTAATTTGTATACATTATATTACTTCTCAACAAGCATTCTCATCAAGTAATCATTTTTTTTTATTTTGGTCAAAAGTCACTTTAAAAAAAATACATCTGGCTTCGATGTAATAAAAATAATTATTTCGAAGTGGGTGTTACTATATTATTACAAAAAAAAAATATATATATGACGGAGGAGGGACCTTTGTAGGGTTTATTTAAAGTGTGACGTCAACACAGCTGACGTCATCGATGTTATCTTCAAGATGGGCACTCATATTTGGATGTTCAAAATAAAACTTCACAAGTTATCTAACACTTCGTATATTCAACGAACAGAGTAACGACGTCACAAAGAGGTCCGTACTGTCCGGTGGCTCGAGCGAGAATGCCTCGACACCGACAGTGCGGGCCTATTTATAATGTTTCGCTCCTAAGTAGGGCGAGCACGTGTTTTAAAAAAACGAAACGAAACGTTTAAATAACAATAACAAAAACAGTTATTTGCTGTCTAACGTTAATTTTACATCGCAATGAACTTCTACTAATTTTTAGGGCTTTTTAATTACAAATCTTAATTATTTAAATCACAAACTATTGTTATTGCACCGACACGGCCATTCTGACAGGCGGTGCGCGCTCTGCACCAGCCTCGTTGATTCTCTTGGTATCTGTAAGAATAGAAAGAATTTTCTCTGATTTGGTTATCTGTGAGCAACTTGCGTTGCTTTATATTTAGTAGTTGTGCAATAACAGGCAACTGTTATGTAAGTCTAATAAAATCAATGGTAATAAGGTTTTGTAGGTTTTTGGAGGTTCTCGAAAAGGTCTCGGAGAATCTCGGAGGATTCTCGTAGTTTCTCGTAGGGTTCTCGTAGTGTCTCGTAGGGTTCTCGTAGTGTCTCGTAGGGTTCTCGTAGTGTCTCGTAGGGTTCTCGTAGTGTCTCGTAGGGTTCTCGTAGTGTCTCGTAGGGTTCTCGCAATAAACTCAAAATAATCATTTTACTGATTTTTAAAGCGATTAAATTACAAATTTTAATTATTTAAATCACAAAATATTGTTGTTGCATCGATACGGCCATTCTGACAGGCGGTGCGCGCTCTGCACCAGCCTCGTTGATTCTCGTTGCAGCATCTGTAAGAATAGAAAGAACTTTCTCTGAGTTTGATATCTGTGAGCAACTTGCGTTGCTTCATATTTAGTTGTTATTCAAAAATAGACAACTTATGAAGTCTGGGAATATCAAAGCTAATAAGGTTTGTAGGTTAGTAAAGGTTCTCGAAGGGTTCTCAAAGATTCTCGGAGGTTCTCGTCGGGTCTTGAAGGTTCTCGAAGATTCTCGTAGTATCTCGGAAGTTTTCTTAGTGTTTTGTAGGTTCTCCGAGATTCTCGTAGATTCTCGGAGGTTCTGAAAGGTTATTTAATTTAGTTCGGACTTTTTGAAATTATTGAATTAAGTTACTCACTATTTATTCTGATGAATTGTTGTTTGGTTCTATTTGTGAGTTTTCTCGTGAGGTTGATGGTATAGGCTCGTTTTCTTCTGCTGGAGGATCTCGGTGAGTAGGAGATTCAGAGTCCAAGTTGTTAAAGAGAGAAGAATTTATACTCACATGATTGACGAGTGTTTTGTGGATTAGCTCCGTCCCTTTGGCTGTAACTATCACACTTAGATTAGTGTTATAAATAAGATTCATGCCCACCAAAATGTCTGTCGACATTTCGTAGTCTGGTAAGACGTAAAATTTGAGCTCAACACTGATGCCGTCTATGACACAAACAGTTGTAAGTTTGGTCAGTGACAAAGCGGGGAATTGGCCAATCCCTTTTAAATAATTTACCACTGGTTTCGTTTGACCAGGTAAAGCAGCGGCAACGGATTCTTTTATAATTGAGCACTCTGCCCCACTGTCAAAGACAGCTTAAAAATTCTCTCCCCTATTTTGATGTTGATAGGTGCCAGCTTACTGCTTGCTACGCAGTTCCCATTTGAAGTTAACGAACGTTCACGTTTGAAGCAAGTTTCGTAAGTGTGGCCCGGTTTTTTGCAGTAGGTACAAGTAGATGTAGTTGTTGATTTTTAATCCTTGTCGCCAGTTCTAGGTTTCGATTCTGAAGGTCTGAATCGGCAATTATTGGTAGTGTGTTTCGTCTTCTTACATATACGGCAGCTTGACGTAGATGGTGCATTGTCAGCAAAACGTGGACGTTTCTCTGCGATATCCTTTGTCGAGTCATAAACATGATCTCTGAATATGATGATGTCTCGAGAATATCTATTCTCAGGTTCAAACGTGGTAATGATATTCTTGCTCAACTCTTCCCACGTGGTAGTATTCACCATCCAATCGTCAATCCACATTTTTGCACGCCCCTTCCGCAGGCTGCAGACTTTCATGCGGATATCGAAATTGTCCAGTTTGTATGTTTTGATCGCTTGATCGATATGCTGGCACCATTCTCGTACACGGACGTAGGTGTCCGTGTCGAATGATGGTAAATAGACATCCTAGATCCTTATTTTTTTTGCTTCGGTAGGTGGAGCACATAGGTGCTCCGACATCTTCTGCATCATCTCCATCATTTGCATCAGGAATTGCGGAGGTATCCCGCCCATATGTAGTCCATGGTGAGGATACGCTGGTGGTCTTGGTTGCGATACAGTTTCCAGTGGTGTGTTGATAACCACCGCAGATTCCCGTTGCTGGGTGATGGTTGGTTCCAGTTGATTAGGTGGTGGTCGAGCTGATGTGGCGGCTTGGGTAGGGGCTTCTTGCAATCCCACTTCTGATGACGGAGGAGGGACCTTTGTAGGGTTTATTTAAAGTGTGACGTCAACACAGCTGACGTCATCGATGTTATCTTCAAGATGGGCACTCATATTTGGATGTTCAAAATAAAACTTCACAAGTTATCTAACACTTCGTATATTCAACGAACAGAGTAACGACGTCACAAAGAGGTCCGTACTGTCCGGTGGCTCGAGCGAGAATGCCTCGACACCGACAGTGCGGGCCTATTTATAATGTTTCGCTCCTAAGTAGGGCGAGCACGTGTTTTAAAAAAACGAAACGAAACGTTTAAATAACAATAACAAAAACAGTTATTTGCTGTCTAACGTTAATTTTACATCGCAATGAACTTCTACTAATTTTTAGGGCTTTTTAATTACAAATCTTAATTATTTAAATCACAAACTATTGTTATTGCACCGACATATATAAAACCGACTTCAATGTAAAAAAAAAAAATGTGTTTCTTTAATGAATGGTTTCATGTAATTTAAAAAAAAAGGATAGTAAAATTTCAAGGTAAAATACAAATGATATAGAAATGAGTACAGTACAACTGCCATTTTTAAAGTTGAGAATTCAGTAAATTTTAACAACTCCTCCTCCTCTGTCTTTCTACACACGTGTTGTCTACATTTCTTCTAGTCTCTCCTTTCGCAGGTCTGCTGGAAGAAATTTCTATTAGAAATAAGCTGTACCTTTGTACTATTTTTTCTTTGTTTCTGTATCTCCTTTGTATGTTTGTGTGTACAAACTTTGTAAAATAAATAAATAAATAAATAACTCCTCTCATTTTAGATTAAGCGAGAATCGTCAGAGTTTTACGAATAAAAACACCCCCCGAATTCCTATGGTTGCCCTTTTCATTCTATGACCGTGATAACTTTTCGAACAATCTCGCAGGCCACCAGAAATTGCCATGAACATTCATTACAATGACCAGAAATTGGGTCACGAAATTGCAGTGTCTTGCTATGACTGTAAGATATCTCCACAAAACATTTACACTCCCCAATGAGATGCTAAGGCGGTTACCACACGAGCTACAGAATTGTTTTTTTTTTTTACTTACACCTTATCCTTACAGGCTTAGCTCGATGTGCTTAACTATTGTGCTTGCTAATGCGAAAGTGGCTCACAAAAACTACTATATAGATTGCTATTAAAACATACATTACAAAGATACTGTTAAAATTGAAATTCCATTAATATAAATTGAAAAAGTGTCAAATAAAAAAAAACGAGAAATTATAGAACTGTCAAATTTAAAAACATACATCAAATTAAAAAATGTAAAAATAATAGATGTCAAATTAAAAATAAAAAATAAATAAAAAATCAAATTAAAAAGAGGATATCTATAGGATAAAAACGCCTTTTGCTCTCAGATATCGAAGAGCTATTCTTTCCAAGAGGCGATAAAAAAGGATTTCAATGTGGAATTTAAATGAAAGAGAAAATAATTATACAGTACAACAGCCGTTTTTGCTCACGAAGGTGAAGTGAACGCGAGACAGTACGAACGGTGTACGTGAGATACGTGGGTGTGGAATGGCAATGATCAAAGCGATGCGACCTCATTCAGTTGATTTCATATTGTCCTGCAAACGTTTGCATTTAAAATAAAATGCGGCTGGAGTGGTAATTTTGCACGCACGTAGGTCAGAGCCACTGCAGCGCTTTGAAACAGCGTGACCATCAGGTCGCTTTGCAACCGCACTCGCGTAGAACTGACGTTTTGGTTGACCGACTACTTCCGTGTGCGGTGTCTTATGTAAATCCCCTAACACTGCTAGTTCCCTACCAAACCACATTATGCCAGCAACTAACATAACCAAGACCAAATCTTTAGAGCAATTTGTGGTGCTAACAATGTTATGTCACTTAACACATAGTGCCCATCTCCGTTGTATCGTCAGCTTGCCACAGAGTGGATTATAACAGTAATTCAAAGAGAGATTTTGTTTAGAACAATTATCATTTTTCATTTAGATAATAGTTTGTATGTTTGTTACTCTTTCACGCTCAAACAGCTGAACGAATTTTAATTAAATACGGCAAATGGGTACATCATATAATTGAAAAATTAAGGGCGTTTTTTAAATAAACAAACTGAAGATAGTTGGTAATAAAAATAGTAAATAATGATTTGCAAATTAATATGTAACCATGAGCTTAACTCAACAATAAGTTTCTTCCTATCTTTTGATATTTGAGTTTGCTTTTGAGTGAAACATATAGAGACCATATTTTAGGATAGAATTCTGCGATAAAATCTGCGTAAATAGTTCTAATATGTTACTAACAAATCCCAAAAAATGTTATACTAACGAAGTGATAAACTTTCTAAATAATTTCCTAGCAATAGTCTTCATTTTCTGAAAAAAAAAATAGTGTTTATTATTTTATCATAATAAATACATAAATGAAATTAAGATAAATAAATATAGGATAGGTAGATTAAACCAATTACGAAAGTTAAGTTTCTATTGAAGATCCCCAGAGAAGGGCCAAAGTAGATGAACTACTGACATAAGATACACTGTGACTTGGCACGCTAGATTCGTGTTACGACCGAGCAGGGAGACATTTAAGTGAGGGTATGGGTCGGTTAAATGTGCTAGGGAAAGGACAGTTGTGTTAGCAAATTATGCTAGATATTTCAATGTTTATGGTATTTGTGAATTATTATTTTTTATTTATTTGTTAATGTGAATAATTTTTAATTTTATGAAAATATACTATCCATCCATTACTAAAACATTACTTTAATAAGTTGAAAAATTATAAGTTGTAGCTTGGTTATATGATCAAACTTTCCATTGGACAACAACGCCAACGTTATAGTCCAAAAGCGAGAGAAGCGGATTTAGAATTTTAAAGTACTCAAACACGGCCAGGTTAGGTTAGGTTTTTTTTTTTTACTTGCAATAACCTAGTGCTTGACTGCGATCCCACCTGATGGTAAGCAGTGATGCAATTGTTGATGGTAAGGCGCACTAGTTTACCCCTTGAAACCCAAGCGAGCGCCGGCGCTCGCGCTCATGATTTCGCGCCACGCGCCGTTATCAAATTTTCAAAAATAGAATGTACAATATTTGAGCATTTTGTTTTTGTAGGGTATTTTGATATTTATCCAAGAAAGTAAAAAAAAAGTTTTTATAGACAAATAACTTTCCGTTAATACCCGCGAACGCCGGCGTTCGCTGTAGTACCTGCGAACGTCGGCGTTCGCTTGGGTTTCAATGGGTTAAGAGCCTATGCCCACTCTAGCCTTGAAGACACTTAAATTAGGTTAGGTTAGGTTAGTCATCAAGTCTAGAGGGAGCGGTGTTCCCACCTTCGCCTTCGTGTTTATTACAAACCAGCTTTCTACCAGCGGCTTTGCCCGCTTGAAAATAGGTTTTCGTACAAATTTTGAACACGCGTTTCATCCCTTTAGGAGGTGAATTTTGGAAAATCCTTTCTTAGTGTTAACCTACGTTGTAAAATTAAGCCATGTGCAAAATTTCACGTTCTTAGTCCCAGTAGTTTCGGCTGTACGTTGATTTGTCAGTCAGTCAGTTTCTCCTTTTATGTAATTTTTTTTTATATGTCCACAACTAACACACAACGCCATCTAGTCCCAAGCTAAGCAGTGCTTGTGTTATGGGTACTAGACAACTGATAAACATACTTATATATTTCTTAAATACATACATATTATAGATAAATTACACCCAGACACAGAACAAATGATCGTGCTCATCACACAAACATTTGTCCTGGGTGGGAATCGAACCCACGACCTCCCGCATAGCAGTCAGGGTCACTAACTACTAGACTGACAGGCCAGTCAAATTAGATTACCATTATATTTATTTATCTCGCACCTATTCCTCCATTGCCTCAGTAAATTTTTATCTACACATCCGAATAAAACACACCTAGATTAAAGTGTGACTATTTTTTGCATTATTCCTTTTTACACTATTTTTTTTTTTTGCATTTTCTTAACAAAATGTTTGATTGTTCTTCATTTCATTTCGTTCCAACTAGCTCTTAATTTACTTAATAAATCAACTTTGGTAATATTTCACGTAAATAGTGTTAATTTAATTAAAAGTTAAAGTGACGTAAAAACATTATATTTGTCTCTTTTTGCTACTAGCTTTTGCCCGCGGCTTCGCCCGCGTGGTATTGGGGTTGGGGTTGGGGTTTCCGGGATAAATAGCCTATGTCCTATTCCGGAGTGTATTCTATGCCTGTGCCAAATTTCATCCAGATCGGTCCAGCCGTTTTGGCGTGATTGAGTAATAAACATCCAAACATCGTAACTTTCGCATTTATAATATTAGTAAGATCTTACTAATGTCTCTTTTTGTAATACATGTCTAAAATTTTCACCTTCTAATCCTATTTATAAAATTATTTTCTTCTACTATACCCAAGAGAGGTATGTAACAGCGTTCCAGGTAAGTTTCAAAACAAAACTATCAACGTTCTCGTCTCTTGAACAAAAATTCTGTAGCGTTTGTATAAATATTTAAGAACTGTTACAGTGTCTGTTACAACGTATTTACTATTCATTGTATGAGGGTGTTTGGGGTAACCAACATTTTGTTTTTGTACAGGCTATGAGAAGAGAAAATATTTAAAAACAAAAAGGAAAATACATCAAGGGACTGGAACAATTTGCCGGCTGCAGTCTTTCCGTCCGAATATAATTTATGTGTCTTCAAGGCTAGAGTGAATAAGCTCTTAATAAACTAGTGCGCCTTACCATCAACGATTGCATCACTGCTTACCATCAGGTGGGATCGCAGTCAAGCACTAGTTTATTGCAATTAAAAAAAAAGGTTGTTTGTAAAAATATTATCGTTATTAGTTTTGGGTTGGAAAGGGTGTTTCTTTGCGTAATAGTATTAGAAATGAAGATATTCGAGAAGTTGGTGGATTTATCTCAGCAGTGATTGGTTAGATTTGTTTTCACAATTACCTTGCTTATTTATATGTGGCGATGCTTGGGCAAGCATGATGCATGGGACTTGGGGAGGCCTTTGCCCAGCAGTGGGACAGTAAGGGCTAATTTAATATATATATATATATATGAATCTAAGTATGTATTTGTTATTATAATTTGTTTATTTTCTTTTTGTCTATCTTTTTAAGTTGCACCTACCATGTTATATTTCTGCACCAACTTAAGGTCGACCGGTAGTAAATGCCTAAGGCATTAAGTCCGCCTTTGTACAGTGTTATGTACATAAAGTTTTAATAAATATTCACAAGAGTGACAAGATTACTGGCATGACCCCTAAGAATCGCCAAACTCAAATGACAAGAGACAGGGCACATTGTTTGCAGAGAAAAGTATAGTCTATGGGGTCGAAAGAATTTTGGAGTGCCAACTACGTACTGAAAGATGCAATATCGGAAGGCCTTCCACTTAGATGGGTCGATGAAGAACTAGTCGTTGTTGCGATACTTGGGGAAGCTTATATCCAGCAATTAACGATGATAATGGAGATGATGATAATTATGGATTTGGTACGATGATGTTTGTGTCAGCTGAATACGAAAATCAAATGTCTGGTCGATGTAGTGATGTTTAGAGTACAAGTAGTTTATTTATGGTAGGTAAAAGTCATCTAATGACGAATCCTACCTTTGGGCGGAGGGGAAAACGGTGTCAGACTTTTACTAACTAAACAATCCACTTCGTCCTTATGTTGCCTTTATACCAGAGCTGAAAGGCTCAGCCCCTGGTATAAAAAAAAATCAATTCTTTTGGTGGGAAGGAAGGAATTCAATTTGATGAAAGAAATTTCAGACACGAACCCTTGTCCTCAGTCTTCTACAGAGTCCCTAAGGTTTGCTGACAACTCCTTGAGGCGTGCACTGGACGCTTGTACTCATATTTGTTCTACTTAGTACAAAACCAATTCAATTTCTGTATCTATCTGTTTAATTGAAACCCCCTACTAGACCACAAAACAGGTTTTAATTTAACTGAAAAGAAAAGAAAAATAGAGAAAGGTTTTTCTTACTAAAATTTTGCACGTGTACGAAGTCAGGTGCAAGTAACCAGTATTAATAACAATTTCAAAAATGAACGAACAATTTCATAGCAGTAAAATATAATATTATGATTGAATCCAACCCTAAATATACGGAGAGAGTTAATGAAATGATAACATCTTTTATACAGCGTTTATGTTCAGATTTGTTAAAACAACGCTTGTTTTATTAATACAATGTCCATTATTGATGTAAACAAGTTTAGTCTGTGTAGGTATTCGTGATTTGTATTTTGTTTACATTACCAGTAAATACGAGTAATTCTGTAATAGAGCACCAGTAAAAAAATGCAATAATTATGACTAAAACTTTACAGACATATTATGTAATGTATAATATGTATTCATGCATCATCATTTGCCATTGTACTCTCATACTCTCAAAGTCATGGTTTGCCATCGTGCTTGGGAGCACTAACTTTGACTGGCCTGTTGGTCTAGTGGTTAGAGGCCCTGTCTGTTATGCTGTATGTCGTGGGTTCGATTACCAACCAGGACAAATGTTTGTGTAATGAGTTCAATCATGTGTAATTTATCTATAGTACGAGTATGTATGTATTCATAAATATATAAGTATGTTTATCAGTTGTCTAATACTCATAACACAAGTTAAGCTTAGCTCGGGACTAGATGATGTTGTGTGACAGTTGTGGAATATATTATCAATCGGACCAGTAGTTCCAGAGATTACCCCTTACAAACAAAAAAACAAACTAACAAAAAAACAAACTTTACCTCTTTATTATATTAACAGCCAGCAATTAGTAATAATAATATATTATTATTACTAATTGCTGGCAAACCATGAGTTTGGAATTTTGAATACTCATCTAAGCTCAAGTGTCTAGAACTAAATACATTTATTATTTTTGAAAAGGAAACCCGTGTTCCTTTATTCTAAATTAGCATTATATTTACGTGTTCCTAAGCAAAGAACCAACAGAAGGACACGGGTGTGGCTAGTAGTTACTATTAGACTGTCATGCCCTCCATCCACACTAGAGCAGAAGTTATTATGATTTCTCAGCTTAGAAAGAAAGTAAGAAAAAACCGCTTTTCACTTCTCATGGCTATCCTACCAAAGAATAATATGATGTGAACCATTTGTGCTTAGGTGTAGCGGTCAATATCCTATGTAGGATTGTTCTTTTTACTAAAACGTGTTCATAAAAATACTCAGCAAAATCAGCTGTTATTTTTGTTATACTTATTAAACTCTTGAGCTTCAAGCGAACGCATACCTATTGTCTTTCTATTATGTCTCTAATTACGGTATACAAAAGGTTCAATAACCTCCGATACTGGTAGACTCTTTTGGCAAAAAAAACATCTTTTTTTAATGACGCTGTAATTTTTTTTTTTTAACTGCTATAAACTAGTGCTTAACTGCGATCCCACCTGATGGTAAGCAGTGATGCAATCCTTGATGGTGAGGCGCACTAGTTTATTTAGAGCCTATTCACTCTAGCCTTGATGACACCTAAATTATAATCGGACGGAAAGACTGCAGACGGCAAACTGTTCCAGTCCCTCGATGTACGCGGTATAAACGACCAGGCAAAACGCTTAGTCCGGGCCGCAGGTGTCTCAACAACGTAAGGGTGGATATTTGCCGTACGCCGGGATGTCCGAAGGTAAAATTGGGATGGTGGAATCGATTCCTCTAACGTTTATTATCACACGGACAAAGCCGCTTGCATGTTGCCATTAGATTCCTTGCCGGAGTCTGTGTTTTCTGGTAGCTATAACCTATGTATCTTTAAGTCAAGAGTGAATAGGTTACTTATAGGCAAGCGTGCTCCATCGTCAACCACATCATCGCTTACCATCAAGTGAGATAGTAGTCAAATGCGAGCCATCATTACATAGTATAAAACAAAGTTGCTTAGTCCCTATGTATGCTTAGATCTTTAAAACTACGCAACGTATTTTGATGCGGTTTTTTTTATTAGATAGAATGATCCATGAGGAATGTTTATGTGTCAATATCAGTACCCGTGCGAAGCTGGGGCGGGTCGCTAGTATAAAATTAAAAGAAGAGCACTTTAACAGTGTATTCAGCAGTGATTATTAAAAACCAAAGCTAGGCATAGCTCAAAACGGTGAAGGAAAACATCGTGAGGAAACCGGCATGTCTTATAACCAAAAATTCGAATACATGTGACATCCACCAATTCACACTAAGCCCGCGTGGTGGATTGTGGTCCATGCCGTCTCCTAAAGAGCAGGCCTGTGAACTGTGCAGGGCTGTGGGAACATTAATAAGGCTGATGATGAAGCATAGCTTGTTTAGATGACAAGCATTTTGTACCACTTTCACTTCAAACATTCTATAAGCACCATTAAACAAAATTGTCAAGTAGTATCGTAAATATGTGCAAACCTTGAGGCCAATATGTGGCCTGAATAGATATCCTTCACCTTCAGAGCTAATGGATTGCGAACCATTGCTTTAAGTATGACTAAATTGAATTACTGAAACAGGCACCCTTTAGGCGAGTCGAGTGGTCTGTTTTAGGTTAGATTTGAATAGCTTAAGAATTACTGTTTGTTGAATACAGACGAATAGAATAAAATGGCTTGTATATTACTACTCGTGCAGATGGAAAACTGAGAAGCTTAATAATGAAAAATAGATATAATAAAATTTGTCAGTCTAGTGGTCAGACACATTGACTGCTATGTCAAGAGGTCGTGGGATCGATTCACACTCAGGACCAAAATCACTCAGACAAAAGCAGGGTCGAAGCCTCCAGGGGCCAAGGGTTGATGCGAAAGCATAACATCAGGGCCCTGGGATCAAGGCAAGGACTAAAAAACCTACCCTGTTCCTACGTTGCCATACATACTAGGGCCAGAGCCTTCCTTTCAGATACGAACCCTTGGCCCTAGTTGGCTTTGACTCTTCAGTAGGGTCCCTACGTCGTCTTAGGTTTCGTAATTAACTATATAATATACTAGCTTTTGCCCGCAGCTTCGCCCGCGTACATAAAATGTAGCCTATGTCACTCAGGAGTAAAGCAGCTTTCTATTGTTGCTTAAATTTTTCCAATCGGACCAGTAGTTCCAGAGATTACCCCCTACAAACAAAAAAACAAAAAAACAAACTTTACCTCTTTATTATATTAGTGTAGATGTAGATATATTCCAAAACTATTACACAATGTCGTCTAGTCCCAAGCTAAGCAGAGCTTGTGTTATGAGTACTAGACAACTGATAAACATTCTAATTACATACATATAAGAGATAAATTGCACCTAGACGGAACTAATGATCATACTCATCACGCAAGCATTTGTTCTGAGTGGGAATCAATCCCACGACCTCCGTCATAGCAGTCAGGGTATATAAGTATATAGGCTGGCCTGTCATTAGACCAAACAGGCCAGCCTATATACTTTTCTTGATGAATTCTTTACACACTCCTCAGTAGATAACATTAGAATGTTCTTGAAAAGGTTCGTTTGACCGCTGTCCCCAACTTACATTGCCTAAATTAGAAGACACAAACGCTTACTCTGATTTGGGATTCCATTATGTATTCCAAATACCCTCTTTAGCTACTTTATTACTGTTTCGGGGACCTGATTAACTAATCATTGAATGTCTTAGTACCTAGAATTAAGCCTTGTTCAAGAAGTGGTCGAAAAACTTGCGACAGTATCGTATCGTACCCATACAATCACAAGTGAAATGAGAATTTCAAATTAAAAAATTCATCATCAAACTCAAACTAATTTATTTCAAATAGACCATTTACAGGCACTTTTGAAATGTCTAAATTGAAGCTGATTTGCATCATAATAATTTCAGCTGAAACACATCCTATCCATTGTTGGTCCTTCCCCAATTGTTACCACAATAATCGGTCCTGTGTGTCTTAAATCCACCGATTAACAACAAACTAAATCGCAATAAACTTAAAAAAAAAAAAATATTTTGACTGAGTTCTTCACTAAAATCTCAAAAAAAAAAAAACGGGTTCAATAATAATATTGTAGTTTTGCAAAACATATGCTATAAAACTTTATTCATATTTTTACGGTTTTGATTGCTCTTTTTATTGATTTGTGAATTTTTGTCTTTGGTTGGTGATGATTGGAAAAAAGTTAAATGATAATTCAAAATCACTTTATACGAGAATATGTTGCAGTGAACAGCATAATTAGCCATTTGGTTAATAACCTAGTTTCAGATCTCCGGCTGGGACACAACCAGGTCACATGACAAACCTGTAATTTAGTGATTTTTCATGATACAGTTATGACACATGTTTTGGATTTTGCATATATTAAAATTATTATTTTTTTATTTGAGTTCCGTTTTTGGACTACGGTTACTTTTCTAAACGTTCCCGCATAGTATTTTTCTTTTCGTGTCAATCTGACTCAGATTTTGTCCGACCAATATTTAGCGACCTGGACAGCCCTGTCGTTGGCCACACACAAGTAATTAAAGGTGCTGGGGGCTTAGACAAAGTCACATTCTCACTAACGATAACGAAATTCTAAACTCCGAAATGTATGGAACTGACATATGCCTTCGAAAAGTCACGTGGTCAAACGTTTTCGATTCGCTAATTGTTATTAGTTGTTTATACGTCAAATTGGACGTTTTAATTCGATAACCATAGCCAAGAAGTTGTTATTTTATCGAACCAACACTTCGACTTATCGATATGTTAGTCGATGTCACTTTGTCTACCATTTTGTGGTCGACATCGTTAAGGCGAAATCGAACTTAGAAATGGATTCGACACAGAGCGATTGCCACTTGTCTAGGGTCCCAGGTGGTAGTTCACGCTGGGCAGGAACGAAGGTGACGCATATCCTGTGAAGGACACACTAGCACTGTAGTTATGGGTCAAGGAAACCCCATTTTAGAGAGACACGAGATTTATCTCTGCAGCGGCCAACCTGAGCCTGAAACTGGGACAGAGTCCCGGTTGCAAATGTTCCGCTGGTGAGATGAAGTTAGAACGAGTAGAATATCTTTTCTTCTACAATTCGCGTCTCTGGTCCGAGCCACTGTTCTCCGAGGATCTCGTAAATCTTAAAAGAAAAACTTAATTATGCCTTTTTAAGTTCGCGCATGGGAATAAATTGAACCCCGTAAAGGAGGTGATGGCTATCGACTCAAACTCAATTTCCCGTATAGTAAAAAAGTTAGACTATTGCCAGAATGGCGAATTAAAGCAAATGGCTGCGACATACTCGTATTTGTGTTTTATATCACACTTTATTAGCAAACTTTGGGAGTTAACAGGATATTATTATATCCACAGATAAATCTAACAGCTAGGCACAGAATCGCATGAAATCGCATATATTTATAGACGGCAACAATGTTTGTGCCTGTAAGCGTATCTTAGTTCTCACAAGATGTCTTGTTTGAAAAATTTAATACTGCTCTTCTGTTTGAATTATATCGGTAAGTATTTTTAAAATTTTTGGATAACTAATTTTTTCTAATTATTTTCCTTTATTTACAACTAGCTTTTGCCCGCGGTTTCGCCCGCGTGGTATTGGGGTTGAGGATGGGGTCTCCGGGATGAAAAGTAGCCTATGTCCTATTCCGGAGTGTATCCTATGCCTGTGCCAAATTTCATCCAGATCCGTCCAGCCGTTTTGGCGTGATTGAGTAACAAACATCCAAACATCGTAACATTCGCATTTATAATATTAGTAAGATAAATTTACCCGATACTAACATAATTATTGCATAAAAAAAAATACGAATATAACACACTTCAATATACCAATAAAAAACTCAAACATGTTATATAATTACATAAATCGTCTGATAACAGTAAAACTGAAAAAAAAACTGACTAAACAGGTTATAATAATTAAACACGCCGATAAAAATTAAGGTTAGGTATTGAAACCCCGTATAAATATTCACCAAAAAACGTTTTTTGCCACAAAGAGTTTTAATTTTCACAAAATGAAGTGTTATTTAAAATATTTTGCGCTGTTCGTCTGTCTAAATTGTATTGGTAAGTTATTATGAATTTCAAAGTTGTATCAATAATGTTTTTTTTATATCTTACTTATCTTATTAATATTATAAATACGAAAATTACGATGTTTGGATGTTTGTTACTCAATCACGCCAAAACGCCTGGACGGATGAAATTTGGCACAGGCATAGGATCCACTCCCGAATAGGACATAGGCTAGTTATTATCCTGGAAACCCCAACCCCAATACCATGCGGGCGAAGCCGCGGGCAAAAGCTAGTTACACATAAAGGATTACCCGTTACGGCTCATGATGTTAATTATAAAACATATTTCCGCTATATAATCAATAACATATATATAGTAAGTAATAATATATATTATTAATAACAGTATAATATAAAAATAAATTTACGGATTAACATCAGGGCCTCAAGTCTGCTATTACAATAGTGTCAGAATAGTCGATAATTAATTTAATATAATATAATAATAATCATTAATTTAATATATTTTTTTCATGATGGCGTCATTATGACTTTCCAATGATCAATCAGTGACACTTCATTGAAATATTTTTTTTTAAATTTTAATCTCATACATAATGACAAATGAATATTGGACATATGCGGCAAATTAATAAAAATTTTGACAGTTCCTTTAATCAGTGACTTATGATTAAAATGTTATTGTGCAGTTATCACTACATAGTATAAAACAAAGTCGCTTTCTCTGTCCCTATGTCCCTTTGTATGCTTAAATCTTTGAAACTACGCAACGGATTTTGATGCGTTTCTTTTTAATAGATAGAGTGATTCAAGAGGAAGGTTTATAGCTATGATATATCACCTTTGCACCCGTGCGAAGCTGGGGCGGGACTCTAGTTGTTCTTAATTCGTTACAAAACAGCTCTTACTACAATTCTATTACGACATCACTGACCGCCCAATGATCAGCCATTTTGAATTAACAGATTACGAACTTTTAGCAAAATGACAATGGAATTGTATTGGGTTAACATTTTTTTTTTAAATAGCAGACTTGGGCTACTGTCCACTGACGCATAACTTCACATACGTCTATGTTTAACTTACATACAAAGTACCTATGAAACTGCCGAAGGTGCGGCAACGTCGTGCTGTAGTTCAAAGCTATATCTGTGGATAATGTGGTTTTAATAATAGTCCCGTTTGCGTTTGCGCAACCCTAAAAAAACTTAAATATAATTGAATTAAATTATACATTGGTTTCAGAAGGAGCATTTAGATGTGACTACAAATATAGCATTGCGACCAAGGCATGGTACAAATACCACATTATACCTATGACTTGGTCTGACGCACGGCTGCGGTGTACATTAGAAGGTAAGTCCTATTTAAATTCCTCCATTACGTTGTCACTAACTCCCCTTTATTTCATATCACTTCTCACACAATCCATCCATATTTTTTTGGTCTCCCTCTCCCTCTTCATCCATCCACATTTATTTATTTAATCTTCGTGTACAGTAGTGGTAGGCGAACTTAATGCAACAAGGCATTCTTTACCAGTCAACTCAAAGGTTGACTGGTAGAGTATACTACCGATTTATACTACATTTATACTAGCAATAATAATTACTATGTGACTATTTTATTTTATTCTGTTTCCAGGTGCTACTCTAGCTTCTCCCACCACACACGAGATAAGATCCGAAATGATTCACATCCTGAAGGACTCCACTACAAAACAAGAGATCTTTACCGGGATTCATGCCACGCTTGCTTCAGGAGATCATAATACTGTTGAAGGTTTGTCGATCAATAGGATGGTATTTAGTGATTGATGATCCAGATAATAATAAATGAGTCTAAATCGACGACATCACATCTCTTAAAAATATGGAACCCATTTTTTTATACTTAAGTTTTTATACAATATCAATGAGTTGTGAGTCCAAAAGAATACCCCGGGGTCCCGAGAAGTAAGGCAAAGATGGAAGATAGAAGTAAGTTTTAGTCAGTAAAAGTCGTTCTACCGCTCCACTCTAGTGCGGAAGAGGACGTTGATTGATTTTCCACAAAAAACTCTCAGACACAGTATGAATAAGAAGTGAATGAAATAGTAGCAGCAATCACAATCAAGGAGCCTGTTTTTTATTTTAGGAGCCTTTAATCTATTTAGTCTTAATTTCAAATCTCGGAATCGACAAAATATGTAAACTAGCAAAGACTGATACAAATTAAAAATTTCCAGGTATACCACTTTCGAATATTCCAGCAGTCTGGGCTGAACATGAGCCGGATAATAAGAACAATGTAGAAAGTTGTATAACTTTCGACATTCATGGACACTTAGCTGATCGTACCTGCGGGGATACCCGTCCTTTTATATGTTACCGCTCAGAGGAACATCAAGTAGTAATAAATGAATGCGGCGTTGATCCAGGTAACAATTGTTAAATGGAACCATTAAACTATACTTTTCTTATTATTATTGATAGGCTCGCGTTTGACCACTATCTCACCTGTTAAACGATGATGTGGTTGGCGATGAAGCACTTGTAACCTATTTATTCTAGACTTAAAGATCCCATTTTTTTTGGGACCTGTTTTAAACTTTTGCTCGATTCGAGGATTCAATTTTTAGTCAGGCAAAAAGTGCTGTAGAGATTTTTCATTGAGGATTACTCTATAGTAAACCGGAGTTTGGAAGTTTGTTGTATGACGTCCCTAGAACCAACAGAAAGCAAGTACAAATTATAAATCCAATGGAACTATAAATAGGACTGTTAATCCAATGTATCTATATTTAGCGCTGGAACTAGCGCTGTGCTCATGGCTGTTTTCTTAAAGTATAGCACTGCTGATCTATTTCCAGTCATGTCGGCCGTCCCTTAAGACTATGAGGCTAAAGAACCTGTGCTTGTGCACACCCTTGTGCTCAATAATATCTGCTGCGTACCTTCGCGGTCATTTTCACCTGATAACTTAAAAAAAAAATATTGCTTGAATCCTGCAGCCCAGTATCAAACAAACCCTTCAAAGTTTTCGTTTCGAATGCAAGCAAAAATGAACTTAGTGGTGTTCAGGCGGAATTGTCTTTGATGATACTTGACTAATCTCCATTCAGATTGGACACTTTAAACCAAATTCAATCAGAAGAATCATTTATGTATCACTAGCGACCCGCCCCAGCTTCGCACGGGTATATTATGCATGTATTATGCCTATAAACTTTCGTCTTGAATCACTCTATCTATTAAAAAAAACGCATCAAAATCCGTTGCGTAAGTTTAAAGATTTAAGCATACATAGGGAGGAAGCGACTTTGTTTTATACTATGTAATGATAACCATTTTTATATTTTCAGCATACAAGTTCGATAACAGAACTAAAAAATGCTACAAGTTCCACTCGGAACCCAGAAATTTCTCTCGGGCATCCTTCGCGTGCACAGCTGAAGGCGGCCATCTTGCTATTATAAACAGTGACACCGAAGCCATAATACTCAGAGAAATCCTTGCTAAGCATCCTCAAACCAGTTTAATATACCAGCATGTGAAACAAGTTGATGGATGGAAGGAAACGGCTCTTGTTGGTATATACGATTGGGGTGAACATGGAGAATGGAGGACTATTCACGGTAATGATTTAATATTTAAACTTCAGTATAATAAAGACACATAGCGTGGAGAACCCATGGCCGTGGGGTGGAAAGGTTCTCGAATGGTGACCGCGCACCGGACGACGTTCCGTGGGCAGGCCCCCTACAAGGTGGACCGACGATCTGGTGAAGGTTGCGGGAAGCCGCTGGATGCGGACAGCACAGGATCGGTCGTTGTGGAGATCCTTGGGGGAGGCCTATGCCCAGCGGTGGGCGTCGCTCGGCTGACATGATGATGATGATAATTAAGCTCAGTACAATCGGCCTTATAATGTTCCCACTGCAGAGACACTAGGAGAAGGAATGGACCGCTAAATACTCCAGGCGGGCCCAGTGCGGTTTGGTAGATGTCACATGTTTTCGCATTTTTAGTCTAGGACATGTCGGCTTCCTCACCATGTTTTGTTCACTGTTTTGAGAGCAGTGATGATGAAATAGATTGCACAAAGTTTTTTTTTTTTTATGGTAGGTAAAAATCATCGAATGACGAATCCCACTCTTGGGCGGAGCGGGAAACAGTGTCAGACTCTTACTGACTAAAGAACCTACCCCGTGCCTTCCTTGCCTTATTCCCAGAGCATTTGTTCATTGTTTTGAGAGCAGTGATGATGAAATAGATTGCACAAAGTAGTAGAACTCGTGACTTCCGGCAAAGGACGCGAAAGACCGAGCGAAGTGGAGGCGTTTGAGTTGGAAAGCGGACCCCGGGCACCGAGGTGAAAGCCAAGGAAGCAACCGGGACTGGCGCTGAGATGATGATGAGTAGAACTCGTGACTTGCAACTCGTAAGTCAGGACTGTAACCACTTGCTCTTCACTGCTACTAATACCTTCCTTAATGATACTTGAAGTAAAGGCTTCAATGGTCCACACACTATGAATCTATGAACGCCTAAGTGCAAAAACTAACTATTATATAATTTATTCTTTTTCAGATAGCTTTTATTTATTGAATGCGAACAACTTCCACGGTGTAGTCTTTTTAGTAGCTTGTTTCATGCACTACAATAAATACTTGCATGAAAAGGACATTTGCGGGGACTACGAGTGCGGAACAATCTCGCATGTGTGATGGAATTCGCAACATATTAGAAAGACCCTTTTACTATGTTTTGCTTTTCAGGTCAAACATTAGCTGAAGCAGGATATGAGAAATGGCATACAGGAGAGCCAACAGCACAACCTGGAGAATTCTGCGGTTCTTTGTGGCGTAACGGGTTGCTAATAGACGTTGTGTGCGACAAAAACTTCGCATTTATCTGTGAGAAGAGTCCGCATCACCCTGCAGTCTGTACTGCTGATCAATTATCATTAGTTAGTCATTCACATTGTACTTGAGAATTCAAGGAATTATAGATGTTTGAAACTAAATGTCGAAGGATTTGAACCTTTTATTTTATTTTTGTTTTATACTGTAGCATAATATATGCCACCACATTTAAACCAGCACAGCATAGCAAAGCATCAGCCTTATAATATTCCCACAGCTGGGACTCAGGCCTCCTCTCTAGAAAAGGAAATGGACCGTAATCCACCACGCCAGGTCCGGTGAGGGTTGGTGGATTTCGCATGTTTTTAAATTTTTGTTTCTAGGACATGCCGGTTTCCTCACAATGTATTCCTTCGCCGTTTTGAGAACTTCTTTGATTTTATTTTAATTATAATTTAGGTGTCTTCAAGGCTATAGTGAATACGCTCTTAATAAACTAGTGCGCCTCATCATCAACGATTGCATCACTGCTAGCCATCAGGTGGGATTACAGTCAAGCACCAGTTTATAGCTATTACAAAAAAAGAACTAACTGGCAAAACCTCCTATGACAAACATATAGGCCTTTATTTTGAACACAACATTATTCTTTCAGAAGCATATTCAATTCATACCTTTTTTTTTTATGGTAGGTAAAAATCATCCAATGACGAGTCCCGCTCTTGGGCGGAGCGGAAAACAAGTGTCAGACTCTTACTGACTAAACAACCTACCCCATTCCTACATCGCCATACATACCAGGGCCAGAGCCTTCCTTTTCAGACACAAACCCGTGGCCCTGATTGGCTTCGACCCTTCTGCAGGGTCCCTACGGTTGCTGACAACTCCTTGAGGCGCGCGGGAACAGTGCGCGCGTCGACGACTGGGCTTGGTCCGGACGATTACCAGACGACCGGACGGCGAGCTACCCAATGCTCACCGTCCGCAAGCCCGCGCCTACGGTGGCCGGAAGTCAGGATCAGAATCGCGGCGGCGTCTGGGGCGCAAACGCCGTTGCCTTATGCGGTCCGCTTCCGCCACCGCGACCGCCTGCCACTCCTCCTCACTCCAAACCATGGCTTCTACCAAGGCCCGGCGCGAGAGATCGCCGCCACCGATCGCTCCCACGAGGACACAGCGATGCTCTGCCCAAGCGGGGCACTCCTCAACCGTGTGCTCCACCGTGTCCTCCGGATGGTCCACACAGTGGATTCAATTCATACCTTCTGCATACTCATATTTTTCAAATAAAATATTCTTTATTTTTTAAAGCATAAAAAAGTGAATCAACCAAAAATGTATACCCAATTTAAATGTCATGACAAGCAATTCCGCGGGAACATTTCCCATGGACCCGCATTCGATCTGATAGGGTCCGATCTAAAACATTTCACCTTTTATGGGCTAGGGGTCTTATTTGCATGATTTTCACCTTTGTTTGCTCATTCTTTAGATTGTATCGGAACACTCTCTGTTTATTCGTGTAGCGAATCTTTTGTGGTTGAATCACTGGGGGCAGATTTAGAATTGGTTTTGCGGCTTTTAGTTTTTGTGGCTCGATTTATTTGTTTTCAAGTGACCTCTTTTTTGCATACTCCACTTCATTTGGAGCCTGCGCTATTTTTTTTAAGGTTTATGCAAATATAGTACTTAAAATATAGGTTTAACGAATTTATTACTCACTAGTGATCCACCCCAGCTTCGAACGGGTACAATGCTCATATTAAATATGTGTATTATACATATAAACCTTCTTCTTGAATCGTTCTATGAATTAAATTATACGTAAACGATAATCTATTTTTGTTTTCCTTGGTAAAATTTAGAATAAAGCATTAAAAGGAAATGTATGTATGTACTAAATATAAAAGTTTAATACGCTATTAAAATAAACAAGTAACTATAGAGCCTGGTAGACACAACACAAAGAAATGAGGATCCTTGTGTGAGTTCCAGGAATTAATAATAATAATAGTTTATTTGAATAACTAAGTATTACAAATATCTCTTAGTGTACGAAAAAATTAAAAAAAAAACCGATTGTGTTTTTTTTTATTTGCTATAAACTAGTGCTTGACTGCGATCTCACCTGATGCTAAGCAGTGATGCAATCGCTGATGACGAGGAGCACTAGTCTATTAAGAGCCTATTCAATCTAGCCTTGAAGAGACCCAAATTATAATCGAACGGAAAGACCGCAGCTGGCAAACCGTTCAATGTATAATTTCTATTTATAAATATTCTCATTCTATAACACCCCCCGTGAGTCGTGTAAGCAAACATCTTAATGGCAAAGAGCTGTAGTGTACGTCGAATCTTACATAACAATCAGAGTAGAGCGCTAGGCATTCTAGTCACGTCAGGATTTGTGGCCAGCACTTAGTGCAACGCTACTGAGGTAGCGATTGAAATTGCTGACACATTTTAGTTGGTGAAAGAGATAGGTAAATATTGTATTAGAAGTATATTTGTAGCTATCACGTTGTCCAATGTGAAGGGTAAAGAAAGAATGGGGTTTTTTTATGGTAGGTGAAAATCATCGAATGACGAAACCCGCTCTTGGGCGGAGTGGGAGACCAGTGTCAGACTCTTACTGACTAAATAAAACCTACCCCGTACCTTCCTTGCCTTATTTCCAGAGCCGCGGTAACAGTTTCACACAAACCGGCAGCTCCTGAAGCTTCGACCCTGAAGGGTTGTTGTACAGTTTGCTGACAACTCCTTGAGGCGCGCGAGAACGGTGAGCGCCGTTGACGGATTGGGGTAGGGTGTTTAGTCGGTAAGAGTTTGACACTGTTTCTTGTTCCGCCTATGAGCGGGATTCGTCATTGTATGATTTTTGTCCACCTTAAAAAAAATCTATCACTTTGTCAGCGGCTTTGTTCGCGAGAATCACTACATGATATAAAACAAAGTCGCTTCCCGCTATCTGTTCCTATATTCGCTTAAGCGCAGGCCACACATAAATAGCTTTGGGCGAGGATACGACGCAAGCGGATTCCTGTTCCATTCAAATTTAATACCAAGTGCATAGAAATACACGGAATGTCGTGGCCCGGACGTGGCTATGACTCATTCCGTTTCTTACTCAACAAGGAAGCTTTGTGCAAAATTTCTAGTTTAAAGACCTAGTAGTTTCGGCTGTGCGTTATAATGTGTAAACTTGAATACACTAGAAATATGTTCACACTCACACACAAAAGACACCCAAATCCGGGACATCTAGCTTTTATTATTATTGATACGCTCGAGATGAGATAGTGGTCAACCACTATCTCATCTCATGGCAAGTGATGATGTGGTTGATTTTGGAGCACGCTTGCCTAGAAACAACCTATATATTTTTGACCTAAATTAAAAAGAAAATTCCACTTCTGCTATGTCGTGAGATCATCACAAATCAACAACGTATTCCACATTTATTATTATACTATTGGATATTACTTTTTGTGGTATACACTACGTTTGACGCAAATCATGTTTGATTCCGCCATCTCAATTTTACCATCGGACATCATAGCGTACGGCAAATATCCACCCTTACGTGGTTGAGACATCTACGGTCCGGACTAAGCGTTTTGACTCGTCGTTTATATCACGTAGATCGAAGGACTGCAACAGTTTACTGGCTGCAGTCTTTTCATTCGATTATAATTTAGGTGTCTTCAAGGCTACAGTGAATAGACACTTAATGAACTAGTGCGCCTTACCATCAACAATTGCATCACTGCTTACCATCAGGTGCGATCGCAGTCAAGTACTAGTTTATAGAAATAAAATGTCGATACGGCTGCTGGGATCTTCTAGTCCGATAAAAAGTCTCTTAATAGAGTAGTGTGCCTCACCATTAACGATTGCATCATAGCTCCATCAAGTACAGTCAAAAATCAGTCAATTTAAAAAAATCTTTTTTTCTTTCATTAGCAGCCGCTATCGCTCTGAAGATAGTAAGAAATTACTTCTAGAGATAAAAAATACACTGTGGAAATCCTTTTAGGAAATTAAGCATGAAGTCACAAACAAACACACTCACACATGGCCCTTTTTGACATTTGATATTTTTATTAAATACGGTAAGTAACTATCTATATGACATTATTGAATTACGTTAAAACATTTTATGTAATTAGTTATTATTTTATTGTTCCTCTCAGTTTCAGTCCAAGTTATTTTCTAGAGTTTTCCTCAAATGTCACAAATGTTACTTTAATTTTTAACGAGTATAATGTTTCGTGACCATTGTACCAGAACCTAAATTAGTTCAGATGTAAATATAAAAAGGTCAGCTTACATCTTTATGATGATACTAAATAAGGAAAACGGGAAAAATAATATAACGGTCGCCAGATGTTCCACATTTTTATTATTTTGGACACAATCGTTAGGGTTGATACATTGTGCTAAATTAACTTTTCGACTACCGTAATTACAGACACAATTAAACTCTTGAGCCACAAGTGAATGCCGGCGTTCGCACACCTATTGTCTTTCTATTGTGTCTCTAATTACGGTTTTCAAAAGGTCAAAAGATAATAAGTGTGCGGACACCGGTGTCCTCTTGGGGCTTAATGAACTAATAGGATAAACTTTCTTGTGTACTTTGAAAAATAATAGACTAATATTAGAATTAGAGAAGTTATAGCATAGGTAAATTAATTGTCCGAAGAATTGCTAAACTGAATAAGCAACTGTGGCAGTGCGTGGAAATAGCACAGAGTACAGATGGTGGATGGGCCGAAAAGTTCTAGAGTGGCGACCGCGCACCGAAAGCGCAATGTAGAAGAGACCTTCCACCTTCCACAAGGTGGACCGAAGACCTGATGAAAGTCGCGGGAATGCGGTGGACGCGAGACCGTTCATTGTCGCTACACGTTGGGAGGCCTATGTCCAACAGTAAACGATCCAATATTTTACCTAATCAAATTCTGTATTGGTAACCCTACAAGTAAGGTATGATGGCAACATAATGAGGTAGGTAAGTCAAATGTTAGGGCAGCAAGCAACCGGTTTTGAGACGGGGTATAAATAAGCTATGGAACGCTACATCGGTTTCAGTGACACAAGCATAGATAGATAGATTGTTGATAGGTTTGTGCTTGACCTCTATCTCACCTGATGGAAAGCGATGATGCGGTCGACGATGGAGCGCGCTTACCTAAAAGTAACCTATTTACTCTAGACTTTATATGGGTCAATACAGCAAGAAAATGCATTCAGCAGTTTTTGAGTTATGGCGAACATACACACAGCATGTAGGCGTACAGCCAAGGAGTGGAATTCTTTGCCAAAGTATGTGTCTCCTGATGGCTACAATCCGGATTTTTTTATGGCAAGAGTGAATAGGTTACTTCTAGGTAAGCGCGCTCTATCGTCGACCGCATCGTTGCTTTCCATCAGGTGAAATAGCGGTCAAGCGTGAACCTATAAATAATCAGCTCACCGTTCGGTCGTCTGGTATTCGACCAAGACCAGGACCAAGCCTAGTCGTCGACGGCGCGCAAAGTTCCCGCGCGCCTTAAGGAGTTGTCAGCAAACCGTTGGGACCCTGCAGAACGAAGAAGAAGCCAACTGGGGCCAAGGGTTTGTGTTTGAAAGGAAGGCTCTAACCCTAGTATAGATGGCGTTGTAGGGACGGGGTAGGTTGTTTAGTAATTAAGAGTCTGACATTATTTCCTGCTCCGCCCAAGGGCGGGATTCGTCATTGGATGATTTTTACCTACCATAAAAAAACCTATAAATAATAAAAATAAAATAACAATTTTGCAAGCATGCGCTCTACATAATATTCAAACTCTCTTACAACGCCCTAGAGGTACTGGTTCTGTCCTCCTCTGTTACAATGCAATCTTAGAGCCTATTATGTGAGCAAATAGTTGAAACTAACTTATGGATGAAACAAAACTATTAGGTGTAAGGGTACTAAATAGTTCCTATTGATATATTTAGTGTAGTTAATACCTTTTAGTCTTACGGTTCAAGACTTACTTGAAGTTTGGCACCAGTTTTTGACAGTTGAAACATTAGTTGCTTAGCAGTAACGGCTACGACTTGAATTGATAGCTTAATTGCATTTAAGTTATTAGAAATTAGTAATATAAGTTTTTATTTTTATAGAAATATTTGAACCTTACCTCAAAAGGAAAAACGATACTCTTATAGGATCAGTTTGTTGACGTACGTAAGTGAACATATAGAATTGAAATTGAAACCAAATATTCAAACAAGGTTGTTTTTCCACCATGTTTTATTCTTTTCATGAATTTGCTGAATGTTTTTCCACTGTTTAGAACTGCCAATTTAAGCAAATACCTATGTGATACGCGTCATATAATAATCTTATTTTGATATTCAATATCATTACATAGTATAAAACAAAGTTGATTACCGCTGTCCCTATGTATGCTTAGATCTTTAAAAGCTCGCTACTGATTTTGATGCAATTTTTTTAATAGATAGAGTGATTCAAAAGGAAGGTTTATGTGTATAATACATGCATAATATATTCAAAATCAGTACCCGTGCGAAGCTGGAGCGAGTCGCTAGTTTTGTATAAAATAGCAATAATAAGTCTAAACGTTATTTGTTTTCATTCTAGAAAATATAGTCAAAACTGTTTTTCCACGTTCATAAAATCCACATTTGTCATATTTTTTTTTAAAGGTTTATTCATCCGCTTTGAGTAAAAACAAAAAGCTTTGTTGATAAAAAATAACTATTTTAAAACAGCGCTAGCCTTTTTTAAAACTACAAAAGCTAACAGCTACATAGCAAACTTTTTATAAATTCAAAAGAGGATATATTAGGTGTATGTGAATACTATTTTACAACTTTTATTTTTTTGCGTAAGTTTTTTTACCTACTATATAATAGATGAAAAAATGTTTATCGCTGGGAAATAAAAATTCACTCAAATCTTACTTGTATAAAAAACATATGCCTTTTGTAGGACTCACATCATTGATCTGTTGGGATAGTGGTCAAGTGGCCATTAACTGCAATGCGTCTGTGTGTTCGATTCTCAGCTGAGACAAAAGTGTACAGAGCATGAACCTTTTTTCTAAATTAATAGTCTAGTACTCACAGCACACGTTTTACTTAATTTCAAACTAGATGACGTTGTGTGAAAGTTGTAGAATATCATTACTATTATTACATTTACGGTCTAGAGATGAAAGAAATCTTGTTTCAGTGCTAAATTACAACACACATTGTTCCACCCAGCTTTATTATAACAATTTCAGTTTCAACTTCATTACCAGCAAACAAAAAAGGTCACAAGCAATTGAGAACACCGATTATTTGATTCTTCTAGTCTAAGTACTTATTCGCAATGACTTGCAATCTTCATGACCACAAACTTTTTATTACTTGTGGTTTTGATATCTGATGTGATAAATTGGAATAGGCCATCTAAAGCTTTTTATGTCGTCGATAAAAAATAAAACTGGTAGTCACGTAGTTTTTTTATTATAACTATCACACGACGTCGTCTAGTCCAAAGCTAAGTAGAGCTTGTGTTATGGGTTCTAGATAACTGATAAAGATAATTATATATTCCTGAATACATACATATTATAGATAAATTTCACCCAGACACAGAACAAATGATCGTACTCATTACACACACAAACATTTGTACTGGGTTGGAATCGAACCCTCCGGTATAGCTGTCAGGGTCTCTAACCACCAGACTAATAGGCAGTCAAGTTAGTTCTCTTGACTAGGTCAAAACGATAGGTCGTCACTCTAAGGATACGATCTATAAGCGAAATCTACCAATGCGTTTCAAGTATAGATGCCAGCAGGTTAACAAGTCTCAAGTACCACTCGTCTACTAGCTCTTGTGAATCCTTAACCTTATTCCATAATTGCAGAGACTAGAAAATAATAATATTAAATACTCTATACTTTTACTTAGTTGATCCTTTTTCCTGATAGTCACTTTTATAAGAAGTTCGTTTAACCTTAATATTAATAAGAGCTAAAAAAAGTTTTAAATTCTAACAAGAAGTTCTAATCCTGCTAAAAAGATGCATAATCGTTGCGAAGCAGCAGAAAGAAAATTTGTCTCAAATAATGGTAAAGACAGGGGATTACGTACATTTTATTGCCAATTTTACGAATGAACTTTCGATCCCTGAGCCCATCTGTTTCTTAAGCCAGTAAATCTGAGGTTACCAATTAAATGATTCGTGACGACGACTCAATCGTTTGATTAATGTTAGACTAAGGCTTCGATTGAACACTTTGATTTATTTCCTTCAAAGTGGTAATGAATCTGTCTGTCACTTCTAGACTATTTCGAGAGTTTGAATTGTGAGGTTTAAAACCAATGATCAAGTCATCATTCATTATTATTTTCAGCGTTAAACGCCCACCGCTTGATATTAGATCTGGATTTCCACAGGGTACGATTTTGGGCCCTTTACTGTTGTAGCGGTTTATCAAGATTTATAGGTAAGAGAATTAGCAATCCAAATGAAATTCATCATTCAGATCGTAGAATTTACTGAAAATCTGTTTGTGCAAGATAATTTTGGGGAACAATTTTCAGTACACGTTTAATTCGTGGTAGCATGCTAAGCAAAATATTATTGATTATTGGGTTTTTGTGTATAAACTTAATAATGTACCTAAAATTGGGTCACGCGCCTTTAGTAAGAGCAAGTGTGCGTAATTTATTTGAAAAATCCAGTATTGATTGGCCGGATATTTTATTTTTTTATTGTAGGTAAAAATAATCCAATGACGAATCCCTTCCTTGGGTGGAGCGGGAAACAGTGTCAGACTCTTACTGACTAAACAACCTACTCCGTTCTTACATTGCCAAATATACTAAGGCCAGAGCCTTCCTTTCAGACAAGAACCCTTGGCCCTAACACACGAACCCTTGGCCATAAGACACGAACCCCTGGCTCTAGTGGCCGGACATTGTGTCACTGATATTTGATTCCTCAAATTTTTCATTGCCCATTTCCAAACCCACTCTAAATAAAACCCTGGCTTCCTTTTCAACATCAATTCAGTTGAACATTATCCAACATTCCTTCCTTCCGTTAATAACATAATTAGTTTAGGTAAGATGCGGAATACCAGACTGTTAGCTGTGAACATCGATCACGAAAGCAGTGAAAGTGGATGCCGGGTGATCGTATGAAAGTCGAGCGGAATCGTTTAGACTGAAGCGTTTGTTGTTAATGTTTGTGGGTGTGGTTTTATTGGTTTTGATAAAGATTTTTCTATCGAAGATGTTTTTTATTCGAAAGCAGAGTTGGATAGATTTGGTGGAATTTCTTAGGCAGGTCATATGTCTATTATGTGTAGTTACTACAGGATCCTCTATTTAGACAGCATTAAAAACCAGAGGGTGCTAGATTATTAGAATATTTGGATTACTGAATTGTAGAGAAAAAATTATAATGATATCTAATGTCTGGTGTTTCCATTTATTTGTTATTTGTCGAATTTAAGGATTAGTAAGATTACATTGTAGAAATCAAATCTAATTTTAATCATTAATCCAATCCTCCCCCCCCCACACGAACACCGGCGTTCGCACACCTATTGTTCTTTAATTGTGTCTGTAATTACAAGATCGAAAGGTTAAGATTATAAATAGCAATGATAATAAAATTGATATCTGGCACTCTGACTAATAACGACTCAAAGGTTGGAAAGATGAAGGTGAAATTCAGACATTTTATATAGAGACAGTGTGAATCATAATTATTCAGTAAACAAAGCAGTCAGTAATAGGTAATACGCTATAGATTTTTCACCTACAAAACAAAAAAAGTGAGAATATACGAACGACGCCTGGTCGTAACATAGAAAAGTAACTTTTCTTTTCAAAGCATAACGTGAGATAGATAGGAATTTCCCTCATTGCTAGTAATTTCTTCACAGATGCAGCGTGAAAGATTAACAATCTTAGCATTTATAATGATATACAACACGCGAAGTATCTTAGTCCGCATAATTCTTTCCTGGTATTTTTGTGATTGATGATTAATTTATAGTCTAATGGAAGACAGATCGTTTGGATTATTAATTTGTACATATTTTGTGTTTTAATGTGCTCTCATAAAAGATGTTATAATGTATCGTTACATTAATTGTATCTCCACGTACTAAATACTACTTTTACCTATATTCTTTTAGTCGCCCTTCATGTTCTAGGTACATGTGGTACATATGTTATTTGATTGGAAATCGATCAACACAAATTTGGATGAATGAAATATGAGGAATTAAATCAATGCAGGCGCGTTATTTAACATCAAAAACAATACGTAGATATGACAAATTGAACAGCAAGCTACAGAAGTACCTCGTATTTCAATTGTAATTTTATAGCAACACTGCGTCAAAAAGTTTTTGTCAAAACTGTTAACGTGCTACTAAACATTTTGTTTTAGAAATAAATAATAATAATAAGAATATTTATTTTACACAAAAGTAATTATCCAGATTAGGTGGTAGGTCATACATATTATTTAACTAAATTTATATAACCAAAAAATATAAATCCTGCCTCTCAATTAAGCATCAGACGGTATATCTGGCATAAACCTACCGTCATGTTTATTCCAGATATATTGTAGAAATAGACCAAAAATCTAAGCTTTTTTCATTACAAGCTAGTACCTGATATTTATAAACTAAAAAAAAATTAGGTAATAAAAGTAGCCAGGCGAAGAAACATTTTCAACAATACGCATATAGAACCGATCTGAAAATACAGTCAAAATAGTGGGAATCAAAAGTGATCGAATAAAGTTTTCGGACAGAAATTCCCAATGTATTTCCATCGTTGGCAATTTAGATGTCTGAAGTTTTTAACGTCCCGTGGGCAGTAGAGGGTGACAAACAGACAGCGACATGGTGAGCAATTGTTTTTTTTTTGTACAGGAATTTTTCAAAACGTTTCGTTCAGTTCAATGATATGTCCAATACAGATATGGACAGTTTCGTAACGTTTTTTATTTTACTTTATTTCTGCCTTGTAAACTTCAGTTTTATTGAGAGACTTTGTAGTATTATAGTAGTGCTTGAAAGCAATCCTAACTGATGGTAAGCAGTGATGCAGTCGTTGAAGGCGAATAAACTCTAGTTTATTTATAGCCTATTAACCTTTTGAGTACCTTAATTACAGACACAATTAAAGAACAATGGGTTTTTTTTATGTTAGGTAAAAATCATCGAATGACGAATCCCAGTCTTGGGCGGAGCGGAAAACAGTGTCAGACTCTTACTGACTAAAGAACCTACCCCGTACCTTCCTTGCCTTATTCCCAGAGCCCCGGTGTAACGCTTTCGCATCAAACCTCAGCTCCGGGAGGCTTCGACCCTATCGGGCCTCTACGATTTGCTGACAACTCCTTGAGGCGCGCGGGAACGGAGAACGCCGTCGACGACCTGGGCTCGGTCTGGACTGCTACCAGACGACCGGACGGCGAGCTAACCATTGCTCGCCGTCCGCAAGCAAAGAACAATAGGTGCCGTGTTCGCTGTTGGGGCTCAAAAGTTTAATTCAAGCTTTGAAGACACCTAAATTATATGGGAAGACAGCTAAAATTAAATTGTTGCAATCCTTTGATGTACGTGGTATAAACGACGAAGTGAAATGTTTAGGCCACACCGCCGAATCGAGGTGCTAAAAATGTGAGGGTAGACACTGGCCGTACATCGATGGAGGCAGATCATCGTACATCGATAATCTTGTCCCTTACTCAATTTTAACCCTATATCCCTGATCTCATTTTGATTCTATTGCGTCAATTGCCTTTACCTCCAGAGAACAGACGAAACGGGCGTAATTTGACTACTAGAAGTCTCATAAAATTCACTTACCAAAAATATTGGGATCTAAAGCATTCAGCAAACCTACCGCTACGAATTACCATTACTCCTTATTAATATCAGCTACCAATCTTACTAATATTATAAATGAAAGTTACGATGTTTGGATGTTTGTTACTCAATCACGCCAAAACGGCTGGACGGATCTGGATGAAATTTGGCACAGGCATAGGATACACTCCGGAATAGTACATATGCTACTTTTTATCCCGGAAAAACTTAAGGTTCCTGTGGGATTTCGTTTGATCAAGTGTAAAATTGTATCATCATCATCATCATCAGCCTCTTAATGTCCCCACTGCAGGGACACAGGCCTCCTCTCTCTAGGAGAGGGAATGGGCCATGATCCACCACGCGGGCCCAGTGCGGATTGGTAGATGTCACATGTCTTCGAATTTTTGGTTCTAGGACATGCCGGTTTCCTCACGATGTTTTCCTTCACCGTTTTGAGAGCAGTGGTGATGAAATAAATTACACAAAGTAATGCGCCTAGCTGGGTTTGAACCCGCGACCTACAAACTCGTAAGTCGGGGCCGTTACCACTCGGCCACCACTGCAAAATTGTATAGGGCAACCCCAATACCACGCGGGCAAAGCCGCGGGCAAAAGCTAGTACCAAATAACTCACCATACCATGCGCGTATTTCCTAAACAACTCGTGCAAACACAGAAGTATTTAGAACTAATACATCAAAAACACATAAGAAAACTATTTTTCCGCCAACAAACGATTGCTCATAATTGCTCACGTACAGAACTCGACATTATTTTCCGCAACATTAAAGTGTCGTCTACTTTCGCCATGCTTAAGATTACAAACGTTCATGGTGTAATGGAGGAATGCTGAGATGTGGTGATAAGTAGGTGGTTACTATGATGTCGTGTGTGAGATATGAATAACGATGGGTTTTCTGCTTAGATTGTTTAAAGTATAGACAGCCAGGCGCATTACTTTATGTAATTTATTTCATAACCACTGCTCTCAAAACGGTGAAGGAAAACATCGTGAGGAAACCGGCATGTCCTAGAACCCAAAATTCGAAGACATGTGACATCCACCAATCCACACGAAAAAAAGAACGAGGGCCGCATGGATTAAGAGCCCATTCCTTCTTCTAGTGAGGAAACATTAAAAAAAGTTGATGATGATGACGAAATCTAAGAATCCGGCCCTTGGGTGAAGCGGGAAACAGTGTCAGATTCTTACTGACTAAACACTCTACCCTGTTCTTGCGTTGCCATACATACCAGGGCCAGAAACTTCCTTTCAGATGCGAATTCTTGGCCCCATTTGGCTTCGACCCTTCTGCAGGGTCCTTACGGTTTGCTAACCACTCCTTGAAGCACGCGGAAACAGTGCACGCCTTCGAGGGCTGGACTTCTGGTCGGTTACCAGAGGTAAAATACGCCTATCATCCAAGGACATTTTAGGTCATCATCAACTCTGTTTGGATGATGGATTACAAACGTCTTGTTCATGCTTTAAAATGTGGAAAAATGTGATAATTTTCAGGCCGTATTTCGTCAGATCTATTCACTAGACTACAAAAATGACGGGGTACATATAAATTGCATTACTATTTGGTGTACCTACATTAAAGTTTATTCTATTCTATATAAAATATCTACGAGGGTTGTCCAGAAAAATTCTGGCCTCTGAGTGTGTTTCTTACTAGATAAATTAAGATAATGGCTTTGGGATAACGGGCTTCCAAAGGTCACCGGTCATTGTTTGATCCTTCGGACAATCAATTTTTGTTAGTTAGGAAACGCAACGATATCATTTTCATCGTAAACTAAATATTGTTAACTAATTTCAAAGCGACTATATAAATCGTAGAATGAAAAACACAACAACTCTTTACACGACCTGGGAATAAACAATTGACCTTATATTTACTAAATTAATGATAGCTTTTTTATGTTGGTAGGGCTAGATAAAAGATTGTCATTTTGCAGTATTGACCCTTTCGATAAACTATAATTAGAGACATTATACAAACCCAATAGGTGTCCGAGCGCCGGCGTTTGCTCGAGGCTCATGAGTTTAAAAGAGTCACAGCGCTCCAGGAATACAAAGCCTAAGAAGAAGCATGGGTTAAAACCAACCTTCCTTCCAACGATAGTAAAAATCGATCACTTCTCTCTCCACCCTAACTGATGAACGTTAATTGAAGATTTTTATCCTCAAAAAAAGCCAAATAAAGGATCAAAGAAGAAGATTGATACAGTGATAAATAATGAAATTTAAATCACAATCACAATGTATGGTGATTGGGACTGGCATCGAAATTTTCGGCGATGGGAAATTTAATCACGCCACACACGAATTGTATTCAAATGAGTTTCATCTTAAATTCGATATGAAGCCAATATCATGTACTAGGCTCACATAACCAGTGAAGCCATAAATGCAATTAACGCTACTAATAAGAACGTAACTCAATTCTGGCCATTACACCCGCTCGTTTCAAAGGTCAGCAAATGGCCCTTGACTAAACCACAATTTGACGCTACGAAACCATACCAAGTCGAATTTAATTGTGGGCTATAAATTCTAGATAGAAATAAATAGTGTTTTGTGACCTGTGATTTTATAGGTGGAAAATTTATAGAATTTGAAACTATTTTGTCCTATATTGCTTTCTCCAATCAAAGTTGGCTCATGTGGCATTATGACCATTTCTTTTTCAGTGAAAATCGTCAAATTACTTCTCCAATTCCGGATTGAGTGGGAAGGAGAGTCAGATATTTACTGAAAAAAATTTAGCTAAGGTAAACTATATCAATGTTTTTTCACGCCAAACCTTAGTTTGATAGTTACCAAAGCTCGTTAAAAAATCACAGAAATTGTTTTTGTCATGTAAACTATACTTTAAACTATCTTTTGTCAGTGGTTTTATCTGCGTGAAAGTAGCTCTTTATAATATTAGTAGTTTATTTGAACACCCAATATCATCTAGCTTTCCTTTTCCAATATTACTTGGCAGTTGCTACAACCCGTTTTTTTTTTCCATTCTATCCTGACAGTCATAGTCACACTAGTATTGACTACCTCTATTTCATATAATTCTCATACACACTCCATCCACTCCATCCATCTTTTCTTTGGCCTCCCTCTCCCTCTATACACATGTGTATCCATAACTCTTTCAGTAACATGCATTTCATCTCTCTTTTTCATATTCACTTTAGATTTAAATACCCATCATTAGCAGAACCTTCAAGCATGAGCCTATCAGCAATAAAAGAACCTTTCGTTTCTATCGACCATCACTTTTGTGATGTTTGCTCCACCTACTGCTACTAAAGTTTGGTGATTTTTCGGGTATGTTGGTAAACTTGATTCTCCTGCGGATATCTTCATTTCTATGAAAACTCAGAGAACTGCTTTTGGGTGATTGAAATTGGTATTGCTATTTTGATGCTTGTAAAAATGACTGTAATGGTCATAATGTATATCATGGATTGTCAATCAAGAAATAAACTTTCTAATAAGCAAACAACGAGTCTTGGACAAACTAGACCCTGGCAGGAGGCGGGTTTCATGGCGCCATTCGACACAGTCATGGTTGACGAAACCATGTCACGCATAGTTTTGGTCGACCGTGACTCCTTGGTGTATATTCAAGTAATGGCCAGTTGTACCATATCGTTTGTCTATCATCGACTGGTAAACTACTGTTATCTGCTGTTATATTTGCTTTGGACATGGTGAGTGTATTATCAGGTATGTCAATGGCTGTCAATTTAACCACTGGTTTATTGTAATCTTGTCCTTATTTAAAAATGTTTGTTTCTGTGTTTTCATATGTGTCTTTTATTTTTAGGCACAAATTAAATGATTTTTCCAGAATGAGGGATTCTTTGCGTTTTAGGTGTACAGTAGATATATCTTTTGACATTCCTACAGATTAATTTGTGTAATAGTTTTATTGGTTTTCTTAATGTTTATTAAAACATTGATTGTAAAATATTGAAAATTATAATATTTCGAAATTTTACAACTAACTGTATATTATCACCATCATTTTCTACGAGTCTTTTGTTAAAATTACCAGTTAGGTATACCATTACATTGCAATTCCGACTAAATGCTAAGGCATACCCGCTGTTGGGTTTCAATTTGCTAAAAATGCAAAAGCATTTTTAGCAAATTAGTTTTTATATTTTAACCCAGCAAACATCTCAATATCATATAATTCTTGAGCAAAATAAAACGACCCCAATCTTAAAGGATCATAGATAAGACTGTTGAAGCTTCGTGTTCCTTTGTCACTTGATCTCGTCTCTGCAGTTGTATTGTCTCTGGAGCATTGATGGAAGTTGGAGCATAAATCATGGAACGAGCGATTTGTCAGGCTTTGAGCGTAATGGTTGTATGTCTTCGAGCAAGCTGTTTCCTAGTATCGTAGATAATAGTGTTTAAATTTTTATTTGGTGTCTAGAAATGTAAAGAAAGATTAAAAAGCTTGCTTTGAAAATGGATCCAAGGAAAGCAAAAGAAAGAAAAAGAATTTATTTAAGCAGAAAAATAATGGTGCAAAACCAAAGACCAAGGGAGAGTATTAACTAAATTAATACTTAGTGTAGATCTCTCGTAAATAAAAAAAAATGTTTATTGATTGTAATGAAAATTCGATTTGTTGAAAAAAAAGATATTACCTCCTCTTGAAGCAGTAAGCCTACTGCTTCAAGAGTCTATTTCTAAAACTATAGAAAAATATGCTCTACTATATATATCTATTCGGCATTCGACCTATTTACTAAAAGCTAATGTTCGTTACCAGTGCCTGCAAATTTGATGCCACCAACTTACCTGTAAATAAAAAAAAATCTACGATTAACTTTTTTAGAAAAAAATATCTTTCAAACATAGCAATTGTGATTGTATGAATATTTACGAACTTGCTTTTGCCCGCAGCTTCGCCCGCGTACATAAAATATAGCCTATGTCACTCAGGAGTAAAGCAGCTTTCTATTGTTGCTTAAATTTTTCCAATCGGACCAGTAGTTCCAGAGATTACCCCCTACAAACAAAAAAACAAACTTTACCTCTTTATTATATTAGTGTAGATTTCAGAGCATATAAAGTTATTAAGAGCCAAGTAAGATATTAAGAGCCGTAGTCTCATCATACCGCAAATATTTTCTAATTTATTGTCTATTTGTACCAATAATTTGAGTATTTATTCCGTTAATTCATTTGAGTTATTGTTTTCTTTTTACACATAATTACTTTTCTCAGCAGTATAAGATTGACTGGTAGAATTTATGTACCTAGCATGATGTCTTACGTGTATAGTTCATGCGAACTCAAAGCGAAGCGGATTATATTTTTAGGTAAGCAGATTTATTCTACGTGCGTGTGAATACATCACTTTAAACTCCATTGATATAAAGTAAGTCATCGAAATGCAGGAGTTTGTGTGAAAGTATTAAACTAAATGTGACCGCTGTGCTTCGCTTATCACCAATCTGCCTACGTGCACTAAGTCACGTAGGCCACAGTTACTAGAGGGTCAATTATTTGTTATTAGCACTACATCGCTTCGCAATCGCTTTGTATCGCCGTAGAAAAAAGAAAAAACCGCAAAAGCATCCATTTAGTATTGGATTTGCTCTATACCTTTATGTGGTTACGTAATGAAATATACACCGATAAATTTTGATAATTTTAATCCCGTGGAATGTCGATCCGGTACATGAAACTATCGATTTGTAAAGATAAAATTAAAAAAGTTAGCACGCAATGATCGAAAACTACTTCAGGTCATTGAACTCGATCAGCTGATGTTTACTTAAAGAAATGAATTGCATACGTGTGTCATGTATGTAATTCTAGTTTTAGAAAAAAGTACTTTATTTTTTAATATTATCTTTACAAATCGATAGTATTTCATGTACCGGATCGACCCTTTATAGGATTAAAACGATCAAAATTTAGCTGTCTATACAGGGTATTTCTGTAATGACAGTCATAAATACTCGATTTCAAATTAATGACATTATGTTAATGGCTTTGTACTGATGAAGACATATATTGCTGACTAAAACTCGTCCCTTGAGCCATTACCAACGGGATGTGACCGTCATATAACTTATCTACACGATCGGTTTCCGAGTACTGACATTGGGTAGATAAGTATATCGTTGACAATACATGGACGGGTAATGCTGGGTAGTAGCGGGTAATTTTGTAGATATGTCTTTATGCAGCTGGTATCGATGAGTTGTATTGGTCTTAAAATTTTATGTAAACGAGAAAACATGTGGAAAAGGTTACAGACGGAAATTGTATTGAGAATTGTGTTCAGATATTTTTTTGAAAGATCATATGATACTAATATAGTAATAGGACTTAATACTTGATAGACGTGTATTTTATCCTTCTCTGGTTGGAGCAAAAAGGATTGTCAGATGTTTTCTGACTAAAACCTGCCTGTTCAGTTTGCTTTTGAATTTAAGGATAGGTTTTAAAGAATATCTTTGCAGGTGAAAGAAAATGTATGAAAATTATACGTAATAATAAAAAATATAGGTTATAATCTATGAAACGGGTTGCATTAGGTTGGTTTATTGCAATTCATAGAAAATGCAAAACACAAAGAAACCAATCGGCACTTAATCACCTACGAAAAAAGGATTGCACACCTTTAACATAAGTTTATTTGAACTTATATTTCTAAGTCAATCCAGATATATAAATAACAAGTTGTCAGAGAAAACATTTTTAACATGGCAAGTTTTTATGGAGAAATGTCACGGAAACTTGTCAAGAAAAATGATACGAGCCCAAACTCGATGAAGTTGTGTTATAGAATTTCCATGGCCACCTTCCGGTTCCATCATCAGATCAACTCCACGACATAATAATTGTGCATTGTCATCTGAATGACATACGCATTCAAAATTTCAGTTTAATCGGAATCCAGGAACTGGATCAAGTTATATGGATCAAATTTAAGTAATTTACAAGATTTGATCAGAAACATCGAGACAGGTGAAATCAAATAAAAAAGTTGGTAAAATGGGCAATTTCATACGTAGAGAAGACTGAAAAATAAAAATCTTAGTTTTATAATAAACGAATAACACAACTATTCACATCAACTATCTACAACCGAGATACAAAATGTTAATCAAAATAAAAACAACGTACATAGCTAACAAAAACAGTTGAAACACACAATTACTTGAACGCGAAAGTGCAATGTACTGCAAAATAAAAAACAGTCGTGATGATCATCAGTCGCTGTCCGTTAAGCCTCGTACACACAAAATGAGACTGGCAATGAATGGCTACATTAAATGCTGCGACAAACATTGCTACTGGGTACAACATTGCCACAAAAACAGAAACAAATGGTTGTGCAAGTGATAGTGATATAGAAGGGGAGGACACAACCCTCAGCATTGAGGAATATGATGCAAGGAGGAGAACATTGCCACTGGCTGGGATATTGCCACTTTTGTGGCGATTCCTCTATGTTTATTTGGATTTTTTGCATTCTAATTTCAATTCACCATAAAGTTTTAACTGGCTCTTGGGTAACGGGGAGTTCAAAAAAATCTACATCAGATTTTTTGACGTGAGAAATCGTCCAATGAATTTATTTGGTCTAGATTGGAGGTAAAGGGTGAGTCAAACTTTTTGTGTCAAAAGCCTCATTTATGTCTTATAGTTGCTCTTTGCGTTCATGAAGTTTTTATTTAAAAGAGTGTCCATGGAGTTTCTTGCACATTCTTCTCCATTGAGACCTACTTTTTGGAATGTGCAATTAGCGTCATTTTTTTCCTGACAGACCGACTTTATGACTTTTCAAAAGTGCCTGTGAAGGTTTATTTGAAATAAATGCTTTGAATTTGAATTTCAGAAAGGGGGGGGGGGCTCGGGACCAAGGGTTCGCATCTGAAGGGAAGGTTCGGCCCTGGTATAAAGGCAACGTAAAAACGGGGTGGTTTGTTTAGATCGTAAGAATCTTCAAAGGTTACTATCTCCAGCTTTACCCAAGGCCGGGATTTGTCATGATTTTTACCCACCATAAAAATAAACCTTAAAAAAGTTAATTTTCGGTCAATTTTTAATTTGAGGTTCCCACTGAGCCGACTTCGATGAAACGAATTCGATTAGCAATTCGACAAACCTGTTACGGTATTTGCCTCACGCTGTGTGAACACGACTTTATCCGTTCGATGTATATGACGCGTTATTAAGACTTTCACTGTTTTAGCTGAAATTGAAGAAGTTGTCTAGAGTTCGACGTCTCTATGATTAATGGCAGATGTAATAATTGCTAGACTTCTCATAATCTTAAGTATGATTACGTTCTTCGACCATCTGGGGTTTTAGTATAACTTCTGTAATATTGGCAGTGGTGTCGTTGTGATTAAAGTTGAAAACGAAATGAGATTTTTTGCTTGAAAATATTAATAAGAAGATATGAATGATTATCTTGTAGATCGCGGTTCATTATGTGGTTTATTTAATCGATTTTCATCTTCCAAACATTTTTATTAGGCTGGCATTGGCTTACAGTCTACAAGATGCCTGTACGTATACTCGTGTTTTGTATGAAGTGGCTTACCAGACCTTCAAAATCCGATTAATGGACTGGGTCCAGACGGTTACCAAACTGACAGAATATCCTTGAAAAGGAGACGCCCTATGATCCATTGACGAATCTGATTGAAATGATTTTTACTTACCATAAAAAAAATTTCATGACCCAAGCCTTTCGAACCCCAAACGGAAATTTTGCACAAGGCTTTCTTATATGACGTAGGCGAAAACTAAGAAAGGATTTTTCAAAATTCAGCTCCTAAAGGGTTGTAATGGGGGGTCTAAAGTTTGTATGGAGAACCCTACTTTCACGCGGACGAAGCCGCTTGCAGAAGGCTAGTTACCAAAAAGGTTACTGTATTTGTCGTTTGATTTAGTTGTAAGGAAGATCTACGTTGTATGGAATAAGACATATTAGTTAAATTAGTTACACTGGCATTGTTTTGATAAATCTAGGCTATCCGTCCGTCAGTCCAACTTTTAGTAAATCAGCTAAACGTTAGACTATATCTCAAGAACCGTAATAGGCAGAAAGTTCATTATCATCATCATCATTTCTGTGGAAAGACGTCCACAGCTGGATATAGGCCTCTCCCAAGCGCCGCCACAAAGACCGGTCCTGTGCTTCTTGCATCCATCGGCTTCCAGCAACCCTGACCAGGTCATCAGTCCACCTTGTGGGAGGCCTTCCAACGCTACGTCTTCCGGTACGCGGTCGCCACTCCACAACCTTTCTTTTTTTTGGTAGAAAGTTGTTATGTTCAAAATGTGTCGTTTTATTGCCACTATAACAACAAAAGATAAAAATAAAAGGGTATACAAGTAACGTTTTTAAGAAGTCTTTATGTGTGAACTCGACTGGCAATAGGCCGGCCTTTTTTCGTATAGTTTGTATTTATAGCGAGTACTTGCCGTAGTCTCAAGCAGTATCTGATTAAATAAAAAACAATTGCCGATCGTTAGACTAGTTAAAAGTCAATAATGGCTTGAACGTCTTTTTTTTTGTTTTATTTGCCTCTAACAGGTACCGATTGAAAAAACAACTGAAAATATTATCTTAATTGGTTATTTGATAAGAAGAACTAATTTCACGGAGGTGGAACCGTAGGCTGCAATTAGTTTTTTTAACATCATGAATAAAACCTTCACTTCACGTATTGCGTAAAGTGTATTTCTATTGAGACCAATACATTGATTGATAAACCAATCAATATATTGATTGATAGTTTAATCAATACATTGATTGATAATATATTTGTAATAAAGAGGTAAAGTTTGTTTTTTTGTTTCTTTGTTTTTTTGTTTGTATTGAGGTAATCTCTGAAACTACTGGTCCGATTGGAAAAAATTTAGCAACAATAGAAAGCTGCTTTACTCCTGAGTGACATAGGCTGAGTGATATTTTGTGTACGCGGGCGAAGCCGCTGAAAAAAGCTAGTACATTATATTTTTTGATAATAAACATCGAAAATTTTGCCGCATTTCAATTTAGCTGCATCGAAGCGTTTGATGGTCTCCCAAAAGGTGGACTATGATCAAGTAAGTGATGCACAAACGACGAGTTGGAAAATACCGTTCATTCATCATCATCAGCCTAGCGTAAGTCCCGGTTGCTACCTTGGCTTTCACCTCGGTGCCCAGGGTCCGCTTTCCTGCCTAGTCGTCTCCACTTCGCTCGGTCTTTTGTGTCCTCTGCCTTAAGCCCATTAGCACGCATATCGTCCCTTACGACGTCGATCCAACGCCTCTTAGACCTACCTCGTTTTCCGGGTCCCGGCGGAGGCGGCATGGCGAGGCATCTGTTACCCACGTAGTCTGCCGGTTTTCGTAAAACGTGGCCATACCAGCGTAAGCGACCCTCCTGCAGTTTATCCGCTATGTCACGGACCTGAAGGCTGCCCCGGATGCGGGAGTTCTTAATGCGGTCTTTCCGCGAAACTCCAGACATCCAGCGCAGCATATTCATTTCCGTGACACGCAGGCTTTGCTTATGTCGCTCAAGTACAGGCCACGCTTCACTGCCATACAAAAGGACAGGCCTAATGATGGTCTTATAGACCTGTCCTTTGAGTCTAACCGGCATTTTGGGGTCACAGATAACCCCCGCCACCTCACGCCATTTCGCCCAGGCCGCCGAGATACGTGACTCGACGTCGCAATCGACGTCCCCGGACTCGTGGAGCACCGATCCCAAGTACCTGACCTGTTCCGTGCGCTCAACAGCTGTGTCTTCGCCAATGCGAACAGGAGCAGCGTTAGTTGTGTTACAGGCCAAGTACTCGGTCTTCGCCGCATTAATCTTCAGACCGCCGTTTTCCAGCGATTCCTTCCACGATGCCACACGTCGAACCAAGCGCCCACTGTCCGAGTCCGCCAGCGCGATGTCGTCTGCATACATGAGCAGCCATGGCGGCTGCTCATGTAAGTCCCTGATGGTGGAGGACAGCACGTCCAGCACCACGCTGAACAGAAACGGACTAAGGACAGAGCCCTGGTGAACTCCGACGGTGATGGGGAAGGGTATCGTATCGCGTAACCGTTCATTGTGGCGACGATTTGGGGAGGCTTCTGTCCAACTGTGGACATCTTTCGGCTGAAATAATGATGACTGAGTGACAGCATTGATGGCCGAGTAGTAAAGGCCCCGACTTACGAGTTGTAGGGCGCGGTTTCAAACCTAGCCAGGCGCATTACTTTGTGTAATTTATTTCATCACCACTGCTCTCAAAACGGTGAAGGAAAACATCGTGAGGAAACCGGCATATCCTAGAACCAAATATTCGAAGACAAGTGACATTCACCAATCCGCACTGGGCCCCCGTGGTGGATTATGGCCCTTTCCCTCTCATAGCGAGGAGGCCTGCGTCCCAGCAGTGGGGACTTTAAAAAAGGCTGATGATGATGATGAATGATGACTGATTACCATCTTTATTACGAGTATATGTCTAATATTGATACAATCATGTTTGTTGTAATATTGAAACTGAAATGAACATACTTTCAGTTTGTTATGTAGCAAAGTATTTTAACAATTGTATTTTAATTAATACATAAATATTTTTAGCTACAGCAATCACTAATTAACTATTAAATTGCACGGTTATTATTTGTTAATTAGGCAAACGCTTGTACAGCATGCAAATAAACGAAACATTATTGGTTACATGTTTGTATGTAATTATTACAATGATTAAATTTTGCACTTTCAGTAAAACATATTTCTGTATCAAAATTTATTTATTTAAACTTCATGTGCAGTAGTGGACTTAACGCTACAAGGCATTCTCTACCAGTCAATTTTTGGGTTAAAAAAGACAACACTGTGGTAGGTGTGCAGAATAAATATATAACAGATATTTTAAATAGATTGTAATATAAATTAAATATAATAATAAAATTCGTATATGTATCTACAACTTTTTTTACACATTATTTTATTTGTTAAATTCTAGATTATTGCCTGGACATTAAAAGCAAAGCAGGGCTGCGCCAGGAGATGGCAGGATTACCTGGATTCCTTAAGAATTGGAATAATAAAACGAGGTACCGTGATCATTAGAAAGAATAAAAGAAAATTTTTCCCAATCTCAGCAGTACGACAATTATACGGGTCAGCTATAAAAAAAAATATATATTTTAGTTTTTTTTATAGCGCCGAAAAAAAATGCATAATTAATTAGTCTATGAAAATTTCAACTGCCTAGCTATTATGGTTCATAAGATATAGTCGCGTGACAGACCAGACCATAGATATGTCAAACAGCAGAGATATGTATATATCAGCACAATTTTTTTCGAGTTCAGATGTCTCTACACTACGACCATTTTTTTACTAACACAAAATCAAAATGTATCCTTACGCCACACGACCTCACATGTCTCACGGACACAGAGATGTAGATAGTAACACATATGAACTTTACTGTTTGACATATCTATGGACCAGACGGACATTGGGATTTTATTAATAGGGTTTCATACGTCAAAAGGAATGATCCCTACTTTGACTTTGCCATAGTCGAGTAAAAAAACGGAACTCTTTTAGGATCACTATTTTGTCCTTTACCATGTGAAAACGTGGAGGTATCGAGTTGGAATTATAACCTGCAATCCCCTTGAGTTTGTTTCGGTGTTTCTTTTCAGGGTAGTAAGCTAGGAATCACCGGACTCATCTAGTTTAAACTGACAAAAAACAAATGACATGTAAAAGTGTTGTGAAAAAACTATTTGCAAAAATAAATATCATTTATCAATCTTATCCTATCTATCAATTGTAAAAAAAAAAAAATCAAACTTCTAAATTAACATTAAAACATATATATATATTCGTAAGTTGACATGTTTCCATAGGTAACTTTGTGCAGAACCCGCACGCTGGTTCGCACTTGCAAGTTTTTGGTTATAGTGGCAACAGAAATATATAATCTGTTCAAACAACTGTCTAGATATGATGGTTCATGAGATAGATACAGGGCGGCAGTTAGGCAGTAGAGTGTTATCAATAGGGTTAAAAAAAAAAACATTTTACCCTTTGAGAACAAAACTCTAAAAAGTACCTACTTATCTTTTACCAATATCATTCACAATCGACACCAGAACAAACCCATCACACACCTTTCCAAAAGCTACCTGACCAAAACTATCGAACTAGACCGACATAAGAAAAGTGGGACACGTACAACCACAGATATAGATATACCTAGATGACGCAAGCATCAAGATTTGTATGGAAACAAAGCGTGCCACTTTTTGACTACCTACTATTTTTTTTTTTTATGGTAGGTGAAAATAATCGAATGACGAAACCCGCTCTTGGGCGGAGCGGGAGACCAGTGTTAGACTCTTACTGACTAAAAAACCTACTCCGTACCTTCTTTGCCTTATTCCTAAAGTCGAGGTAACAGTTTGCACCACCCTAGGCTCCAGGAGGCTTCGACCCTGAAGGGCCCCTGCAGTTTGCTGACAACTCCTTAAGGCGCGCGGGAACGGTGCGCGCCGTTGACAACTTGGACTCGGTCTGGACAGTTACCAGACGACCGGACGGCGAGCTACCCATTGCTCACCGTCCGCGAGCCAGTGTCTACGGTGGCCGGATATCGGCAGGATCGCGGCGGCGACGGCTACGGCGAGGGCGAATGTTGCCTTTGCCTTATGCGGTCGGCCTCCTCCTTTACGAGCAGTAAGCTTCGCAGAAGGAGGCGACGGCCTGCCATTCCTCTTCGCTGTGGACCATGGCCTGAACCAGGGCCCGGCGCGAGAGGTCGCCGCCGCCGATCACCCCCACGAGGACACGGCGATGCTCTTCCCAACCAGGGCACACCTCCACCGTGTCCTCCGGGCTCGCCTCACAGTAGTGACTACCTACTATGGCATCACAAGCACTATTTGTGATAGGAAAATCAAATCAAAGCGTCAAGCGTCCCCCTCGCTCCAACTCCGCCTTGCCAGCACAATTAACCATTTTTATATTTTTAACTGATGTCCGACTAGCGCTGTATACCGATGCAGACTGACCGGGAAAGTGACTACTTACGATTTTTGTACGTAAGCTAGGTACCAGAAGTAGTTGCTCTTGCGTTATCTAGGTATATTTATATCTGTGCGTACAACACAAAACGTCGATCACAAGGGTTCCTTCGAACACAAGCCGTGTCTGAACACATCGACGTTCTATTACTTAAGGAAAGGAAAAAAGGGAACGACACATGTCATTCAGTAATTTGGAAGATTTCCTCAAAGAACGACGGCTGTTCAATGATTTATGGGATAAAGGGATTGTTTGTATAAAATCTGGCTTCTGCTAGCAACGTCGCCTATTTTATGCACTATTGTATTGTATTGTAATCGGGCTGGTATCCGCAACTCCACGTCTAAAGCGCATATTTTGCGTACGGGTGGGACAAACGCGTCATTCGATCCACCCCAGCGCCTCGAGGAAGGCCAGCAAAGCTTTAGTGTTATTGATCATTAAGTACTTTGCCCTGTATCCAGCGATGACTGGGTCTCGTCCTCCTCAGGTGTACAGTCTGTAACTTCTATTTTATGCACTATTTCTGGACATGATCTTTTTTTTTATTTACCACAATCTTACTTGATAGTAAGCGACGATGTGGCTGACGATTGAGCACGCTTGCCTAGAAGTAACCTATTCACTCACAGACTCCGGCAGGGAATTCCACTTCTTAGTAATCAATGTGTTCCTAAAATTTAGAGTTTTTTATGGTGGGTAAAAGTCATCCAATGACAAATCCCGCCATTGGGCGGATGGGAAATAGTGTCAGATTTTTGCTGACTAAACTTGACTTCGACCCTTCTGCTGGGTTTACTGACAACTCTTTGAGGCACACGGATCAGTTTGTGCCGTCGACGACTTGGGATCGGAAGGCGGGCTACACATTGCTCGCTGTCCGCAAGCCGATCGCCGATCGGTACCCACAAGGACGTGTCCTCCACTATGCCCTCCGGATGGCCTACATAGTGACGATACCCGAGCATATCTAAATTGAGAGTGCTAATTCAAACTTTTTCAGCTATTTAAGCGTATAGAAATATTACAAATTGAACAAAAAAAGTATAATTTGTAGGATAGCCTAAAACAGACGTAGTAAACAGAAAAGTTCTATTTTTTTAATGAAAAGTGAAACAAAAATCGTGTTTACTTCATCCTCTACGCATTTAAATGAAATGAAATTTTATTCGTATTTATTTATTATTATTAATATAACAATTGTTTTGACAGGTACACCCAAGGCAAGAAATGTATTCATAAAATAGCCGCACTCAGAGACGCCTCCCTCAGACTTATAAGATATCCAATATTATAGGCAATAAACATATCTATACATATACACACAACAATCGATGGTCAGTCTGAAGCAGCGCCTTGGAGAACCGGAGGTTACATGAAATTATTTATTTACATTCTGTTTTCACTACGATATCGATCTTGTCACATCAACGTCGCTCTCTGTGATGAACGATCGACACTCGGCAAGCAAGTTTACATGACACCGATAAATCATGTCCCAAGTAAGCATAACAGATGACAAGCACTGTCAGCTCTTCAAGATATTACAGACTTCAATCATCAGTTACCATTTGATAAGTAAAGCTGTCAGCGATACACTTGGTACAATGTGACAGCAAAATTTAGAACCACTAGCGGACTTGGCAAACATTATTATGCTATGTAAAGTACGGCCATCGAATCTGAACGAGTTTGAAGTTAGGCTTTGCGAATTTTAGCGCCTGAAAACTCACGGTACAAAAATAAAGGTTTTAAAAAACAAATGCCAATAACAGTTTTTAACAGCAATAACAACTACAAGTTGCATTTATTTGTTTAAAGCATTTTTTTTTTACGAGTTTTCAAGCGCTAATATTGGCAGAGCAAGACTCGTCAAGATCCGACGGCCGTACTGTAGATTGTCAAAGAAATATTACGATTAAAAAACTGGTCAAGTGCGAGTCTGACTCGCACATTAATGCATCTCCAAATCGATTTTCGAAGATTCTTCCAAATCGAAAAACTGTTTTTTATTGTAACGTACCTAGTTAGAAATGTGGACTTTTCAGATTTTATACCTATACTGTTCTGTAAGAACTTGCTTCATGCCAAATTTCAGGGTTCAAAGCTTAGATAGAGAAGGTAAGGGACTTCAGTAATCTATGTATATATAAAAGGAGAAACTGACTGACATATCAACGCACATCCGAAACTACGGGGACTAGGAGCGTGAAATTTTGCACAAGGCTTCCTTTTTACGGCGTAAGCGAAGAAAGAATTTCCCAGAATTCACCCCCTAAAGGGATGAAACGGGGGTCAAAACTTGTATAAAGGAACCTACATACACGCGGGTGAAGTCACTGGCATAAAGCTAGTAATTAATAAATGTCTTCGTTCCGAGTACATAATGTGGTTTTATTGCAAAAAACAATCGCCCGACTCATCGACAAAACGGTTCAAAAAGAATCTTCGATGATCAATATTCGAAACGTACCAGTGAGACATGAGACTGACTCAATTCGAAAGTGTATCCGTCTGTAAGACAGACGTATTGAATCTATCTGTCAAATTACGTCAGACGGACGTGATTCATATCGGCTGGAATGGTGGCACGTGCCTTTAGAGTATGGTACGAAGAGGATTGTAAGCCTTTTTTATTTTATTTTTAAAGGGCAGATATACAATTTTGATGATTTTTAAACAGCTAGTGCATTTGTTAGAAAACTAGACTATTTGCCTAATAATTTGATATCATCATCATCATCATTTCAGCCGAAAGACGTCCATTGCTGGACATAGGCCTCCCCCAAGGGCCCCAACAAAGACCAGTCCTGTGCGTCTTGCATCCATCCATCCATAATTAGATATACGAATACTTAATTTTTTTTTCAAAGTATTTGATGTTATTTAAGTCCAAATTATATCTAACACAGTAAAAAAAAAGTGAAAAAGGCAAAAACCATTGGGTGTTTTTTTATTTTACATAGGTTTTAGAGCCAAAAATTATCGTTTATGTAAAAATTATCGTTACTTAGACTTTCTATTAAACGCGCAAGGAAACTATAAATATTTTCCTAAAACTATCTTTTTTCTTAAAATATATAGGTATCACGTATAAATAAACTTATACAAATGTATATTTATAGATACTCTTAGTTATTTTCAAAAATTCGCAAAACTTGTTAATAAAAAATATTGAAACAAACAAATTTCTACATTTGCAACATTCATAATGATTATAATTATAATCTCCACGTTGAACCAAAAAGATTGCTCCAACGATGACAATATTACAATAATCTATTCTCAAATGGAAAATAAAATAAAACGAAAGAACATCAGGAAATGATAGTATTTTAAATGGCAGGCACTTTCTAGTAATGTCAGTAAAGAATTGAGGCTTTTAAACTAGATCACATGATTTTACGATAGAGGTTGTAATGTGGATACTAAGAATCTGTGGTTTTGATAATATTTTTACTTGTTTGTAGTTTTATTTTAGCTTTAGATTTAGATTGAAAAAGAAGTTTTATAAATCGTTTTGAAATTTTAATTTATCACTCACTGAAAGTTATATCTGTAGGTTGTCTTTAACTGAAATTCAAAGCTTTTTAGAAAAAATGAATAAAAAAGATGATTCACGACAAGAGACAAGTCACGAGGCAGACAGAGTTCCAGCGGGTGAAATGGTGACAGGAACTGCCGGAACCCAGTGCTAGGCACGCAAAAATTATGGCGGTAAGTGCCCGAAGTAGCGAGTAGGAGTGGCAAGCGGTGACCTCTTTTTGTGAAGCAGTAATGCTAGCAAAGGAGAAGACCGACCGCATGAGGAAACAGCGCTGTTTGGATTCCCACAACTCTCACCAGGTCATTAGTCCATCTTCTGGGAAACGTTCCCAGCAGTCACCACTCCGAATCTTTTAGTCCCATTGAACATCTGTTCTGCGAGCTGTTTGCCGACTGCCACTTAAGTTTTTCGATTCTTTAGGCAATATTGGCCAACCATTTCGCAAAAAAAAAAAAAATTCCAATAGCCTAAATTTACGCACAATACTACTACCCTAAATATTATATCTAATAATAAGGCCACGTAAACAGAACAATCAAATTCTAGAACAAATAATACCTCCAGCTGACCTCAGTCCCTCACCCCAATACATTATCATCTGCACACAAAACTACCCACACCGTTATTGTCCCACATCTGTCCCAAATCTGTCCCGAATGTGTCCCGAATTTGTCCCAAATCAGTTAAACTAATGTTTGCATAGCCTAACTTAACATAAGGTGATTAGTCCGTACTTAAATATCTTACTTGGATATCTAGATTATTGTATGACCTAAGTTTAGAGCTAAGGCATATTAGGGCATCATCAGATAAGACTTAGGTCTAAGTACACTATTAAGAAGGCCTAGTAACTTTGACAGTTAGTAGCAATGATAATTGTGGCGCTTAAAGTCGGGCAATTTTAAACTTTTTTATACCACTGGAAATTCACAAATATAAAAGAAAACATCATGAAAAATAATTTATCAAAACCATTACATAGTATAAAACAAAGTTGCTTACCGCTGTCCCTATTTATATGCTTAGATCTTTAAAAGTACGCAACAGATTTGCGGTTTTTTTTTACTAGATAGAGTAATACAAGAGGAAGGTTTATGTGTATGTGAAATTTAGCATAAAACAAGGTTTGATACAAATATAAATGTAAAAGCAGTAAATTTATTGTTACATCATAAGAAACAGGAAGACATGTAACATTCACCAATCTGCACTGGGCATGCGTGATGACTATAGCCTATGGCTATATATATATATATATATATATGACTATAGCTATAGGCCTATGTCCCAGCAGTGGGATCATTAAAAGGCTGATGATGCTTGGTCATACAGTAAACTAGCGACCCGCCCCAGCTTCGCACGGGTACTGATATTGAATATATTATGCATGTATTATACACATAAACCTTCCTCTTCAATCACTCTATCTATTAAAAAACGCATCAAAATCCGTTGCGTACTTTTAAAGATCTAAGCATACATAGGGACAGGGCGACTTTGTTTTATATATGTAATGAATGAATGATAATATATATGTATCTGCTTACAACCTAAAACATATAAAGCATTTATATCATCTAATTAATATCGCACTAATACTAGAGCTAAATCAAGAGGCGTAGCCAAATAGTACTCATCGATAAATGTATTATAATCTCGAACCCACTTAGGTACTAATTATAAATGAGATAAGTATTCCATGAAACAGGATTATTAATTTGCCGTTGCAAACAAGCGAACTTGTTTAATTGTCTGATTAATTATCTATTAACTATTGTATGAGTGGATATTAACTTGGGACTTAGCCCTCCTTTTCTAGGAAAGCGAAAATAGGCCGTAAACCACCACGTAGACGCTGGCTTGCGGACGGTGACCAATGGGTAGCTCGCCGTCCAGTTGTCTGGTAACAGTCCAGACCGAGCCCAAGTCGTGGACAGCGCGCACTGTTCCCGCGCGCCTCAATGAGTTGTCAGCAAACGCTAGCCGCAAGCAAGCCTCCTGGAGCCGAGGGTTGGTGCGAAAGCGTAACACCAGAGCCTGGGGATAAGGTAAGGAAGGATTGGGGTAGGTTTTTTAGTCAGTAAGAGTCTGACATTGTTTCCTGCGCCGCCCAACCGCGGGATTCGTCATTGGATGATTTTTACCTACCATAAAAAAAAAAAATACGCGAGCCCAGTGCGGGTTGGTGGATATCACATGTCTTCGAATTGTTGGTTCAGGGTATGACATACCGGTTTCCTCACAATATTTTCCTTCACCGTTTTGAGAGCAGTGGTGATGAAATAAATTAAACAAAGTAACTCGTAAGTGGAAGCCCTTACTGTTGACTTTGGATATAATATATGGGATATTTTAAAAATGCATTATTTTATTTTTTAACTTAGGGCTAGGATAATAGATGAAAAATAATGAAAGAAGGTCAATTACGAGTTTCCACAGATAGAATTAGAGTAGAACAAGAAACAGTAGAGTGATAAGACAAGAAAAAATAAATAAAGAACTTAAATTTAATTAACTAAAAAGAAAAAGATTAAAAACAAATGAATGTTGATAATAGAAAGTTCCCTACTAAGGACGAGACGGTAGAATCGTAAGAAAACCGGTGCCAAGTGGGGCACGCTAAGAATGCTTCCGTGAGTACACTGACAGATTTGCGAAGCGAGTGCCATATTGCAAAACTTGTGCAGATTTAAACGATGAACCATTTGTATCATTGAATGAAGATTTAGGAGTAGTTATAAATTATAGCATCGCATCTGCCTCATAATTTTCCTACTGAGTTCCAGACTCAGGCCTTCCTTCTAGTTAAATAAATTATATTTAATTTGCAAATAGGTTGCTTATATGATATGACTTATATTTTGAATTGGTTTCGGTATTTCTCTTTAGAGTACTCAGCTAAATACTACACTCATTTAGTTTAAATTAGCTTGTAAAAGTGTATATATCTATTTTCAAAATAAATATCAATACAGACAGCGTCCTGGGTACTTTCCTCACGGATATCAATGTGGATTATTTTTTGAACCCAAAACAGTTTTCTTAATGAAATATAGGTACTATATAGGGTGACTGGTAATTAGTGACCGATATTTAAACACATGGTTGTAGTCATGATAACAAACAGCTTTTACTGTGGGACCAAAACTGAAATCGCAAAAAAAAACCTTTTTGTCAGTGTGATATACAGTTATGTTCGCTTAATCATCATCAATTCAGCCGAAAGACGTCCATTATTGGACAAAATCCTCCCCTAAATGTCGCCACAACCACCGGTTCCGTGCGTCTTGCATCCATCAAATTCCAGCAATACTGACCAGGTCGTCGCTCCATCTTGTGGGAGGCCTTTCAACGCTACATCTTCCGCTACGCGGTCGCCACTCCAGAACTTTTCTGTTCGCTTAACTAGTTAAAATGCACAGAACTAGCTGACCCACCCTACACATCATTTCCATATGCCTCAGTTTCCTAACGGTTACGAATTCTTCACATTTAAAATATCTGTGTTAACTATCTAACTATATCTTGCTTAGTCATTTAAAAAGAATCGGTTTCATTTGATATTTGAGACAGAGAAAACAGTGAAATTTCTTTGAAGAGTCATCCTAAGAAGGAAAGTGATATGACTAAAGTAGGTTCGTCCAGTATATGACTAAGTCATTCTACTGAGAGATGTTTAATCTTTCTTTTTGAGGTTACTGGGTAAACCACGCGTAAAATTGTATAGAATAATTATGTAAGTAAAGTTTACGTGTATTTTGTTTCTCACGTTGATATTATAAAGACAAAGGTTTTTATCTATCTGTGTTTTTGTATGTTTGTTATTCTTTGATTTTTGAATGGATCCCTGAGTTTGTTTCGGTGTGTCTTCTCAGGGCAGTCAGCTAGGAAACACATAAAACACAATCACACAACATCTAGTTTAAACAGACGAAAAGAAAAAAATTATTATTTTGAATTCCAGCTCCCTTGGAATGATTATCTATATTGATGCATTGTAAAAGTATAAATTAGTATAAACACTTTTTAGTTTATGCTATTACAACAGACTAGTAGTTGCAAATGCAGACGTTGGTCTGATCTTATTTTCTATACAGTTTTAAAGTTCCGTACCTTTTTTATGGTGGGAACCTCAAAGGAACCCAAAAGGCTCAAAAGAACCTCAAAGGGAAGCTCAGAAGGAACCTGAGAAAGAAGGGACCCCAAAAGGTAAAAACGAGACCCTATTACTAAGACTTTGCTGTCCGTCTGTCTGTATGTCACCATGCCTACCAGGTCATCAGGTACCTCAAGAACTTTGATAGCCAGACAGTTGAATTTTTCGCAAATTATTTATTTCTGTTGCCGCTAGTACTTATAACAACAAAATAAATATGTAAGGAGTTTCTCTGATACAAGAAACGCATTTTTTTTTATCTTTTTGAGAATATGTAGATATTAATAATGGCAACAGGTAGTACTCGAAATATTCACGAAATACTCAGTTGTATTTTTACTTTAATAATAAATAATTTACATATTTTTTATTGTTATTTTTTTGTAAAAATGATTAAAAAACATGTAAATTAGCTAAATAAACGGTATAATAAAATAAAATTAATATTTAAGGACACTCCAATTAAAAAATGTATTTTTTTTTGCTATTTCTGTACCTACCGTTGTTTCCTAGTTCATTTCACGGAACCCTTCATGCACGAGTCCGACACGACTCGCGTTTGGCCAGTTTTTTTATATTTCCTTATGTTAATCATCTTGTAGTATCCCCAACCTTAATACAATTCGTATGCGAATTTCTTACTTGTTTTGCATAAACATGTTGGCACACTTTTGATAAAGTAGTTTGTTGTACATTCCTTATGGGCAGTTTTTGGCATTCCTTTCGATCTCACCGTTAAGTTTTGCTAGATGACATTGTTTCTTATTTTTGGGTGTTTTATCTTTTATGTTGATATTCTTTTCTTATTTAGGTGAGAAAGTTTTAAAGACTTCTGAATGGTTTTCCAAAATGAATCATTTTACCAAAAAACCATTTCTTTTCTCTCTAACTGTATTTTGGTTCTTTTTTTTATTATTTTTCCACTAATGCGGTTTTATTTTTTATTTTTCTTCTATGAAATTTAATACCATACAATTTATGTTTATACGCATTATAAAAAAATACTTACTTTTTCATTTTATCTTTAGATGTAAAATGTAATTTATTCAGGTTTTTCGCAAAAAATGTGAAAATAGCATTTTTAAACAGCTTAATTAAAAAAAAAAATGTAATAATTCTTAAAAAAAAAAGGAAAAATCGACAAAAAATTCCACCACTAGGAGGACTAGAATCATGTACTGGATCTGGGTGGTGTAAACTGTTACCTCGACTCTAGGAATAAGGCAAGGAAGGTACGGGGTAGGTTTTTTAGTCAGTAAGACTCTGACACTGGTCTCCTGCTCCGCCCAAGAGCGGGTTTCGTCATTCGATGATTTTCACCTACCATAAAAAAAAAATAGTATTCGTTTGTGTTACGCTGTCAATAACACCCTGTATATTTAGAAATATAAATATAAGAAAGTTTATCAGTTATCTAGTACTCATAACACAAACTCTATTTAGCTTGAGACTTGACGGCGTTGTGTGATATTTGTCGAATATTATATTATATTATAATAATATTCTTGGGTCGTGCTGACATTCATGCTCGTATATTTAACTGCGAGATTATACAAAATTTTCTTATTCATGTCACATTCGACTGGTGTTTAATTTATTTACTGCCGTCAGACATATGTGACCAAAATATGGAATGTTTCCGGGGAAAGTGAGGCGTGGTTGAAGATGCCTCTGTTTTGGAGAAAGACTCTAATGACGATTAATGTAGTTATCTGATTGTATATTCTTCTCAATTTTTTTTTGTTTTAAATTAAGTTTTAGTTTTTGTCCACACTAAGACCGAAATAAATAAATCTCTCATATTAGTTAAACCTGTCTAGATAGGCAAATAAAAAAAAAAAGATTATTTGGAAAAAAATCCGTATTTTATGTTTTCAACATCATCAAAAATTACGTATGATATTTATGAGTAAGTTCAGTGACTGACATACATTTTTGTGCCGAGTTTTTTAGCTATTTTATTATTTTAAATGAAAAAAAAAACCAAATTTATTAAGTTTACAATGCCTCATGTTAGGCAAGTTGAAACTAGTGTACAAATAAAAGGTAAAGATTTGAGTCCTGAAGATACCATAGTGTTTTTGGGTATTACTCTAGATTCTAAGCTTCAGTGGGGTCCTCACATTGATAAATTGTCTAAAAAACTTAGCTCTGCAGCATACGCTGTCAGAAAAATTCGTAATTTAACTGACTTAGAGACAGCCCGTTTAGTTTATTTCAGCTATTTTCATAGTGTCATGTCCTACGGCATTCTACTGTGGGGAAATGCCGCCGACATTCAGACAATTTTTGTATTACAGAAAAGGGCTATTCGTTCAATTTATAAATTAAGTCCTAGATACTCACTAAGAGATAAATTTAAAAACATTAATATATTGACTGTGCCTTGTCAATACATCTTTGATAATATTTTGTATGTGCATAAAAATAAAAACATGTTTAAAAAGTACAGTGATATCCATAACGTTAATACTAGGGACAAACATAAATTTGTGGTTCCTACAACCAGGCTCAAAAAAATTGGGGGCTCATTTAGATGCCAATGTGTACACTTTTATAATAAGCTTCCCAGTAACATTCAAGAACTTAGCCTGAATAAATTTAAATTGTTTGTAAAGCGAAAACTTTGTCAAAAGGCTTTTTATACTGTTAAGGAGTATCTTGAGGATAAGACGGCTTGGGATTGACCTGCTCCAGCACTATTATTGTAGTTGTATTTTATTTTTATTTATTTATTTATTTATTTTTTTTAACTTTGGACTTGCAATAATTTATTTTGTAGTTACATTTTTGTATTTTTTTTTATTTTTTATTATTGTGAATGTGAGGACTATGTCGATTACTTTTCCTTTTCCGTAATTTTAATATGATGTCTGACAGATTTGAGTATTTGATGCGGCCTACACAAATGTCCTTTCTTTGGTATTGATCGTCAAGTCGTTGAGCTCCTTAGTAGTCCTAAGTTTGAGCTACACGAATACTGACAAATGCTTGCACTGACTGAACAGGTCCACTCAAATCTGTATGGTTCTTTCCTCAAAAGACCATCTCAGACACTAATCTGCATGGTTCTCATATGATTTGACCAATACATGGTTACTGTATGGACTTTAAAAGAGACTTTGACCCCTGAGTTTGTTTCGGTGTTTCTTCTCAGGGTAGTCAGCTAGGAAACACCGGACTCATCTAGCTTAAACTGACGAAAAGAAAAAAATATTGACGTGTAAAAGTGTTATTTTAAAACCTATTTACAAAACAAGTTTTCAATGAAAATATTTTTTTTCATAACAAGCTTTTATAGCGGTGGTCTATACTTATATAAATAAAACTCGTCAAGACGATTCACACGAGCCCAAACTCGACGTGGTTGTGCCGTTTAATTACAGAGTTCCTATGGCTACCTCGCGATTCCATCATCAGATCAGCTCCATGTCATCATAATATTGCATTGTCATCCGAACTAAACGTGTATACCAAATTTCAGCTCAATCGGAAACCGGGAAGTGGATCAAATTTAAGTTGCAAGATTTGATTACAGAACGACAGACAACGGGACAGGTGAAACTAAATAAAAGCTTGTAAATAAATATCATTTATTGTTAATATTGATGGCTAATTCTTTTTTTTTACAACAGTATCCTTTTCAATGTAAGTTTTAATGACCTTAAGCTGCTTTCAAAACTGCGAAGGAAAACATTGTGAATCTAATTTTATTTACAACACTATATTATAGATGTGAGAGCAGTGGTGGCCGAGTGGTAACGGCCCCGACTTGCGTGTAGTAAGTCGCGGGTTCAAACCCAGCCAGGCGCATTACTTTGTGTAATTTATTTCATCACTACTGCTCTCAAAACGGTGAAGGAAAACATCGTGAGGAAACCGGCATGTCCTAGAACCAAAAATTCGAAGACATGTGACATCCACCAACCCGCACTGGGCCCGCGTAGTGGATTATGGCCCATTCCCTCTCTTAGAGAGGAGGCCTGTGTCCCTGCAGTGGGAACATTAAAAAGGCTGATGATGATGATGATTATAGATGTAAGTTTCAGTGTCCATGCTTTTGTTTATTATTATGAACTTGTTACTCACAAAACCAAAATAATTGTTCTCACAACACCAGGTCACCAGGTTAATGACCGGTATGAACTCGGTGAGAACTTCTTAGAATGATATAATTGTTATAAAAGTATAGAGCGACAACTACTGATTACGCGACGCCTATCAAAACAGCCAACCGAGTAAATCGAGTGTTTCTTGTCCATTACTGTTGCCTTACTGGAAACCTACTTTTAGGAATACCTATGTCCTTCAATGTACATTGTATTTACGAGTACGTAAAAGGATCTCAGCATATGAGAGCAGTGGTGGCCGAGTGAGAACAATGGTGGCCAATTGTTAACGGCCCCGACTTACGAGTTGTAGGTCGTGGGTTCAAACCCAGCCAGGCACATTACTTTGTGTAATTTATTTCATCACCACTGCTGAAACCGGCATGTCCTAAAACCAAAAAATCGAAGTCATGTCACATCTACCAATTCGCACTAGGCCAGCGTGTTGGATTATGGCCCATTCCCTCTCCTAGAGAGGAGGTCTGTGTCCCAGCAGTGGGAACATTAAAAGGCTGATGATGATGAAAATGATCTCATCAACTCTGAACTAGATTATTAACAGCCGAACGATCGAACATAGGTAAGCAAGGTATTTATTATTTACTAGCGACCCTCCCAAGCTTTGCAAGGGTGCAATGGTGTTTTTAAATATATTATGTATTTATACACATAAATCTTCCTCTTCAATCACTCAGTCTATTTAAAATCTGCATCAAAATCTGTTATTTTAAAGGTCTAAGCATACACAGAGACAGACAGCGAGAAGTGACTTTGTTTTATACTATGTAATGATTTTTTACCAAGCACAAAAAAAAATTACAGTTAAATTAATTAGCATAGCAAAGCTGTTGTTGCTTTGCTATACTGTTGTTTGCGGACGGCGAGCAATGGGTAGGGCATCGTTCGGTCGTCTGGTAACAGTTCGGACTGTGCCCAAGTCAACGACGGCGCGCACAGTTGCCACGCGATTCAAAGAGTTGTCAGCAAACTGTAGGGGTCCAGCAGGGTCGAAGCCTCCTAGGACCAAGGGTCGATGGACCAGGGCCCTGGGATCAAGGCTACGGAAAGAACGGGGTAGGTTGTTTAGTTAACAAGAGTCTGACACTGTTTCCCGGTCCGCCCAAGGACGAGATTCGTCTATGGATGATTTTTACCTACCCTAAATATACATATATATCGCAATAGATATATACAAACTGTATATATATCGTTTCCTATCAATCTCGGTTATAAGAACCATCGTAGATAAATGGCACTGCAGTCACGAACAACGCACATATATCATAGTATTGAGTAATCGGTGGTCGTTGGTAGCAGTGTATTGCGGAACTGAGGCCCTATCACGATTTGTTGATGCGATCCAATTTACGACCTAAACTGAACGTGATTATGATGTTATTACACATCTTTCTACAGATATAAACTAGCCTTCTGCCAGCGGCTTTGCCCACGTGATAGTAGGGTTCTCCATACAAACTTTAGACCCCTTTACAAACCTTTAGGGGCTGAATTTTGAAAAATCCTTTCTTAGTGTTCACCTACGGCATAAAAGGAAGCCTTGTGAAAAATTTCACGCTCCTAGGCCCAGTAGTTTAGACTGTGCGTTGATATGTCAATCAGTCAGTTTCTCCTTTTATGTATACATATATGAAGGACTTATTATAATTCGAATAGTCTTGATGCGCGGAAAGTGATTATCGTCTTCCTGCCCTTGTCCCGTTTTATTTGGGGTCGGCGCAATATGTTTTTTTCTTCCATTCTGTCCTGTCCCCCGTCACGCTATCACTAACTCCTCTTTCTTTCATATCACTTCTCACACAATGCGTCCATATTTTTTGGGTCTACCTCGCCCTCTCCATCCATCCACATTTATACTCATGGCTTTTCTTGTAACATGCGTTTCTTCTCTCCTCTTTACATTGCCATACCAAGACAAACGGCTCCCTTTCAAGTGATGATAGCTTCTATTTGGTTCGCTCAAGGTCGTTGACGTTCACTGCCACCTTAACACGGCCTGATAAAGCCTATAACGATGTCAATTGACCACATGACTTAACACGGCTTATGTCAATCCCATACATTTTAGTGTTTTCTATCTTCGTTATCGTTTTTAAATTATTACTTTATCTAAGCTCCTTGATATGGATGATGTTTTGTTAGTGGCCAACCAACCAACTAACCAACCAACAACCAACCAACCAACCAACCAACAACCAACCAACTTTTCGAATACCGTAATTAGAGACATAATAGAAAGACAATAGGCATGCGAACGCCGGCGTTTGCTTGGTGTTCAAGAGTTTAAATGGGTTTCTAAAGAAATGCTCATGAATGAAGGTGTTTTTTCGATTGTGATCTAGATTTTTCTTTTATTGCGATATTGACTGACAGATATAATCTATACTAATATAATAAAGAGGTAAAGTTTGTTTTTTTTATTTTTTTGTTTGTAGGAGGTAATCTCTGGAACTACTGGTCCGATTGGAAAAATTTTAGCAACAATAGAAAGCTGCTTTACTCCTAAGTGACATAGGCTATATTTTATGTACGCGGGCGAAGCCGCTAACAAAAGCTAGAAGTTTATATTTTAATTGCGTAAAATAAAATAAAAATATTTTTATGAGATCAGAGTTATATTATGAAAGTCAATTATTAAAATTGATTTTTTCATATATAGAATAGCAATTTAATTATAAGCGTTTAGAAAGAATATACATTTAATCAGTGAATAAATTAGAAAGTTACGAACAGAAGATTTGTAAAAATAGAGCCACTGACCACAGTGTTGCTTTTTTAACCCAAAGGTTGATTGGTATTAAATGCTTTGTAGCATTAAGTCCGCCTATGTACAATACTGTACATGAAGTTTAAATTAATGAAAAATATTTATATAACTAACTAGCTTTTGACAGCGGCTTCGCCCGCGTACATAAAATATAGCCTATGTCACTCAGTGGTAAAGCAACTTTCTATTGTTGCTAAAATTTTTACAATCGGACCAGTAGTTCCAGAGATTACCTCCTACAAACAAAAAAACAAAAAAAACAAACTTTACCTCTTTATTATATTAGTGTAGATAGCGGTTAAAATTTAACTGGTAGTAATTTTTCACTCTACCAGTTAAATTTTACACATCTAACTATCTAACTAGACCGAGAGCCTGTGTTTTGGTTATTTTTTTAATCAAAATATAACCACGCCTTTCCGTGACACTCTTCACATACTTTATTGCTATAAACTAGTGCTTGACTGCGATCCCACTTGATGGTAAGCAGTCATACAATCGTTAACAGTGAGGCGCACTAGTTTATTCAGAGCCTATTCACTCTAGCCTTGAAGATACCTAAATTATAATCGGACGGAAAGTCTGCAGCTGGCGAAATGTTCTAGTCCCGGTATAAACGGTTATCTACACTAATATAATAAAGAGGTAAAGTTTGTTTTTTTGTTTTTTTGTTTGTAGGGGGTAATCTCTGGAACTACTGGTCCGATTGGAAAAATTTAAGCAACAATAGAAAGCTGCTTTACTCCTGAGTGTCATAGGCTATATTTTATGTGCGCGGGCGAAGCTGTCTGCAGCTGGCGAAATGTTCTAGTCCCGGTATAAACGGTTATTATAAATATGTGCCAGCCGAATACATGTTAAATTATCCACATTCTAAGCAAGCAGGTTAATGGTCTATTACGTATATAAACTAACTCAAAGTGTCTGTCTGTTTGTTGATTTAAATTTCAAAAGTTCTAATAAATCATGACTGTATGCATAAATTTCAAAAACTTATACTGTAAGTGTTCCACATTTTTACATTTTACATATATTTAAGTTGCATTTTTAAATAAAAACTGTGTTTAATAAGCTTAATGTTTTAAGAGGCAGAATGATATACGTTAACGACTTTGAGCGAAGAAAAGAGGATCTAGCACCGCTTCCCGCGCATCAAGATTAATCAAATAATAATTTGTCCTTCATTTATTAAACACAATATGAATAAAAATCGTATATCAAAAGATAGGTAATTAAATTATCTTTTAGTTTGTGAAAGTTCCATAAAAATACATCCAATGGTTTTTGCCTGATCTTCACTTTTTTGTCTGTGTTAGATGGAACTTTGAAAATAAATTAAGTACACAAAGTTTAATTTAAAAAATGTGAATTTTCATTTGTCATATTAATAACAAAATAGTCTAGTTTAACATATATCTTTTTCAAAACATACCGTCTAGCCGTTTAGACGTGGTCTTGGATTTAACATCATCAAAACCCGTGTATCTCCCTTTTAATAAAAATATTTATCATCAAACGACAGAATGAGGATGAGCGGTAAAAAACGATATTTTCTGTTGAAAGCAAAAAGAAGGATAATTATCATTAAGAAACCATCTAATTCAAAAGCTACTTCCTGCCACATACGAATTAAAATCCAAAGAAATACTTACTCATAAAGTTTTTTTATAGAAAGCTATATCAAAATCTGCTTTCTAAAACAAAAAAAAAGACGTTCAATTGCATTTTTTGGCTTCATTATCTGTGCCAGCCTTAATATCATAGCCCAAATTATTTTGAAAAACGTATTTACATACATTAAACAAAAAATATTTACCGTTAGGAGATGAGTAAGTAACTTTCATCAAGTTTTTATTAAGGAAGATAATAAATAAAAATAATAGACAGAAAGTTTTCGCTCTTAAATCCCTGAAATCAGGTTGTATGTTAACAATTTAAAAAAAAAAAATTATCGTTTCAATCTTTTTGGAGTTCCTAGCTCTAAAGGAAAAAACGTAGCCCTTATGGGATCACTTAGTAGTCCGTTTGTCTGTCTGGCTGTTTATCTGTCAAGATCTTATTTAACTCGAGAACGTGCGTACGTATTGAGTTCAAATTAAAACCATAATTATACTTAAATCTATTTGAAGTCCTCAAAAAATTAAACTTCCACGTTAACGAAAAAAAAACGATTCGGCTTTTCATGTCGCACAAGAAAGACGTATATTTTAACACTTAAGAGAATCGAAATTCACAGGAATTCACAATACCTATTGACTTAGAACCTTAAAATTTGGCAAGGTCCTGTAGCACAAATATAGGAATAAATCTGAAAACTGATGCCACAAAAAAAACTTCGAGACTTAAATTATTTGAAGTCTTGAGCCCCGAGCGAACGCCGGATTCGCATGCCTATTGTCATTCTATTATGTCTGTAATTACAGTATTCGAAAAGTTAAGGTCAAATAAAAATGCAACACCGGATTGACAAAGCTCAGGGGCCTACACTTTTATGGCCATAATATTACTGAAGAATGACATTAATTATTATTTAAAATATTTACATGAACATCACCTTAAAGTTCCATAGTATGTGCCTAAGGTTGTGGCAAAGTAAAAAAACAGACTTTTTGATACAAAGAGATACGCAGCACAAAATTAAAATACTGTCTGCCCTAACCCCGGGACCATTCGTATAAATTAGATTTAAAGTACATAAAACCTTTATTGCCAAAGAGGAAAGTAATGAACAGACCATTGAAAAATAGAGGAAACTCGCAACGAATTGAAATCGACAAATTAATCTTAGTAGTTAAGCACGTTTTTGTTAAATCAAACGATTTTGAGGCTTTTTTGAGGTGCTTTATAATTTATTTATTTTTTTATTGTGTCATTGGATTTTTTAGAGCAAACAGGCTGTTTTTGAGGTTATAATTTTACTCTTCCCGCGATTTCTTACGGGCAACCTAAAATATATCGCGAAATTTATTAAAGCCAAAAGTTCATCGTATGTTTCTTATTCTAAGTACAGTAAAGTACATAATAAATAAATACTTAATTAACTTTGTGTAAAATAGTTAATAGCAGTGAATGTAGACAGTCATCTCTTGATTATAAGTTTCGGCGGATCGTTTTATTTAACTAAACATTTTGAAGTAAAAGTAGGTTTACAGCATAATTCTTCTTAAAATATAAGTATTTTGCTGTCGTATCATTAATAAACCCATTGAAAAAGAATCGATACGTATAATGACTTAGTATTATATTAGTATAATAAATTTGTATATTATAAGCAATTGCATTGATTTTGTATTCTTTTACACAACTATAAATTCTTATTGTACTCAAAAGTATTATTAAATGTAGTGATTTGACAATTCATGCACAAAGGCGAACTTAACAGATGTTTTTTTTTTTTAACAGACTGATGTTGATTTCAAATATAATTAATTATATGAGTGAGTTGTGTGTGTTTTGAGTATAAACTTTGTATAGTATAACGCATGCAATACTAAAAATACCATGTTACAGTACCTTAACAGTGCCCATGTGTTAGATATAATATCTATTGACAAAATATTTTATGAAATAAATAAAATATTATAAAAAAAAACTTATGTCGATTAAATTGAAAAAGAATACAGCAAAAAATAATAATAGCATTAACAGTAAATATCACCGTTAAGTGTTATTTTTGTGTATAGACGAGCCTATTTAAAAATCTCTCATTAATAATTTAAACTAGAAATCAGCAAACATAGAATCTTTTTTATAATATTGACTTGTCCCTAATCCACGGCCTCAACAGAACCGGTTACTAAGTTGACCCCTTTTACTCTAATGACTTGATAAACAGCTGATGGTTTCTCTTTCAATGCCATATCTCCATGAAAATTATTGCATGTAGGTAAATATCTACATAACAAGATTTTTTAAAGCGATATAGACTTGAATCACATACATTGGTTGCAGTAGTTTATGATAGCAGAAAAAGTTATAACAAAAACGTCAATGGATTGTTACCGTAGCGTGCAAATCATAATAATGCGACCGATGTAAAGTTCATAATACTCTTGTCTGGAATGTTTTTGATGAAATTAGTTGCGTTATTGTTTTTATTCGTTTTCTCCTTATGAATGGACAGCATTCAAAATTCCGGGGTAAGTATTGGATTAAATGATATTGAACAATATTTATAATTTGCTATTATTTTATTCAAGTCTTCAAGTATTATTGTTACTGTCCAGTAAATTGCAAAATTAAGTGATAATAAGAAGGTTGTTAAAGAGCTAAGATTTGTCAATAACAGTATGGATATCGCATACCCAACCAATATTGAAAGAAACCCTAAATTCATCAGAAAAGAAGCATGTTTTAGAGTTATATGAACATTGAACAAAAATTAATTTACTTAAATGTGATAAAAACAAGTCTAATAAGAAATTTATAGAAATATTTGTTAAACATAACAATAATATCGTTAAAGTTACTGAAGAAGAAAAACTGTACACAGACAAAATCAGAATGTATACAATCACAATGCTATTAAACCGTCTCGTGAATCGCGAAGCAAATTAGACATGAAACAGTTTTAATATTAGTCAGTGTGCAAAAACGATGTAGAAAGTATTAGCTGATCGTGATACCGTGCTATTCTGAGAAGGTGGCTAAGAGAAAGAATTATTGCATGTAGATTAAACTGTTTTATTTCCTTTTCCTATTTTTATTATGAATGAATCAGGGACTATTCATGGATATATAAAACAATTTACGATTTATTGTACATCGTGCAGCACGTAGGGGTCGCGACAGACCAAGAAGGAGATGGCGGGACGACTTGGATGCCTTCCTGAAGAATTGGCAAGAAGTGGCTCAAGACCGTGAATAGTAGAAGGAATGGACAGTGTGGGCTAGTAATAATAATAATGTAAAGGAAACATTGATGCATATGATGATACAGTTAGTGTATGAATTCTTTTTTTTTTAAATAAAGTCGGCTATGTTGTATCATTTGAGGCTCTATCATGAGCTCTTAAAATGGTTCATTTAACAACATAAATTAAACTGTTAAAGAGATGGAGCTATTTAGGCCGTATAGTGTTCCTCTTTCTTGATCTTATGACCGACCTTTGAACACGTGATACTAAGGTCTCTGATGCGTGAACATCTTCTTCTTTTTTGTTTTTGGCTATCCATTTGTTGAACACATTATTGTGATACAGCTCTTATGCACAGTTAATTACAAGTACTAAAGATTTATTTTTAATCTACAAATCGACGTCACCTTCTGTATCCTATCCATCAGTTCATTAAACAAGTATATTATACTAAATTTTGACTGCACTAACGTCATTAAGGGTTTCTTTCCTTTAAAATTCATTACATTATAGATTATTGCCACGCTTTATATTTGGTTTACATATCGAGTAAGGGAAAGTATCACAATACATGCAAACTTTCTTAACCAATCGTCTATCAGTGTATAGTTTTATCTACGTGGATTTTCTAGATGAAAGCTTGGAGGAAATCAGGTGACTGTAATTCTTGGTGTTGATTAACCTGTCAATCTTGGCACGTGTCATATTTTTTGGTGTAGACAGGTTGTAGGAGAAAACTGGTTCTAACCGGTGAATAGGATGTCATTCGTGTTCATGTTGGAAATCAGCTGACTTGGTCTAGTTTTGAAGATAATTTTTACAATTTCTACAAAAAAATTGGCTTAGCTATTGTTGAAGAAAGCTATATCTCTAAACTGATAAAATTGAAGATAGTAAATTCGCTAGTGTTTGCAATAATGCAGCTGCAGTTTCTAATAAAGTAAGACTAAAAAATAGATACTGAATGACAACAATACATTCTAAAAAATAACAAAAAACTACTTACAATAAAGAAACTCCGCAGAAACATGTCGGAACTATCACCGGTAAAAATCCAATCGTGTAAAAGTGAAATTTCGCGAACAGTTCTTTTTGCACGTGTATTTCACAAAAACCTGTTAATTTTAACACATACACAGAGTTCCACTATATTATCACAAATTGCACTTGGTTGGTTTTCGGTGCGTGACGGCGACGCGTAATCCGTCCGAATCGCCACTCGCCACTGGAAACACAAAACCTCTCCCTACTCTCACGCACCCGGTCAAAATCGTAGGTCAATGTTACTGTCAACTTTCGATACACATAAGTTGGCGTTTTTTATTATTTTTCGATGTTCCGAAGTAGAAACGAGTTTTCCGTTCGGGTTTGCGATGGTGAATGGATCTTTCTTGCGTGTTCCGTCTCTTTCTTGCGCGGACGCCGAAGCGGTACCGTTGTTATTTCGAGTGAGAGTCTTTCGAGGTTTATTTGAAAGTTCTTCAATGATATTTATGAGTTACGGTCAATTTGAGGAGATGATTTTGGGATGTGATATGTTATTTTATAGCCTAATTATGTCATTTGGATTTGAAATGACATGATATGCTTGTTGATTTGTTCCGCTTTTAGATTTGGGTAGATAATAGAGATATGATGTTTTGATTTGACATTATGACAGAACTATTAGCCGGTTTTTTTTATTATTATTTAGCCTATAATTTCCTGCTGCTGGTCAATGTCCTTGTAGTACTACGTTATTTCACCACCTTTTCCCAGTTCGGTATAAGGTACAAGTATTTTTTTTCCTGATCTGACTTCACAAAGTAAAAGCGCACTACCATTATGTAACCAAAGTCAAAGTAATTTTATTATTCCAAATAAACCATTTACAGGCACTTTTGAAACGTCAAGTCTGTCTGTCCTAAAAAAATGATGCTGATTTCACATTCCAAAGCATAGATCTCTATGGAAGAGAAACTGTAAGAAACTCTATGGACACTGGAAAGAAATAGTTTGCTATACTTCAATAAAAAAAAAATAGTACATAGAAAAATTTCTATAAAGAGGATTTTATTTTTTATTTTTAGATTTCTACAACAAGCATCAATACTAATGAAATCAATTTTAATACACGTCAAACAGTGTATAATTGATTGATATTTCACGACAGTTCACAATAAACACGAACGATTACTTGTCGAATACCAATCGTAGCCCCGCTAGGTCATAGCAGGTGAACGCTCTTGACCGATTGGCGGACACCTGGTCACCGTGACGACATCTAGTAGAAAGCAGCAGAAGTGCAAGTTTATTTTATCACCTTACAGGGAAAACATCGTAAAGTTAAGTACATAAGTAGTTCTTTAATTAATAATATTATCTACAACTTCATATACAGTCTTAATATTGACATGGTCTGTTAAAGTGGACTTGAGGGCTGCTTAAAATACTCGCCTCAAAAAGATGTCAATCAAAATCGTGCCTTGCTACCTTGCTGGGCGCAAGGTCGAAACCCGGGATTCTGCACTAAAAACCTCTGCTTCCAGAACATGTCAATTGAGACTAAGGTCAAGAATCGCGCGCTAGCGGTTCCGTACAAACTTACCTGATGTAAATAGTTTATTTCCAGAATCAAGGTTCGGAGATTCTTCCAAGTCAATATTATTTCTATATTAATTTCTATATCTGTGCTACGAGTCCTAGCTTTATGCCAGAGTTTTAGGATCCTGGGTCAACAGAAAGTACCCAATGTTCCCGAGATAAAGGGTTTTGCCAGAAAGACTGAAAGATGGACATTGGACAAAAGAGTCCCGTTTTTTTCCTTTTGAGGTACGTAATCCTAAAAACTGCCGAGTAGGTCAAGATTCATTAAAATTCTCATTTTATCCTGTACAACCTAAAGTTCCGGTCGACGTCTTCCGAAGTGATTGATGTTGTATGTTCATCAATCACTAGATATATTTTGCTCATAGCTTCACTGACATAACCTATTTCGCAGAAGAGGCAATTTTTAAAACTACGTAGTCTAAGTAGCTTATTACTTATCACAGTGACATTTTTAATTTTGAACCAATTTACTTTATCTTTTCGTAATGTATTAAAATTTGTGGAGTATGCATATGACTATGTAGTCTAAGTAGCTTATGACACTTACCTATAGCACAGTGATGTTTTAGTTTAGTTCAGCCCTCCCTAGCCAAGTTATAATCGTTTCGTTTAGAGTTAGCGCCTGTAGTCGGCAACGCCCCCAATTTCTTTGTTGAGATGACGCCCGAACTAGGGAATTGGAGGCGTAGTCAAATACAGGCGCTAACTCTAAAAGAAACGATTTTGTCTTGGCTATGGGGCCAGATAGATATTTTAGAGATTAAACTTTTTATTTCTTTTACACAAGCAATTACTTAACTTTTTTCTAACTTATTTATATTTATGGAGTATACATATACACCGTTAAATCTTGATCGTTTTAATCCCTTGGAGGATCGATTCAGTACATGAAACACTATCGATTGGTAAAGTTAGAAAAAAAAAACAAAGTACCTACTTTTTTTAAAACTCGAATTAATTTACGCATGTTCTAAATTGATTTCTTTAAGTAAACGTCAGCTGAGCGAGTTCAATGACCTGTAGGTAGTTAGTACGCAATGAACGAAAACTACCTACAAGGTCAAAGACTCGTTTACTTAAAGAAATTATTTTCGTAAATGCTTATATCAATAAGAGATTTAGAAAAAAAGTACTTTATTTTTTTATTTTATCTTCACAAATCGATAGTGTTTCATGTACTGGATCGACTCTCTTCGGGATTAAAACGACTAAAATTTAACGGTGTATATGATGTCATAAACCAGAATTATTTTGCGTTTTATCAGCAGGTCTTCCTACTATTATTATAAATACACAAGTTTGTACGTAGGTATAAATGTTTATTAAAAACTATTAAATGTATTTTAATAAACCTTCGTAATAATACAGCTTTCTTATATATAATAATGTGTAAAGATAATGAGTGAATTAAAAAAAAATAACGATAATATAACGATAAGTGCCAGTAAGTAGAAAAAGATCTCCCATCTATCCCAAAGATATCCCTATAGAATATACATTAAAAAATGTATTAAATTTGTTTCAAATAATTAACAGTTAATTAGCTACTAGAGGTATTAAACCTGCGCTTACGTAACTGCAAGCACCAACTTGTAATTCCACAATTTCATCGCGTATATGTCAAAAATTTTATGAAAATGTATTGTCAAAACTTCTGCACATTTTTTCCCAGTAACAAACCCTAGCCAACAATAGTTCAATTCACACAATATTATACAAGTTTTGTCAACTTTCCTCACTTTCTTCCGATTGTGTAAGTCAGACAAAAATCGATTTATCTTCACGGTTGACGGTCACGGTGTGCTTTTCAATGATATGCTGACAATCCAATACCGCGACAAACGTTACTAAGTTGGATTCAACAGACGTAAAAATAAAATTTTCCTTGTTAATAGATTGAAAAGGAAAACGTAATTGGCTGGTTGACAACGAAAATGGTGAATAAAAAGATGGCATGGTTTTAATAAACAGATCAAAGTGGAGATGGATGGATTTGGCATATGATTATGTCTTTCTGTGATTAGAAAGTCAGTTATATCATAGCTGTACTATAAAATATCGATAAATTAATTATCAATATATAATTAATTAAATACCACCACTGCTTTATCAGCATTGATAAAGCAGCGGTGACCGAGTAGTAACGGCCATGACTTACGAATTGCAGCTCGCGTGTTCAAACTCAGCCAGACGTATTACTTTGTGTGATTCATTTCATCACTACTGCTCTCAAAACGATGCAGGCAAACTGACAAAACCGGCATGTCCTAGACCCAAACATTTGAAGACATGTGAAATCTGGCCCATTTCTTCTCTTAGAGAGCTGGCCTGTGTCCCATCAGTGGGAACATTAAAAAACACTGATGATGATGATGATTACCATTTTGGTGTCTTCAAGATTACAGTTAACAGTGCGCCTCACCATCAACAAATACATCACTGCTTACCTGCAGGTGGGTTCTCAGTCAAATACTATTTTTTTTTAAGCCCTAACTGTCCCACTGCTGGGCAAAGGCCTCCCCCAAGTCCTTCCAAACCTCCTTCTCCTGCGCCGTCTCGAACCAGTCGTCTCGGTACGCATCAAATACTATATCTAAAAAAAATCCTTTTCGAAACTTTGACGGAGATTGGTTTCTGGTCACTCCAAATGCATCTAAACTAGGGTTTCTGCGTTGGCTCAAATGATAGTGTTATGAATGCTCATGAAGAAAAAAAAACAATCCATTATTCCAAGACTGTAGTGGTCTTGAAAGTATTTAAAGTATAGTAATGTTTCCTTGTCTCCATAATCGAAGTGAAAACACAGCTTGTAGAAACAATTTGATATATTAGTGAGTATACTCTAACGAGGGGTGTGAGTGACAATTTACTTTCAAACAATGTTTCAACGTTTTTGTAGCTTTCTTTCTTTCACTTTCTTTTGATATTGATAATATTACGGCAAATATGTACTTTAATATAGCTATATACGAGTATGTATGTCAGTTTAGTAAAATAAGCACTGCAGAAAATATCAATGACTGTGAACGCGGGCATGCGCACGGCGAGCAGTGGGTAGCTCGCCGTCAGATCGTTTGGTAACTATCAAGATCAAACCCAGTCGTCAACGGCGCATACTTCCCGTTCGCCTCAAAAAGTTGTCACTAAACCGTACGGACCCTAAAGAAGGATCAAACCCAACAAGGCCAAAAGGTTCGTGCCTGAAAGGAAGGCTCTGGCCTAGGTATACGGGCAAGCTTAGGACCGGGTTGATTGTTTAGTCATGAAGAGTACGCCTTCTCTGCCCTAGGGAGGGGTTTATCAATAGATGATTTTGATCTACTATAAAAAACAAATACTGTGGACAATGCTAATAAATTTTATGAAATAACTAGCCTTCTGCCAGCGGCTTCGCCCGCGTGAAAGTAAGGTGGTCCATACAAACTTTAGACCCCCATTACATCCCTTTAGCATCTGAATTTTGAAAAACCGTTTCTTAGTGTTCACTTACGTTATAAAAGGAAGTTTTGTGCAAAATTTCACTCCCCTAGTCCCAGTAGTTTCGGCTGTGCGTTGATATCAGTCATTCAATTTCTCCTTTTATATAATTATATAGATAATAATTTTAAGAACCATAATGCCGTCCGTATTCTAACTACGACTATACAAACCATAATATAAAGCCACAAAACCGCAAACAAAGGTATCTGTAATGTATATTGGTTGTAGCCACAAATGTTACGAAGGGATTCAAGGGTAGGTAAGTTGACAGGTGAGCAGACAATGTTATGGAAATCGATCATGACATAGAATTCTAGGTTAATAGATTTGAAATCTATTAACCTAGAAATTGTATAGATTGGAGCAGTGGTGGCCGAGTGGTAAAGGTCCCGACTTACGAGTTGTAAGTCGCGGGTTCAAACCCAGCCAGGCCCATTACTTTGTATAATTTATGTCATCACAACTGCTCTCAAAACGGTGAAGGAAAGCATCGTGAGGAAACGGGCATGTCCTAGAACCAAAAATTCGAAGACATGTGATATCCACCAATCCGCAACGGCTCCGCGTGGTGGATTATGGCCCATTTCTTCTCCTAGAGAACATTAAAAAGGCTGATGATGATGAAGTTGACAGGTGAACAGACAATGTTATAGAAATCGATCATGATATAGAATTTCTAGGTTAATAGATTTGGAATCTAGAGTATAGCTTTTTATAATAGTTTGAAATATTACTACGAGTATAACGGTCGCCTGCTAAATGGCTATAAATCATTCTGAATTATCAGAAGATAATTGGTACTAATAACCAAAGTACTGGTTTTTTATGTTTGGTTACAGTCGTTAATTTTAATTCAAGTCTTTATAATCTAAAATTCTGAAATATTTCTTTATAATAAATGCTATTCAGTGCAACTTACGTTATTATCACTGATAATGTTGTTGGAACATAAGCATCTTATCCTAGGCCCTAAATTACAAAAATATTTTGGAATTCAATATGCTACAATATGAAAGAAAATTATTATATTTGGCAAAAAAAGAAAAAACATTATCCGCTCTCAATAGAAAAAACATGTAGACATTTAAGATCACAAAATTAACTCAAATAATTGTGTAGTTGTTTGAGTTAGTTACACAACCATAAAAAAATTGTAATTCGAATAGGTATTTAGTGATAACGGCTAAATAGAAAATAAGTATAAAATGCATGTAGCACTGGTCAGAAAAAAAAAACCTCGATTTAATACTTTTAAAAACCAGTTTCAGCACTTACAATTTAAACTATAAAAAAAGTCGTCTTTGGTAGCCTAAATACAGAAAATAAAAGAGAGTAAGATGACCTCGATAATATAAAAGTTATTTTCAAGCTAAAAAACATTAAACGTAAAACGTAAAGCATTAAATCAGAAGACACTGACAATGAGCCACTCCCCATAGATCTCCAAAGTCAAGACCTAATGTGAATCTGAATACTGACACTAATAATAGAAACCAGTTTGTGAAGAATTTAGCGAGTCAGAAAGTAAATCTGACTAGTGTCCGAGAAAGCTACTAGACTGGACGAGGAGACGCGTGTGTGAATTTCAACAAGTAGGCGACTTGGCACTTAGCAGTTAAAGTCGTACATATTAAATTTTTGGTATTGCTACTGCGTTATACAAGAGAAGCTTGTGGTTTGAATGACAATAGACTAACAAGTCTATCAATACTTATTGAAGTAAGTTTGTAGATAGAAAGAAAGAAAATAAGGAAAGAAAAGAATGAAAAAGAAGAAAGAAAAAAAGAGAAAGATAAACATTTATTCGAAACTCAACAAAAAAATTACAATAACAATCACAAAATCTAAATTATATACTTTATTCCTGAGATTTTTGAAATTACTATTTCTACGCAAATGTCTATAGTTTCTTCCAATTTCTCTTTTCTGTACCTTTGTACATTCTCTATATTATAATGTTTCTTCTATGAATTATATATGTGTTCATAAATAGTAAAATAATAATAATACATAAAAAAATATAAAAGAAAACAAAATAGATTGAAAATAAGAAACCTTTGTTATACCTTTGTTATGATGTTGTTGTTTGTCCCCAAAAAACAACATCATAACATACTGAGTTTTGTCGATGCCTTAGAAAGTTAAGCTATTGGGTTTTATTTTTGTTGAGGATTTGCCTGAACCAGGACCAAACGCAAGAACTAACTCCCGCCGCTCGTCCCCACCAGCACAAAACGGTGCTCCATCTAAGCGGGGCATTCCTCCACCGTGAGTTTTGGTTCTTGCAATGGTGACTCCTTCTTCTACTTTAGTCCGAAACCTCTGAACTTGCCACGTACGGTGAAGACTTGCATCATGCAAAAACTGAGGACGCCCGTCTTTCCAGTTACCCCTAAAGAAATAAACATTTTGCACGTTTGTAGCGTGCTTAAAATGTAATACTTTGAACAAAGGAAAGGAATAAATTGAAAAGTCAGAATACACATTACCATTCTAAAACGCAAACATATGAAATGATTGCCTATTAACCTGAGCTCACAGACACACAAACCAATAATGAAAACTGCCCTTAAATGAAACATCAGACGAAAACTGCTCTCGAATTGTTCTCTAGACCAAAATTTATTCCGACCCTTTAGACCTAAGTAGATTTGTTTTCAACCTTCCCTTCATTATTTAATAGTTTTGAATTTAATTAGGTCGCTGTTGACAAAAGAAAACGTTCGTGGTGAAAAACAATATGAATTTCTATAGAAAAATCAAGGTTTTGTACCATAATATCGTGGCTATTCTAGCGAATAATTTGGTTAAACAATGCTAAGGAAATATTAGATTTAGGGCATTTCTCAGAACCTGTTAAGAAGTTGTGAAGCAAAGTGGTTCACTTATAAAAATCTTTTATTTTTCATAAGCTAAAACCGTTTTTTTACAAGCTGTTAGTTGACTTGTCATGTTCATTTCACGTAATTTGGGCGGTCAGCGGTGTCGTAATAGAATTGTGGTACGAGCTGTTTTGTAACGAATTAAAAAGAAAAACTGCACAATAACATTCTAATCTTAAGTCACTAATTAAAGGTCACTAATTAAACTGTCAAAATTTTATTAATTTACCGCATAGGTGTTAAATATTCATTTGTCATTACGTACGACATTACCATTCTAAAAAAAATCTTTTAATGAAGTGTCACTGGTTGATCATTGGAAAGTCACAATGACGCCATTATATTAGTAGACTAGCCTTCTGCCAGCGGCTTTGCCCGTTTGAAAGTAGGCTTCTCCATACAAACTTTAGACCACCACTACAACACCGTTAGAAGCTGGATTTTGGGAAATCCTTTCTTAGTGCTCGCCTGCGAAATAGAATTAATCCTTGTGCAAAATTTTACGCTTTTAGCCCCAGCAGTTTTGGCTGTGCGTTGATATGTCAATCAGTCAGTTTCTCCTTTTATATATAAAGATTACCAAATTTGTCAAAATCATCAATTTTGAAATCAATGATTGACTACCCTGGCGCTGTTGTAATAGCAAACTTGAGGCCCTGATGTCCGCTATCCATAGACTCTCCATCTATCTATCTTGTCTATGCCGTTACCGTGATTATTAGGTTTCATTTTACGACTCTCCTGAGAGTAATAATCTCGTATTTGTTGATAGACATCAGATCCATCCTTCCATTTCTCATTACGAGTTCGTAATATTTCGGGATATTATTTTAGGGTTGACTCCTGTTTTGTGGTTGATATAATTCGTTACTAAGAGGTAATGTGGTTAAACTTAATAATAAATATAATATATAATAAGTGACTTATTCAGGTTTTGCATTTACTATAAATAATATAACATATGCGAATAATTATGAATAGTTATTTTTATGGTTGTTTTCTGAAAATAAGTAACTGTATTGATTCCAATAATGTTTATACTACGTCATATTTTTTCCAAAAACATTTTTTCACAGGGTAAAGGGACTACCGATATGAGTATAATACCTATGGTTTAAATTTCAACTTTATACTTCTCTGCGTTCCCGAGATAAACGGTCAGTGACACACAGACGGACAAATAGACAACGAAGTGATCCTATAAAGGTTCCATTTTTTACTTTTGAGATAGAGAACCCTAAAAACTTGTGAAAGGTAGGCTCTAGCCCTGGTATAGATGGCGACTTAGAAACGGGGTAGGTTGTTTAGTCAGTAAGAGTCTGAAACTCCGCTCCGCCTAAGGGCGGGATTCGTCATTGGATGATTTTTTCCTACCATAAAAAAAAAAACAGTTATAATATTCCTTTACAGAAGAATTGTATTGTTGATGAATCAGTAACAGCCCTAGGATCAGAAAAGTCGAGTAATCCACAAAGTAGGAATGTTTCTGTCTTTCAAAGTTATTATTGTGTTCAAGAACTGTTCTTTCTTCGTCTTAATGGACAGATGGAGGTAACACAATTACTAATATTTCGAGAATTATTACTTCATATACTTGAATTAGAAGGTTTTTTTGTTAAGTTAATGACTTAACAGCAGAGCTGGAGCAGTGGTGGCCGAGTGGAAAAAGCCCAAATTTATGAGTTGTAGGTCGCGGTTTAAAAACTGCCAGGCGCGTTACTTTGTGTAATTTATTTCTCACCACTGCTCTCAAAACGGTGAAGGATAACATCGTGAGGAAACCGGCATGTCCTAGAACCAATAATTCGAAGATATGTGACATCCACCAACCCGCACTAGGCCCGCGTGGTGGATTACAGCCCATTCCCTCTCTTAGAGCGGAGGTCTGTGTCCCTGCAGTGGGACATTAAAAAGGCTGATGATGATGAAGATGAATTTTAGTATACGAGTACAAAGTATTAGAAAACTAAAAAAAAATGGATTTAAATGATCCTTGTTCTCGAGGTTATACCATGAGCAAAAAAAATCCTCAGAGAGTAGGAAAGTGAACATAATTTATAATAAAAAAGCCTATATTCAATCATCAGGCTTTTTCCCATAATGACCCGTCTGGGAATAATAAATAATAATCTTAAAAAAAAAATTAAAATAATATATATATATATATATATATATTTTTTAAATTAATGTGAATTAAGATTATGAATTAAGATCCTCCTTTATATGAAGTCAGTTAAAATATATGAATCTTATAACCGACGGTAGTGATCAACAAGTTCATACGTATTATACAAATTTTCTACCCTTCACCCGAAAATCGCTATTTCTGCTTCACTGGCTAAGAGTAAAGGGTGGTTTTCAAATTGACGTTTATATTAAGTGACCCTGGCTTAAGGTTGAAGGATAAACGAGCCATCGAAAATCAGTCTTTTAACGCTGATAATTTATTAAATAATTTTCCGGAGAGAGTAATTAAACAAAATTTTGTCAAGGAAGTTTTTTCGGGGAAATATAGTGTTGCTGTGCTCCAGTATCAATGGATTGAATTCCAGTATGCTTGTAAAAATTTTGCAATGTATTTTAATCCAGCGGGGCCTCTAGAACTGGACCAAAAAAAAATAGCAGAAATCTTTTTTCTGTATTGCTATAAACTAGTGCTTGACTGCGATCTCACCTGATGGTAAGCAGTGATGCTATCGTTGATGGTGAGGCGCACTAATTTAAAGAAACTATTCATATGCCTTGAAGACACCTAAATGATAATCGGCCGGAAAGACTGCAGCTGGCAAAATGTTCCTGTCCTTCGATGAAAGCGGTATAAAAGGGGCAAAACGCTTAGTCCGGACCGTAGATGTCTCAATAACGTAAGGGTATCCACCCGTACTCCGAGATATTCGATGGTAAAATTGAGATAGCGGAAACAAATCGTGCCATTCCCGCGCATACTCTCCAAAACGCACCCTGTAGAAAACCAAAAGGCTGGCTTCTCTACGCACAGGCATTGAGTAGCTAGGCTTTTGGTTTTAGCACAGGCTCGAGGCTTATTTTTTGTTCAATGTAGGCATGGATTTACTAAAAAGAGATTCTAGAAAAAAATCTTGGAAGTCTTTTTTTACTTATTTTTTTGTTTAGTTACTGATTTGTTTATTTTAAGCAAGGGGGATAATGCCCCCCATCGTTCCAGGGGTGTGACGTATAACCAAATCATCACCTAACCCAGTATCAGGTTGAAACTGAGACAAGCCGGACCAAAAAAAATCTTGGCTAAAGATGAACAGGAACATAAAATTTAAGAGTCAATTAAGATTTTTGTAGGTACTTTCACGAGTATCCAAACGACACATATCTAGGTACCAAGAGAACCGGTCTGAGAAACTTTCTCTACAAAATGAATGCGGTTTTATATATCCTACTTACGGTCAGTGGGTGGGTTAAAGAGGATCCTGTTTTGGGTTCGCAATCATACGTGTCTCCAATCAAATGACCCTTGCATTCAAGGGCTGTGGTGACTCCTTGACCGACATTGCAAACGTAGAACATGACGCGCCGTCGACTACTGGAGTTTGTTTTTTTTTTCTTTATGGTAGGTAAAAATCATCCAATGACGAATCCCGCTCTTGGGCGAAGCGAGAAATAGTGTTAGACTCTACTGACTTAATAACCCACCCCGTTCCTCCCTTGCCTTATTCCCAGAGCCCCGGTATAACGCTTTCGCATCAACCCTCGACTCCGGGAGGCCCTCGGCTCCAGGAGGCTGTGTTCAAGGGCTGTGGTGATTCCTTGACCGACATTGCAAACAATCTCATTGTAAAATTATAATGTTGAACAATGTTTGGCGAGTATCTCTATTAGATTTTTTTTTATAGTGGGTAAAAATCATCCAATGACGAATCCCGCTCTTTGACGGAGTGGGAAACAGTGTCAGACCCTTATTGAATAAACACCCCGCCCCGTTTCTTTTCCCTGGGGCGCCCTACGCACTGGGGCCAAGCCTTCCTTTCAGAAATCTCTATTAGGTATGATTTTTATTTATTTAGTGCACAAAACACTGTACAAAGTCTAACTTAATGCCTTAAAAAGTCGAAAAAAAAAATATATAAAGAAAATAAAATGAAAATGATGTTTAATATTTTTTATGCTTCAACATTTTTGTTTTGCTTCAAGACCAATCATTATAGTGACCTGAGTGAGGTAATAGTGGAAGTCTTTCTGCTGAAATGATGATGATAATCTGGGCCGGTTATCATCCGGACTGCACCCCAGTAATCGACGGCGCGTCATGTTTCACACGCGCCTCTGGGTTGACTACTGCGATTAGCCTTATTAATATGTTCCCACTGCTGGGACACAGACCTCCTCTCTAGCGAATTGGTGGATGTCACATGTCTTTGAATTTTTGGTTCTAGGACATCCCGGTTTCCTCACGTTTTCCTTCACGGTTTTGAGAGCAGCGATGATGAAATAAATTACACAAAGTAATGCGCCTGGCTGGGTTTGAACCAGTGACCTACAACTCGTAGGTCGGGGCCTTTCCCACTGGGGCTATGGAACGCAATATAAACAAGAAAGAAACGAGTGTGTTTTAGTCAGTATAAGTCTGACACGCCTAATGAAAGTCAGCGACTTATCCTCACTTCGGACCATGGCCTACACCAAGGCCCGCCGCGAGACCGCTGCTAAAAACCTTAAAAAAGAAACGCCAAAATATTGAATGAATCTAGTCGAAAAACCTAACATACTAACAGTCACCATCATCAGCCTTTTTAAATTTCCCACTGCTGGGACACAAGCCTCCTCTCTAGGAGAGGGAATGGACCGTAATCCACCACGCGGGCCCAGTGCGGATTGGTGGATGTGACATGTCTTCGAATTTTTGGTTCTAGGACATGCCGGTTTCCTCACAATGTTTTCGTTCACCGTTTGTTGGTCGTACTGACAGTAAGTAAGCATTAAAATAACCACAAAATACACTCGCCAACCAAGCAATTGATATCTACACCAACCGTAGAAGTAACAATCTAAACCGTTTCAAACTAGCCACATAATTCACTTGGCAACTAGGCCTTTCCACAGCGATCGGTATTCGAAGGCTATCCCTAGGGACAAGCTTCAATAGCTATCCCCTTTGTAGGCCATCGGACGGCATATCTTAATCATGTTGCTATTGTGTACTGGCCTCTCAATAGCAGTGTTAGTAAATAGCCTCAAAAGGTTTGGAAAGGCCTTTTCAGAGTTTGGTCCAGATAATGGAGACTAGGATTTAGGTTAGGCCTTGGAGTTTATCGATAAAAAAAGTGCAAGTTGGACTCGCGGTTCTGTACGTTGATATAAATACTGTAATAACGAAATATTGTAAGAAAACATTTTTTTAAAAGAGTATCCATGGAGTTTCTTGCCGGTTCTTCTCCATAGGAAATGACCAATTTGGAACCGTGCACTAGCTTCTGACGTTTTATAAGTGCCCATGTAGGCCTATGTGAAATAAAAACCATTTTGATTTCGATTTTTGTACAATCTTTGTAAAAACAGTATAATTTTCCAAATCGCTGGTTTTTTTTTTTTGTGATGTAACCACAAATTTACTGTTTTTAGATTTTTTTTCTACACTTTTACTATGAGATCTTGCTTCATGCCAAATTTCAGGATTCTAGACCAACGGGAAGTACCCTATAAGTTTGATTTCTTTGAGTCAGTAGTTCGAGTCGGATTATCAATGTCTTGTCGCCTGTGGCGTTTGATATCTGTCAGATGTCAAGTTGAGACTAGCGTATTAACGACATGACACATGAGATACTCAGAGCTCGATCGCGCCGGATGTGCGCACTGATTCTATCAGTAATGCTCGTAAAGGAGGAGGCCGACCGCATAAGGCAAAGGCAACAGCGCCCTCGCCGTAGCCGTCGCCGCCGCGATCCCGCCGATATCCGGTCACCGTAGACACTGGCTCACGGACGGTGAGCAATGGGTAGCTCGCCGTCCAGATGTCTGGTAAAAATCCGTCGTCGACGGCGTGCACTGTCCCCGCGCGCCTCAAGGAGTTTTCAGCAACCTGTAGGGGCCCTACGGGGCCGAAGCGTCCAGAGCCGAGGGTTGGTGCGAAAGCGTTACACCGGGGCTCTGGGAATAAGGCAAGGAAGGCATGGGGTAGGTTGTTTCGTCAGTAAGAGTCTGACACTGTATCCCGCTCCGCCCAAGAGCGGGATTTTTCATTGGATGGTTTTTACCTACCATAAAAAAAACCCACCACGTTCAACATGGCAGACACCGGTGGAATTTCAAATAAAAATTCCTCAATATCTCCAACATATATTTCCATCCCCCGTCAATAACTTGCCCCCGTTGCGAAACTAACACAGGCATTTAAAATGGGCCTTACCCATCGCCTATCGTCAACGTCGAGCTAGCCTTAAAAGCTCGTTGCTAAATTTAACGCAATCCAAAGTCATGTCTGATTCAAAACTCTATTGGAATTCAATAATTCTACAATTTATTCGAATGTTTCACAAAACTTGTTCCAGGAAATACGTGTACTTGTTAAACTTTTAAGTGTTTTTGAAAAAAGAAATACTTAATTTAAAATTTCGATTAAATGCGCTAGGCTTCTATAGAAGTCCTTTTTAATTTTTTTTAATAGGAGTACATTATGGAGAGTTAAAGTTCACGTAAAATAGCAGGTTTTCTGAGGTCTTTACTGGGGTACTATTACACAAATGTATGTTTTGATTTCTATAGAAGCCTAGATATTTTGGATAAACTGATATCTTGTGGATATTCCACAAGATATCTATGTATCCAAAATATCTGACGAAAGATGTGTAATAACGTCATAATCACGTAAGAGCGGTTGTATAAAAATGAACGTTCGGTTGGCCGCTTGTTGGCAGTTTGATCTTATTTGAGGCGATGTGGTTAGTTTATACGTATGACAGTGATGCTAACTATATTATTCAAATTGAACTTGTTTTGTACAGTATTATATGATTTTAAATGTGTGTCTTAATTTTGCAAGTGCATGGGCATGTTACCGACTTGGGCACCAAGGGGAACCAAGGGTTGATGCGAAAGTGTATTACCAGATCCTGAGATCAGGGCAAGGAAGAAGCGGGGTAGGTTGTTTAGTTAGTAAGAGTCTGACACAATTTCCCGCTCTACCCAAGGGCTGGATTGTTCATTGGATGATTTTTACCTACCATAAAAAACCCTTTTTCAGTCAATAGGGTCAATTTTGATCTTGAAATATATGTAATAGCTTAAAGAATGTTATAACGGTTAGAAATAAAAAAAACCGGCTTTTACGAAGTTTGCCAGGACAGCCAGTACAACAACAGTATATATAAATGCAACGTTTGAGTTTACGATACATTTTTGTTCTTGTTCTGACCGCAATGATATTTTTTTAGTTAGTGGTGGCTACATACAAACTTTCCTCTCGAATCACTCTATCTAATATAGAAAACTGCATCGAAATTCATTGTTTAGTTTTATAGATCTAAGCAGACAGGGCGACTTTGTTTTATACTATGTACTGATTATGAAGACAGAAGAAACAACTCTTCTTCACAATTTCACTTTCAAATTCTATTCATTTGATAACAACTCCTTAAAGACCTACACAATCAACATAATGCATGACATAAATGAAATTTCTTAACCCATACCGGGACGAAAGGGAAATTTACATATTAATATTCTATTTTCACTTTCATTTCATAATCTATACAGTTAGGGATCGTAAAACATTCGTGACCCGTTTCTTAATGTCATCGAAATCGGTCGTTTTCACTTTCACATACTTCTGACACTAAAGCCTTACTGATTACATATTTTACAACTTTCTCTGGGTCATCCGTCTGATATAATTTTTATCAAAATTGAAACTTACTACATGGTTATAGAGTTTCGTATTCATTTCGCGAGCTGCTATTTTATGTTTGTCAGACCTAACACTCAACAAATTAATCGATCTTCTGCGAAAATTGTTACCTATGTTTTATGGACTTTAAGGTAGACATGTTAAGGTTCAGTTTGGATTGACGGTAAAGCTTTAAGAAGTATATAAATTTGGTTGTTATCATATGATGGCAGGCAATCTAGTTGACGAGCTTATTTGCCTACTGTTCTAAAACCCAAAAGGTTAAATTAGTAATAACTTTCTCGAGAAAGGTCACTGCTGACATATGTCACGTAGGCATTAGCCATGTGACATATGTCATAGATGTCAATATGGCGGATAGACAATGACAGTTATTCATATTTACTGCTAAAGGAAACAATAGAGATATTTCAATTTCTATTTCTATTTAACGCGTTTAAGTGTACAGTTGTCGATTGTAATTTTGTATTATAGAGTAGAACTAGTTAACCCGGAAAACTTTGTACCGCCTAGTAGTCTATGATTGACTGGCATGTCAGTCTAGTAGTTAGTGACCTTGACTGCTATGCCGGAGGTCTTGGGTTCGATTCTCAACCAGGACAAATGTTTGTGTGATGAGCACGATCATTTGTTCTGATGTTTATCAGTTGTCTAGTACTCATAATAAAAGCTCTACTTAGCTTGAGACTAGATGACGTTGTATGATAGTTGTCGAATACTACTACACTATTTTAGATGAGGGGATCGATCAGTCAAGCAACGGCATAAATAATAAAAAAAAAAGTTTTTGTGTTAATACACAATAGTACTATTTAAGTAATTTTGGTGTACAATTATTGTTTTTCCATTCTATAGTACGATCTCTATAGTATGTTCCCAGTGGTTAAGTTCCTACTTTCAAAGCCTCGTAATAGAATAGAAGGGTGATCCGTCTTCACATAAATACTTTCCTCTCAACTTGACCACTAGTTGTCTGAAGTTTGCAGACATGGGTAACATGTAACTTTGTACTTGGACAACAACACATCGGGGAGACCGCGGTGATACCAACAGTAAAGTAAGTTAACAATGTTTAATTTGAAATGTAACACTTCTTTTATTTATTTATTTATTTTTATTGGCCAACCAACAATTGTATACACTGTAACATATTATATTAAAAAAAAGAATCTAAAAACTAGGCTAGCGTTACAATTTCTTATAAGATGGCCTGAATGTGTAACTCGGTTGGACAAAATGCGAAACAAATACGATGTGAACTCACTAATAAATTACTCCTAGCAAAAACCCCGAACAAAAACGCTGAATTTTTACACAAAGGTTCCTTTTATGATATTTATTAAAAAATGGATTCCCAAAATTGACCTGCTAAGAGAATGTAATGGGGTCCAAAGTTTGAACGAAACAACCTTATTCCATATGGGCAAAGCCGCTGGCATAGGCTAGGTTTGCAATAATAATTTAATCACAATAATAAAGGAATCTAATATTGCCTCAAATAAAATTCTTGCTCTAAATAGTCCGACGGATTTTTCCTAAGAACGTCTCGCAAATGATAATATTTTGTAACATTTTGTTATATTTTGTATTGAAAAGAAAATAGCAATTATATTGATCAATAAATTACGACCCGTCCCAGCTTCGCACGGATACTGATATTGAATATATTATACATGTAATATGTACTTAAACCTTCTTCTTGAATTACTTTATCCATTTAAAAAAACCGCATCAAAATCCGTTGCAGACTTTTAAAGATCTAAGCATACATAGGGACAGCGGTAAGCAACTTTGTTTTATACTATGTAATGATTATAACCAGACACAAAATAAATGTTCGTGCTGATGGCACAAACATTTGTCCTTGGTATAAAACGAACCCACTACCACCGGCATAGCAGTCAGGGCCTCTAACCACTAGACCAACAGGCCAGTCAGTCATATTGAAACGTTGTTTATATAACATGTTTTATGTTTAATAAGTAACTATAGAACCATTATATATAATATTTAAGGTTTTTTGTTTCTCTTTAGATAACTTAGAACTATAATTTCTAAGAAACCACGGAAATCGTACCACTTCTATGCTGTAGCGTACTCATATTTCATTTTCCGACAAAGATTTTATCTGTGGATGAAGTTTCAAGTGAAATATTCAGAATGTTTTAAAACTTTATTTGAATAAAATCATAGAAAGTATAGTTTAACTTTGTGCAAACTGGAGGAAAGAGTTTTTAACCATACCGCTTTTATAGTATTGTGTATATAGTTTAAAATTTATAAAAACAATATTTATTGAAAATTAGCTATTACCTGCGGCTTCGCTCCCTAGAGTGGAGTAAAGTTATTCTTCTTTACTCCACACTACCCTTATTTTTTTATAATAACCTTCTTCTGACCATAACAGATACTACAAAAAAAAGAATTAGTGAAAGAGATTAAGCTATTCTCGAGATTTGCACTTACATTCAACGATTCATTTTTATATCTTACTAATATAATAAATGCGAAAGTTACGATGTTTGCTACTCAATCACGCCAAAACGGCTGGACGGATCTGGATGAAATTTGGCACAGGCATAGGATATACTCCGGAATAGGACAAAGGCTACTTTTTATCCCGGTAACCCCAACCCCAACCCCAATACCACGCGGGCGAAGCTGCGGGCAAAAGCTAGTTATAGATATCCAACACTTTTTTTTAAGGTGTGAATCCATTTAATGACTTCACACGTTCCAAGGAGGAGCGGGAGGGCTCACTTTAGAACGGTAGATGTCATAACATGATTTTCGACCACTACAATAAGCCCAAAGCGAACCCTGGTATTCGCACACCGATTGTTCTTTAATATTGTATGTAATTATAAGATCGAAAGGTTTTTAAAAACATGTTTGATTCATGTGTATTAATTTGGTGTAACTTAATCTATTCAAAACATAGGTTCGTGCACACAATTCGGGTAAAATCAAAACAAACGAAATTTTCAAGTGCCCTGAAATATCTGCTCTATCCTAGAACACTTAGTTTGTTTGAACTGAAAGAACATCTGTCGTGTCTTAGAGCTACTAAAATCATGTAGGTTTGAATAAGAATGAATTGATTCGTTTTTTCATTTAAATTGTTGAAATATAATGGTACAATCATCATCACCATAATTTCAGCTGAAAGACGTCCACAGCTGGACATAGGCCTCCCCCAATTGTCACCATAATGAACAGTCCTGTGAGTCTCGTATTCATCGGATACCTGCAACCCTTGCCAGGTCAACGGTTCACCTTGTTGGAGGCCTTCCGACACTGCGTCTTCCGAAAGAATCACCAAACTTAAGTGGCAATGGACATTGTTCAAAGAACAGATAGCCGTTGGTGTCGAAAGGCTCTGGAGTGGCGACTGCGTACCAGAATGGTACAAAGGTAGATTTAATTCAAGTCAATTCTTCTTTACTGATTATTGTGAATGCAGTTTCATCACGAAGAAACCAGGCAAGGACGAGTCAGACACTGATGGTTTCATGCAACCTTATCTATGAAAAAAACCGATTTAATTCCCAAATCGAGTTTCGATGTTTTTTGCCTGATGTAAAAAAGGTTTTTTATAGTACATTTTGATACAAGTGCAGGAAGTTTGTCATTGTGACCGAGGCGAAATTCGCACGAGCCGTAGGCGAGTGTGTTATGGAGCCGAGGGCTGCAATGACAAATCTGCACGTGTGTCAAACGACGTTTTTCAATACATTTACGACTTGTGAAATAAAGAAAGAAAGAAAAAAAAATAATCGTATCTCAAACATACAGTAGAAATATAAGAAATATATAAACTATAGCATTCAAATCTGCTCTGGTCAGTTTCTAATTTTGTGGGGGTCGCCCAGCGACTCTGGAGGACGCCTCGCGCCTGATTCGATAAACCGAGTAAAACAAAATAATCACCCGTGACCGTGACGATAAGGAAGGAATAAAAAAGCCCTTGTTGTGATAAACTCAAAAAAGCACTTGGGTGATATACATGCTATATTGAACCTAATAGGAGTGCGATAAGAGGCAGTTTTCGAGTAAGTGTATTGAAAAAGGATTTTTTATTTATATTCTAAAATTCAGTATTCAGATTATACTTGTGCTGTAAGACTTTCCTACATGCCAATTCTCAAGATTCTAGGTCTACGGGAAGGAAAGGAAATCTTTTGTCTTGTTATGGTCATGCGAAGAAGTTCACATGTAGATAAATGGAGAGAAAATGTTAAGAAGAGATGGATGGATTGTGTGAAGAAAGAAACAGGAGTTAGTTATTGTGTGACTGGTGACAGGACAGAGTAGAAGAAAAAAAACGTGTTGCGCGGACCACAAGTAATATAGGAAGGAAGACGAAGTATAAGAAATGTAAATTGCAAATTGTTTTGTAAAAAAATTTCAAGAGTATCCACACAATTTCTTAACTCGACGTAAACCGCTAAAATACCGCTGGTTAAAGCAAGCCAATTCGTTGTCTGTTCGCTTTTTGTTTCCATTGTTCAATGTTTGTACATCATTATTTTTATTGGAGTCTAGCTGCAATTGTCCGACAGGGATATATGGAACAAATACAGAGAAATGTGTTTGTTTGTCATCTAAAAATAATATGTTTGTCTGGGAAAATTTCAGTTGTAAGGATGGTTCCAGTGGTTACGCAATAAGCTATTTCATCTCTGTGGTGTGTATTGGCAGGTTAACGTTATTGTAATACGTATTTGATATTTTGCAATAAATGATTGCTTGCAGATGGAGCCGTTAAGGAGTAGGATCAGAGAAAAATAACTCGTAGGTAAGGGGATTTTTTATGGTGGGCAAAAATCATCCAATAACGAATCCTGGTCTTGAACGGAGCGGGAAACAGTGTCAGACTCTTACTGACTAAACAGCCTTCCTTTCAGAAAGAGACCCTAGGCCCCAGTATGCTTTGACACTTTTGCAGAGTCTTTACGGTTTTGCTGACAACTTCTTGAGGCGTGTTAGAACAAAGCGCCGTCGCCGACTTGGCTTGATGCGGACTGTTACTAGACGACCGGATGGCGAGCTACCCATCGCTCCGTAAGCCCGCACCTACGTTGAAACCGGAACGGAATCCCGGCGGCGAGAGCGCCGTTGCCTATGCCTGATGCGCTCGGCCTCCTCCTTAGCTAGCATTACTGCTTCACATGAGCTCACTGCTTGCGCGAGTGATCATATTATAGGGGATCAGTCTTATCCTTTTGAGGTACAAAATCATGCATCCATAAAAACAGATATAGATAAACGACATGCCTATTAATTGTACATTTATTGTTATTAATGTTTAGGTATCCAGTGTTAAGCTAAGGTGTGCAATAAAGTTATAAATAAATAAACAAACTTTGTCTGATGGTTTTAGCAGTAGCACTTGTAACCAACGCCAAATAGGTAGTACAAAAACTCATAATAACAGACGATGTCGTCACGGCCGCTTGCCGTACGAGTGTCGTACGCGAACATTATACGGTCTACTAGACCGAGCCCGCAATACTTTGAATATACAGGTTAGGTAAATAAAACGCAAGTCTGATTTATTTTGTTCCATAAGGCTTAAGCTCTTGAGACCCCAACAAACGCCGGCGTTCGCACACCTATTGTCTTTCTATTATGTCTCTAATTACGGTACTCGGAAGGGTAATATATATTGGTCATCATCATCATCATCATCATCTTAGCGACCGTCCCGGTTGCACACCTTGGCTGTCACCTCGGTGCCCGGGGTCCGCTTTCCTACACAGTCGCCTCCACTTCGCTCGGTCTTTCGCGTCCTCTGCCTTTAGCCCATTGGCACGCATATCGTCCCTTACAACGTCGATCCAACGCCTCATAGGCCTTCCTCGTTTTCCGGGTAGTAAGTTTTTGGTAAAACACTAAAAACCTCTTAAGAGGTCATTGTACTCATCATTATGAACAACTTTTACTATGGGACCAAACAAGATATCGCGAAAAAAAAATTAAGTAGCTGATTTTGATGAGATAAATAAGCATACATGTAAGGAACAGCTGATTTTTATTTTATATAGGTAATAAGTAATTAATAAAATTAGTTTTAGATTTGGAATGCCTATGATAATTATATAAGATTAAATTAAAAACCAGAGAAGTAGTGACCAAGTGATAACTAAAAATACTGAAATAAATACTAAAAATACAATTTATAGGTCGCAGGTTCAAACCTAGCCAGGTACATTACTTTGTGTAATTTATTTCATCGCCCTCAATTGCTCTCAAAACGGTGAAAGAAAACATTCCGCATGTCCTAGAACAAAAAAAGCGAAGACATGTGACAGTCGTCAACCCGCACTGGTCCCGCGTGGTGGGTTACGACCCTTTTCTTCTCCTAGAGAGGTAGCCTTAGTCGCAGCAGTATAAACATTATATGGTTTATGCTTCACTTATCACTCATCTTTTTACTCGATGTTGCTGGTTCTTCCTTGGGACAATTTTCTACATTCACGCGGGCGAAACTGTTGGCAAAGTTAGTCGTTTCTCGTGTATTTCTCTTTATCCACTAATTACGTTACGAATTTTGATGGTACAGTTTATATTAATAATATTCTTTACATATTAGCTAAACATATTATCTCATATACAGTAGGTTTATTAGAAATGCAAAGAAAAAATACTGAAATGGCTTTCATATTATAACAGAATGTAATATTGTTCAAGAATTTTGTAGCACAACGTAATTGCCCTTATGGAAAATATAATAGGAACATATTAGAATAAAATAAAGAAGAAGATCACTTACCAATTTAGTGATGTGAATAATTGTATCCATATGTCGATAAAACACAATACTACCTACTTTAAATATATCGACAAACTTTAACGTTAGCACGCAAAACTCGCGACGATTGCTTGCGTGGAGTATTCGAAAAACAGTGCGTTCTATTGTCGATATGGTTCTATGATTTGACATCTAAATTGCAGTCGTCACTTATCATTACCCCATCATACGACGTACAGTAATAAGGATGTGACTTTCGTGGTGAAATGTATCGATGTTTGTTTTTGTAAAGTAATTCGGTAAAACTGATTGTTTTTTCTTTATTCTGGTGCTTTAATTTTTGTTTGTACAAAGTATAATATATAAAACTCTAGCGATCCGCCCCAGCTTCGCACGGGTGCAAAGGTGATAAATTATACCCAAAGAAAAATTTTGAAATTATTTATTCATCATACTTTTTTTATAAATTAATGAAAAATTGGTGTAGGAATTCTTTTAAAATAGGAAATTTACCCGTTGTATTCCTGGTCTAACTGAGACCATTGAGTTTTAAATTAGTGCTCCAATAGGTTTTCTTCTATAAAAATATGCCAGAATCGAAGCCACGACAAACTGAGCTTCCACTCATGGATACCATTTCCAGGTAAAGATAAATCACACAATTTATAAATTTAAAAAAATATAATAATTTATAACTTATCTGCCTAACAGTTTCCTTATTTACATTGGGGTTAACTACCAGTCTAATTGGAGTCGGTTGAATACCAGTGTGTTAATAATAATATTAATTTATTGAAACCGTTTTTTTTTTTAACAAAGGGGTTTGGGTAATTTTGTATGAACCAGTGGCATGATTTTTTTTTTTTCATTCTCCGACAGAATGATAGCATCAGACTTAGTTGCTTCGTATAATCCATAGATATCAATTATACGACCATCGGGGCAAACTAACAGAAATGGCTTCAGTAGGTGACGGAATTTATAAAGGCTATAAGATTTCGGGCTTGTGGATGGCGAGCAATGGGTAGCTCGCCGTCCAATCGTCTGCTAACCGTCCAGACCAAGCCCAGTCGTCGACGGCGCGCACTGTTTCCGCGCGCCTCAAGGGGTTGTCAGCAAACCGTAGGGACCCTGCAGAAGGGTCGAAGCCAACTGGGGCCAAGGGTTCGCGTCTGAAAGGAAGGCTCTGGCCTCTCTTGTTTATCGCTAATTACGTTTTATAAAGAGAAATACAAGTAATACTACAAGGTAATGAATGAAATAAACGCAATTTATAGCAAACGGCAATTTGATTTTATAGATTATTTACTTTAAATATCTCGGCTTCGATGTACTTGCGAAAGTAACGTTCATAGAAAAAAATTAGAGGCTTAATGTGTTCTTTTAAAAAAAATAATTTTCACTAGTGGCCGCGAGTTTAAAAAATCATGCCACTTTTACCCAAACCCCTTTAGTACATTAATGGACTAAAATAAAAAATAAATAACTCTGGCTTTACACTAAAATACCATGTATCACGAAGATATTGTCCCTTCTTGACGTTTAAAAATGATTATAAACTAGTGTTTGACAATCGTTGATGAATAAATAAATGGAGCTTTTGTGTATTTTACTATTTTCTTAGGAATAGAATTTAAAAAAAAAGTAAAAACCTTATTACTAACGGAAAAAAACAATACACGGAGAGACATATTCTAACTTCTGATGACTACAATACTGCCGTGCTGACGCTAAAACGCAGTAATAGGCTTTTTTAGGTATTTGGGTTTTTTATTGATTCCGAACCAACGTTTTATAAGGAACATATTCGTCTAACCTAGGTTTTGATTCGATGATTAACTTGGCAGAAAAACGAAATTTACTAATGCAGTAACTCAAAATTTTATGCCAAAATTCATTGTTATTCTAACTAAAATGCAGTTAAAGCTTTTACGGCTAAATCGACTCATTACTTTATCAACTTAAACGCAGTAAATGTCTCTATTACCTCATAAAATCTGTAATCCACAACAAAAGAAATATGACGGAATATAGATTAAAACGCAGTAAGCCCTTTTTGCACCGAAAATGTTAATACTGCATTGATGACGACTGATCGAAAACAACGAAATTGCAGTAAGTTGTTGTGTTTACTGCACTATAGTCGGTATCGTTCTAAAGTTGAATAATAAGTATTTTTTTATTAAATGGCAGTATAAGTCACTGTTACTGCATTATAATTAGTAACTCAAACTAAGGTACTATATTTCACCGGTGTCACGATCAGACTATACTGCGCTCTAGTCAGGAATTATCTCTAATTTAAACTGTTCTGTTCTGTATTAACTTCGAGATTTTAAGACAACTTAATTAAAGAAGATATTAAATAGTAAACTGATTCAACAAGCTCATCAGTACAGTCGAAAGACGTTCACTGTTGTCCAATGACCTCTCCCAAATGTCGCCATAATGACCATCATTCCACTACCAAGATGACGGAAGAAAATTTCGAGTATAGCTCTTTCCATTGTCTTTTATGTGTCTTTAAACCTTCTGATGAAGCCTTACTGGTCATAGACTTTTCTTTTGAGACTTTGTGGTGTATTTAACAAGAAGATAATATGGCGCAGCTTCCCGAACGCTGCCCAGTCACGCTAGATTCGATGATTGAGTTAATTTCGAAGCTAGACCTTTTAACCGTCCAAAGCTTTAAGATTAAAATAATTACCTACTAACTGTTTATCCGAGATGGTTGTTGATAGATACAAAATAACATCACGACAAAATTTTGCAAATTAATTTAAGTTTGCCATCCAAGTTAACCATGGGTTTTACCATGATGTGTAAAAATGACAGGCATGCAAGCGAGAAGGAGGAAATATACATTCTATGTAGCAGTTATATAATAGTTCAGTTTAGGTCGTAAAATAGATCGTGGTAGGGCCTAAGGTCTGACTTAAGATGCAAATTGGGGCTGCTACGGGAGGAAACATACACATTATTTTAATACTGTTCATCAACTCGTGGCCTGTACAGATATATATATATATATACATGTATACAGTGTAATTTGCTTTATTGAGTAGCATCGACACAATGTAAAAAACTTAACAATAAGAAGTCCAGCGGAAGGTGAGAACGCTGTGAAGTCTGTAAAGGCTTTTTGCCATAATTATGGTGGTAGGTTCCCTCTTTGAAAGGAGGCTGGAAAGACTTCACAGCGTCTTCACCATTCGTATGACCCAGATCTTCACCGGAAATTCGGGAGATAACTGCACCCAATCAGTGCAAAAAAGCCCGAGTATCACCATTGTATGGACCGCCCGGAGAACACGGTGGAGCAAACAGTGAAGGTGTGCCCTGCTTAGGAGTTGGTACTCCACACGAGTAAGGAGGTCCTTGTACCCGTGTGGACGATTTGCGGCAACGGCCTCTCACGCTGGGTCCTAATCCGGAGTAAGGCGGCGGCATCCGCGTACAAAACAGTAATGCTTACAAATCAGGCGGCTGCAAGCGTGTTAATATCACTGAGACTAATGTTAGGCCACGATAACATTTATTACCGAGACACGGGTAGTGTTGAAGATTCAGACGTTTCGGTAGCAGACAGAAGAGATCTTTAATCTCAAATAATACAATAGCCAATACCATACCACAGAAGTAATCTACAATAAAGGATAAAGTAAAACAAAGAAAACCTGCAAATATTGTACAAAAATCTGCAAAAAAGGTAATAAACCAGGCAAGTGCGAATCGGAGTCGCTTACACTACGTTGCACTATTAATTAAACAAGATTAGACATTACATGTATGCGGAAAAATCACGTTCGTTGCATGGAATCCCTCCTTAAATGCGTTTTTATTAATCAATAAAATTACAGGTTTTTAAAGTAAATATACAGTTATATGTACTGTAAGCATTTCAAGCTATGTAGTCTTCGTGTTGCCGTTATTAATATCAAGAAAAATGGTAAAAAGTCACGTTTAACACCCACTTAAATATTTATTTTGTTCTGTTTTTAGCTTTTTTGAAAAAGTTTAAATTTGCTCAAATAGTAAAAAATAAAGGTTCTACATAACAAAATACAAACAAAAATGTTTTGTTTTCTTTATAAATCCCTACACAACCTAATCATTTTCAAAATTTGTTACATACTGCAGGTACAATTAGTTCAACGTTCTAATTAAAATGCCGTAAAAAAGACTTATACTGCAAATTATTCTGTAAAATCTGTTAATACGACTATTAACCGATGAGTTTTGCAGTATCAAGTATGTGTTACTGTATTTTAACCTGTATTCTAAACTTTTTCGCAAGCAGTAATAGACATGATTTTCGAAAAATCCATTTAATTTTAAATTTAATGGACTTAATAACACGCTTTTTTTCAAAATTCATTCTTTGTAATTGCCTTAATCCTCTAGGCAAAAAAAAATCTACCATAAAACATTATTACTATAAAAAATAAGACGTCAAAGTGTTTTTTGCGTTTTTCTCGAAACTGCTTTTTTGCTCTTACTGCGTTTTAGGGTAAGCAGGGCAGAATAATTATTATAGCTATTAAAGATCTACAATTAATAGCTGGACCAAATAGTCCAGGTGTTACATACGACTCAAGTACTCAATCTGTGTGGTCGCTATTACATTTCATTTTTGTATTATATTATATTTGTTAAATTTGTAGCCAAAAGTAAATACAATTAAATTTCCAGCAATTTTATCGATATTTAATTATTACATCACTAACTTACGTTGTTAGTATAATTAAGTTTTTGAAAGCAATGACAAGATACGATGTCAAAAGAATTTTTACAATGACAAAATTTCACTATAATATCATTATTACTGTATTTTTATTATTTTCACTTGTTAGAATATTTCTTTATGTTTCTTTTAGTCAGTAAGAATTTTCTCGCTCGGCCCAAGGACGAGATTCGTCACTGGGATTTTTACACACCATAAAAAACATGATGTTATTTACTTTAGGAAAAAAATCACAACATTTAACTTAAAATTTCATTTTAAAGTTTATTATTTATTCAAAAAAAAAATACTAAATAATATCCTTACAGGTTAGACCCTACATTAATGTCATCGATGTCCTTTACACTGATGCCATTAGTGTCGTTTTGACGTTCACGCAGTAAGTTCTGTTAGACGACATAATGCCAATGAAGCACTGCAGCGGAGTTTTGTATTCTTCTTCTTCTCGAATCGATGGATTCCGCTTCCCTTAAAGATTTTGGGCCCAGTAGGTTGCCACATTTATAGCAGCTTCAGTGGCATTCTTAAGGTCCTCCAGCGTGCACTTGTAGAGACAATTTGGGCACTCTAATAGGTGGGCCATTGTTTGATTAGAAACACCGCACTCGCACTGGGTGTAGATTTGTATTAATTTTTCAGTGTTTTGACAAATAGTTTCTGGTGGCGCCGTACACCAGTTACTTAGGCAGGAAATATGAGCATATAATGAAGTGGCGGCTACCCTGGCGCTTGGTGAACTGGTTCAAAATAAGAAGATGGAAGTGGACTGCATTTGATGCGGTGGGAGAGAACGTGACCTTGCGAACGTAGCTGTAGGACGACGAAAATTAGGACGAGTAAGGAAATCGGATTATAAGCATACGCACTAACCTTACTATGTCCGTAAAGGTGAGGTTCGTTCAGCTGGAACCACTGGCTTACACTTCAATCAATGTTTTTTAACACCAGTCAGGTCTATAATTACTAGTAACAGCAAAAAATAGAAAAATATATAGGAGAAATTAGGCACAATTGATTTCGTGACACCTCCCGTTGTGATTCTTTCAAGAGTGGGATGAGAAGAGTCCTCATCGAATGTTTGCGACCGATGACGAAGCAAGAGCATCAGTCAGCGCGCGTGTAGGAAAAGGACGGGAATATAGGCAGGGAATGCGTTTGCAAGTACGTATTTTTTTCTACCCTCCATTTGGAAATATATAATTACAAAGCCCAACAGTTTCTATGAATGTGCCTTTGTGCTTGACTTGTAGTCTAGTGATAGCTAGGATATAAATTGAAGCTCGTATGTATATTTATAATGTGCATATGTTTAATTATGTGGTAACTCTCACACTGTGAATGATTTTACAAACTCTCAATCATAATTCTTTAACAATTTGACTGTGTACTAATACAAAAGCTGTTTCTTGACGAATAAATATGTTATGATACAATATATAAAACTTATAATAAATAAATAAAATAATTACAATTTTTAATTAAATAATTACAAATTATAATTTTTTGTATAATATAAGTTAAAAAAAAACACGTTTCACTACTATACATATAATTTTTTATTTATTGTTTTAAAACACAATAATTATAAATTGAATAATTGGGGATACTTAATAAAAATTTCAGAAAAATTGCATTATAAACCCAAAGCAGGTTTGACATTTCATAACTTTAACAATACGAAGTCTGCCGGGCCAACGAATGTAAAATAAAATATAAAGTCAAATACAAAAACGTTATTGAAATTTTTTTACATTTTGTTTTCTTAATAATTGGTTCCTATAACCATACAGTACCATTACTATGTTTCATAACACACTCCAGGATAACTAGGAGTCTTCTCACAAATAAATGTGAATTCCTTGTCACACCAAATGTTGCATAGAAGACCTGAGCGGAAAATGCAGCCACAGTATTCACCATTATCTTCTCCGTTTGGCTCTCCTGGATAAAACTCGTCATATCCTGCTTCCGTCAAGGTCTGGCCTGGAAAAGAAAACAAAATTAAATTGTGCAAAAGATTATACGTAAAAGATTTTGCTTTCTTTAGAAGACACACTGAACATGCTTTTGGAATTATAAGTATCTGCTTTCTCTGTATGACATGGTATATCCGTTTGCTTTTCATTCAAATCCGTTTTGTTACTTGTCATCTTAGCATAGTTTTTTTCTCATTTTATATCATCACTAGCTGACCCGGCAAACTTTGTTTTGCAATATAAATAACTTTCAAGTAATTTCTAGGTAGGTAGTATTTTTTTTTTCATTTAGAGGAATGAAAAATAGATGTTGGCCGATTCTCAGACCTACTCAATACGCTCACAAAATTTCATGAGAATCGGTTTAGCCGTTTCGGAGGAGTATGGGAACGAAAACTGTGACACGAAAATTTTATATAAGATTTTATTTTACTTACACATAAAACTTTATATTAACTTCTTCTGATATTTTGATTGCTAATTTCCGCAATCTATCCCCTATCATAAATTATGTAACATAAAAAAACTATGCTGTTACCAAAGAATTCCCTGACGGCGTTTGTGTTTCCTGATAACTACAACCTAGGGGTCTTTAAGTCAAGAGTGAATCGGTTACTTGCTACATTTTCGACCACATCATCGCTTACCATCAGGTGAGATTGTGGTCAAACGTATCTATCTAGAAAAAAAAGGTTGTAAAATACATATAAGTTACCATGAACAGTTCTCCACTCAACACGTTCACGCCAATTATGAAAACCGATGAAAGTAACATTTTTCCACCAGTCTGGTCGTCCCACCATGATCTCATTTGGATCAATTTGAGAGAATATTTGTCCAAGAACTGTAGCTTCGACAACATTGTTAATTATAGCAAGATAGCCACCTTCAGCTGCACAAGCAAATGCAGCTCGCGTATAGTTTCGAGCTACTTTATGGAACTTGTAGCATTTATTAGTTCTTGTATCGAAGTGGTATTCTGTAAAAAAATTGAAGATCAAAATTTTGTTATAGTGACTAGGACCCCTCCCGTTGTTGCCTGCTCATTACACTAACCAACTTTAATAGGGTTTAATAGGATTTGAATTGAATGGTAATTAGTTGAGTTTTTGATAGAAAATATAATAGAAATTTCAATAGTAAGAGGTACTAGTTGGCTTGAATTGAATGAAGCCAATGCTTTGTAGTTAATAAAAACGGAAGCGTAAGGCGTAAAAGAATCACTGAAATGAATTGAGAGTATAAGTACTCTTTTAAAAAGTATAGTATAATAGTAGTATAAGGGCCATGTTCACCGAAACGAATTTAACCATTGATTTCGTAATCGGCCTGTTACTATTTAAACACTTGTTAAACAGGGAGCGGTTTTTTCGTGTTCACCATCATCTTTCGGCGTTCGGTTACCAAACCGAGACATAACAGAGCGTTTTTGAATGAATGAAGAAGCAATACAATACTACCAAATGAAATGCAAGGGTACATCTTGCAATCTCGTTCACGCTTACAACTTTTTAATATGGCCAGACAATACCATATAATGTGAAAGTTGCTGTTCTTTGTTTCTTTGGGTTTACGAGAAACACATGTTGCATTGGAAGGTTTATTATCAAGCTCTTTCTTGACTGTCAGTGTTCATTTTGATGGTCTTGTGGAGTTGTGTTTTGAATTTTTGTTGTAAATATATATTTTAAACAAAACGACAGAGAAACAAAATCGTACGTGAAAAATTATCGAATCACGATATTTGAGTGTGTGTGTGTGTCGTACGATGTTTTAAGGTTCTGTGTAAATAATAAGATAGTGACAATGAGTAAGTGTTAGTGAATAAGTCAAAGGACCTTAAATACCAAAAATGCATGTAGTTTTTAGTAAGTATGTACAATATAAATACATAAAAATATATCTTTCGTCTTATTTATCCACAAGATTTCATTCCTTGAAACCCGTTGAAATGTTTTAGGTGATGAAAGATAAAAAACAGAGTACTAATAATTTACCAATCATGAGAAAACTATTAGCATAACTTGTCATGAAGTACACGGATATTGTTGAAAATTCTTCATAAAAATTGTGACGATTTTAAAAGATTCCAAGTCTTGTTGTCATCGTATTTAACTGATCCAAATAGTAAAAATATTGAGATCGTATTCACCACCCATCATAAAATTAAAATCCGTTATTTTTCACTGATAACAGGAACTTCGTTGATAAATCAAACAATATAACCTACGAAAGTTCTGTCAAATCACAGTAACCAACGTTTAAACAACGTCTTGAAGCTCTGTTAAGATAATCACCCGGTTAACGTCAGTAACCGATGTTTAGGCTTTGGTGAACAGGAAAAATTGCTTAAACAACTGATTTAATATTTAAACGGCCGATTTAGTGTTGGTGAACACCGGCCTAAGTGTAGTATAGTATTATAAATATGTGAAGTTTGGATTTTATTTTGTTGGAGGTATTCTCTGAAAGTACTGAACTAATTCCTAAAACTTTTTCACCGTTAGAAAGCTGCTTTAAATTTTTGATTATTTATATTAAAAATATTTTATTTTATTTTTGAGTAACATAGACTAATATACAGGGTTACAGGAAAAGTCGTGCTAGATCCGTTAAGGGCGTGGAGTACTCGTCATTTCTGACTTATTTCACCATGAAACACCCTACCCTAAACTTAACCCTTTTCGAGATATTCGACTTTTAATCTTTTTATTGAAAATTGACGATTTTTAGGCTACTAAATTTAATTTTATTTATTTTGTGTGACTTATTATTATTATTATTCCATTTCTACATGTGTAATAAGATGCTTTAGGACCTCAATCATTAAAATAGTGAATAAGTTAATTCAATACGCCGTAGTAAAAAAGAGAAAGTTAAGAAATTAAAAAAAAAATAGAAAGTTTATTTTTCTCTGAGGGATATCTAAAAAAAATATTATGGCACTTGATCGGCAGATAAGTTATAAAATATCTACGTTTCATCAGCTATCCAACAAGGTATAACAATCTAGGATTTGTATTGTAATTCGTGTAAAAAAAGGATTTGGGACGCTCCAGGTAGCAGTCCTAACGGTACCGCGCCTATTGTCCTTAAGTTATGACGCACCGTGCGAGTGAGACAAGCGACGGTGTATGTAGGTGCGAATGAAAGAAAAAATATTGTAGGGATATCACGGGATATTGTTTTGTTTGTTAGTCTGCTTTTGTGCTTCGTACATAGTAGATGTGATATCGTTTTTGCTCTTTTTTTCGACTTGGCTGTGATTCTGGACTGTTTTTTTTCGATTTGTGACTACTGTGCTTGTTAACCGGACTTCGATTTGTACTTGTGCTACGGAAGTGTTGAAGATGGCGTCGTACACACCTGAGGAATATGCTGATATGCTTATTTGTTACGGATACTGCGGTTGTGTATCTGCGCAAGCTCGCAACGAATACATAGCTCGATTCCCCGGTTGTCGTGTGCCGGATGTGGCTGTTTTTGATAGAGTTTATCGGAGACTTCGAGAAACTGGCTCTGTTTTGAGACGAAATACAGACCACGAATTAATGACGACGACGAACAGGACAATGAGATAGTGCAGCGCTTTCGAGCGGATCCGACTACTTCTACTAATATTGTTGCCCGTGATCTGGGACTTTCGCAATGGAGAGTATGGTTTACAGTGCATACTGCTGGCCTATACCCGTACCATTACACGCCGGTACACACTATTGAAGAAGGAGACCCCGCGAGAAGGTTGGACTTCTGCAGATTTATGCTAAATGCTGACGTAGAAGACCCAGATTTTTTAAGAAATATCTTGTGGACAGATGAATCCAAATTTGATAAAGATGGCATAAGTAATTATCACAACGCGCATTACTGGGCTCCAAAAGAACTTAGGAATCCCAATAAGAAAAGAGTGAAGGGTTCCCAACGAAGATTTAGCGTAAATGTGTGGATGGGTATTATCTCCAATCATTTGATTGGACCTTACTTTCTCCCGGACAATCTAAATGGGGAAAGTTACGAAAATTTTTTGAGAGGAGACTTGAGTGATTTGCTTGATGATCTGCCACTCAACTTGATCAGGGACATGTGGTTCCAACATGATGGCTGCCCTGCACATTTTAGGAGAAGTGTCAGAGACTGGCTGGACACAAATTATCCAAACAAATGGATAGGACGAGGTGGGCCGTTGCCATGGCCAGCTAGAAGTCCGGACCTAACCCCCATGGATTTTCATGTGTGGGGGCGCATGAAAAGCCTTGTCTACAGCGAGTCAAATCCAGTTTCGTCTGTGGAAGAATTAAAAGAAAGGATTGTGGATGCAGCCAATCAAATGAGGACAACATTGACCACTGGAGTAGTGAAGACTGGTCTCCGTCGAAGAATGCGACAGTGTATTAGAAACAGAGGCGGCCATGTTGAACATGAATTGTAACAAAAAGTTGTGTAAAAACCTTATTTAATAAATACTTTGCATTAATTTTAATTTTCTTTTTTTTTGCTAAGTATTAATTTTTTCCTCCACTATCGCCTATGAAACTAAGTTTTTTCAATGCATTTAAATGAAACCCTAGATTGTTATACCTTGTTGGATAGCTGATGAAACGTAGATATTTTATAACTTATCTGCCGATCAAGTGCCATAAAATTTTTTTTAGATATCCCTCAGAGAAAAATAAACTTTCTATTTTTTTTTTTATTTCTTAACTTTCTCTTTTTTACTACGGCGTATTGAATTAACTTATTCACTATTTTTATGATTGAGGTCCTAAAGCATCTTATTACACATGTAGAAATGGGATAATAATAATAATAAGTCACACAAAATAAACAAAATTAAATTTAGTAGCCTAAAAATCGTCAATTTTTAACCGACTTCAAAAAAAAGAGGAGGTTCTCAATTCGATTGTATTTTTTTTTTTATTTTTTTTTATTTTTTTTTATGTTTGTTACCTCAGAACTCCGTTGTTTATGGATGGATTTGCAAAATTTTTTTTTGTACTTGAAAGGATATGCTTCCAGATTGGTTCCATTTTTTTCAAAATCGAGTTTTGATGATGGGATCCATGAGAAATCGAGGGAACTCCTCAAATATTATAGGCAACTATATAGTTTTTTTTATATTTTCATCGAGAACTCAAGCATTTACAGTTAAAAAGTAACATTTGATGAGGTGGAACTGGTGAAGAAGATCAGAAAATGGCTAACGAAACTTGATACTCGCATAGATATCACAATCAAGGTAGTTAAGCAACTATGAAAATGCACTATAAACCAATGATCTTAAAAAATGATGTTGAAAAAGTTATCATCGAACTGATCTGATGATGATGAGCTGGAAGGTAGGCACTGGAACTGCGTAACTAATTAATATATCCTAGCCGTGTTTGGGCTTGTTAGAATTGTCATAAGATGCACTTTGGCTGTAAGGTACTATTGAACTGATGTGATGATGAAGCTGGAAGGTGGAAGGTCGGCTTGGGAACTTCAAAATAAAATAATGTATCCTACCATTGTTTGAGCTTATTAGAGCTGTCATGGGCAATGCTGTCAAGAGCAATGGAAAGGGCTATGCTCGAGTTTCCTTGCGTGTTCGAAACAGAAATGAAGAAATGCGCAGGAGAACCAGGGTCACCGACATAGCCCGAAGAATTGCCAAACTTAAGTGGCAGTGGGCAGGGCACATTGCTCGTAGAACAGATGGCCGATGGGGCCGAAAGGTTCTAGAGTGGCGACCGCGCACCAAAAGACGCAGCTTTGGAAGGCCTCCCACAAGGTGGACCGACGGCCTGGTGAGAATCACGGGAACGCGATGGATGCGAGTCGCACAGAATCGGTCGTTATGGCGACGCTTGGGGGAGGTCCATGTCCAACAGTGGACGTTTTCTGGCTGAAATGATGATAATTTAGAGAGCTGTCATAAGATGTACTCATGAGATGAATCATAAGTATTTCATGCATCATATCATCTCTCCACGAGATCAAAACGATTACACTGTAACAATGTACCTTTAATATGTATTCCTACTTTTATGACATTGGTAACTTTTTCAAAAGAAATGTAGGAACGATATTGACTTCGTTGCCATAACACATTATAATGAAAAACACTAAACGGCTACAAATAAAAAAAATTTTTACAAAAAAAAAACCGCCTTCAAAAAAAGACAAACGATAAAAGTTCCTACACTAAAAAGTTGAAAATAAAAAATTGAATTACTGTAAAGAAACTTAATTTATAGGTAAAGTTATTTGACATTAATACTTTGCAAATATTCAAAATTTATTACTTCTTTTTGGAGTCGGTGCCAGTGAAGGCAAGGAATTACGAATGGGCAACAATCCCTTGAAAAACTACCTCTAACTTAACTATAAAACTACTTAGTACCTATTTGCATACTCAAATATTATAATACTTAATTAAGACGTAAATACATATTAGACTTCTCTAAAAAAATCATCCGATTTGCACATTTTTTTTAAATAAAAAATATATACTTACAAAAACCTTCTGCCACATTTTAAGTACATTGAAAATGTTTAAGCATTATGTACGAAAAATGGCACCGAATATTAAAAAGCTACCTAACATTAAGTTTCAACAATAAAAATGATGGCACCGACTCCAAAAAGAAGTAATAAATTTTGAATATTTGCAAAGTATTAATGTCAAATAACTTTACCTATAAATTAAGTTTCTTTACAGTAATTCAATTTTTTATTTTCAACTTTTTAGTGTAGGAACTTTTATCGTTTGTCTTTTTTTGAAGGCGGTTTTTTTTTTTGTAAAAATTTTTTTCAATAAAAAGATTAAAAGTCGAATATCTCGAAAAGGGTTAAGTTTAGGGTAGGGTGTTTCATGGTGAAATAAGTCAGAAATGATGAGTACTCTACGCCCTTAACGGATCTAGCACGACTTTTCCTGTAACCCTGTATATTATGTATGGAATAAGGTGAGACTCTTACTGACTAAACAACCCAGTTCATTCCTTCTTAGCCCTCATACTGGGGTCGGACCTTCCTTTCAGAAACCGGACCGGGGTTCGATAGCATGTCGGTTGAAAACACCATGCCCAAAAAACAGCAATTATTACGTACTCATTGTTGAGTTAACCTCGCTTTTGTACATCAATTGTCAAAAATTATTTTACTGTAAGTTTTTTTTTGTGAACAATAAAGAATTAAGAATTACCTTATGTTCATTTTTTTTAATAATCAAATAACTAAGTACTTCAGTATATTAATACTAAATACCTGGATCTACAGTGCCACATTCATTGGCCGGTACTTGAGGATCTCCCGCGCGGTAGCAGATGTAAGGACGAGTTTCTTCACATGAACGATCTGCTATAACTCCGTTACTATCAAAAGTGATACAGCTTTCTTTATTGTGTAAATTATTTGGTTCATTTACAGCCCAAGATACAGGCAATTTTACTAGAGGTGTACCTGAAATTTTGTAAATCAGTATATTATGGGTTCATTAGCAACATCTCTTGGTCAACTTCTTTTGAGTATACAGGGTGTTATTGATTTCGTACCACAAACGAATACCATGGATTCAGAACATGATTCTGAACCTGTTGTGAATGTTTTCATCGTTTTTTTTTTCTATTAAAAAAAAGTTGTTTTTTTTTCTTAATTTTTACCTGTATAAAATTTTAACCAAACCCAATGATATTTAAAAAAAAAGAAAACACATTGTTTACAAAAAAAAAAACGAGGCAAATAAAGTCGTTATTCTAAATTAATCAAACTCGATTACATTTTTAATTTAGATTTAATTCATTTTTTGCAAAAAAGATTTAAAAACGTTTTTATACAGTTTATAAGAGAAAACGCAAAAAATTCATAAAAAAATAAATAAGAAAAAACCGACATAATAATTCCACCACTCTAGGTCTAGAATCATGTGGTGGATCTATGGTATTCGTTTGTGTTACGACTTTACGTTGTCAATGACACTCTGTATATTATAACAGCAACATATTGTTATATCATTTGAAATCATACAATTAAGTCATAGTTCGTCGTCTGCAAGCATTAGAAGCATGCATCAAGCATGAGGAAGTCAGTTCCCTCATGCGTACGATTACCTCCTTTGCCAGCATTACTACTTCGCAGACCACAGCCTGCCATTTCTCTTATTATAGTATAGTGTGAAAATATTTAGAGTTTTAAAGAGCTTTTGGATGTATACACCTAGTAGTAATGTCAACTTTTTATAAATTAATCGCTGAGCGACAATATGTTATTGCATATTGCATAAAATTAATTAAATATTTGACTAACCTGCAATGGAGTGATAATCTCCTTGAGAGAGTGTGGCATGAATCCCGGTAAAGATTTCTCGTTTCAGCGTGGAGTTTTTTATAATATGTATCATTTCAGATTTTATTTTTAGTGTCGATGGAGAAACTAGGAAAGCACCTGTGATAAAATAAAATATAATTAATTATGTCACCGAAAGTAAAATTACTGTGATACTTTTGCAGTACCTTATCACGAGGTTTAATCGCATATAATAATAGTACACGGCAAATAAGTTGAACTATTTGATATGGTTACAGGGAGCAATCAAAATGGGGTGATTGAATATATAAATTGGTTCATGATATTTCAATTTGTGTGACGAAGATCATAACCAATTTTTTGGTCTCAATAAAAGTCAAAACTGCACTAATATCATCAATATAAAGGTGCAGGGCCTGCAGATCATCTAAGTCAAGTAAAGTGAGTGTATAATACGCTTAATCTAGTGCGTAGTATATATATATCGATGATCTTACATAATATAAAAGAGTTTACCTTCAAGTTCACATCGCAGTCGTGCGTCGTACCAATTCGCCGGTATAACTATGTGCTTGAACCATCCTTTAACTGTACTACTGTATCTGTAGTCACATCTGAACGAACCCTCTAGAATACAAATAAAACTTCAAAAGTTAAGTTTATTTATTTCATTTTTGTAAGCATTTGTTTATAATTTTTTAGAATAACTGTGGTGGCAGCAGCATAAATGGCGAGTGACAGCCCTCTTTTTCGGTTGAAGATCGATGAGATCAGATGCACAATTCGGCTTTTGGAATATTGTAGCGACAACAAAAGGCTTTTCTTGCATTTTCTTCGCAATAGATAGACGCTTTGAATTGTACAATTAGCAGCATTTTTTTGATTGACTGACTTCTTAAAAATTGAGGGGTAATTGATAGAAAAATAAATATACATATATTATTTTATACTAAAGTGAGCGATTTTATTATCAAAGTATTATTAGTTGAAAAGAAAAATTCGTTTAACCTGCATTATACTTAACCTCTTTTCAGTTGCAATATATGTGGGATTTTGAACGCATCGATATGAATGAAACCGTAAGTGTGAGAAAGAGAGGGGGAATGACGGAAGTAACATGACGGATAGCAGTACGACGACGGGATAGACGGAATGAGGGTGTGCTAAAGATAATAAAAGACGTATTTATAAAGACGCTGTGTGTCATTACCAACCTCCAAATCCTACATATATATATAAATTGATATGCGAATAATGAAACTTTTCTTTAAACATAATCATAACATGGTTAAGTTAATTAAACTGCAATTTAATGATAGTACTGTCTGGAAAGAGTGATATAAAATAATATATATACACTTCTCATCAAAAAAATCGAAACACTTCCGTTTTCATTGTTTCTGTCCGAATTTAACACAAAAAAGAATTCATACGATGAAAAAAAATACATATATTATAGCTGGCAGTTTGGCCATTACAGTAATAAGCGAAAATTCTAAATTCAAAATTAGAATTTCATTTGTTTATCTTATAAACGAAATGAATCACTGTTTTGAGACAAATGTGTGTTTAGGGTTGGAGTACATTTAGCGTTTAAAAACTAAAAATTGGCGCCTATCCTTAAACTTTTTGTTTTTTATTTCAATACTGTGACTTTGGGACGTCTGAAAAAAGGTTTTTTTTCTAAAACGTATGGATACTTCGCCCACAGAAGCCGCCCAAGTTGTGGCATTGCTGGATTCTGGCCTTAGTCAGCGTGTTGTGGCTGCAAGACTGCATCTAAGCCTGTCATCTGTTCATAGAGTCTATAAACGTTATCGGGAGACTGGTTTGTTCACGCGCCGTTCAGGATCTGGCAGGAATCGGGTCACTTCTGAGCGAGATGATCGATTTATTGTAACAACTTCTTTAAGAAATCGACGCCTTAACGCTTTTCAACTGCAGCAGCGGCTTCGTGTTGTACGAAGGGTGGCTGTAAGTGACTCTACAATTAGAAGAAGGTTGAAGGATCGTGGACTGGTACCGCATAAGCCAGCAAATGGGCCGAAATTAACTGCAGACCATCGAAGAGCGCGCCTTAACTTTGCACGTGAGCACCTAAATTGGTCATACCTACAGTGGAGCAAAGTTCTCTTTTCTGATGAGTGTAAAATTATGCTGTATGGTAACGACGGAAGGAACAAGGTCTACAGAAGAGACGGAGAACGCTATGCACAATGCTGCATTGAAGAAAAGGTCAGCTATGGTGGCGGTTCGTGGACGGTTTGGGGAGGAATCAGCGCCGACGGTAAGACAGAGCTTGCTTTCGTGTCTGGGCCACGTCTGCCTGCACTAAACTGTCATCGGTACGTCGAAGAGTGTCTCGAGCCTCATGTGATGCCCTATGCACATTTTATTGGCAACGGCTTCATATTCATGCACGACAATGCTAGGGCTCACACCGCGGGCGTCGTACGAGATTATCTTAACGAAGTCGATATCTCTATTATGGAATGGCCAGCAAGAAGCCCGGACATGAATCCCATTGAACATCTATGGGATGAATTAAAGAGACGAATTCGAGCAAGAGATCCTGCCCCAGAAACACTTAGCCAGCTGCAAGATGCAATCCAAGAGGAATGGGACAATATACCACAGCATGTGATCGTGACTCTCATCCGATCGATGAAGAACCGTATGGAAGCAGTAATTAGAGCTCGGGGAGGGAATACAAGTTATTAAATAAACGTTTTTTAGCTTTTTTTTTCATTTACGTGTGTTGTTTTATCCATTTCCTTTATACTCCATACGGAATAAAAATGACTCATTTAACAAAATACGAAACCTATGAAAAATTCATTTAAATTTAGAACATTAACATTAAGATTTGATAAGCTCATATTACTCACTATTAAACGACATTTAACATTTATTCCTAAATGTACACATTTTTCTGATAATCCTGACAAAACGTAAACTTGCAAGGTGTTTCGATTTTTTTGATGAGAAGTGTATATAAATAAAAATTCATTTTTTTCAATGATTTCTAGGAATATCCTATGTCTTAGCAGATGAATATTATAAGATCGATTTTTTATGTTAAATTTTTTAAATATTCTTTTATCAATTTGAATAATTTCGTAAAAGTCTTACCAATATAATTCAAGCAAAGGAACAGCACAAAGTATTTCAAACAAGTCTTCATATTGTAAGGACTGAAGCACTTTTTAATTTGAACGTTTTTTTGCGAATATTTATATGTAGTCTCAGTACCTTTAAATTTTATCAGCATGTTTAATTATTATAACCAGTTTTGTCAGTGGTTTTCAACAATATAGTTTGGTACAATACAGTTTGAATTTTCTTATCGACATCCTGTTGAAGAAACTTCAAAAGAAACTTCAATTCCTAACAGCTGACAACATTGAAGGACTGGAAAATTTTGCTTGTAGCGGTATTTCCGACCGATTCTAATTTAGATGCCTAAAATGATAAAGTGAATAGGCTATTATTAAACTAGAGCGCGTCATCATCAACGGCTACATCACTACATAGGTTTTTTTTTATCGTAGGTGAAAATCATCCGTTGACGAATCCCGCTCTTGGGCGGAGTGGGAAACAGGATCAGACTCTTACTGACTAAACAACCTACCTCGTTCCTCCCTTTCCTTATCCCCAGACTCCCGGTATAACGCTTTCGCACCAACCCTCGGCTTTAGGAGGCTTTGACCCCGAAGGGCTCCTACAGTTTGCTGACAACTTCTATAGGTGCGCGGGAACAGTGCGTGCCATCGGCGACTTGGGCTCGCTCTGGACTATTACCAGACAAGCGGACGGCGAGCTACCCATTGCTACATAACAAGTCAAGTACTCATCGTCATTTCAGCCGAAAGACGTCCACTGTTATCATAGACCTCGCTCAAGTTTCGCCATAATGAACTATCCTGTGTATCTTGTATCCATCGAATACCCGCAATCTTGCCAGATCATCAGTCTACCGTAGGAGTAGTAGAGTAGAGTCTATTGTAGGAGACCTTCCAATATCTTTCCTTTTTTTCCTGGTATACTGTCGCCACAACAGAACCTTTCGACCCCAACGTCTGTCACTAAAGTTTGGCGATTCTTTGGGCTATGTCAGCCACCTTGGTTCTCCTGCGAATATCTTCATTTTTGATACGATAACGCCAGAAAACTCCGAACATGGCCCTTTTTATTGCCTTTGGGTGACTTTAAGCTTTCCGATGAGACCCATTGTTGACAATGGGCCGAGTACCGAATGGGTTCATGTAAGTACTAGTTTATAACATTAAAAAAAATGGTAAGCTTAGAACAGTAGGAAAAGAAAAGAAAAGTTAGAACAGTATCTTGTTTTATAAGAGTATTTTTATGGATATCATTATAAAAACTTTGGTAAAATACCATTATCATGTAGTTCATAAATTTCCTCTTAAAAAAGTGCCCTAATTGGATCGCAATAAAAATTGCATAATGGTCTAATTAATCACCTTATCTGTTGAAGACTACACATGATGATATTTTTTGTTGGTATGGGCATAATTATTATGCAATTAAATTCAATTTTTTTATTTCACATAGGCCCACATGGGCTCTTATAAAATGTCTTAAAGTGATTCTTTGCAAATATTTATTTTATGGTGGAAAAAATCATCGATTAACGAATCCCGCGCTTGGGCGGAGCGGGCGACAGTGTCTACAATAAACGCGAAATAACACAAAACTTGATTTTTGACATAAAATAATAATTTATATATTCAAATATTAATTTTATTTAACCTTTACATTAAAGAATACATACAAATAAACTATTTTATAAATACAAACTTTTTTTTAGTATTACCTACTTCAATTACACATTTGGATACATAATAAAAAGCACAAACTATTTTTTTAACATTACTCTAATTATACATTATAGTAGGTAAATCTCAAGCCTCAAGCTCTTACGTCCTTAAGACTGGTCTAGTGTTGTGAAAAGTCATTTCTATTTGTTGTTCCATCAACCTCAGTATACCCTTCATCAAAACGACAAACAGGTGGATAATGTGGATTCTTTTCACAGATAAAAGTAAATTCCTTGTCACACCACAAGTCATTCAAAAGTCCATTGCGATATATAGACCCACAGAACTCAGCGACATTAGCTCCGTTTGGTTCACCTGTGTAAAATTTGTCGTATCCTGCTTCGGACAGAGTTTCGCCTGTAATGGAAAGAAGATGACATTTAATAGATTGCTTGACGAAATAAATAGAATAATAGCGACCTGCCCCAGCTTCGCACGGGTACTTATAAATTGAACATAATTATTATGCATGTGTTATGCACATAAACCTTCCTCTTAAATAACTCTATCTATTAAAAAGACCGCATCAAAATCCGTTGCGTACTTGTAAAGAAAATGTTTTAATCATACATAGGGCCAGCTTTAAGCAACTTTGTTTTATACTATGTAATGATGACGGTGGATGAAAAATAAATATTTTCTAAAATCTAAACATACTATATTCTTTTTAAACTCAAATTGATTTACATATTTACGAAATCGATTTCTTTAAGTAAACGAGTCAATGACTTGTAGGTAGTGGTCGATCATTGCGTAGTAACTAACTTCTTATATATCAAAAATGTATAGCTGTTCGTTAGACTCCCTAAAACTCAACAACGGCTGGACAAATTTGGTCAATTTTGGCTTGAAATATTTCTGATACTCCAAAGGAGGTTTGAACGGTGAGAAAATTATTCTTATTACGCGGTACGAAGTTTGCAGGAGCAGTTAGTTGTGATATTTTTAAACACTACACTACTCTTCTATAGAAACTTTCCACAAATCCCTCCCTTGGACTGAGCGGGAAATAGTGTCAAACTTTTACTGACTAAACGACCTACCGCGTTCTTTCTTTGTTTTAGGAGGAGGAGTCGACCCTGCTGGGCCCCTCATTTATTATAACTAATATGTTATATATGTATAATAATATATTACTCAACTATCACACAACGCCGTCTAGTCCCAAGCTAAGCAAAGCTTCTGTTATGGGTACTAGACAACTGATAAAACTTATTTATTTCTAAATACATAAATATTATAGATAAATTATACCCCGACATAGAACAAATGATCGTGCTCGTCACACAAACATTTGTCCTGGGTGGGAATCGTAACCACGACCTCCGGCATAGACCACTAGACCAACAGGCCAGTCAAAACTGTAGGAGCAAATCTTTTTATGATACTATCACTAGCTTACCATTGATAGTTCTCCAATCTCCACGTTCACCCCAGTCATAAAAACCGATGAAAGCTACTTCTTTCCAAGTTTCTGGTCTTCCTACCAAAATTTCATTTCTCGGAACTTTGGAGAAGATTTCAGTAAGAACTTTGGCTTCGGTGTCATTGTTTATAATAGCAAGATGGCCGCCTTCAGCTGTGCACGCAAAAGCAGCTCTAGAGAAGTTCCGTGCTACTCTGTGAAATTTGTAGCATTGGTTTGTTTTGGGGTCCAAATGGTATTCTGAAAAGAATAAATCAATTTAGAATGCTACAAATAAAAAAGAATACAAAATAGTTTATTATCACAATTAGCTTTATGATATTTACAAGTATTTGCAACCTCCTTTTAGACAAAACAGTGCCTGTATTAGGAGAATCTACGTTTCCATACCATTGCCGTACTTAAACGAATTGTGAGCTCTTACAAAAAATAAATAATTATAAATTAAGTTCGGTGAGTATTCACCACACTGTAATATATGTGTGATGTGGTGTGGTATATGGTGTGGTATGGTGTAGTGTAGTGTAATATAATTAGTTATAGATGCTACTGTATCAAATGATAGTCTAAGTACCTACTTAGATTTAATGTCAGCCCCTAGCCAAATTTATCGTTAACGTTGAAGACTTGGAATAGGTCACGTTTCTAATTTGTGCGTTAAAATGACGTAAGAACAAAGGAATTGGGGGCGTGACCAAATCAAAGCGTTAAACATTAACGAAACGATCGTAACTTGGCTAGGGGAATTACCTGTCCCTAGCCAAGTATACGTACGTATCGTTTGATTCGTCGACTGATACCTACAGAAAAAAAATAACAAACGAATTGGGTAAGTATTTGAATAAATATTTTGAAAAATGTGACGTCGATGCTATTAAGTAATATGTGCTGAAAAGAGATATCAAGATATACCTACGAGGCCCACTCTTCCTCAGACCAATGTTTGGGATACAAATGGCTGCGCCATCAATAAATAAATAAAATAAAAAAGAACATTTATGTCAGGTACAGCAATCACAAAAGAAAAGAACAAAACACACTTAAGGGAAAACATTACACTATCGAACACAGCCAGCAACATGTCAGCATTTTTTAAAAGAAAAAAAGAAAAATGTCTGCTACAGCAATGCCCGATATAAAGGCAATCAAACGTCCCGGCAATCATCGCCAGAAATAAATTGTAGCTGCCCCGCTTTCTGCGTACCAAGGACGTGATAGCTGGCGTATGAATTTAAGCCGAATTAGAGTTCTTTTTAGTGCTGCTGGTTCATCATCATCATCATCAGCCTATTTAATGTTAGAGCAGTGGTAGCCACGTGATAACGGCCCCTACTTATGACTCGGTCGCGGGTTCAAACCCAGCCAGGCGCATTACTTTGTGTGATTTATTTTATCATCACTGCTCTCGAAACGGTGAAGGAAAACATCGTGAGGAAACCGGCATGTCCTAGAATCTAAAGTTCGAAGACATGTGACATCCACCAACCCGCACTTGCCCTCCGTGGTGGATTACGGCCCATTCCCTCTTCTAGAGAGAGGAGGCCTGTGTCCCAGCAGTGGGAACATTAAAACGCTGATGATATGATGACTGCTGGGACACAGGCATCTTCACTAGGAAACGTAGGTTCAGTGTGGATTGGTGGTTACTGGTCGTTTAGTATAAAAATAATCATCATCATAAAAATAATATTCTACAAAAATACCCAATACAAAAGTCTACAAGAGTAAAATTTTACCTGGATCTACAGTGCCACATTCATTGACCTCTACTTTAGGATTCTCTGGACGGTAACAGACATAAGGTCGAGTGTCTTCACAGGGACGATCTGCTACTTCTCCATTGCCATTCAAAGTAATACAACTTTCTTTATTAGCTTTATTATCTGGCTCATTAGCAGCCCAAGTTACTGGAATGTTCGAAAGCGGTGTACCTGTAATTTTGTTTAACTGCGTTAGTATAATATATAATAATAATATAATATGTCCACAACTATCACACAACGCCATCTAGTCCTAAGCTAAGCAGAGCTTGTGTTATGGGTACTAAACAACTGATAAACATACTTATATATTTCTAAATTCATACATATTATAGATAAATAACACCCAAACACAGAACAAATGATCGTGCTCATCACACAAATATTTGTTCTGGGTGGGAATCGAACCCACGAGCTCCCGCATAGCAGCCAGGGTCACCAACTACTAGACTGACAGGCCAGTCAGTATACATTTTAGATAATTTTATAAGAAGTAGATATCTTAAAATTGTAACCAGGATCTGGTTAACTTTAATCCTATTATTACCGTCAACTGTATAGTAATCTCCTTGAGAGAGAGTGGCATGGATCCCGGTGAAGATTTCTTGTTTCAAAGTGGATTTCTTTATGATGTTCATCATTTCAAATTGTATTTCTAGCGTGATTGGAGAAGCTAGTACAGCACCTGCAATTAGAATTGATGTGAAATTAGGGACGGTAAACTACGGTATCTTTCCACATAACACAGGCCCTCACTAGACATGGCAATTTGAGGAAGTTCTTGTTTCGGATCCAGGTAGAAGCCGCCATTATGCGGACTCTTGGAGGACACGGTGGAGCATACCATGAAGTTTTAAACCGCTTGAACGGAGCACCACAGTATCCTTGTGAAGGTGATCAGTGACAACAACTCCTAGCTTTGGGCCCTGGTTTAGGTTATCATCCAAAGCAAGAGGATATGGGATGCAGTCGCTTCCTACGATGCAGTAATGCTAACTAAAGCGTCATAAGCCATAAGTCACAGGAGACGCTCGGTCGTTGGAAATTGCAGAGTAATTCCTGGCCTCCATCGATACGTGCTTGTGGAATACAAGTAATGGACAGCTTGCCATCTGGCCGCCCAGTAAGGTCCGAGCCTTGAGTCAACGGTGATTAGCATTCCAAATGCGCCTGCAACAGATGTCATCAAAACATAGGTTTAGAGACCACTGAGACTGTCTGATCGGGAAACTATATAGTACTAGAACGGGAAGGCCACAAAATAAAGAATACACAAAACAAGTAAGACTTAAAAAAAAAACAGTTTTGTCATTAACTCGCTAAGAAGTCGAAGTCTTAAAAGCTTACCTTCCAGTGTGCATCTTAGCCGCGCATCGTACCAAGTCGCTGGCACCACAAAGTACTTGAACCATCCTTTGGCCGCTGCACTGTATTTGTAATCGCATCTAAACGCTCCCTCTAAAATAGAAGTAAAATTTTTAATTTTAATAAAATATAATAAGACGGTAAATTAAATTGCGTAACAAACTGAAAATTAAAATCATTTATTTGTCATAAGCCTACAAGTGATCATATTTTGCAACTGATATGATTATAATAAATATTTTTTTTGGCTCCTATAAATATTTTCATCTTCGCAAATCTCAAAAAAGAAATATTATTAGTTTTTTTTTTTTAATTATAGCATTATAATATCTTTTAAACACAAAAAATATTTCTAAATAACTTTTTCTATTCAAAATGGCTTACCAATAAAATTGATGCAGAATAGTAACACAAAATATTTAAAACAAGACCTCATTTTGTCAGGATTGAAATACTTAGTGATACATATATATTTTTGCAAATATTTATATGTGATTTTAATACCTACCTTTTAGTATAAACAATAGATGTCATTATAATTTATCCTGTTAACACTTTACCGGTCGCACCGCTAAAAAGGTTACTGTAATAAATATTACACATATTTTTTTTATATATATTTTTTTTTATATGTCCACAAATATCACACAACGCCAACCAGTTCCAAGCTAAGCAGAGCTTGTGTTATGGGTACTAGACAACTGATAAACATACTTATATATTTCTAAATAAATACATATTATAGATAAATTACACCCAGACACAGAACAAATGATCGTGCTCATCACACAAACATTTGTCCTGGGTGGGAATCGAACCCACGACCTCCCGCATAGCAGTCAGGGTCACTAACTACTAGACTGACAGGCCAGTCAAACATGTAATCCATTTTGAAAGTATGTTTAGCAACCACATATTATTATTAACTTTATACGCTAAAGCATTAGTATAGCAGTTTTATTTAACATTAAAAAAGCAATGTTTTATAGGGCTCTTGTCAACCGGTGACTTCCTTTAGTACCCTAGTTCTAGCCATGGTTGTCAATGAAAAGGAATGGGAAGCAGAAACCTCTTCGTGCGAAGCAGTAATGTGACCCAAGGAGGTGACTGCAACCAAAAGGGAATGGATCTCCTCACGCCCTAGCCACCCCCACAGAAGATAACCAGGCAGCGGAAATCGAACGACGACTACCTGCCACCATAAACGTGGGTTTTGAGGCAATGAACAGTCAGATTTCCATTAGATCATCCGGAATTCTTGACTTGACGATCCAAAGTGTCCCACATAACTCAAAGATATGTCAGCTAAACCGAGTCGAACGAAAAAACTGTCATATAGACCATTATGTATACATATTGCCATCTGTAATTAAAATTTAAAGAGACCAAAGAAGAGATGGATGGATTTTGTGAGGAGTGATATAAAAGAAAAGGGAGTTAGTGATAGTGTGACGGGTGGAATAAAAAAAACATGTTGCGCCGACCCCAAGTATTATGGGATAGAGTTAGGATGAAGAAGATTGCTACCTGTAACCCACTTGAGCATTGCAGGGTTAAAACACTGTTTCTCAAGTATTTCAGAAATAATTAAGTGCATTTGTTTGATATAATATTTATCGTTAGCTATAAAAAATAAAAATAAAATGATCGTTTGAAGTGAAGTGGCACTTTTTTCGTAGAACGGATGGTCGATGGGACCGAAAGTTCTAGAGTGGCTAACGCATATTGAAAGATGCAGTGTTGGAAGGTAACCTACAAGGTGCTGTGTTGCGGGGATGCGATGGACGCGAGAAGCACAGGACCGTTATGGCGACACTTGGGGGTGGCATATGTCCAACAGCTAGTGGCAGTTATCGTTCCGTTGAAATGATAATGATGATGATAGTTTCAAGAATAGAAATACGAAACACAAATGACAATAATCTTTAATTTGAATATTATGCATCAACTTATAAAAATACTAGTCCCCAGCTTCGCACGGGTACTGATATTGAATGTATTTATGCATGTATTATGCACACAAACCTTCCTCTTGAATCACTATATCTATTTAAAAAAACCGCATCAAAATCCGTTGCGTAGTTTTAAAGATGTATCTATGTAATTTAGATGCTATGTATGCGTCAATAAGTTTAGACTTTGTTTTATACTATGTAATGAAGTAAAACAACCAGATAAAAAAAAATATATTTACTTACTTGAAAACCACTGATAAAGGAAAATGGAATAAAATCTATATTTGTAACACAAAAGCTTTGGTCATTGTTTTGTATATAGAAATAATGACTTAAATCATTATATACTAGCATTACAGTTAACTATGCAACATGTTATTTCCTTATCATTTATAATATTTTTAATATGAAGTCTAGCAAAATATTACAGTAAAACGATGTGATTAGAAACAACAATTTATTATTTTTTCACGTTATTTAAAAATTGTTTGCAGCATTTAAATATATTTAAAAATTCAATTTTGAAAACAAAAATTATTTATTAAAACTAAAGATATGAAACCAAAGTAACATTCCTAATAAAACAATGGTTTCTGTTCACCCCCTGAGTTTCTATTCACCCCATGCTTAGTTTACTAGCAAAAAAAATTGCTAAAAGACACGTATTGCAATCTCGAACTATCTACAAGCTGAAACTATTTGCAGAATGACTGATTGATAGGACCCAATGATAATTCATTCTGCAATATATTTCCTAACATTGTATTATATTTTCTTAGTCCAACAGACAGAACAAAAGAAGAACGCTAAGGTTTTCGTGCCAGATCCTGTCAAAAGTCTTCGAGATATCAAGAGTATCAGTATCAGCTCCCACGATCTCACTTAAGACGTGGATGGCAGAACGCCAGAAGATCCACTGTTGGCCGATTTTGGCGAAAATCATATTGACGATTTTTTTTTATTGATTATAGTTTCGCGCTTGACTGCTATCTCAACTGTTGGAAAGCGACATTGCGTAAAAGTAACATATTCACTCTTGACTTAAAGATTCCCGGGTTGTAGCCATCAGGAAACACATTACTGAGGATATCATTAGTTAGTTCTTGTATCTATTCTAGAAGTTTATTTTTAAGTATCCGTTCCATTTTCATACAGAAGATGGACATTACTAAGATAGGCCTGTTGTTAGTTGGATTCGCTTGTCTACCCTTCTTAGGCACAAAACTAATTTGCAACTTATTAGCTTTTTGCAGAATAGACAGAGTTCCAATAAGATCTCGTGGTGAAATGGCGAAAATGCCTATCGTAACCCAGTGCAGGGCCACCAGGACCAGACGGCTTGCCTGGAAAGGCTTGGGTCCTGGCCATGGAGGCTCTCGGGTCTCGATTGGGGGGGCTCTTTAGCGCATGCTTGGAGAGGGGCCAGTTCCCACTTCCCTGGAAGACGGGAAAACTGGTCCTCGTTGCGAAGCCGGGGCGCCCTGCGGACTCTCCGTCCGCGTATCGGCCCATTGTGCTGCTTGACGAGGTGGGCAAGCTCTTTGAAAGAGTCATTGCAGACCGCCTCGTCAAGCACCTAACACTGAAGGGGCCCGATCTCGCGGACGACCAGTTCGGGTTTCGCAGGAGGCGCTCCACGGTGGACGCCATCATGCGCGTGCGAGCCCTCACGACGGGGGATGCGGTGTCCCGGGGCAGGTGTGTCTTGGCGGTGTCGTTGGACATTGCCAACGCCTTTAATTCCCTGCCCTGGAGTTGCATTAGGACGGCACTCCGGTATCACCGGGTGCCCGACTACCTCTGTCGTACAATCGAGGCCTACCTGTCCGACAGGTACATAGTATACCCCGGTCACCAAGGAGATTGGAAACGGCGAGAGATGTCGTGCGGTGTCCCACAGGGATCGGTACTAGGACCGCCCTTGTGGAACATCGGGTACGACTACGTGCTGCGCGCCGACCTCCCCGTAGGGGTCAGCGTGGTCTGCTACGCAGACGACACGCTGGTCCTAGCGCAGGGAAGGTCGTACCAGGCGGCGGTCGAACTAGCGACACGTGGGGTTGCGACAGTCGTTGAGAGGATCCAGCAGTTGGGACTCAAGGTGGCGCTGCACAAGTCCGAGGCCATGTGCTTTCACGGCCCTCGGAACGCGCCACCAACGGGTTCCCAACTAACGGTAGAAGGAGTTCACATCGGCGTCGGGTCGACGATGAAGTACCTAGGACTTGTCCTCGACAGCCGATGGAATTTCGAGGAGCACTTCCGACGTCTGGCCCACAAACTCAATCGGACGGGGGCTGCTCTCAAGCGGCTCCTGCCGAACCTTGGGGGTCCAGACGCCTTCTGCCGGAGGCTCTACGCCGGCATCGTCCGGTCTATGGCCCTTTATGGGGCACCAGTGTGGGCGCCGACGCTGCGTAAACGCCCGGCGGCCCAGCTGAACGCCTGCCAGAGGGTCATGGCCATCCGGATGGTGCGGGGATACCGCACGGTGTCCCGCGAGGCGGCGAGCCTCCTTGCTGGCCTACCACCATGGGATCTGGAGGCAACAGTCCTTGCACGCATGCACGACCAGCGCGTGGAGGTGCAACGCCGGGGCGAAGATCCGCTGCCCGAACATGTCGAGGCGTGGCGGAAGGAGCTCCGGCGAGATCTCATGGTGAAGTGGAAACAGCGACTGTCGCAACCCAGCGCTGGGCACACCGTAATCTCAGCGGTAGTGCCCCTCTTTGAGGCGTGGCTGGATAGACCTCACGGCGTCCTCACCTTCCGCATGACGCAGGTTCTCACCGGACATGGGAAGTTCGGGAGATTCCTGCACCGGATTCGTGCGGAAGAGACGTCCGGGTGTCGCCACTGTGAGGCGAGCCCGGAGGACACGGTGGAGCACACGGTGGAGGTGTGCCCTGCTTGGGAAGAGCATCGCCGTGTCCTCGTGGGGGTGATCGGCGGCGGCGACCTCTCGCGCCGGGCCCTGGTTCAGGCCATGGTCCGCAGCGAAGAGGAATGGCAGGCGGTCGCCTCCTTCTGCGAAGCAGTAATGCTCGTAAAGGAGGAGGCCGACCGCATAAGGCAAAGGCAACGGCGTACTCGCCGTAGCCGTCGCCGCCGCGATCCTGCCGATATCCGGCCACCGTAGACACTGGCTCGCGGACGGTGAGCAATGGGTAGCTCGCCGTCCGGTCGTCTGTAAGACCGAGTCCTAGTCGTCAACGGCGCGCACCGTTCCCGCGCGCCTCAAGGAGTTGTCAGCAAACTGCAGGGGCCCTTCAGGGTCGAAGCCTCCCGGAGTCTAGAGGGTGGTGGGAAACTGTTACCTCGACTCCAGGAATAGGGCAAGGAAGGTACGGGGTAGGTTTTTTAGTCAGTAAGAGTCTGACACTAGTCTCCCGCTCCACCCAAGAGCGGGTTTCGTCATTGGATGATTTTCACCTACCATAAAAAAAAATAAAAAAAAAAAAACCCAGTGCAGGGCCCGCCGTAACCATGACGGTAAGTTTCTTCTTCAAATAATAACTGGAAAGACGGCACGGCTTCCTTACATTCTGCACGTAGGTCTTCACCGGGTATGGTAAGTTCGGGGGTTAGCACATCAGATTCTGGTAGAAAAAACGCCCGGATGTCACCATTATTTTTACCACCCGGAGGAAACAATGAATCTTACTTGTGCCTATTTTGGGTGGTGCACTTCCGTGTCCTCGTGGAAGCAATTGGTGTTAGGGACCTTTCGAAGTTAGCCCTGGTACTGAATATGATCTGGAGAGAGGAGTGGGCACCTGTTGATGGTGCTTGCTATGTTATTAACATTCTGCATAATACATTCGTGCCTCTCTGAGACAATGTTGAGATTTGGTAGTTGTCCCAATTAAAAAGGGCCAGACAGAAGAAGATCATTGCTAAAGTATTGGATAGTGCAGTTAATTAATATGCAGTTAAGATAACACCTACAGCTTCATCCTGCACAATTCTGCTTTTGCCTCGGTTGGTAAACAGAAATGGTTATACTGATTTTCAAGTGAACCGTTTGGGCCATTTGCTTATCAAGCCACTTGAAGATGATGTTGATAATTATAGATTTGCGCAGGTTTTTGCCTGTTTGAGTTAACATTTCAGCTCATGTATTCGCTATGTTTTTTAGGACTTTCTGTCAATATTTTTAAACTTGTAACCTATGGGGTATGGTATACGAAAAATAAATTAAAATACTCTGCATGGTCTCTAAAATAATGCCCAAAAATTGCTTGTTTGTGGCATAACGAGAATGAAAGTCGAAAAGGAATCATTTGTCTTAATATGGTCGTGTGAAAAAGAGAGATATACACATGCTCGTGAAATAGTTATAAGAATAAATGTTGATGGATGGATTCTTGGAGAGGGAAAGAGAGGCTGAACAAAAAATGTATGGTTTGTATGAGAAGTGGTATGAAACGAAAGGCAGTAAGTATCACTGACTGCCTTGATATCAGTATCACTGACTGCCTTGCGTGAAAACTGCCTTGCGTCCCCAAATAACATGAAACAGACAGAATAGACAGTTGATAATGGTGATGGTCAGACCAGTTTCCACATTATGTTTTTCTTTACCGTTTTGGTGACAGACCGTTGGAAGGAAATAATTACACAAATTAATATATTTTTTACATTTATTTTTAAGCAGTGTGAGTGCAGTTAAGTATTTAACTGCTTAACACAATCAATATGATTCATGACATACGCCAGGATAATTTGGACTCTTTTCACAGATAAATGTGAATTCCTTATTACACCAAACGTTGCATAGAAGACCTGAGCGGAAAATACAACCACAAAATTCAGTATCTTCTCCATTTGGTTCTCCTGGAGAAAACTTATTATATCCTGCTTCTTTCAGGGTCTGACCTGGAATGGAAAAATTATGATTGTATTATAAAATATAACACAAGGCGCTGTTTATTATGGAAGTTCACAATAACTTGAAACTTTATTCTACAAAATAATTTCAAGGGAATATACTCTGGCGGTAAAAACCAAACCAACATGTTATTAGTAGATATGGTCTACCCACGCATATTCGATTTCATCTAGTTATTTGAGTGAGAAAAAGCCACATAGCTACCTAAATTGTACTGTCCTTGTGGCATAAAACTAGATAGATTACAATATGCAATCATCTGAACAGCTTTTGTACACAAAAATTAGAATCAGCATCCAGTATATCAAATAAATGCTCCTGCCAAACACAGCATAGCAGCCAATCGCTCAAGTACAGCAGTAATGAAAATCTAGTCAACAGATCTATTATATTACTGTTTGAAAAGTTTGGGTGAAATTGATAATAATTGATCCACCGCTTCAATTGGATATCTTCCTTCTTTTTTTTTCTTTGCCTTCCTCTATTTACATTATTTGGGGTTGAGTCTCCTCATTAAGGGGTGCCAAGATTTTCTTCTATCCTGGGTTGGTTTTTTCACTTGGCTTTTTGGTATTTTGTAATTATGTGATTTTTAATTTATTTTTAGAATATTTCACAATTTAGGCAACGTCACAATATATGGCTGGGAAATAATTCAATAAAGTGAATAATTATGTAAGGCTAAAACAATGGTTTATGAGTTGAGTTGGATGGTGTGTTGGGTTTGGATTAGGTGGAGGAACAAACGTAGGTATTTAAATAATGCATTAAAATATACGTTACCATGAACTGTCTTCCATTCCAAACGTTCACCCCAATTGTAGAAACCGATGAAAGCAACATCATTCCACCAACCAGATCGTCCCACTACCATTTCACTTGCAGGAATTTTAGAAAATATTTGACTGAGAACTGCAGCTTCCACATTACTGTTTACAATTGCAAGATGACCGCCTTCAGCTGCACAAGCAAAGGCAGCTCGCGTATAGTTTCGTGCCACTTTATGGAACTTGTAGCATTTTTTAGTTCTTGTATCGAAGTGGTAATCTGCAAAGAAAATGAAAATCAAAATACTGTGACGACTATGGAGATTGAATGACAATCCGTTCTAGTTAACGTGTATGCTCATTACACAAATTTAATAATGTAAATGCTTTGGCAGTAGAAACATTATAAGGCTGATGCTATGCTATTAAGATTTGATTGGAAAATAATAGTTATAATTTTTAATGAGTTATAGGTAGATCTTCTTAAAATGCTGACTAGTAAAGTCAAATATGAGTTGAGGGAAACTTATGCCTAGTGGACGTCTTTTTGCTAAAATAATGACGATGATAATGATGAAGATTTGCAACTGAGGTAATCTATTGCGAAAATTATCAAGTAAATGGCGAATAAAAAAAATAACTATAAGTGTCAGACTCCTACTGATCAAACAACTGATCCCGTTCTTACGTTACTTTATATACCAGGGCCAGAGCTTTCCTTTTAGACTCAAATCCTTGGCTCCAGTTGGCTTAGGCCCTTCTGCAGGGTCTTTACGGTCAAGAAAGTAACTTCTGATATTAATTGTACCTACCTGGATCTACAGTGCCGCAATCATTGGCTTGTACTTCAGGTTTTCTTGCGCGGTAACAGATATAAGGACGAGTCGTTTCACAAGAACGATCGGCTATATCTCCGTTACTATCAAAAGTGATACAACTTTCTTTATTGTCCAAATTATCTGGTTCATCTGCAGCCCAAGTAACTTGCAGTTTTGCGAGCGGTGTACCTGTAATTTTATTAAAATTTGTTAATCTGAATTTAATTGATTTTATAAAAAAAAAACATAAAAGTACAGAAAAAAAGAAAAGAAAAGAAAAGAAAAGAAAAGAAAAGAAAAGAAAAGAAAAGAAAAGAAAAGAAAAGAAAAGAAAAGAAAAGAAAAGAAAAGAAAAGAAAAGAAAAGAAAAGAAAAGAAAAGAAAAGAAAAGAAAAAAAAAGAAAAGAAAAGAAAAGAAAAGAAAAGAAAAGAAAAGAAAAGAAAAGAAAAGAAAAGAAAAGAAAAGAAAAGAAAAGAAAAGAAAAGAAAAGAAAAGAAAAGAAAAGAAAAGAAAAGAAAAGAAAAGAAAAGAAAAGAAAAGAAAAGAAAAGAAAAGAAAAGAAAAGAAAAGAAAAGAAAAGAAAAGAAAAGAAAAGAAAAGAAAAGAAAAGAAAAGAAAGTTTATATGTATTTAACTAGGGTGTCTACTTGGGTTGCAATGTATACCTTCAATTGTATTATAATCTCCTTGGGAAAGCGTGGCGTGAATTCCAGTGAAGATTTCTTTTTGTTTCGAATTGGTTTCTTTCATAATGTTCATCATTTCAGATTGTATCTCCAATGTGGTTGGAGAAGCTAATTCAGCACCTGTAATCATAATGAGATACATTAGGGATGGTAGGCTCCTGAACTTGTCATGTCCTCACCAGACATAACAACTACAGCAAGCTACTGTTTCACATTCACGCAGAAGAAACGTCCGTGCATCGTGTGGAATAAGCACAATCATTTGTTCTGTGTCTGGGTGTAATTTATCTATAATATGTATATATTCAGAAACATTGAAGTATGTTTATCAGTTGTCTAGTACTCATAACACCAGCTCTGCTTAGCTTGAGACTAGACGGCGTTGTGTGATAGTTGTGGAATATTATCAAAAAATGTGCGAAACGGGAAACAGTATCAGACTCTTACTGACTAAACAACCTACCCCGTTCCTCCCTTGCCTTATTCCTAGAGTCCCAGTGTAAAGAAGGACAATGGTGACAATATCTCGTCAAGAACTTTACTATCAAGAGCTTACCTTCCAGTGAACATCGTAGCCGCGCATCGAACCAGGTCGCTGGTACAACATGGTACTTGAACCAACCCTTGGCCGCAACGTTGTATTTGTAATCACATCTGAACGCCCCCTCTAAAATACAAGTCAAGTATTTAATAACAAAAAAGATCTTGCGCAAATGAAAAAAATATTTCTAAATAACTTTTTTATATCACAATAGCTAACCAATAAAATTCAAGCAGAACAGTAACACAAAATATTTAAAACAAGACTTCATATTGTCAGGACTGAGATACGTTTGATGAAATAAATATTTTTTCTGGATATTTATATGTGATTTCAATAGCTGCTATTTTTAGTAATATATATGTCATATAATATTTTTTCCTGTTAACCCTGTATAGGTCGTATATATTACTTAAACTAACTTTCATGTAATATTTAATTATTTATTCTATAAATGCTTCATGCACGAAATAAAAAAAAGAAACCCATTTTCTTCTACTTTTTGGGGCGATTTGACCCAAATTCTGTCTGACCAATATTTAGCCACCTGAATAGCTTTTTCGTTGGCCTCGTACAAGTCATTAAATGTGCTGATGGTAGTGCACGCTGAGCAGGAAAGAAGGTAACGCATATCCTGTGAAGGGGCTCCACAGTGACACTGTACTTGTGATGGGTCAAGGAAGCCCCCAGATTATCTTAGCAGCGACCAACTTGAACCTGTAGTCGGGGATTTCCAGATTGGCCACACTGGTTCGCTAATCCATTTTGAAATACTGTAATTATTACTAAAGATATTGATTTTATATGCTAAAACCATTTAGGTGTAAACGGCACAACTTTAAAACAGACAAACAATAAATAACTGTATTATTTTACTTTAAAAAGGCGTAATGAATTAACAGGGTTTTTCCAGAGCAGGTTGCCACCACTCTGAAGGAACCCTTTGAAACGCTTTACCTCTTGCATCCGATGTTAGAAAATTACGGGTACATACTAGTATGTTGAATATTAAAATACTTACAGATAAAACATCGATGATCAAAACATGGAAAATATAAACAAGAATTTTATAATAATATCGAAAATTGTTGTATCGCTTAAAAAAATTAAATTTAAAATGCCAAGTGATTAAAATATCTAACGATTGAAAGTATCGAAATTCGTTATACCTAAGTTCAAAATGTCCACATTTAATACGTACTCGTTAATATATTGAAAAAAAAAAACATCAATTTTATTTAGAGAAATATTCCATGTTTAAATTGCGGAATTAATGATGCGCAACGTTTGATCACGAGAAGCAATGGATCCTGCCGCCTCCTCCCCTAGCAAAGTTGATAATCTACAGTAGTTATCGCTAGTAGAAAACGAATCAAGCTTATGAAAAAGATATAATCTGAACTGGCAAGAGGAAGCGTGGGCCCGCGATGGATGGAAGGAGTGGAGGGAGGCCTTTGCCCAGGAGTGGGAGAGAATAGGCTAACAAAAAAAAAAAATAATAATAATCTGAACAAAATTCGCATCACATACGTTCAAAATTACAAAATGAAATGTAATCGTTTCTACATCTTGTAGTTTTATAATATATAATGATAATTACGCCTAAGCGTTTAGATAGTAGAAAGAGAGTCGACACGAAAAGTTCATTACTTGGCTAGGAGGGCTGATGTGTAAGAACCTCTCCCCTCCTCCTCTCCTCTCTCCTCCTTTCTCCTCGCCGAAAACTTTGCACTCGACTCGATGGGGTAAAGTTTTCTTCGCATCTCAAAGAGATATCAGCAAACCAAACCAAATGAAAGAAAGAAAGAAAGAAAGAATTAAATTTTTGTGGAAAAATCATTCAATGAACCGTTACTCTAGGGTAGATGAAAAGGTGTGTCAGACTTTTATTGATTTAAACCCATTCCTATTTTATTTCTTTGCCTCGCGTTTTTATGAACCCGGGATTTCAGAATTACTGTCCCTGTCTTCAATTTGACCACTGTAGGGTTAAGTTTGTGATATTTAAATATGAAACAAACACAATACAAATAAACAACAATATAATATAATAATAATGGAACAATATGAGACACATTTGTAGACAGATTAAAAATACGATGAAATATTAGTTTGAAAAACAGGAATGAAAAACAAACAGAAATGGGTTGTGATCTGAATTAATTATTATGCTTCGATCTGAAAAAATAAGCAAAATTACGTTATTAAAAAAAAAACAGTTGAAAACTACTGACAGGGGAAAATGGAATAAAATTAAAAAAAAATTAAATAGAAAACTATATTTGTAATTCAAAAGCTTTCGTCACCGCTTTGTTTAAATAGATGACTTTATCATTTCCTTTATTGATATTTCTTACATATTATCTATATTTTTAAACATTTTCTTAAAATATTAAACAAAAAAAATATTTAAAAACTTTATCATTATTATTATCATTACATTTCGTTGTGCAATACGTTATTTCCTCGTAATAGAAAAAAATATTTTGAGTATGTTGCCACAGTATGCCTGAAGGTTGCGGTAATCCAATGGATGCGAGAAGCACAAGATCGATCGTTGAAGACGAAATTCGAAAAGCGTCATTATCATATCTGTCACAAGACGTCCTCGATTGGATATTATAGGCCTTTCATAATTATTGCCAAAGTGATCAGTCAGATCAGTCTCAAATTTTACCATCGGACATCCCGCGGCGTACGGCAGATATCCACCCTTACGTTGTTGAGACATCTACAGTCCAGACTAAACGTTTCGCCTCGTCGTTTATACCGTGTACAACGAGGGACTGGAACAGTTTAACGGCTGCAGTCATTTCGTCAGATTATAATTTGGATGTCTTCTAAGCTAGAGTGAATAGGCTCTTAATAAACTAGTGCGCCTCACCATCAACGATTGCATTACTGCTTACCATCAGGTGGGATTGCGGTCAAGCATTAGTTTATAGCAAATAAAAATAAAAGTTATTATTGCCACAGTTATGTCTTTTTTACCCCAAAGGTTGACTGGTAGAGAATGTATCACTACTGTACATGAAGTTTAAATAAATAAATAAATAAAAGTGATCAGTTCTACGCGTCTCCTTCGACTTCCAGCAACTTTCTTTTAGTCAACCTTATGGAAAAGCATATGTGATTACCTAATATGTAAACAGACAAAAATGTGATCTTAAATCTTCTTTTTTTAATTGTCTTTTGTATAATGTTCATCAACGCAATTAAAATAGTAAAGTATAATAATAATTATGATAAGCTTCCTACTGCTAGGGCTTATGTTTCTTCTCTATATTAAGGAATAAGGTAGGTAATTTATTATATCAGCACTACTCTCAAAATGGTGAAGAAAAATGTTGTGAGGAATCCTAGAACCAAAAATTCGAAGACATATGACATCCACCCAAAGGCCCGCGTGCTAGATTACAGCCCATTCCCTCTACTAGAGAGTGGGCCTGGATCCCAGCCGTAGGAACATTATACAGCTGATGCTAGGCTATACTATGCTACGACACCACTGTTTTTATATGTAATGTAAAAAAAAATTAGAGTGTTAATAAAAACAAAATTATTAAATTTCATTACATTTATTTTTGAGCATTGAGTGCGGGTCAAGCACAAATATGTCAACAGTAAGGTTAATTATTTAACCACTCGGTACATTTGCTTCATGACATACGCCAGGATAACTTGGACTCTTCTCACAGATAAATGTGAATTCCTTATCGCACCAAATGTTGCATAGAAGACCTGAGCGGAAAATACATCCACAAAATTCACCATTATCTTCTCCGTTTGGCTCTCCTGGATAAAATATGTTATATCCTGCTTCATTCAGAGTCTGGCCTGAAACAGAAATACAATATTGTTTTGATGATTGTATGACAAAAGATTTCACATGGCTTTGCCTGGTTTTTATGAGTGAATGAAAAATATTAATGCATTATAACACGGAGTGTGTTCTCAGCGAGCGCCAACAAGGCAGTTAATAGATGTATAAGAAGAGTGGATGATATGGGATCAACAACCTCATATGAATGTGTATTTTATATTTTTCTTGTATTTTCCCTTTTGTCATAATTTTATGTTTCTGTGTATCACTCATACCTTTTATATTGATTTTATTTTCTATCATTATGATTGTGTGATTTGATTACTCATTTATGAAATTAACTACAGGTAAGTTGTATAACTTTAAAAATACATATCTATGACCAATATCAAAAAAGTGGATATGTATTATTTTAAAAGTTAGTTTTATAACTTCGTCAAGTATCGTAGAATTTAAAAAGTGTAGTTAAATATACGTTACCATGAACTGTTCTCCATTCTACACGTTCACCCCAATTATGAAAACCTATGAAAGTAACATTTTTTCCACCAGTCGGGTCTTGCTACCATAATTTCATTTTTAGGAATTTGAGAGAAAATTTCACTGAGAACTGTAGCTTCTGTGTCACTGTTTACAATAGCAAGATGGCCGCCTTCGGCTGAACATGCGAAAGCAGCTCGGGAAAAGTTTCGTGCTACTCTGTGAAACTTGTAGCATTTGTTGGTTCTAGTGTCCAAGTGGTACTCTGAAAAGAACATTATCAAATTAGAATGTTACTAAATATTGTCTCCGTATCTGTTTTCAATTATTCTTTTTCTTATTTCTGCCCTTATTCTATTACATTGGGTCGGTGCTACACGGTTTTTTCTTCCACTCTGTCCTATCTGTGATATTATCACAAACTTTTCTTTCATATTACTCCTCATACAATCCATCCATCTCTTCTTTGGCCTTACTCTTCCTCTGTCCTTAATAAATTATTATACATATTTGTAAAATATAACACTATCACTCTTTTATGTTCTATTTCAGCCAAATTTCATATCAGATATCAATCTAGATTTGGTTAACACTAATCAGCACAATGTGGAGCACAGGTCGGATGTATTTTGAAAAGTATGCTCAGAAATTATATAACTTGATTCCACCATCACCTTTCTTCCATCGGACCAAGGTGTGGAGATTGTCTATCCTTACATTGTTAAAATTTTGATGGTCCAGACTGTTTTCTTTCTTCGTTTATATCATTTACATCGAAGAACAATTTACCTATAGTGGTCTTCCTGGCAGATTGTAATGACAGAGTCATAATTACAACAGTCTGTTAATAAATAAATGCAATACATCTTCAACGTTACTTTGATAATGCCTGATTTGTTATTGATGGAACACAACCAGCATGTGTCTTAACATAAATAAAATTTTACCTTGATCTACAGTGCCGCATTCGTTGGCTTGTACAATAGGGCTCTCTGGGCGGTAACAGACATAAGGTCGAGTATCTTCACAAGGACGATCTGCTAGTTCTCCATTGCGATTGAAAGTAATGCAACTTTCTTTATTAGCTTTATTATCTGGCTCATTTGCAGCCCAAACTAGAGGAATGCTTGAAAGCGGGGTACCTGTAATTTTGTTAAATGGTTTAGGTTGAATTAAGTCAATTTTACAAAAAAGTATATCAAGTCCTTACTCAATATTTGGTTTAATCAAATCTTAATTATTACCTTCAACTGTATAATAGTCTCCTTGAGAAAGACTGGCATGTATCCCGGTGAAGATTTCTTGTTTCAAAGTGGATTTATTAATGATGTTGATCATTTCAGATTGTATTTCTAATGTGGTTGGAGAAACTAGGGCAGCACCTGCGATAAGAATAAACGTGTAATGTATGGTTTGGTGTATAGCCTATCCAGATAATTAATTGAAAACTATTTTACATAGAAGGATTGCTTGTCTAATCACTACAATTCAGTTTATTTTTATTTTTTTGACAACTACGTCACACAACGTCGTCTAATCCCAAGCTAACCAGAGCTTGTGTTATAGGTTCTAAAAAACTGATAATATTTTTTTTTTAATTGCAATAAACTAGTGCTTGACTGCGATCCCACCTGATGGTAAGCAGTGATGCAATCGTTGTTGGTAAGGCGCACTAGTTTATTCAAAAATATATTTATTTACATATTGAACAAATACAAATGACCGTGCTTATCACACAAACATATGTCCCGGGTGGGAATCGAAACCGCGATATCCGGCATAGCGATCAGGGGCAATAAGCACTAAACTAACAAGCCAGTCAAACAATAGTGGTAGCAGGATAGTTGTTGACTAAGCTGGTGCCAGATTTTCAAGCGTTAAATTCGATAGAACTCTAACATTTACAAATTACAGCTAAAAGTAACAGGTTTAGCCTACTTTCCTAGACACCAAAGAAGAGTATTTTGGGCCTTGGAAAGTCCAACCTTTCAAACGACGGGGACATTGAGCCGCTTTCTTAAAATAAACAAATATATGAACCACAAAAAAAAAAAACTTCCAATGATTTTTCTAGAAAAACAAATAAGTATAAAAACCAAAATTAACCAAAAAACGGCCTTGTATAGCCACACATCCGCATTACAGCCGCCATAATAAATTGTGGTTTGTATATTTTATTTCGTAAAAATGTGTGAAAAAAACGACAATTAAATTTTTTTCAAGATCATCAGGTTGTACGAACGTATGTACAATCGGTACCGTTACCTTAACCTACCTTTCTGTTATGCTTAGGTTTATAACCGATCTATGTATCGACCTACCGGCAACGAATGACTCTTGAAAACTTATTGACCAAACTGTACAGATCTTATTATTTTTTTTTACACAAGTATAAGCACCGAATAAAATCTCTTACCTTCCAATGCACATCGTAGCCGCGCATCGAACCAAGTCGCTGGTACAACGTGGTACTTGAACCAACCTTTGGCAGCAACACTGTGTTTGTAATCACATCTGAATGCTCCCTCTAAAATACAAGTTAAATATTTATTAAATAGCTGACCCGACCAACTTCGTACCGCGTAATACGATTAGTCTATGAATATTGTGAGAACAGATATTATTTTCGTGAAATTTTCCATATTTTCTCACCGTTTATTAAACCTTCCCTTGGAGTATCACAAATAATATTTCAAGACTAAAATTGACCCATAGACATATCAAACAGAATTGACCTAATATTTTTTAGATATAAAAAGATAAAATATAATAGATGCAAATGATGAACAATAAGATAATCTTTGCAACAAAACCAATCCATATTTTAACAAACAACTATGACTAAATCAAACCTTACAATCATTACATAGTATAAAACAAAATCGTTTCCCTATGTATGCTTAAATCTTTAAAACTAAGCAACAGATTTTGATGGGATCTTTTTAATCGATAGAATGATTCAAGAGGAAGGTTTATATGTATAATACATGCATAATATATTTATTATTATCATTGCCTCCGTGCGAAGCTGGGGCGGGTCGCTGGTAGACTATAATTCGGTGATTCTTTCAAACCATGAGAATGCTAATTCATCTGGCCTGGCTTTCGTACCTATCTTCTTTTATGTCGTAAGCCACTGAGCTTAAATGAGATTGGGTGGGTCACATCAGCATGCACGAGGACCGCTGGGCAAGTTCACCACATTAGGAAGAAAGTGTCGTTGAGACCGGCCTAGAAAGAGGTGGCAGGAAAAATTGGACGCGTATCAAAAAATCTGGTTTGGGATGACTTGGGGGAGGCCTTTGCCTAGCAGTGAGACAGGGCAAAAAAACCCACTGGCCGCAAATGAGTGCCTCTGATATACAAAAACTAACATGGAAATAAGAAAGTCAGATTATTAAGAAAAAACTTGGCCAGATGAATTACATTCTCTCGGTTTTAAAGAACCACCCAATATTTTAATAATAATAAGTATTTAATATTTTTCAAAATAACTTACCAATAAAATTCAAGCAGAGCACTAGCACAAAATATTTTAACAAAGTCTTCATTTTGTGAGGTCTGGCGAACTTAAACATATCAACTTTTTTTCCCGATATTTATACGATTTCGATACCTATCTATCTGTTATTTTTATTTTCTGATGTTATTATAAATGTCCTTTCAACCTCAAGACGGTCACACCTCAAAAAAATTCGCATGCTAATATTACGTGACGTAATCCTTTTTGAAATAATACTTAGATGAATTTATTGTGTTTTTATTGCTATCATATTGAATCAACCCTCTGATGTATATTATAGCTAAGTTATTCTGAATAAAATAGTATGATACAAACGCAGAAAATTGTCATTGCAATCGAAGCGGAATTCTACTATGTACCTAGTCAAGGTAAGCAGTGATGCAATCGTTGATGGTGAGGTGCACTAGTTTATTAAGAGCCCATTCACTCAAGTCTTGAAGACACGTAAATTATAACCGGGCAAGAAGCTGGCAAACTGTTCCAGTCCTCTCGATGCATGCAGTAGAAACTACGAGGCACTCATTTTTAGTTACTGAAGAAAGAAGGAAAAGCAGTCTATTCTCGCGAAATGACGCAACCTTAAAGCTATCAGACAATCGTTACACAATTGTTACATTTTATAGAAAAGAATGCGTCACATTTGTGCAAAACGGCCAAACGCTCAGCAGACGACGGAAACGGTGCAGAGTGCAGATAAATTTAAATAGCTAACAAAAAAAAAATCGACCAAGAGCGTGTCAGGCCACGCTCACGATTCGCTCAGGATAGTGAAATATGTAAAAAAGTTTTAAAAAAACGCTTGCATGTACGGTTAAATTACAAAATTAGTTCAGGACGCTTTTTTAAATTTTTCAAAAACTGTTCATCCTATCAAGTTCAAAATAATTTTCATAGAAAGTTTACTCAAAGTTCTAGTTTTGAGATTTTTTTCATATTTTTTGAACTTATGGTTCAAAAGTTAGAGGGGTCCCCCCCTCTAACATTTTTTAATTTTGGAGCGACGGTAATTTCGATTATGGACCAAAATATTTACATTATCAAAAAATTATCTTATGGCACCCCTAATCATTTTTAAATACCTATCCAGCAATATATCATACGTTATGGTAGAAATGAAAAAAAAATCACTTCCCACTTTACGTGTAGAGGAGGTACCCTAACAAAACATTTTTTACCACTTTTTGTTTAGCCCGGAGGACACGGTGGAGCACACGGTGGAGGTGTGCCCTGCTTGGGAAGAGCATCGCCGTGTCCTCGTGGGGGTGATCGGCGGCGGCGACCTCTCGCGCCGGGCCCTGGTGCAGGCCATGGTCCGCAGCGAAGAGGAATGGCAGGCGGTCGCCTCCTTCTGCGAAGCAGTAATGCTCGTAAAGGAGGAGGCCGACCGCATAAGGCGAAGGCAACGGCGTACTCGCCGTAGCCGTCGCCGCCGCGATCCTGCCGATATCCGGCCACCGTAGACACTGGCTCGCGGACGGTGAGCAATGGGTAGCTCGCCGTCCGATCGTCTGGTAAGACCGAGTCCAAGTCGTCAACGGCGCGCACCGTTCCCGCGCGCCTCAAGGAGTTGTCAGCAAACTGCAGGGGCCCTTCAGGGTCGAAGCCTCCTGGAGCCTAGAGGGTATGTGCAAACTGTTACCTCGACTCCAGAAATAAGGCAAGGAAGGTACAGGGTAGGTTTTTTAGTCAGTAAGAGTCTGACACTGGTCTCCCGCTCCGCCCAAGAGCGGGTTTCGTCATTGGATGATTTTCACCTACCAAATAAAAAAAAAACCACTTTTTGTTTGTGCACTTGGTCGGCGCGGTTGATATACATATTGGTACCAAATTTTAGCCTGCTAGTGCTAGCGGTCGCTGAGATTATCCGCGGACGGACAGACAGACATGGCGAAACTATAGGGTCTCCTTGTTGACTACGTAACCCTAAAAAACAGATGAATTAATAAATAAATAAAATAAAAATAAGAAAACAAATGCGTTTATTAAAAGTGGCAATGGCATCATTTCGTTGGTCACCAACTCCTCGCCCCGAATCGAGCCAAAAACGACTATATCGCGAATCCAACCAGTTGGCACCAGTTTTAAACTTCTTCTTATAATATAATACAATTCAACGATCCCAATTCAATTCCCAGAGAGGAGGCCTGAGCATCAGCAGAGCGGGCTGGAGGCATCAGCTTTTTTAATGCATTAAAAAAGCTGATGATAATGACGAATTCAACAATTATTTTTTAGCTGAATTGATACAAATACATCCATAAATTTCCTCGGAGGATACGGTTGAGCTCAAGTGGGATGAGTGTCCCGCTTTGGAAGAGCATTGCCGTGTTCTCATGGGGGCGATTAGAGGCGCCGATCTCTCGCGGCGGGCCTTGGTAGAGGCCATGGTCCCAAGCTAGGAAGAATGGCAAGCGGTCGCTTCCTTTTGCGAAGCAATAATGCTAGCAAAAGAGGAGGCCGACCGCATCAGTCCGGACCGAGCGCGACTCGTCGATAGCACGCACTGTTTGCAAGCGCCTCAAGGAGATGTCAGCAACTGTAGGGTCCCAGCAGGGTCAAAGCCTTCTGAGGCCAAGGGTTGATGCGAAAGCGGAACTCTGGGGCCCTGGAACTAAGGCAAGAAGGAACGGTGGGTCGTTTAGTTAGTAGAAATCTCCCGCTCTGCCCAAGGTCGAGAGTCGTCATTCGATGATTTTTTTCACCATAAAAAAAACACCTATAAATTTTAATTTAACAATACAAGGTTCTTTTACAAACGTCAAATTCATTAGCGTTATCTTAAAAATTAATGAAGAATAAATAACGTTACGATATCAGAAGTATGAGTTAACGTAAGGGACCTTTTTATGTTTTGCGAAAAATACCCTTACATCAATCATAGTAAGGAACATTTTTACATTTTAAGTAAATGTCCCTTACGTTAATTCATACTTCTGGTATCGGTTACTGAAGTTTCCTTAACAATGTTGTTGAATGCAAACAAATGTCATTACTTTTTTAATTTTGTTATTTCGATACTAGTGTTGAAATTAAGTTTTTATTGAATTTATGCTTCAGTTGCTATGTTGTACCTAACTCGTTAATATGTCGGAGGTGCTCAAATATGTGTGTATATAAATGATCCTCTATTTCTCCTGGTCACACTATTGGTGAGTGGTGATCCAGATTTGGTTGGGTCCAATCTTCAAAGTCTCGAGCACAAGCGAAGAGTAGTTTTCTTCGGGATGCATTTTGGACAATTTGCGCGGGAATTGCACGATTTGATTCCGCCATCTCAATTTTACCATCGTACATTTCGGGATAAGAAGGTTTGGAAGGACTTGGGGGAGGCCTTTGCCCAGCAGTGGGACAGGTAGGGCTATTAAAAAAAAAAAACATCTCGGCTTATGGCAAATAACCACCCTTCCAATGTTGAGACATCTATGGTCCGGACTAATCGTTTTGCCTCGTTGTTTATGCCACGTACATCGAGGGACTGGAACAGTTTGCCGGCTGTAGTCTTTCCGTCCGATTATAATTTAGGTGTCTTCAAGGCTAGAGTGAATAGGCTCTTAATAAACTAGTGCGCCTCACCATCAACGATCGCATCACTGCTTACCACCAGGTGAGATTGCAGTCAAGCAATAGTTTATAGAAATAAAAAAAAACGCCCGAAACAATTTAATTAAATTTTCTTTTGTTTTGTTCTTTAGCATATAGGAAACGTTTCAGGTATGATTGCAGTCAAGCACTCATCATCAATGTTCCCACTGCTGGGATACAGGCCTCCTCTCTAGGACGGAATAGGCCATATACACCATGCGGGCCCAGTGCGAATTGTCGGATGTCATGTCTTCGAAATTTGGTTCTAGGACATGCCGGTTTCCACCGTTTTGAGAGCAGTGGTGATGAAATAAATTACGCAAAATAATGTGCCTGGCTGGGTTTTAACCCACAACCTACAACTCGCAAGTTGGGGCCGTTATCACTCGGCCACCACTGCTCACTCACACACATACATGCTGAGCTGAAAATATAATATCATTTCATAAGGATGTTTTTCACATAGTCTCAGGTATTACCCAAGTTGGAACTCATTAGTATATCCGTTTGTTAGTATTTATTTATGTTTTATTAAAACAATAGTATTTTCCTCTAGTAGGGTCCATAATGTTTATTATCAGATGTAGCTGCACAAGTACTACATTTTATTATTATTATATTATTGATGGACCTTGTACTTTATGCAATAGAAAAAAAAAACAAATGTTTACAGGCATTTTTGAATTGTTCTGAAATTTAATTTTTCATTGATTATACACCGTGAAATTTAAATGGTTGTTTTCCCGCGGCAGAATGACTTGCCATAAGGAGTACTTTCGAAGCATACAGTAAAAATAAAAAAATGAAAAGTTTTTTTTTTATAAATAATTATTAAAAATATTCATCAACTCACAAAAGCGAAAACAATAGTAACATTAGACCTAATTTTTAGGTACTACTAGAGTCGCATGAGCAGCACGTCGTCAAAGGAAACCGATTCATTAAATATTTAAACAAAAATAAGCTCTCGCACATTGTGATACGTCATAATTAGCTTGCACTCTACAGGTCCATTTTTTGTTTTTAATATTTTATTTTCTTATCAAACGTTTGTATTACCAAGACACAACCATTTCGCTCAGGGAAAACAACCATTAATATTTCACGGTGTAGATAGAGTGCTTGCTTGCTATCCCACCTGATGGAAAGCAGTGATGCAATCGTTGATGGTGAAGCGCACTAGTTTATGAATAGCCTATTTACTTCAGCCTTGACGACACAATAATTATAATTGAATGGAAAGACCGCAGCAAGATTTACGCAGTATAAACAACGAGACGAAACGCTCAGCAATATCGTAGGGACCCTGCAGAAGGGTCGAAGCCAATTAGGGCCACGGGTTTGCGTCTGAAAAGGAAGGCTCTGGCCCCGGTATGTAAAGCGATGTAGGTTGTTTAGTCATTAAGAGTCTGACACTTGTTTTCCGCTCCGCCCAAGAGCGGGACTCGTCATTGGACGATTTTTACCTACCATAAAAAAAATGCTCAGCAATATGACAATTTTAATTTACAAATTGACAATTGAAATTGGCCTGTCAGCATAGTAGTTAGTGACCCTGATTGCTATGCCGGAGGTCGTGGGTTCGATTCCCACCCAGGACAAATGTTTGTGTGATGAGCACGATCATTTGTTCTGTGTCTGCGTGTAATTTATCTATAATATGTATGTATTTAGAAATTGAAATTAGTGCTTGCACTGACTGGACAGGTCTACTCAAATTTGTATGGATCTTTCTTCAAAAGACCATCTCAGAAAAATCTGCATGGTTAATATGATTTGACCAAAACATATTTTCTGTAAAGACTTTAAAAGAGACTTTGACCACTGAGTTTGTTTCGGTGTTTCTTCTAAGGGTAGTCAGCTAGGAAACACCGAACTCATCTAGCATAAAAAGAAAATTACGTGTAAAAGTGTTTTTTTAAACCTACTTACAAAATAAAGATCATTTATCATCATTTATCATAAATATATAAGTATGTTTATCAGTTGTCTAGTATTCATAACACAAGCTCTGCTTAGCTTGAGACTAGATGGCCTTGTGTGATGGTCGTCAAATATAAAAAAAAAAATGAAAATAATATTTAGCACCACTGGTTCTGTACTTCTATCACCTTGTTATAATATAAATGTACGTCAGTTAACACGCATTGAAACATATTCATGTAATCATTTCAAACATCAAACAATGAACGTCTTTTTTAAATATTTTGTGTTAACACTCTGCTTGAATTTAATAGGTAAGATGTATTTTATTTAGTAAGTTGTTTAAATACAATACAATACATTAATTTTCACAATTTGACTACCACCTTAATTAATAAACTGTTGGCTACATAACTACACTAATATAATAAAGAGGTTTTTTTTATGGTAGGTGAAAATCATCCAATGACGAAACCCGCTCTTGGGCGGAGCGGGAGACCAGTGTCAGACTCTTACTGACTAAAAAACCTACCCCGTACCTTCCTTGCCTTATTCCTGGAGTCGAGGTAACAGTTTTCCACCACCCTCTAGGCTACAGGAGGCTTCGACCCTGAAGGGCCCCTGCAGTTTGCTGACAACTCCTTGAGGCGCGCGGGAATGGTGCGCGTCGTTGACGACTTGGACTCGGTCTTACCAGACGACCGGACGGCGAGCTACCCATTGCTCACCGTCCGCGAGCCAGTGTCTACGGTGGCCGGATATCGGCAGGATCGCGGCGGCGACGGCTACGGCGAGTACGCCGTTGCTTTTGCCTTATGCGGTCGGCCTCTTCCTTTACGAGCATTACTGCTTCGCAGAAGGAGGCGACCGCCTGCCATTCCTCTTCGCTGCAGACCATGGCCTGAACCAGGGCCCGGCGCGAGAGGTCGCCGAATATAATAAAGAGGTAAAGTTTGTTTTTTTGTTTGTAGGAGGTAATCTCTGGAACTACTGGTCCGATTGGAAAAATTTTAGCAACCATAGAAAGCTGCTTTACTCTTGAGTGACATAGGCTATATTTTATATACGCGGGCGAAGCCGCTGACAAAAACTAGTTTTCTAACAAAAATACACTAACCTTATACATACAACATTGATATGACAGATAGGTTTTTCTTAAAAAAGATACTTGTACACCCCAATATGAACAACTTTTACACATAGTAGAATATCAATATTGTTGCAAGTCAAGAATAATTCCACTTTATATCCTTATTCACAAATCCTTGAATATTTTGATGCATCAGTTTGATACGATGTTATGATTTCTTATTGAAAAAAAAAATTGGAAATATTTTTGTGCTTTTTTACTAGAGCTTGTCTTAATTTTTAATTTAAATTAATATCAATGTAAACATTTGATGCCAAGTTATTGGGAAAATCATTTGAAATGTCCATGCATTGCTCAATAGGAGCAATTTATTTAGCCAAGTTTTTGGCTGTAATCAAAAAATTATGTTATAGCGACATAGTTTTCTGTTTCCTACAAAATTTTGAAAGATAGTATCTATTGACAAGATAATATCTATCTTTTGTCAAACAAAAATGAATGACATCATTGTCATCATCATCATCGATTATAATATTGCAATAATTCTCCTTATCTCACATAACCCCTATTGCCAACAAAAAATAAAAGTATAGTGTCCTGTTGAAATTTACATCTTATATATAAAAATGAATCGCAAAATGTGTTGGTAAGCGCAAAACTCAAGAAAAGCTGAACCGATTTCGCTGATTCTTTTTTTGTTGTGTTTGTTATTGTCAAGAGAAGGTTCTTATGAAAAAAAAAATAGGGTATAGTAGGGTAGAGTACCTATAGAGTAGGGTACAGTAAGGTGAAGTGGGGTAGAGTGGAGTAGAGTAAAATAATCTGATGCCGGGAGCGAAGCCGCGGGCAATAGCTAGTTTTACATATTTTTTCATTATATCAAATATTTATTATTGAGTGTCCCGGATATTCAGTTGTTAAAGTGGCCTAAACCTTTACCAATTTCATCACAAAAAATAACTATTTCTTTATTTATAATCTATTGTGACAACCAATCAGTAATTTCTACCGGCAAACTGACACTAGACTGGATTAAGGTTGTATCACGTCATGTTGTCAATGAATGATGTGACTCAGATACTATAATAGATAGATTGCTAATATATTTTTCATTACTCATACTCTGAAAGTAGGTGTAAAGTTGCCTGCGGACAGGGTTGGAAGAAGTACTTTTATTCCCTAGGGAGTTTTACTTTACAACTGACAGTTGTTTTTTTAATATTAAGACAGCAAATATTAAAAAAAGAACTAGTCCTATTTTGACATTTCTATTGAACTGTGATCCGAATTTTTATACTGCCAGTACAATTAAAATGACATAGAGATAGAAATTATATAAGATTACTTTTTTTTAATGACTTTATTTTAATTTACTTTCAACTATTTCATTAAAACTAATATTATATTTGAGAAAAATGTTGACCTGACCCATTTTTACAATGATAAAATGAAAAATATTAACTGAATAGACAGCCTAGCCGATCACTGAAAAAAAAATTGGCGGGTAAATAGTAGTCTCTGTATAATCTGTGGCCGATTTGGTCTTTATTGATTTTTTTTCGAGGTGTAGAGTTTTGTTTACATTTTGCTAAATCTCTGATAAAAGAAATTTGTATTAACACGATAAGTTCATCAGCTTCAGTTATAAATTAAATGCAAGATTGTTATGAGGAGAAAACCGCTTACCGCCTAAATCAAAAGAAATACATATACCTACCTAAAAACATACGAAGACCTTTGACGACGACTCAGGTTTTTATTATTTTTATTTTCTTCGTATTCGTAATGAAAAGCACAGTGTTTACCTCGGGTTCAAGAGTTATTTAGTCCCTCGAACTATAAGCGACCTCGCTTTCGTTCGGTCTCCAAGAAATTTCTCGGGACTAAATAACTAACTTTCATCCCTCGTATAACAATGTACTATTAATATCCATTAGATAATATGGCTATTCATTACAATTTAGCTAGCTTGTTCTGAGCATAGTACTTACGTCATCAACTCCTAAATAAATTTAGAAATGTACTTATGAATTGAAAAGAAAAAATTGGTACTTGTCCAGTACCGAACGATGCATGAGAGATGGGTTCTTAACCACAGTGCCAGCACGACACTAATTTGATTGTTTTCTTATTATAGAGGGAGCATTCAGATGTGACTACAACTATATCCCAAGGAGTAAAAGTTGGTTTAAACATCACGTTATGCCAGCGACTTGGGATGATGCTCGGATGACATGTTCACTGGAAGGTAAGCACCCCTTCTTCTCGCCTATCCGATAAACGTCCTGACTGAGCCCAAGTCGTCGATGACGCGCACTGTTCCCTCACGCCTCAAGAAGTTATCAGCAACTGTAAGGGCTCAGCAGGGTCGAAGCCTTCTGGGCCAAGATTGATGCGAAAGTGGAACACCGGGGCCCTGGAACTAATGCAGCAAGGAAAGGTAAGTCGTTTAGGGAGTAGAAGTCTGACACTGTTTCCCACTCCTCCCAAGGGCGTTAAGTCATTAGATGATTTTTGCCACCCTAAGAAAACTTCTTTAATTAAAATTAAATTAAATGACCTTTTGGTATCTTTTCCCAATGATTCAGCATTGTCATTCAACTAGGCAATGCTGTCAGTCTTCTGAGGACATTTCCAACTGACAGTGATGAGGAGAAGTACTTTGATGCCTGAGTAAATGATTTATGTCTTAAAACTAAGTTTATCTTTATTACTACTTTATGTTTCCTTTTTTACCTAACCCACCTCTTTTATCGCCGAGGGCTTGCGTAGCTCGCCGTCTGGTTGTCTGGTATAGTTTTTTCGCCCTATGATGAGTTCCCTGACAGTTCATTTTTTTCCGTAGCACGCATACTTCTTAAGACTAAAAAAAAAAACTGGCAAAATAATTACAAATTGAATGATAAAAAATACTGCCTTTTGTAAATTATAAAGTAAATTGTCGTGATTATAATTTAAGTACATAAAATTAAGTACATAAAATAAAAAAGTATAAATTTAGAAAATGCGTAATGCGTTGAACGGAACTTCTGACTATAGAGATTGACACTACCTAATCGACACTAATCGACAAAAAATTGATGAATCGGTATGGCCATCTTGCAATCGCGACCGCGTCGCGTCAGTATGAGTGCGTCTGCCTTGTATCCTTCCGATATGGATATATTGTTCTGCTAGAATATTGTGATATATATGCTACATATATTACTGTACAATTTTATCAAAATCAGTACAGTAATTTTTGCGTGGAAGAGTAACATATATCCACATAAACATCCATCCACAAACTTTCACATTTATATCATTAGGATATTAGTAGGAAAAAAAATCGAAAATTAGCAATCCGATTCCACTTTCTTTGTAAACTGAATCGATATTATAAAAAAATCGATTAAATTTCGTTAGGTCACATCACTGTAATTGTCAGACGAGAACAAGTGTCAGGGAACTCATCATAGGACGAAAACACTATAGTAAGCCAGTCATCGACGGCACACTCTGTTTCCGCGAGCCTCAAGGAGTTGTCAGCAAATGGAAAGGCTTAACTGCAGGGCCGACGCCTACTGGAGCCCCGGTCTGGTTTCTGAAAGCAAGGTCCGACCCTGGTATGAAGGCTGAAGAAGACGTGTAGATTATTTTTTCCACCATAAAAAACTGCTTTCATAGCTTTTCAAAGGTGGTGGGTTAGGGAAAAATGATTCTAACCGTACTCAAAATAAGAGCTAACAATTCAATGACTGTTTTCCTATCAGGTGCTACTCTAGCCTCTCCAATAACAGAAGTTTTAGAATTAGATATGATTGAGATTATAGAGAAATTATTAACTCCTGAAACGGAAGTCTTTACTGGAATACATGCATCTACTCCTGCAGGCGCTTTTCATACAATTGAAGGTTGGTAAATCAGCTTAAACTAATAAATTTAATGTTGTGTCGTTCGTCTTGTAACGGTTTAAATATGTTCCAAATAGTGTAAACAAAAGTCAGGATCAAAAATGATGTATGGTATGGTATGGTATATCGGGCTGATGTCCGCAACTCCACGACTAAAGCGCGTATTTTGCGTACGGGTGGGATAAATGGGATAAATGGGTCATTCGATCCACCCAAAAAAAATGATGTAATGAGTATCTTATAAAAAAAATCATCTCTTTCAAATCAGGCTTTCCTCAAAAAGAATCATTGTACACACCAATATGAACAAATTTTACTATGAGACCAAACCAAAAATCTCGAAACAAAAACCCGTTGCTCCATTTTTGTCGAGTGATGTGAATATAGGTTTAAAGAATCTTTATTCTCATATGAACATATTACAACTGTTCACTTATATGAGATTTAAAATGTAAAACAATTTGTCGTCTAATGACGAAGCATGTTATTATTATTATTATACCTAGCCTGTACTGTCCCACTGCTGGGCAAAGGCCTCCCTCCATTCTTTCCAATCATCTAGGTCACATGCTTTGCCGCTCCAATTCTCAAGGAAGACATCCAGGTCGTCCCGCCATCTCCTTCGTGGTCTGCCGCGGCCCCGCGTCGCTGTGTCCGGGCACCAATCCTGTGTTATACGGGCCCACAGCTCGCTAGACATGCGGCAGACATGCCCTGCCCAGTCCCATTTAAGTTGGGCAGCCTTTTGAGCCACATCCATTATTTGTGTTTTGGAGCGCAGTGTAATGTTTGGAACGTGATCTGTTAGTTTAACACAAAGTATGCTGCGCTCCATAGCACGCTGGCAAACCTTGAGCCTGGACTTTTGGATGTTAGTCAAAGACCAAGTCTGTGCACCATATGTGCATGTAGTATAGACGAAGTAGAAGTATAGACGAAGCATGTAGTACACAATATGTATGAATATAATAACACAATCTATATGCTTATAACACATATACTTACACAAAGCGCAACAAAATCGTTGAAAAACAAGTCTGTAGGTATGTACATTTTACACAGTACGGCCCAGCTGACTGACTGGACGTCACCGAGGTACCCTCAAAATTTGCTTTGTGAGAATAGGAATCACAATGACACAATACAAAGTCAATAAGTACGCGAATGCGCTCGCGTGTGGCCCAACATAAATCTATGGAGCAATGGATATGTTATACTAGCTTTAGCCCTCGGCATCGCTTCTTGCAACTGACTACTCTATTCTACTCTTCCTTACTCATCCCTACTCTACCGTATTTTTTTCGTTTCTAAGAATCGAAAAAAAAAACACAATAAAAAAAGAATTAGCAGAATAAATTCAGCTGTTCTCGAGTTTTGCGCTTAACAACACATTCAGCGTATCATTTTTATATTATAGATTTATATTTCAAGGAAAGTTAATAGTCTCTTTATAGTTAGTCTGTTATATCTAAGGGTATCTGGTAGGTTTTCATCATAATTTCAGCTCAAAGACGTTCACTGTTGGACAAAGGCCTACCCGGAGTGCCACCACAACGAAGCTCTCTTCAACGCACTCGACACTCAACTAGGTCAGATCCGTCTAGTGAGAGAAGCTTTCAGTCAGACGCATCACACATCATGCACGCGGTCATCGCGCTGCGAGCACTTTGCCCTACCAACTACCACTTTTACCCCTTTTTTTTGTTGACGAGGGGAAACCTTCAAAAGGCGCCCGGACCAAACTCAAACTCAAAATAGTTTATTTCAAATAGACCATTTTCAGGCACTTTGGAAATGTCAAAATTGAAGCTAATTTGCACGTTCCAGAGCAACCTTTGGGATAAGCCCGAGGAGTGTGGGGTTTGTACCTCACTAAAACCACCTCAGTGATCACCAGCAGCACGTAGAAGGGGCTCCGTTACCTTTCAAAATACCATTCCGGTACTCCCTCTGTGCAACGCCTGTTATTTCACATCCCTGAGCCCACTTTTACCCCTAGTATCACTTTAACCAACGGTCCTATGCATCTCGTAACATAATAATATTAATAATATTATGATACGAGATGCATTGTACCGTATTGAATATATTATATTCAATAGCAGTACCCGTGCGAAGCTGGGGCGGGTCGCTAGTAAATATATAAAAGGAGAAACTGACTGACATATCAACGCACAGCCGAAAGTACTGGGCCTAGGAGCGTGAAATTTTGCACATGGCTTCCTTTTATGACGTAGACAAACACTAAAAACGGATTTTCCGAAATTCACCGCCTAAAGGGGTGTCCAAAGTTTGTGCGAAAACCAATTTTCACACGGCGAAGCCGCTAGCAGAAAGCTAGTTGTATTGTATTTTAACCCAGACTAGTATCTTATTACTCTTACCTTGTAGTCAAGGTAAGAATAATAAGATTAATAATGCATTATACATTTTAATTACAGGTATACCTTTCTCCGAGATACCACTAACTTGGGCTCCGAACCAACCAGATAATAAAAACGACAACGAAAAATGTATCACATTAAATGGAAAAGGAGAAATAGCAGATCGTTCTTGTGAAGAACCTCGGCCTTTTATTTGTTATTCTGGAAACGTAAAGGCGAAGCCCAATGAATGTGGAAATCATGATCCAGGTAATCCTCTTGCTTTCTATTAAAAACTCCACGAAAGACTGTAACTCTATATCGGATCACGATTTACACAGACATTAACTGATATGGGCAGTGATGGAGTTCCTTACACTCTTCCACCTTTCATGAACTATCTATGGCCTAGTATTAACTACAAACGTGAACAGATCTGATGATGGTGACACTCGGGCTTCTGACGGAGGGGATGTGACCTAGTGAGAGGGAATGAGATGCGGTTGCCTAATTCTGGAAAACACAAAGGACATCATCACACTCCAGCCGCCGAGGCAGAGGACACCCTGGGTATCCAGAGTCGCCAGCCGATCCCAGGTCACACCATGCACGGGCTTGTGGACGACGACCCATCGGTTATTGGTTATTCGGCCATCCAGGAAGGACTAAGTTCTAGATGTCGACGGCATGTGTTTGCATACAAACGGTAAACTAGAGCTACAGGGGGAACCGTGATTCTAGAACAGTTGTAAGTTAGGAATATTGCCTCATTGGAGTGCGTCTTAAGGGAATAGTTTTCCCAATTTATAAAATAGCGACTATTTGTTTATGAATGTCTTTATCAGTTTTTATTATTACTTTTAGACTTTTATCACAGCAGGAAATTTAAAAAATATTTGCTTTCAGAATACTTTCTCGATAAGAGAATGAACAAATGTTACAAGTTGCACTCAACACCAAGAAACTTCTCTCGTGCCTTCCTCGCGTGTTCAGCTGAAGGCGGCCATCTTGCTATTATAAACAGTGATCTCGAAGCCAAAGTGCTAAGTGAACTCTTTGAAAAATATCCAGCGGCGGATATGTTGGGAAATGCAGCATATTTCTCGAAAGAATTTGCCTTTGTAGGCTTTTACGACTGGGGTTTTGGTGATTGGAAGACAATTGAAGGTATTTAACATAATATTGCAGTTTATAAACTACTAGGTTTTACCAGCGTCTTCGCCTACGTTTTTTCCATACTAATCTTGGAACCTCTTAATGCTCGCCTATGTCATTAAAAGAAAACATGTATAAAATTTCACGCTCATAGGCCCAGTAGATTTGCTTGTGCGTCGATATGTCAGTTAGTTTCTTCTTTTAATGGTATAGTTATGTCAAATAATGTACAAATTCCCTAAAAAGTTTCAAGAACCTGCAAGGCAGCGATGTAAATCAAACGCCTAGCTCAGAACGAGTGATTTTATTGACAGTATGCAAGCGAGGTCATGTAACCGCGGAAAATATTAACACCGCGATTCAGCGGACGGCCAAAATATACAACACCATCTATCGAGTTGATGTGAACTAAAAATGTATCATCATCATCAGCCTTTTCAATGTTCCCACTGCTGGGACACAGACCTCCTCTCTAGGAGAGGGAACGGGCCATAATCCACCACGCGGGCTCAGTTCAGATTGGTGGATGTCACATGTCTTCGAATTTTTTATTCTAGGACATGCCGGTTTCCTCACGATGTTTTCCTTCACCGTTTTGAGAGCAGTGGTGATGAAATAAATTACACAAAGTAGTGCGCCTGGCTTGGATTGAACCCGTGACCTACAACTCGTAAGTCGGGGCCGATACCACTTGGCCACCACTGCTCGTACCTATATAAAATAAAAATGCATAAAATAAAATAATATATCAGTTCGACTTTTGAATCTTAACAAAGCACATCCGGTCAGCTAGGAAACACCGAACACATCGAACATCGAAAAAAATGACGTGTAAAAGTGTTTTTTAATAAAACTTCTTGCAAAGTAAAGATCATTTATCATTTAAATATATTTTTGAAGTTAAGTGAGTCTAATTCAAAGCTGTTGTACGTTTTATAACAATTTTTTTATGGCCCTTTTGGGTGTAGGGTGACTTATGAAGATACTTCATTTACCTGCTTGAGCCTACATTAGTAGGCTCTAGATTAGTATAAAACATTGCACACGAATAGACCACGTCCTGAAATTAAATCTTCCCAAAAGTACGTTTTCTTTATTTATAGGGTAACTGGTAATTAGTAGCCGATACTTAAATACTTGATTCTATTTATCTTTTACTACGGAACCAAAGCTGAAATCGCAAAGTAAATCGACTAGTCATACATTAGTATTAGTAACATTTATGTTTGTATAGCTGGATAAAATGAACTGAACTTGGTTGAAAAATTTGAAACGGAGTTTTTTGTTGGCTATTAGTTTTTCCCACCATTTAAGAGCTCTTATGTATTTATTAAATTTAATAAAAGTCAATGCTTAACAGAAATAATAATAATATATATATACATAGACCAAAGAAACAATATACTATAGCTTGATTTGAAGTTAACGGACCGATACAATTTAAAATAATGTGAGGATAATTGACAAATAAATACAGTATTGACTTGTTGGATCATCATATATTGTGTATATGTAGTTATAAAATGAATGAATAAACCACAACTTAAATGTATGGATATTTAGACCGAAGTGAAAACCCTAATTAACATTTTGTTTCTATCCACCCCTGCTTCCTATTACCCCTTTGACGGTAACACGATACGTTATACTAATTGTAATTACCAGACCATTTATTTATTTATTTATATTCGATAAACCAACGCCACTGGATTAATATTATAAAGAATACAATTTGCGAATGAAAAATATTATAGTGAATTTTTCATTTATAGGCGTGCCCAGCACTTGTACAGTAATTTCTATATAAAAAAGTATAATCATATAAAAATAATAAAATTAAATTACATTACAATTAATATTGAAAAAAATAAATTAAAACAACTTGGACTGGGTTAAGAGTTATATTAAAATAAAATTATAATTTACATTTACATGTCAGCTTAAAAAAAAAATGAGATAAATATACAATTTACGAAATAATAAAATTATATTAATAACATTGACCAGTCGCTCAAAAGAACAGCAATGCCAACAGTAATCGTAGGGACCCTGCAGAAAGGTCGAAGCCCACTGGGGCCAAGGATTCGTGTCTGATGTAGGAACGGGGTAGGTTGTTTAGTCAGTAAAAGTCTGACACTGTTTCCCGCTCCGCCCAGGGGCGGGATTCGTCATTGGATGATTATTACCTACCAAAAAAAAAATATCAACAGTAATTATTATTATTATTTTTAGCCCATACGGTCCCAGTGCTGGGCAAAGGCCTTTCTCCATTCCTTCCAGTGTTCTCAGCAGACCAAGAAGGAGATGGTGGGACGACTTGGATGCCTTCCTTAGGAATTGGCAAGAAGTGGTTCAATAGTAATTAAATTAAATTAATCAAGAAACTAACAACATCCGCCTCCTGGGCCAAGGGTTGATGCGAAAGCGTAACACCAGGGCCTGGGAATAAGGCAAGGAAGGAATGGGGTAGGCTTTTTAGTCAGTAAGAGTCTGACAGTGTTTCCCGCAAGAGCAGGATTCGTCATTGGATGATTTTTACCTAACATAAAAAAAAATACTAACAACATCCTCTATTTCAGGCCAACCGTTATTGGAAGCTGGGTACGCTACATTCAAAAAGGGAGAACCAAATAATTCAGCTCCAGGACAAAAATGCGGTTCAATAAATCGCGATGGTCTGCTAAACGACTTATGGTGTGACAGGCCTGTAGCATTTTTGTGTGAAAAATTTCCAAATATTCCAGCATATTGTGAAGTTTCAAGCAAAAGAAATGTAACCAATTCATGAAATCCATTGAATTTGAAGTCAACCAATAGTTGACTCGGGGCGAGGAGTCGATGTCCATCGTGATGATGCCATTACACTTTAAATAAACGTATTTGTTTCCTTTTGTTTTTTCTTGACAACTATCACACACTGCCGTCATGTCCCAAGCTAAGCAGAGCTTGTATTATGAGTACTAAACCACTGATAAACATATTTATATATTTCTAAATACATATATATTATAGACTAGCTTTTGTCAGCGGCTTCGCCCGCGTACATAAAATATAGCCTATGTCACTCAGGAGTGAAGCAGCTTTCTATTGTTGCTAAAATTTTTCCAATCGGACCAGTAGTTCCAGAGATTACCTCCTACAAACAAAAAAACAAAAAAACAAACTTTACCTATTTATTATATTAGTGTAGATAAATTACACTCAGACAGAACAAATGATCGTGCTCACCACACAAACATTTGTCCTGGGTGGGAATCGAACCCACGACCTCTGGTATAGCACTCAGGGTCACTAACTACTAGGCGGACAGGCCAGTCAAATCTTATGTTTTTTTTTGCTATTTTAAAACTATTTGCACACCGCATCGTTTCCTTCGTCCTAATGTCGACACCGGCCAACGCCGAAAACCAGCGCTGTGACACAGAATAAATATCGATCAGTAAAGAAACTAGGCCTTGTTTATAAAATAAATACCTACACTCCATAAAAACAATAGGGTTGTCACTATTACTTAATTTTTTTGATATTGTTTGATTTATGAAAAAAAAACACAAATATGTTCCGTAGTGATCAACAAGCTGAATAGATAATTATATAGGTAACTAGATTATAAATAAAACTAGCTTTTCGCCCGCGGCTTCGCCCGCGTGGAAATCGGTTATATCGCGCTTTTGAGATTTTCCCGTGGGAATGAGAAGTTCTTCCACGGCAAAACATTGCTTATCCAGGACTTAAACTACCTCCATACCAAATTTTATCAAAATCCGTTCAGGCGTTTAGGCCGTTAAGTTGTTAAACCAAAACTGAGTGGTAAACTATATTATATGTTTTACTTTGGGGAGCAAAAACATGCAGATTTTGGGCACTGGAAACATAGAGTTGACCATGCGAAAAACAATGTTTTTCCAGGTGTACTCCAGCAACCCTTAGAGTTTGGCCTTGTGCTTTATTACTGGTTATTGCAAATGAAACCCTTATAGGAAACTGAAGTCTTTTAAATTGAAATGGGAGGCCTGTTGGAATAATCGGGATCTGAGGAATGAGTTCACTTTCACCTTTTGCTGCGCCAGTCAAAATAGTTGCGGTAATAATATTCCGTCCAAGCTGAGTGACACGCAACCTGGTACCATTACACAGTCGTGGGGCATCGAGATTACGCATCAGCATCACCGGAACCCCTACTTTTAATTTTGCAGCTGCGTTTGAAGAGACGTCTCATTAGCTCTCAAAATAGCTAGTCTTTCAGCTCATTCTTCCAAACGTAGCTGTGTTTGAAGAGACGTCTCATTAGCTCTCAAAATAGATAGTCTTTCAGCTTGCTCTTCCAAACGTAGCTGCGTTTGAAGAGCCATCTCATTAGCTCTCAAAATAGCTTGTCTTTCAGCTTGCTCTTCCAAACGTAGCTGCGTTTGAAGAGGCGTCTCATTAGCTCTCAAAATAGCTAGTTTTTCAGCTTGCTCTTCCAAGCGTAGCACCGTTTGAAGAGGTGACTCTAACGCCCTTAGTGCTGTCTGACGTTGAGCCTGTTGCGATAAACGGACTTGAGTACGAATATCATTCTCGGAAGCCCTCAAAGAAAAATTGGCGAGCGGCTTGCTCCTCAAATCTTTGCTGGCGCTGAGATGGTAGCTCAGCAGCTCTCAAAGCAGCCTGACACTCTGCTTGATCGCGCCTTCTTAATCCAGCATGGAGAGACGATTCTTGAGATCGGGCAATTTTCATTGCCCGAGCTTGAGATGAGGTGCTCGACAAATTAGATTTACGTTTGCGAGGCATTATGAAATAATGAGTAAGTAAACTAAAAACTATAAACCTAAACTAAAGTATAATCCTATAGTAATGTTAGTACAATGTCCTAAACTATAAAAATCTAAATGACGAACAAAGCGACGTAATTACCAACTATACCTGGTGAATCAAATTAAGCTAAGCTATGATAAAACAAAACGGTAAATACTATACGGCTATAGGTTAGGGCGCGAGATATCATATCACTACTTAAATATTTTAAAAAACACAAAGTTACCACGTTTTAAAATACACCCAGTGCCATCTATCGCTTACATAAACAATTAGCGTAAAGACCACTTATACTAATAGACCAGTGCAGATAGCTTTTGAAAGGGACCTAAATAGTAGTAGAATGAAACCCATTGGAAAAGGAAGATAATACAGCAAAAATTTAAGGAAAAATAAATTACGGTCGATCTGAGGTCGGGAAGTGGATGGGTGTGCGGTTTTAAGGGTAAAAAATAGTTTCTCTCGATTTCTGGCAAAACTATTGGTTTTATGGAAAATTGTCTAATAACAAACTTGTAGGTCATAAAAAGATCTACCACTTTTGTATTTACACTTTTTCACACAGCTTCAAAATCTATGTGAAAAGTCCAAAAAACCGAGTTTTTTAATTTAATTTTTATCTCCTTTAAAAATTATTTTATTTTCACAAAATTTGAAGTTTCCTTTTTATGTCCCAAACTTACTATAATTTTTTTTATTTAAAATATTCACAGTTGCTCTTTATTTTGACTTCACTTCACTCTTCACTGACATCGAAAAAACAGCCTATTTTTCAATCGAAAAATCTTACGTAAAAATATGTGATTTTTTTTTAAAAGTTTGTTGTCTTCTTATTCATTGAAATCTTTACTTTTTGATGGTGTAAAAAAAGTAAACATTAATATAGTAAGTTTTTTTCAGAAAATGCAAAAAACTAAAAAATCTCGAATCAGAAATTGCTTTTGTGTAATAATTATTAGCGACCCGCTCCAGCTTCGTGCGGGTGCAAAGGTGATATATTATACATAATATAAACCTTCCTCTGGAATCACTCTATCTCTTTCCAATGGGTTTCATTCTACTACTATTTAGGTCCACTTTTTATCGTTAACAGTGCTAATTGCACTGGACTATAAATACCTACTTATACTAATGAATAATTTCGGTGACTTATAAATATTTCAGTATTTGTTATATGTGCATGTTATAACTTGTTTTGATTATTCATAAACGTTGTTAACCTTCTGGAACAGTCTATCATACCTATTATTTAATCCGGACTTCTAACTTTACGTCTGCAAAATTTCAAAGCAAACGGTTCAGTAGTTACGGCGTGAAAGCCTAACAAACAAACAAACTCACATTCCGATTTATAATATTAAGTAAGGATAAGGAAGTAAGGATAGGAATATGTGCATGTTAGAACCGAATACGGTGGTGGCGACTGAATGAAGCCACGTCCCAGTCGTTCGCGTCGGCCATCGGCGATAAGTGCGATGGAACCGATGGCGAACCTGTGCAAAGCCACTGGGACAGGATTCAGGTTGCCATCACTGGGGCGGCAAAGTCGGTGATCGGCTTGTCCAGGGGCGGCCGCAAGTGTGACAAGGAGACTTGGTGGTGGGATGACACAGTCCAGAGGGAGATCAGAGAGAAGAAAGCCCTCTTCAAAACGTGGCAAGCTTCCAAATCTCCCGAAGACCGCGACGCATACAGAACCGCAAAACGTGCCGCCAAGAGGGCCGTAGCCAGAGCCAGACGAGACCACTTACAGCCACTTTATGATAAGTTGGAATCGTCTGAGGGGCAAAAGCTCATTTATAAGTTGGCACGATCCAGGGTCAAAGCGGCTCTGGATATCTCTAAGTGCCGCTGTGTAAGAGACCCTGACGGCAATCTGTTATGCGAGGACCTCGCGGTGAAGGAGAGATGGCGCTCGTACTTCCACGAGCTGCTGAACAAGCAGCACAAAGAGGTGCTGTCTCCGGTTCTCCCTCCAAATCAGGGACTTGTGCCCCCGGTTACGCCTGAAGAAGTGCATGCGGCTCTTCGCCGCATGAAGAACCGGAAAGCTGTCGGTGCCGATGGAGTCCCCATTGAAGCCTGGAAGGCGATGGGTCCTCGTGGTGTGGGCATCTTAACCCACCTATTTAACCGCATGCTCCTCACCGGAAGGATCCCGAGTCAATGGAGACTGAGTATTATCACTCCAGTCTTCAAAGGCAAGGGATCGGTGCAGGAGTGTGGCGACTACCGTGGGATTAAGGTTATGTCCCACACCATGAAGCTCTTCGAGCGGGTGATTGACTCTCGGATCCGACAGGAGTGCACCGTCTCGGGATGTCAATATGGGTTTCGACCAGGCCATGGCGCCATGGATCCCATCTTTGCCCTAAGGGTTACCATGGAGGGATACAGATCGAAGAATACGCCTCTGCATCTCTTGTTCCTAGACATGCAGAAAGCCTTCGACTGTATCCCCCGTGATGTGATCTGGTGGGCGCTGAGATCTAAAGGAGTGCCCGAGACCTATGTTGACATCGTCCGAGATATGTACCGAGACTCCGGTTCTGTGGTTCGGACCGCTATTGGCGATACGAAACCCTTCCCCATCACCGTCGGAGTTCATCAGGGCTCTGTTCTTAGTCCGTTTCTGTTCAGCGTGGTGCTTGACGTGCTGTCCTCCACCATCAGGGACTTACATGAGCAGCCGCCATGGCTGCTCATGTATGCAGACGACATCGCGCTGGCGGACTCGGACAGTGGGCGCTTGGTTCAACGTGTGGCAGCGTGGAAGGAATCGCTGGAGAACGGCGGTCTGAAGATTAATGCGGCGAAGACCGAGTACTTGGCCTGTAACACAACTAACGCTGCTCCTGTTCGCATTGGCGAAGACACAGTTGAGCGCTCGGAACAGGTCAAGTACTTGGGATCGGTGCTCCACGAGTCCGGGGAAGTCGATTGCGACGTCGAGTCACGTATCTCGGCGGCCTGGGCGAAGTGGCGTGAGGTGGCGGGGGTTATCTGTGACCCCAAAATGCCGGTTAGGCTCAAAGGACAGGTCTATAAGACCATCATTAGGCCTGTCCTTTTGTATGGCAGTGAAGCGTGGCCTGTACTTGAGCGACATAAGCAAAGCCTGCGTGTCACGGAAATGAATATGCTGCGCTGGATGTCTGGAGTTTCGCGGAAAGACCGCATTAAGAACTCCCGCATCCGGGGCAGCCTTCAGGTCCGTGACATAGCGGATAAACTGCAGGAGGGTCGCTTACGCTGGTATGGCCACGTTTTACGAAAACCGGCAGACTACGTGGGTAACAGATGCCTCGCCATGCCGCCTCCGCCGGGACCCGGTAAACGAGGTAGGCCTAAGAGGCGTTGGATCGACGTCGCACAGTGTATTTTTCGCCCAAAAAATCGGACATGGCATTTTTACTATCTAATTTCATAGGATTTGTGATTATAAATGCGAGACGAAAACTCCTGATTGCCCTTTTGCTATAAAATATTGAAAATTAGTACTTGAAAAAAATGTCTATGGTTTCCAGAAAAACCATAGAAACAGTTAGAACTTAAAAGTTTGACTTCTTTTTAAGAATCTATTGACGGCATTAAATAGTGTCTTAAAATCCCTCCTATAACAAAAAACATCTAGGCTTTATTTATTCAAGATAACAGATTTATGGCTGATTTTGTAAATTTATGTTTTCTTTTTTTTACCGCCATATTATTACATATTTGGATTTGTAACTAGGATCGAAATGTTCTTTTTATTTATGTTTATGATCCTACAAATTCTTGGATCCTAATTATGCAGGATCTCGGAGTTGTTAAAATTCAGATTTTTCTGGATAGGGTTGTCGCCTCATAATTTAATAAACATAATATTTGAAGTAATTTTTTTAAATGTCAGTTTTTCCAACGCAGTTTATAATATTATCTGAATAAATTATCTTGGTCTTATTTACTTATTGAAACATATCAACAACAATAAAAAAAAATATATATCTTACGAATATTATGAATGCGAAAGTTACAATGTTTGGATGTTTGGATGTTTGTTACTCAATCACGCCAAAGCGGCTGGACGGATCTGGATGAAATTTGGCACAAGCATAGGATACACTCCGGAATAGGACATAGGCAACTTTTTATCCCGGAAAAACACAAGGTTCCTGTGGGATATATAAGGTGCTTTTAAAATATATGCCAGGCTTTTTATGAAGTATAGTATTATGTTTATAGATTACAATAGCAGTGGCGAAGGGTGGATATCTATTTTCTGAAGGGAAGCCGGAGCGTAAAGTCAAATTACCTAATATAGCACACTCCATGATGCAAAAAAATAGGATTAACATTGCGTTGCACATCAAAAATCTATTAATTACAGCAGTCTACATGAATGAATGTCATTTCAAAATGATGTCCGCAATCCAAAACACAAAATAAATGTACAGTTCACCTGGTTCACCACACATCAATATTGAAAAACATAAGAAACGACAAGAAAACAATATCAACACATCGAATTATTCGCGCCACCCAAACAATTAGCCGCCATGTCAATTTTATCGTATAAAAAATCCTGCCAAATAAAATGTATTATTCGCCAGTAAGAATTATAAACAGCTAAATTCATTCTCATTTTGAATCATTATAGTCAAATAGGAATTAATTTTTCTGTCTCGTTTGCACGTGCATAGACATCGCTGAGTAGGTATGGTCTTGAACCTGGACACCTGTGCATTACTCGTATTATTATTTATTTTACTCATAATAACCCGGCGCGCAGCGGCTTATTTTGGTACAATTTTCTGCGAGTTAAAAAGAGACAGAACGATTTAGAGAATAGGTTTTAGTTTATGGGAAAGTAAGAGATAGATGCATTGTATGGGATTTGGATGTTTGCAAAGGGAACTCGGTATTTTTCGGCTTAAGATTTTGACATTTTTATTTCAAAGTTGTAGGCATTTAAAAAATTGGAAGTAAAATGAGCAATAGAACGAACTAACAAGGTCGTTGACCTGTAGAACAAATTTTTATAAGAGAAGCCGATGGGAATCGTGTTATATGGACTCTTCGCCACTGTACAATAGTAAAGATAAAATGTTGATAATTTGTGTTATTCTTTTTTCGCATAAAACCATCCTCCGGTGTTACGATATTACGATACGCTGTTGCCGCTCCGCGCCGCAAAACACCGGCGCCATTCATACTACGATTGTCATTCATTTCAAACGAATGCCGCCTGCGCGCCGGCCACTCGGTCGTTACTGCACAGCAACCCCCCCCCCTTCCCGCCCCCGCGCGCACTACCCCGTTCGCCGCACGCGCTGGCCGACCACCCGCTTGCCAGTCGCCTCCCGCCCGCCACGGGATTTAGTTTTATTATTATCGCGCGCGTTTTTATTAAAAACATTTAGCCAAGTGAACAGTAAAACGGACACATTGAACAAAGTGAAAACCCATTTGTGTGCAACGCAGAGATGGACTTGTGCAACAGTTTCAAAATCGGTAGGGAGTGTGTAAATAACTTTTAAATACGTTGGTGTCGGATAACTTTTAAATACGCCAAGTTCCTGTAATTTATCGTTATTTGATATTACACTTTTGAGCCCTAAGCGAACGCCGGCGTTTTGTTCTTTAATTGTGTCTGTAATTACAAAAGTCGAAAGGTTAATCTAAGTACCTATTGTTTAAACTAACTTAAACTGAACTGTTTAAGTGTGATGTGAAGTTTATCATCGTAACTGGTAACTACTGGTAAGTAATTGCACTTTAAAACACTTGTTTGCCTACGTATTATTGCGTACCTAGTGAATTAGGTAGGGACAAGCTAGTCAGCTGATTTTAGTTTTCATTCGTAGAACGAATGGAAAGAGATAGCAGCTGTTTCATTGACGAAGAGAAACATCGCGCGTAATTTGTGAACCACGTTGTGCAGAATAGAGTCAATATTTATTTAACTACTTTATTTTCTCAAACTGGATTAACTGTTCCTGGGCACGAAAGCTCTTCACTATTGTAATCTATAAACACAACAGTACACCTCCCAAAAAGCCTGGCATATATTTTAAAAGCACCTTATATAACTTCTTATTTTGGTTTGGTTACTCAATCACGCCAAAACGGCCTGATGAATCTGTATGAAATTTGGCCCAAGGATAGCGTATACTTCATAATAGCACATATGTTACTTTTTATCCTGGAAAACATAAGGTTCCCGTGGGATATACAACTTCTTATTAGGCAACCCCAATACCACGCGGGCGAAGCCGCGGGCAAAAGCTAGTAATTAAATAAAGTTTTAAAATCTTCAGTTTAAAATCCAATGAAAGGTGATATGTGGTTCAGGGAAGGGGTCCGCCCTCGTTAGGCTACGGCTAAAACCTTGCACCAACACATATTTCCTGGAGGAACGGGGGTGAGGCACCATGGAGCCGTCGAAGACCCATGGCGCCACTTTGCCTCAACAGGACCTGACCCGGCCTGTTGAGGGATGTCTGTCCGGGCTCCGACCGGCTGACTTACTGCAAGGAGGGCATGAGGGCGCCAACCCTCATGTTGGTCCACGAGTGGCAGTTGATGGAGTTGTGGATAACGCCACAGCCGGTACTCTTCATCCTCCGGGAGTATTCGCAAGTACACAAGGAGACGTAATTAGTAGGCTCGATGCCTATAAGATGTTGATCACCAAATCAAAAGAAATGGGATTGAAAATTCGCCCTACTGACCTGCCTTTACAAGAAAGGTCAAACCTTATTTTGAATATTTTAGGATTTTCCGAAACTGATGTCAATGATAAGAAAAGATTCAAAGAAGCAATAGCTAAATTCACGTCTAAATGTGAAATCCTCTACAAAAACTGTAAATATAATATGACCTTTTTTGCAAAGAAGAATAACACGTGGCTTAAAGAATCGATACAAAATGATTTGAATAAATTTTTAATTAGCGAACATCCAACTTTACAAGATGCGTCACTTTCCGACTCTGTGGTTATTCCTGACTCTGAAATTAATATTATGAGCCAATCGCTTGACAGATATGAATTTGCACCTCATCATCAGCAACAAATTTCAGAGTCCAATACTGATCCAAATCATAGTGTTCAAGATTTACATATAGTCCCTGAACAAAATATTTTTGATATTGCCGTGTCGCCCACAATCGATGCCATTCCTTCGACTTCTTCATGTTTGGTCTATGAATCACTTAGTGGCAGACAAAAACGAAGGGTGTGCAAAGAACTCCAGTATTCTTTAGAAAGTGAACCACCGGCAAAAGTTATCAAAGCTGTTTCTAGTGCATTAGAAGCAAAAGGTCAAAAATTAAAAACCAATGCATCAAAAGATTTGCAATTTGTTATAAATTCTTGTCTTGAAAGTCCAACACGACCGACTAAGCTAGCAACCAAACTTCGCGAAGACCCCCGTCCTTATTCTCCAGAGGAAGCTTTAGCAGTATTTATAGACAGAAAATTTACAGTAGCTACATACAATTTTTTGCAACATGATTTAAAATCAAGAGGTTTTCCAGCATTTCCTACATATAAAAAAGTATTCGACGCAAAACAAAAATGTTATCCGGATAGTGCAGTTCAAGTAACAGAGAGAGAAGCCTTTGTCCCATTAGCTAGTTTACTTTCTCACACTCTTCAAAGGTTAGTACACTCATGCGACGAAATTATATCAGCATATTGTGAACAAAAAAACCTTGATACTGTAGATTGTATTTTTGAAGGTAGTTGGGGGTTTGATGGTAGTTCGGGTCAATCATTGTATAAACAAAATTTTTCTGATAATCAAGACCCTGAAAACAGTTTATTTGCCACTACATTCATTCCATTGCGGATAAAAACAAAAAAAGACTTTGTTCTTTGGTTAAACCCAACTCCACAATCATACAGGTTTTGCCGCCCGATTCATATCCAATATCGAAAAGAGACGAAAGATTTAATACTCAATGAACAGAAGTGGATAGATGACCAAATTAAGGATTTAACTACATTAGAAGCAACGACATCTAACAAGAAGACAATAAGGGCAAAACCACAACTGTATTTGACATGCATAGATGGCAAAGTTCTGAATACAATAACAGAGACTTCTTCTCAACTTAAATGTCCGTTTTGCAAAGCAACCTCTACACAATTCAACAAATTAGATATTATTTATTCGCGGCCAATAGATGTGTCGGTTTTCAAATACGGAATAAGCCCCTTGCATGCATGGATTCGGGTATTGGAGTTTTTACTTCATTTGGGCTACAAGCTTCCTGTTAAGAAATGGAGGGTAAGCAAATGTTCACTGGAATCAAACACTGTAGAGGAAACAAAGAAACGTGTGCAAGAGAGAGTGCGAAAAGAACTGAAAGTGCTGGTTGATGTTGTGAGACCCAATGCTGGAACAACAAATGACGGCAACACAGCCCGAACCGTTCTATCTGATCAAAATCGTGCAGTGTTTGCAGAAATATTAGGCCTTAGTCAGTGGTTGTTGGACGATCTTCACACGATTCTGGTCACCTTATCTTGTAGTCTACCTGTAGATGCTGATAAGTTTGGAGATTTTTGCAAAACCGTAGCATCTAAATACGTGGCAGAATATGGTTGGTACCCAATGACAGTAACTATGCACAAAATCCTCATTCACGGCAAAGATATTATTAATAGCTCAGCTCTTCCAGTGGGTCTATTATCAGAACAAGCCGGTGAAGCGCGGAATAAGTTCTGGCGTTATGACAGAGAACACCATAGCCGAAAATCCGACCGTGAAAAAACAATGTTGGACCTATTTCACAGGGCACTGGAATCGTCAGATCCAGAAATTTCCTACATTAGGCTTCAGAATAGGTTGAAAAAACTCAAATCTTTGCCTTTACCATCCAAGGTAGTGGAGTTACTGAAACCGTATGAAATCTCAGCTGAAGACGATTTTGAGGCGGCAACAGAAAATGAAATTGAAATTATTGAAGGTCATACCGATAGCGACAACATAACAGAAATTCTTTCGGCCGATCAGGATGAAGAATAATAATTGTTACCCTAACCACCATTTTTTAATTCAAAATAAAATAAATTTCAAAAGAAATATTGACAACCCTAAAACCATAATTACCATAGAAAACTTTAGAAGCCTCTAAGTTAGAGATCCTTCATTATTTGGATCTGATTTTTTTTTCTAAGCTTCTAACACATTTTATTAACAATTCTAAAGAAAAATAAAATCCAAATAATTGAAAATACGACCATAAAAAAATAAAATAAAAAATGCTTAAATTGTAAATAAATCGCTTAAAACTCAATTAAAAAATATATAAATCAATTAGTATTATGTGTTTTGAGATTATTGTGGATCAGAAAAACCAAGAAGAAAATTTGTGAAATATTTCAAAAGTTATGGATGATTTACTATTTCACTATAAAAAAGAATAAAGTGGTTTTATTTCTCCATAATGAGAAATAGGTGCACGAGTGTTCTATTAATTAATTCATAAAACATTTATGTATAAGATTTCACAAAAAAAAAGGCATGTCCGATTTTTTGGGGAAAAAATACACTGTGCGTCGTAAGGGACGATATGCGTGCAAATGGGCTTAAGGCAGAGGACGCAAAAGACCGAGCGAAGTGGAGACGACTAGGAAGGAAAGCGGACCCCGGGCACCGAGGTGAAAGCCAAGGTAGCAACCGGGACATACGCTAGGCTGATGATGATGATGTGCATGTTAGAACCTGTCTTGATTATTCATAAACGTTGTTAACCTTCTGGAACAGTCTATTATACTTACCAGGATAAAGGGTAGGTAAAAAAGTACAGAAGTTTTTGCTTAGCTACGTAAAAACATTACTAAGTTCACAGGATAAGCAGATGTAAAAATCAGTTTAGGCGATAAACCAAATTGTACGTCATCCCTCGGGAATTCCTCATTTCCGGGGATAATTTATCGTATCATTAAGCTTTGTTTTAAACGTCACACAGCGCCATGTGTCACCAAACTGATACTGACTGCTTCATACGAAGCTAACAATATTTTCGTTTTCCCTCGGGAACATCACAGTTTTCCGGGATAAAAAGTAGCCTATTATTTAATCCGGACTTCTAACTTTACGTCTGCAAAATTTCAAAGCAAACGGTTTAGTAGTTACGGCGTGTAAGCCTAACAAACAAACAAACAAACTCACATTCCGATTTATAATATTATAGTAAGGATTTTTTTTACAGGTTGTTTTAACTTGTTTTTATAAGTAGATATTCAAATTCAGAAACCATTGTCCTTTGTGTTTTGTATTCTTTAAAATTTAAAATAATATCGTTATCATTTCAACGAAACGATATCCACTAGCTGTTGGACATAGGCCTCCAACAAATGTCTCCACAACGAACAGTCCTGTGTTTTTTGCATCCACTGCATTTCCGTCACTCTTACCAGGTCTTTCAATGCGCGTTCGCCTCTCTAGAACCTTTCGGCCCCATCGACCATCCATTCTACGAGCAACATTTTTTTATCGTATCGGTAAAAATCATCCAATGACGAATCCCACTCTTGGGCAGAGCGGGAGACAGTTTCAGACTCTTACTGACTAAAAAACCTATCCCATTCCTTCCTTGCCTTATTCCCAGAGCCGCGGTAACACTTTCGGACCAACCCTCGGCTCCAGAAGGCTTCGACCGTGAAGTACAGTAGTACTATAGTACAGTTTGCTGACAGCTCCTAGAGGCGCGCGGGAACAGTGCGCGCCGTAGACGACTTGGACTCGGTCTGGACAGTTATCAGTCGACCGGACGGCGACCAAAAGCATGGCAGCATTACCACGCTGTTTTGCAATGCTTATTCTTTGCCCAAGGTAAAAGCCACCCCTTGGGTTACGCGAAGTGTCAAATAGTCGTTTGAAAAGCTCAGATCAATTTTGCAGTTCGTGAGACTAGCTTCTGCCTGTAGCTGCGCTCGATAGTCAGTCAGTACCAAAAGGGTTAGTCTTTCTTGGAATAAAAAGTATTTCTGTCCTACATCACCTCCCAGTGTACCATGTTATACCTCTGTAGGGGCTCAGCAGGGTCTAAGCATACCGGGCCATGGACCGATTTCTCAAAGGAAGATCTGGCCCGGTAAGTAGGGCTAGGAAAGATAGGGGTGGCTTTTAGTTAATAAAAGTCTAACATTATCTCCCGCTCCGCCCAAATGTGGGAGTTTTTATTGGATGATTTTAGCCTACCATAACAAAATAACCAAGTTGTACCTTAATCTAGCCAAATCGGATGATTTTTACCTACTTTAAAAAAAGCCAAATTATTTGACTTGTCTAATTTATTACTTTGTTCCAAGAGCATCTTTTTTTGCAAATAAAATGTTTTTAATCTTTCGAAAAAGAGTACCGTATTTATTTTCATAATCGACATAATATTAATATTTACTAGTATGTACTTATATTTTTATATGTTGGGCTTATTTATGTATATAGGTTTATATATTCCTCTGAAAACCGCATTACAATCGGTTCAGCTAATCACGAGATAATCACGGACAAACATACATACAGGTCAAACAGAGAACCTCTTTTTTGAAGTCGGTTCATAATAATTTATTGATCAAGTTTGTGAGCAGTGGCGGAGGAGGTGTAACAAAAATTCGAAGACATGTGACATTCACCAATCCGCACTGAGTCCGCGTGGTGGATTATGGCCTATTACCTCTTCTAGAAAAGAGGCCTGTGTCCTAACAGTGCAATAATCCCAGCATTAGAAAGGCTGATGATGGTGATGATGATCAAGTTCAAATAGGTGCACAAATCTTACAGTAATATTTTATTTTCTTTAATTTTTTTTATTGATTATAGGTTTGCGCTTGACCGCTGTCTCATCTGATGGAAAGCGACGATGCGGTCGACGATGGAGAGCGCTTACTTAGAAGTAACCTATTCACTCTTGACTTAAAGATTCCCGGGTTGTAGCCATCAGGAAACACAGACTCCAGCAAGGAATTCCACTTCTTGGCTGTACACACATTGAAAGTGTTGCCAAAACGTAATTATAATCATAATTCCTTTCAATATTGTGTGAAAAGAAAGAAAAACAGTTTATTTCACGCAAAATGACGCAACCTCAAAGCTATAAGACAATCAAATTATTACTATTTTATAGAAAAAATGCGTCACGTTCGCGCAAAAAACGGCCAAATGCTCAGCATAATGCTGTGGTCCCATGCAAAATGCGATGAGCTCACAGCGCTGGTTTTCGGCATTGGCCGGTGTCGACATAAGGACGAAAGAAATGATGCGGTGTGCAAATAAATTTAAAATAGCAAAAAAAAACAAGATTTGACTGGCCTGTCAGCCAAGTAGTTAGTGACCCTGAGTGCTATGCCAGAGGTCGTGGGTCCGATTCCCACCCAGGACAAATGTTTGTGTAGTGAGCACGATCATTTGTTATGTCTGGGTGTATTTTATGTATAATATATATTTCTAATTACATACATATTATAGATAAACTGCCGTCATGTCCCAAGCTAAGCAGAGCTTAGCTTGCTTAGCTTAGCTTGGGACATGACGGCAGTGTGTGATAGTTGTCAAGAAAAAACAAAAGGAAACAAATACGTTTATTTAAAGTGTAATGGCATCATCACGATGGACACCGACTCCTCGCCCCGAGTCAACTATTGGTTGACTTCAAATTCAATGGATTTCATGAATTGGTTACATTTCTTTTGCTTGAAACTTCACAATATGCTGGAATATTTGGAAACTTTTCACAGAAAAATGCTGCAGGCCTGTCACACCATAAGTCGTTTAGTTCACCCTTGCGATACATTGAACCGCATTTTTCTCCTGGAGCTGAATTATTTGGTTCTCCGGATTTGAATTTAGCGTACCCAGCTTCCATTATCGGTTGGCCTGAAATAGAGGATGTTGTTAGTATTTTTTTTTATGTTAGGTAAAAATCATCCAATGACGAATCCTGCTCTTGCGGGAAACACTGTCAGACTCTTACTGACTAAAAAGCCTACCCCATTCCTTCCTTGCCTTATTCCCAGGCCCTGGTGTTACGCTTTCGCATCAACCCTTGGCCCAGGAGGCGGATGTTGTTAGTTTCTTGATTAATTTAATTTAATTACTATAGAGCCACTTCTTGCCAATTCCTAAGGAAGGCATCCAAGTCGTTCCACCATCTCCTTCTTGGTCTGCCGAGAACACTGGAAGGAATGGAGAAAGGCCTTTGCCCAGCACTGGGACGGTATGGGCTAGAAATAATAATAATAATTACTGTTGATTTTTTTTTTTGGTAGGTAATAATCATCCAATGACGAATCCCGCCCTTGGGCGGAGCGGGAAACAGTGTCAGACTTTTACTGACTAAACCACCTACCCCGTTCCTACATCAGACACGAACCCTTGGCCCCAGTGGGCTTCGACCTTTCTGCAGGGTCCCTACGATTACTGTTGGCATTGCTGTTCTTTTGAGCGACTGGTCAATGTTATTAATATAATTTTATTATTTCGTAAATTGTATATTTGTCTTATTTTTTTTTTAAGCTATTAAAATAAAATTATAATTTACATTTACATGTCGTAAATGTAAATTATAATTTTATTTTAATATAACTCTTAACCCAGTCCAAGTTGTTTTAATTTATTTTTTTCAATATTAATTTTAATGTAATTTAATTTTATTATTTTTATATGATTATACTTTTTTATATAGAAATTACTGTACAAGTGCTGGGCACGCTTATAAATGAATAATTCACGATAACATTTTTCATTCGCAAATTGTATTCTTTATAATATTAATCCAGTGGCGTTGGTTTATCGAATATAAATAAATAAATAAATAAATGGTCTGGTAATTACAATTAGTATAACGTATCGTGTTACCGTCAAAGGGGTAATAGGAAGCAGGGGTGGATAGAAACAAAATGTTAATTAGGGTTTTCACTTCGGTCTAAATATCCATAAATTTAAGTTGTGGTTTATTCATTCATTTTATAACTACATATACACAATATATGATGATCCAACAAGTCAATACTGTATTTATTTGTCAATTATCCTCACATTATTTTAAATTGTATCGATCCGTTAACTTCAAATCAAGATATAGTAAATTGTTTCTTTGGTCTATGTATAATTATATTATTCTTATTTCTGTTAAGCATTGACTTTTATTAAATTTAATAAATACATAAGAGGTCTTAAATGGTGGGAAAAACTAATAGCCAACAAAAAACTCCTTTTCAAATTTTTCAACCAAGTTCAGTTCATTTTATCCAGCTATACAAACATAAATGTTACTAATACTAATGTATGACTAGTCGATTTACTTTGCGATTTCAGCTTTGGTTCCGTAGTAAAAGATAAATAGAATCAAGTATTTAAGTATTGGCTACTAATTACCAGTTACCCTTTAAATAAAGAAAACGTACTTTTGGGAAGATTTCATTTCAGGACGTGGTCTATTCGTGTGCAATGTTTTATACTAATCTAGAGCCTACTAATGTAGGCTCAAGCAGGTAAATGAAGTATCTTCATAAGTCACCCTACACCCAAAAGGGCCATAAAAAAATTGTTATAAAACGTACAACAGCTTTGAATTAGACTCACTTAACTTCAAAAATATATTTAAATGATAAATGATCTTTACTTTGCAAGAAGTTTTATTAAAAAACACTTTTACACGTCATTTTTTTCGATGTTCGATGTGTTCGGTGTTTCCTAGCTGACCGGATGTACTTTGTTAAGATTCAAAAGTCGAACTGATATATTATTTTATTTTATGCATTTTTATTTTATATAGGTACGAGCAGTGGTGGCCGAGTGGTATCGGCCCCGACTTACGAGTTGTAGGTCACGGGTTCTATTTCATCACCACTGCTCTCAAAACGGTGAAGGAAAACATCGTGAGGAAACCGGCATGTCCTAGAATCAAAAATTCGATTCCACCAATCTGAACTAGGCCCGCGTGGTGGATTATGGCCTCGTTCCCTCTCCTAGAGAGGAGGCCTGTGTCCCAGCAGTGGGAACATTGAAAAGGCTGATGATGATGATACATTTTTAGTTCACATCAACTCGATAGATGGTGTTGTATATTTTGGCCGTCCGCTGAATCGCGGTGTTAATATTTTCCGCGGTTACATGACCTCGCTTGCATACTGTCAATAAAATCACTCGTTCTGAGCTAGGCGTTTGATTTACATCGCTGCCTTGCAGGTTCTTGAAACTTTTTAGGGAATTTGTACATTATTTGACATAACTATACCTTTAAAAAAAGAAACTAACTGACATATCGATGCACAAGCAAATCTACTGGGCCTATGAGCGTGAAATTTTATACATGTTTTCTTTTAATGACATAGGCGAGCATTAAGAGGTTCCAAGATTAGTATGGAAAAAACGTAGGCGAAGACGCTGGTAAAACCTAGTGGTTTATAAACTGCAATATTATGTTAAATACCTTCAATTGTCTTCCAATCACCAAAACCCCAGTCGTAAAAGCCTACAAAGGCAACTTCTTTCCAGAAATATGCTCCATTTCCCAACATATCCTTCGCTGGATATTTTGCAAAGAGATCAATTAGCACTTTGGCTTCGAGATCACTGTTTATAATAGCAAGATGGCCGCCTTCAGCTGAACACGCGAGGAAGGCTCGAGAGAAGTTTCTTGGTGTTGAGTGCAACTTGTAACATTTGTTCATTCTCTTATCGAGAAAGTATTCTGAAAGCATATATTTTTTAAATTTTCTGCTGTGATAAAAGTCTTAAAGTAATAATAAAAACTGATAAAGACATTCATAAACAAATAGTCGCTATTTTATAAATTGGGAAAACTATTCCCTTAAGACGCACTCCAATGAGGCAATATTCCTAACTTACAACTGTTCTAGAATCACGCTTTTTCCCCCTGTAGCTCTAGTTTACCGTTTGTATGCAAACACATGCCGTCGACATCTAGAACTTAGTCCTTCCTGGATGGCCGAATAACCAATAACCGATGGGTCGTCGTCCACAAGCCCGTGCATGGTGTGACCTGGGATCGGCTGGCGACTCTGGATACCCAGGGTGTCCTCTGCCTCGGCGGCTGGAGTGTGATGATGTCCTTTGTGTTTTCCAGAATTAGGCGACCGCATCTCATTCCCTCTCACACACACACACACACATCCCCACACACACACACACAGGACGCACACGCGCAGGACGCGTAGGACGCTCGGGCTTCTGACGGAGATATCAGTTGATGTCTGTGTAAATCGTGATCCGATATAGAGTTACAGTCTTTCGTGGAGTTTTTAATAGAAAGCAAGAGGATTACCTGGATCATGATTTCCACATTCATTGGGCTTCGCCTTTACGTTTCCAGAATAACAAATAAAAGGCCGAGGTTCTTCACAAGAACGATCTGCTATTTCTCCTTTTCCATTTAATGTGATACATTTTTCCTTGTCGTTTTTATTATCTGGTTGGTTCGGAGCCCAAGTTAGTGGAATCTCGGAGAAAGGTATACCTGTAATTAAAATAAACAATGCATTATTAGTCTTATTATTCTTACCTTGACTACAAGGTAAGAGTAATAAGATACTAGTCTGGGTTGAAATATAATACAACTAGCTTTCTACTAGCGGCTTCGCCGTGTGAAAATAGGTTTTCGCACAAACTTTGGACACCCCTTTAGGCGGTGAATTTTGGAAAATCCTTTCTTAGTGTTTGTCTACGTCATAAAAGGAAGCCATGTGCAAAATTTCACGCTCCTAAGCCCAGTACTTTCGGCTGTGCGTTGATATGTCGTATGTTGAATATACTAGCGACCCGCCCCAGCTTCGCACGGGTACTGATATTGAATATATTATGATGCATAGGACCGTTTGTTAAAGTGATACTAGGGGTAAAAGTGGGCTCAGGGATGTGAAATAACAGGCGTTGCACAGAGGGAGTACCGGAATGGTATTTTGAAAGGTAACGGAGCCCCTTCTACGTGCTGCTGGTGATCACTGAGGTGGTTTTAGTGAGGTACAAACCCCACACTCCTCGGGCTTATCCCAAAGGTTGCCTTGGAACGTGCAAATTAGCTTCAATTTTGACATATCCAAAGTGCCTGAAAATGGTCTATTTGAAATAAACTATTTTGAGTTTGAGTTTGGTCCGGGCGCCTTTTGAAGGTTTCTCCTCGTCAACAAAAAAAAGGGGTAAAAGTGGCAGTTGGTAGGGCAAAGTGCTTGCAGCGCGATGACCGCGTGCATGGTGTGTGATGCGTCTGACTGAAAGCTTCTCTCACTAGACGGATCTGACCTAGTTGAGTGTCGAGTGCGTTGAAGAGAGCTTCGTTGTGGTGGCATTCCGGGTAGGCCTTTGTCCAACAGTGAACGTCTTTGAGCTGAAATTATGATGAAAACCTACCAGATACCCTTAAATATCACAGACTAACTATAAAGAGACTATTAACTTTCCTTGAAATATAAATCTATAATATAAAAATGATACGCTGAATGTGTTGTTAAGCGCAAAACTCGAGAACAGCTGAATTGATTCTGCTAATTCTTTTTTTATTGTGTTTTTTTTATCAGGAAAAGATTCTTAGAAACGAAAAAAATACGGTAGAGTAGGGATGAGTAAGGAAGAGTAGAATAGAGTAGTCAGTTGCAAGAAGCGATGCCGAGGGCTAAAGCTAGTCTAACATATCCATTGCTCCATAGATTTATGTTGGGCCACACGCGAGCGCATTCGCGTACTTATTGACTTTGTATTGTGTCATTGTGATTCCTATTCTCACAAAGCAAATTTTGAGGGTACCTCGGTGACGTCCAGTCAGTCAGCTGTGCCATACTGTGTAAAATGTACATACCTACAGACTTGTTGTTCAACGATTTTGTTGCGCTTTGTGTAAGTATATGTGTTATAAGCATATAGATTTTTTTTTCTGAGTTAAAAAAATTATTTAGTAAACCGTACAAATAATTAGATATCTAACCTTAAAACTACATAACCCTAATTAACTTAACTAAAAATACCTAATCTAAAAAAGCGTCAAAAAACTCTTCCGCATCGCTGTCGACCGGTAAAGTGCCCAAAAGGCTGGCCGCATTGCCACGCTGTATGGCAATGCTTATTCTTTGCCCAAGGTAAAAGCCAGCCCTTGGGTCACGCGAAGTGTCAACAAGCATATAGATTGTGTTTTTATATTCATACTATTATTGTGTACTACATGCTTCGTCATTAGACGACAAATTGTTTTACATTTTAAATCTCATATAAGTGAACAATTGTAATATGTTCTTATGAGAATAAAGTTTGTTTAAACCTATATTCACATCACTCGACAAAAATGGAGCAACGGGTTTTTTGGGTTGGTCTCATAGTAAAATTTGTTCATATTGGTGTGTACAATGATTCTTTTTAAGGAAAGCCACTTTTTATAAGATACTCATTACATCATTTTTGATCCTGACTTTTGTTTACACTATTTCGAACATATTTAAACCGTTACAAGACGAACGACACAACATTAAATTTATTAGTTTAAGCTGATTTACCAACCTTCAATTGTATGAAAAGCGCCTGCAGGAGTACTTGCATGTATTCCAGTAAAGACTTCAGTTTCAGGAGTGAATGATTTCTCTATAATCTCAATCATATCTAATTCTAAAACTTCTGTTATTGGAGAGGCTAGAGTAGCACCTGATAGGAAAACAGTCATTGAATTGTTAGCTCTTGTTTTGAGTACAGTTAGAATCATTTGTCCCTAATCCACCACCTTTGCAAAGCTATGAAAGGGGTTTTTTTATGGTGGGAAAAATCATCTATACATCTAACAGTGTCAGACTCTTACTGACTTAAGCACCCACCCCATTCCTTCTTAGCCTTTATACGAGGGTCGGACCTTGCTTTCAGAAACCAGACTGGGGCTCCAGTAAACGTCGGCCCTGCAGTTAAGCCTTTCCATTTGCTGACAACTCCTTGAGGCGCGCGGAAACAGAGTGTGCCGTCGATGACTGGCTACTAGACAACCAGACGGCGAGCTACGCAAGCCCTCGGCGATAAAAGAGGTGCGTTAGGTAAAAAAGGAAACATAAAGTAGTAATAAAGAGAAACTTAGTTTTAAGACATAAATCATGTACTCAGGCATCAAAGTACTTCTCCTCATCACTGTCAGTTGGAAATGTCCTCAGAAGACTGACAGCATTGCCTAGTTGAATGACAATGCTGAATCATTGAGAAAAGATACCAAAGAGTAATTTAATTTAATTTTAATTAAAGGAGTTTTCTTAGGGTGGGAAAAATCATCTAATGACTTAACGCCCTTGGGCGGAGTGGGAAACAGTGTCAGACTTCTACTCCCTAAACGACTTACCTTTCCTTCCTGCCTTAGTTCCAGGGCCCCGGTGTTCCACTTTCGCATCAATCTTGGCCCAGAAGGCTTCGACCCTGCTGAGCCCTTACGGTTGCTGATAACTTCTTGAGGCGTGAGGGAACAGTGCGCGCCATCGACGACTTGGGCTCAGTCAGGACGTTTATCAGATAGGTGGGAAGAAGGGGTGCTTACCTTCCAGTGAACATGTCGTCCGAGCATCATCCCAAGTCGCTGGCATAACGTGATGTTTAAACCAACTTTTACTCGTTGGGATATAGTTGTAGTCACATCTGAATGCTCCCTCTATAATAAGAAAACAATCAAATTAGTGTCGTGCTGGCACTGTGGTTAAGAATCCATCTCTCATCCATCGTTCGGTACTGGACAAGTACCAATTTTTTCTTTTCAATTCATAAGTACATTTCTAAATTTATCTAGGAGTTGATGACGTAAGTATTATGCTCAGAACAAGTTAGCTAAATTGTATTGAATAGCCATATTAACTAATAGATATTAAGATATATTAGCAATCTTGTATCTATTATAGTGTCTGAGTCGCATCATTCATTGACAACATGACGTGATACAACCTTAATCCAGTCTAGTGTCAGTTTGCCGGTAGAAATTATTGATTGGTTGTCACAATAGATTATAAATAAAGATATCGTTATTTTTTGTGATGAAATTGGTAAAGGTTTAGACCACCTTAACAAATGAATATCTGGGACACTCAATAATAAATAACTGTATGCCAAGCTGATCATTATTTGATATAATGAAAAAAATGATAAAATGTAAATTTCAACAGGAAGCTATACTTTTATTTTTTGTTGGCAATAGGGGTTATGTGAGCAAAGGAGAATTATTGCAATATTATAATCGATGATGATGATGATGATAATGATGTCATTCATTTTGTTTGACAAAAGATAGATATTATCTTGTCAATAGATACTATCTTTCAAAATTTTGTAGGAAACAGATAGCTATGTCGCTATAACATAATTTTTTAATTACAGCCAAAAACTTGGCTAAACAAATTGCTCCTATTGAGCAATGCATGGACATTTCAAATGATTTTCCCAATAACTTGGCATCAAATGTTTACATTGATATTAATTTAAATTAAAAATTAAGACAAGCTCTAGTAAAAAAGCACAAAAATATTTCCAATTTTTTTTCAATAAGAAATCATAACATCGTATCAACCTGGTGCATCAAAATATTCGAGAATTTGTGAATAAGGATATAAAGTGGAATTATTCTTGACTTGCAACAATATTGATATTCTACTATGTGTAAAAGTTGTTCATATTAGGGTGTACAGGGTTTTTTTTTAAGAAAAACCTACCCGTCATATCAACTTTGTATGTATAAGGTACGTGTATTTTTGTTACAAAACTAGTTTTTGTCAGCGGCTTCGCCCGCGTATATAAAATATAGCCTATGTCACTCAGGAGTAAAGCAGCTTTCTAGTGTTGCTAATTTTTTTCCAATCGGATCATTAGTTCCAGAGATTACCTCCTAAAAACAAAAAAAAACAAACTTTACCTCTTTATCTACATCTACACTTATCTATCTACACTTCTACACTAATATAATAAAGAGGTAAAGTTTGTTTTTTTGTTTCTTTGTTTGTAGGAGGTAATCTCTGGAACTACTACAGGCTACCACTACTACTACTACTACAGACTACCACCAGCAGGCAGGCAGGCTGCAGGCTACTACTGCTACTATAGGCTATATTTTATGTACGCGGGCGAAGCCCCTGAAAAAAGCTAGTTATTTATATTAGTGTAGTTATGTAGCCAACAGTTTATTAATGACTAGCGACCCGCCCCAGCTTCGCACGGGTGCAAAGGTGATATAATATTATAGCTATAAACATTCCTTTTGAATCACTCTAATTATTAAAAATAACCGCATCAAAATCCGTTGCGGAGTTTCAAAGATTTAAGCATACAAAGGGACATAGGGACAGAGAAAGCGACTTTGTTTTATACTATGTAGTGAACGTAGTTGTCAAATTGTGAAAATTAATATATCGTATTGTATTTAAACAACTCACTTACTAATTAAAATACATCTTACCTATTAAATTCAAGCAGAGTGTTAACACAAAACATTTAAAAAAGAAGTTCATTGTTTGATGTTTGAAATGATTACATGAATATGTTTCAATGCGTGTTAACTGACGTACATTTATATTATAACAAGGTGGTAAAAGTACAGAACCAGTGGTGCTAAATATTATTTTCAATTTTTTTTTTTATATTCGATGACCATCACACAAGGCCATCTAGTCTCAAGCTAAGCAGAGCTTGTGTTGAGACTAGACAACTGATAAACATACTTATATATTTCTAAATACATACATAATATTATAGATAAATAACACCCAGACAGAGAACAAATGATCGTGCTCATCACACAAACATTTGTCCTGGGTGGGAATCGAACCCACGACCTCCGGCATAGTCAGTAACTACTATGCTGACAGGCCAATTTCAACTGTCAATTTGTAAATTAAAATTGTCATATTGCTGAGCGTTTTTTTTTTATGGTAGGTAAAAATCATCCAAAGACGAGTCCCACTCTTGGGCGGAGCGGAAAACAAGTGTCAGACTCTTACTGACTAAACAACCTACCCCGTTCCTACATCGCCTTACATACCCGGGCCAGAGCCTTCCTTTTCAGACGCAAACCCGTGGCCCTAATTGGCTTCGACCCTTCTGCAGGGTCCCTACGGTATTGCTGAGCGTTTCGTCTCGTTGTTTATACTGCGTACATCTTGCTGCGGTCTTCCCATTCAATTATAATTATGGTGTCGTCAAGGCTAGAGTAAATAAGTTCTTAATAAACTAGTGCGCTTCACCATCAACGATTGCATCACTGCTTTCCATCAGGTGGGATAGCAATCAAGCACTCTATCTATAATCAATGAAAAAAAAAATTCAGAACAGTTCAAAAATGCCTGTAAACATTTTTTTTTTTTTCTATTGCATAAAGTACAAGGTCCATCAATAATATAATAATAATAAAATGGAGTACTTGTGCGGCTACATCTGATAATAAACACAATGTACCCTACTAGAGGAGAATACTATTGTTTTAATAAAACATAAATACTATCAAACGGATATACTAATGAGTTCCAACTTGGGTAATACCTGAGACTATGTGAAAAACATCCTCATGATATGATATTATATTTTCAGCTCAGCATGTATGTGTGAGTGAGCAGTGGTGGCCGAATGGTAACAGCCCCGACTTGCGAGTTGTAGGTTGCGAGTTCAAACCCAGCCCGGCGCATTACTTTGTGTAATTTATTTCATCACCACTGCTCTCAAAACGGTGAAGGAAAACATCGTGAGGAAACCGGCATGTCCTAGAACCAAAAATTCGAAGACATGTGACATCCACCAATCCGCACTGGGCCTGCGTGGTGGATTAAGGCCCATTTCCTCTCCCTACGACTCGTAAGTCGGGGCCGTTACCACTCAGCCACCACTGCTCCGCACTAGTTTATTAAGAGCCTATTTACTCTAGCCTTGAATAGAATACAGCCGGCAAACTGTTCCAGTCCTTCGATGTACGTGGTATAAACGACGAAGCAAAACGCTTAGTCCGGACCGTGTGGGTATATCTCAACAACGTAAGGGTGGATGTTTGCCGTACGCCCGCGGATGTCCGCTGGTTAAATTGAGATGGCGGAATCAAATCGTGCAATTCCCGCGCAAACTCTCCAATAGCATCCCGTAGAAAACCGAAATGCTGGCTACTCTTCGCTTGTGCTCGTGACTTTGAAGATTGGACCCAACCAAATCTGGATCACCACTCACCAATAGTGTGACCAGGAGAAATAGGGGATCATTTATATACACACATATTTGAGCACCTCCGACATATTAATGAGTTAGGTACAACATAGCAACTGAAGCATAAATTCAATAAAAACTTAATTTCAACAATAGTATCTAAATAACAAAATTAAAAAAGTAATGACATTTGTTTGCATTCAACAACATTGTTAAGGAAACTGCAGTAACCGATACCAGAAGTATGAATTAACGTAAGGGACATTTACTTAAAATGTAAAAATGTTCCTTACGATGATTAATGTAAGGGTATTTTTCGCAAAACATAAAAATGTCCCTTACGTTAATTCATACTTCTGTTATCGTAACGTTATTTATTCTTCATTAGTTTTTAAGATAACGCTAATGATTTTGACGTTAGTAAAAGAACCTTGCATTGTTAAATTAAAATTGATGATTTTTTTTTATGGTACAAAAAATCATCGAATGACGACTCCCGCCCTTGGGCAGAGATGGAGAGAGTGACAAACTTCTACTGACTAGACGACCCACTGTTCCTTCTTGCTTTAGTTCCAGGGCCCAAGTATTCCGCTTTCGCATCAATCCTTGGTCTCAGAAGGCTTCGACCCTGCTAGGCCCCTAGAGTTGCTGACATCTCCTTGAGACGACTTGGGCTCGGTCCGGACGGTTACCGGATGGGGCAGACAACTCACCGTCCGCAAGCTCATGCATAAAGTGGCCGGAAATCAGGATCGGAGACACGGCGGCGGTGGCTGCAGCGTAAGCGCCGTTGCCTTTGCCTGATGCGGTCGGTCTTTTTTGCTAGCATTACTGCTTCGCGAGGGAAGGATGGAGGTAACCGCCTGCCAGTCTTCCTTGCTTAGGACCATAGCCTCTACCAAGGCCCGCCGCGAGAGATCGGCGCCTCTAATCGCCCCCATGAGAACACGGCAATGCTCTTCCAAAGCGAGACACTCCTCCCACTTGAGCTCAACCGTATCCTCCGAGGAAATTTATGGATGTATTTGTATCAATTCAGCTAAAAAGTAATTGTTGAATTCGTCATTATCATCAGCCTTTTTAATGTTCCCACTGCTGGGACTCAGGCTTCCTCTTTAGGAGAGGGATTAGGCGGTAATACACCATGCCACCAAATGCGGGTTAGTGGACTAGTGCAGAAAAGTGCTTGTGCTCCTCTCCGGCAAAATTTGATTGTTATAAAATTGTTTATCGTATCAGGCGCGCGACGAGCGCCTGGATGCGCGAGTCAACTCCTACGAGTATATCGACTCCATAGCACACTCGCCTGCGGCTCGTTCGAATTCCGCCTCAGTCGCAATGACAAACTTTCTGCATTTGTATTAAACTGTACTATTTTATTGATAACTTAAGTGACAAGATACATCAAAGGGTTGATTCAATATGATAGCAATAAAAACACAATCATCACATCATCATCAGCCTTTTAATGTTCCCACTGCAGGGACACAGGCCTCCTCTCTCTTGGAGAGGGAACGGGCCATAATCCACCACGCGGGCCCAGTGCGGATTGGTGGATGTCACATGTCTTCGAATGTTTGGCTCTAGGACATGCCGGTTTCCTCACGATGTTTTCCTTCACCGTTCCTTCACCGTAAAAACACAATAAATTCTTCTATTATTTCAAAAAGGATTACGTCATGTAATATTAACATGCGAAATTTTTTGAGGTGCGACCGTCTTGAGGTTGAAAGGACATTTATAATAACATGAGAAAATAAAAATATCTAGTTGATAGGTATTGAATTCACATATAAATATCGGGAAAAAACATTTGTATCTCTAAGTTTGTCAGACCTCACAAAATGAAGACTTCGTTAAAATATTTTGTGGTAGTGCTCTGCTTGAATATTATTGGTAAGTTATTATGAAATGTAAAATACTCATTAAATTATTATATGGTTTATGGTTGGTTGCTTTTATGGTTTATTAGTATTTCTATTCTTAAATTCATTTTTCCTTGCTCTTTTATTGCACCTACCACTGTTTGTCTCTCCAAAACCCTAAGGTTGACTAGTAGAAAATGCCTAAGGCATTAAGTCCGCCTCTGCACATTTGTGCATGAAGTATTAAATAAATAAATAAGTGATAGAGAGAGGTTACATATATGGGTTGAAATCAGTGTACAATCTATATGATTATGTCAATTGAGAAAGTGCTCTTAAATTTTTTAAAGAAGAGAGTTCCAAAGACGCACTGCAGATACAAAGAATGTCTCATCTGTCTGACCTACTTCTTTTCTTTACAATTTATATGATACTAGCTCTTGTCCGTGGCTTCGCCTGCGTACATAAAATAGCCTATGTCACTCAGGAGTAAAGCAGCTTTCTATTGTTGCTAAAATCTTTCCAATCGGACCAGTAGTTCCAGAGATTACCTCCTACAAACAAAAAAACAAACTTTCCCTCTTTATTATATTAGTGTAGATTTTTATTTGCATATTAGATTTCCCCGATCACTCGTATATCATAGGCACTCATTTGCGGCCAGTGGCTTTTTCTAGCCCTAACTGTCCCACTGCTAGGCAAAGGTCTCACCCAAGTCATTCCAAACCTTTTCTCGCCTTCCGTTTTCACGCTTTCCGTTTCAAACCAGACTTTTCGATACGCATCCAAATCATCCTGCCACCTCTTTCTGGGCTGGCATCAATGACACTTTCTTCCTAATGTTTCTCAAGAATGGTTCTCAAAACGAATACAAAAACTACAGACCAATATCAGTTTTGTCAACAATGTCAAAAATTTTAGAAAAACTTTTAAATAATAGACTTAAAATTTTTTTAGAACACAACAAAATCTTATCGGAAGCACAATTCGGGTTTAGTGCGGGAAAGAGCACGGAAGACGCTGTGAATAAGCTCGCTGACTATGTGACGGCCAAAGTGGATGCTAAACAAAAATGTCTGGGTGTCTCTCTCGACCTAGCCAAAGCCTTCGATACTGTCTGTATTTCTACTCTTGTTGACAAGCTAGAGCGTGTGGGTATCCGAGGCAATGCTCTAAAACTCTTTAGAGATTACTTAAGTAAACGTACATAGAGAGTGAAGATTGGGGAAAACATAAGCTCTGAATCGCAAGTCAGTTTTGGTGTGCCGCAGGGAAGTGTCCTTGCCCCTAGCCACTTTCTAATTTATATAAATGACCTGTGTCAGCAGTCATTAATAAATGGGAAAATCTATTCTTATGCTGATGACACGGCATTGATATTTCATAGAGAGACTTGGGAAGAGTCACAACAACATGCAGAAATGGGCCTTCATAAAGTTAAATATTGGCTAAAAGCAAATCTTCTAACCCTAAATTTAACTAAGACAACTTTTATGCAGTTCACCTTTGCCAAAACACATTTGCCTGACTTAATAATTAAGGTGCACTCCTGCAACTTTTCTGTAACCTCCGAAAACTGTTCATGTATGTGTCTAAAAAAATCTGTATCTACCAAATATTTAGGTGTACTCTTGGATAGCAAGTTGAACTGGGGCCTTCACATAGACCAAATTACGTCACGTACAAGAAAATTAATCTGGGCATTCCAAAAGTTAAGACACGTTGCTGACTTAAAACTACTTCTTACGGAATATTACGCACTAGCACAGTCAGTGTTGGGTTACTGTATTACCGTTTGGGGCGGATCATGCAAGACCTTTATGATTGACTTGGAAAGAGCTCAAAGGTCAATCCTCAAAGTCATCACCTTTAAACCTTACCGATATCCAACGGTGACTCTATACCAAAACTGCCAAGTTCTAACAGTGCGACAATTATACATACTGAACATTCTCATACAACCACATCGTATTACTCCCTACAATGATCAAGCTACAGGTAGACGTACGGTTCGCAATGTTTGTCCATACATCAAATTCAACACTGCATCAGCAAGACGGCAACATATACATTTAGCAACAAAACTCTACAACAAAGTCAATTCACTCCTAACAATAAATCAACTCACACATAACCATGTCAAGAACAAAATTAAAATATGGCTTCAAACACTGAACTATTTGCAGACGGAACAACTCGTACAGTAACAACATAACCTCACTTTGAAACGCACACACACATTCACACTCATCGATAGCTTCACGATCTTAAGGTCTTATTTTTAAGGTTTTATTATTATGTTCATTTTCATTTTTAAGCATGTTTTGTTTTTATTCTCTACTATTAGGTGCCTTTTATTTTATTTAGTCTCTCACCAGTTATGTATAAATTACATTTAGGAAGAGTCACTTCGCCAATATATATGTAATAAGCGACACTAATGGGAGAAGACACTGACTTCTGTAATACAGGTTTCGACCTAGCTCAGAAGTCAGGGCTTCAAATATATTGTTAAACATATTGTATACGTGTCAATAAACTATTTGATTTGATTTGAATGTGGTGAACTTGCTCAATGGTCTTCGTGTATGCTGATGTGACCCACCCATTCTCATATAAGCCCAGTGGCTTACGACATAATAAAAGAAGATAGGTACGAAAACTAGACCAGATGAATAGCGTTCTCTTTGTTTCAAATAATCACCCAATTATAAGCTATTAAGCACCCAATTATAAGGTTTGATTTAGTCATAGTTATTTGTTATGGTTTGATTTTGTTGTTATGTTGCAAAGATTATCTTTTTGTTCACAATTCCCATAAATTATATTTTATCTTCTTATATAAAAAAACTAGCGACCATCCCCAGCCCCTCGCACGGGAGCAGTGCTGATATTAATTGCATGCATTATACATATAAACTTCCCCTTGAATCACTCTATCTATTTAAAAAAACGCATCATAATCCGTTGCGTAGCTTTTAAAGCTACGCAACGGATTATGATGCATTTTAAGCGCGATTTAAGCATACATAGGGACAGAGCGACTTTGTTTTATACTATGTAATGAAAATGATTATTAAGTGTTCCGATTGGGTCAATTTTAGTCTTGAAATATTATTTGTGATACTCCAGGGAAGGTTTAATAAACGGTGAGAAAATATTGCAAATTTCACGAAAATAATATCCGTTCTCACAATATTCATAGAGTAATCGTATTACGCGGTACGAAGTTGGTCGGGTCAGCTATTTAATAAATATTTAACTTGTATTTTAGAGGCAGCATTCAGATGTGATTACAAACACAATGTTGGTGCCAAAGGTTGGTTCAAGTACCACGTTGTACCAGCGACTTGGTTCGATGCGCGGCTACGATGTGCATTGGAAGGTAAGAGATTTTATTCGTTGCTTACACTTGTTTAAATGTAACAAAGGTAATAATAATATCTGTACAATCCGGTCAATAAAACCTTATTTAACCTAGAGTTATTCGTTGTCAGTAGGTCGATACATAGATCGGTTATCAACCTAGGTATAACAGAAAGGTATGGTAAAGGCTTAAGAGCGGCCAACCCGACTTACCTACATTTTCATGCAATGTACAAATACATCTATACATGATGTTATTACACATCTTTCTTCGCATATTTTGGATACATAGATATCTTGTGGATATTATCTAGGCTTCTATAGAAACCAAAACGTAAATTTGTGTAAGAGTAATTCAGTAAAGAACTCTGAACTTAAATACTTAACTTTTCTTGATTTTTACGTGAACTTTGACGCTCCATAATGTACTTCTATATTAAAAATATAAAAAAGTACTTCCACAGAAGCCTAGCGCATTTAATCAAGTTTCTGGATGTAATTTATTTATAATTTGTATGTATTTAGAAATATAATATCTGAACAGGTCGATAAATATATTTACCAGTTTTCTAGTACCTTATTGGTACTACACAAGCTCTACTTATCTTGGGACTAGAAGGCGTTGTGTGATAGTTGCCAAAAATAATAATACTGGATTGTATAGATTAGACAAGCAATTTTTCCATCTAAAATAGTTTTCAATTTATTATGTGGATAGGCTACACACCAAACATACATCACACATTTATTCTTATCGCAGGTGCTGCCCTAGTTTCTCCAACCACATTTGAAATACAATCTGAAATGATCAACATCATTAATAAATCCACTTTGAAACAAGAAATCTTCACCGGGATACATGCTAGTCTTTCTCAAGGAGACTATTATACAGTTGAAGGTAATAATTAAGATTTGATTAAGCCAAATATTGGGTAAGGACTTGATATACTTTTTTGTAAAATTGACTTAATTCAACCTAACCCATTTAACAAAATTACAGGTACCCCGCTTTCAAGCATTCCCCTAGTTTGGGCTGCAAATGAGCCAGATAATAAAGCTAATAAAGAAAGTTGTATTACTTTCAATCGCAATGGAGAACTAGCAGATCGTCCTTGTGAAGATACTCGACCTTACGTCTGTTACCGCCCAGAGAGCCCTATTGTACAAGCCAACGAATGTGGCACTGTAGATCAAGGTAAAATTTTATTTACATTAAGACACATGCTGGTCGTGTTCCATCAATGACAAATCAGGCATTATCAAAGTAACGTTGAAGATATATTGCATTTTTTTATTAACAGACTCTTGTAATAATGACTCTGTCATTATAATCTGCCAGGAAGACCGCTATAGGTAAATTGTTCTTGGATGTAAATGATATAAACGAAGAAACAAAACAGTCTGGACCATCAAAATTTTAACAATGTAGGGATAGATAATCTCCACACCTTGGTCCGATGGAAGAAAGGTGATGGTGGAATCAAGTTATATAATTTCTGAGCACACTTTTCAACATACTTTATTCTTTATTGCAATCCACACATACTTCCGACCAGTGTTCCGCGTTATGCTGTTTAGTGTAAACTAAATCTGGATTGATATCTGATATGCAATCTGGATGAATTAGAACACAAAAGAGTGATGGTGTTTTATTTTACAAACATATATAATAATTTATTAATAACAGAGGAAGAGGAAGGCCAAATAAGAAATGGATGGATTGTGTGACGAGTGATATAAAAGAAAAGGGAGTCAGTGATAATATGACAGGTGATAAGACAGAGTAGAAGAAAACGTGTTGCACCGACCCCAAGTAATAGGATAAAGGCAGAAACAAAAAAATAATAATAATTGATAACAGATGTGACGACCATAGCTAGTGACATTCTAATTTGATAATTTGCTTTTCAGAGTACCACTTGGACACTAGAACCAACAAATGCTACAAGTTTCACAGAGTAGCACGAAACTTTTCCCGAGCTGCTTTTGCATGTTCAGCCGAAGGCGGCCATCTTGCTATTGTAAACAGTAACACTGAAGCTACAGTTCTTAGTGAAATTTTCTCTCAAATTCCTAAAAATGAAATTATGGTGGCAAGACCCGAATGGTGGAAAAATGTTACTTTCATAGGTTTTCATAATTGGGGCGAACGTGTAGAATGGAGAACAGTTCATGGTAACGTACATTTTACTTCACTCTTTAAATTTTGCGATTCTTTAAGAAATTATAAAACTAACTTTTATAGCATCACATACCACTTTATTGAGATTTGTCATAGACATGTATATTTAAAGCTATATCAAGTAATCAAATCACACAATTATAATGACAGAAAATAAAATCATTTTAAAAGGTGTATGTATGAGTGAGACACAGAAATATAAAATTATGATAAAAGGAAAAATACAAGGAAAATATGATACAGATATTCAATTGAGGCTATTGATCCAATATCATCTTATATCTATTAACTACCTTGTTGGTGCTCGCTGAGAACACACTCCGTGTTATGTTGCATTAATATTTTTCATTCACTCATCAAAACCAGGCAAAGCCATGTGAAATCTTCTGTCATACAAACATCAACAAAATTGTATTTCTCTTTCAGGCCAGACACTGAATGAAGCAGGATATAACATATTTTATCCAGGAGAGCCAAACGGAGAAGATACTGGTGAATTCTGTGGATGTATTTTCCGCTCAGGTCTCTTATGCAACATTTGGTGCGATAAGGAATTCACATTTATATGTGAGAAGAGTCCAAGTTATCCTGGAGTATGTCATGAAGGAATTGTAACGAGTGGTTAAATAATTAACCTTACTGTTGACATATCTGTGCTTGACCCGCACTCAATGCTCAAAAATAAATGTAATGAAATTTAATAATTTTGTTTTTATTCACTCTCTACTTTTTTGTATTATATTATACCTAGCCTGTGCTATCCCACTGTTGGGCAAAGGCCTCCCTCTATTCTTTCCAATCATCTCAGTCACATGCTTTACCGCTCCAATTCTCAAGGAAGACATACAGGTCGTCCCGCCATCTCCTTAGTGGCCTGCCGCGGCCCCGCGTCGCTGTGTCCGGGCACCAATTTAAAATAAATAATAATTTAATTAGACTAAAAACAGTGGTGTACTGGGATAGTATAGCATAGCATTAGCTTTATAATTTTGCCACTGCTGGGATTCAAGCCTCGTTTCTATTAGAGCAAATGGGCTGTAATCTACCATGCGGGCCCAGTGGGTGGATGTCATATATCTTAAAATTGTTGGTTCTAGAGCATGCCGGTTTCCTCACAACATTTTTCTTCACCGTTTTGAGAGCAGTGCTGATATAATAAATTACCTACGTTAATCCTTAATATAGAGAAGAAACATAAGCCCTAGTAGTAGGAACCTTATGCTAATTATTATTATACTTTACTATTTTAATTGCGTTGATGAACATTATACAAAAGACAATTAAAAAAAGAAGATTATATGATCACATTTGATCTGTTTAAGTATTAGCTTTTCCACAAGGTTGATTAAGAGAAGTTTGCTAGAAGTCGAAGGACAGGCGTAAAACTAATCACTTTTTTTTTAATTGCTATAAACTAGTGCTTTACCGCGATCCCACCTGATGGTAAGCAGTAATGCAATTGTTGATGGTGAGGCCATTTGGGTGTCTTCCAGGCTGGAATGGATAGTCACTCCAGCCTCGAAGACACCCAAATTATAATCGTATGAAATGACTGCAGCTGGCAAACTGTTTCACACCCGTATTCACAAACAATACTTAAACGACCCTTGACTAAGCAAACGCACAGCGTTGAATAGAGCTCTGTGATTGGTTCGTTTGAGTTTGCGTAGTTCACAAACCTTACCCTGTGCGCTCGCGAGCACTGTGAGACCACATAGTAACGTTTGTGAATACGGGTGTAAGTCCCTCGATGTACGCGATATAAACGACGAGGCAAAACGCTTAGTCCGGACCGAAGATGTCTCAACAACGTAAGGGTGGATATCTGCCGTACGTCGGGATTTTCGATGGTAAAATTTGAGACTGATCTGACTGCTCACTGTGGCAACAATTAGGAAAGGCCTATAATATACAACCGAGGACGTCTTTTGGCAGATATCATAGTGATGCTTTTCGAGTTTCGTCTTCAACGATCGATCTTGTGCTTCTCGCATCCATCGGATTACCGCAACCTTCAGGCATACTGTGGCAACATACTCAAAATATTTTTTTCTATTACGAGGAAATAATATTGCACAACGAAATGATAATGATCAAAGTCATCAATTTAAACAAAGCGGTGACGAAAAATTTGAATTACCTACAAATATAGTTTTCTATTTCAATATTTTATTCCATTTTCCCTTGTTTTTCAAATGCATCTTTTTAATAAGGTTGTTTTGCTAATTTTTCAGATCTAAACATAATATTATTTCCGATTATAATTCATTTCTGTTTGTTTTTCATTCCTATCCTTCAAACTATAATTTTAGTGTATTTTTATTCTGCCTTCAATTTTATTTAATACTAGCTTTTGTCAGCGGCTTCGCCCGCATACATTAAATACAGCCTATGTCACTCAGGAGTAAAGCAGCTTTCTAATGTTGCTAAAATTTTTCCAATCGGATCAGTAGTTCCAAAGATTACCTCCTACAAACAAAAAAACAAACTTTACCTTTTTATTATATACACCGTGAAATTTAAATGGTTGTTTTCCCGCGGCAGAATGACTTGCCATAAGGAGTACTTTTGAAGCATACAGTAAAAATAAAAAAATAAAAAGTTTTTTTTTTATAAATAATTATTAAAAATATTCATCAACTCAAAAAAGCGAAAACAATAGTAAAATTAGACGTAATTTGTAGGTACTACTAGAGTCGCATGCGCAGCACGCCATCAAAGGAAACCGATTAATTAAATATTTAAACCAAAATAAGCTCTCGCACATTGTGATACGTCATAATTAGCTTGCACTCTACAGGTCCATTTTTTGTTTTTAATATTTTATTTTTTTATCAAACGTTTGTATCACCAAGACACAACCATTTCGCTCAGGGAAAACAACCATTTAAATTTCACGGTGTATACTTTATTATATTAGTGTAGATTTTTCCATTGTTATTATATTATATTGTTGTTTATTTGTATTGTGTTTGTTTCATATTTATCATCGTATCACTGACTTAACCCTACAGTGGTCAAAGGACTGGGTCATAGGGACAGTAATTCTGAAATCCAAGAGTCCTCAAAAGCAAGGCAAAGTAATAAATAAATGTCCGACGCACTCTTTTGATCCACCCTAGGGTAGGATGAGTCATTGGATGATTTCTCTACAAAAAATGTAATTCTGCGTTATTAATTTTTATATTTGATTGTCATTTGGTTTGATTTTTTTTTTCTGATATTTCTTTGAGATGCGAGAAAAACTTTGCAACATCGAATCGACCTCGGTTCATACACACTAAACGGTTGGATCTATTGCTCTTCATCACAAAAGTGCACTAGCTTCTGTCGTTTTATAAGTGCCCATGTAGGCCCATGAGAAATGCAAAAAAAAAGTCGCGTTTTATTAATTCCGCACATTTAAACATGGAATACTTCTCTAAATAAAACTGTTATTTTATTTTTCCGATATATTTACGAGTAAGTATTAAATGTTGACATTTTGAACTTAGGTATAACGAATTCCGATACTTTCAATCGATAGATATTTTAGTCACTTAGCATTTTAATATTAGATTTTTTAAGCGTCGATATACTCGTAACAATTTTCGATATTATTATACAATCGATTTTTAAATTTTCGCTGTTTTGAACGTCGATGTTTTAACTGTAGGTATTTTAATATTCGACATTCTAATATGTATCCGTTATTTTGTACCGTCCGAAGCAAATAGGAAAAGCGTTACGAAGGGTTTCTTCATAGTGGTGGCAACCTGCTCTGGAAAAAACAATTAGGTAGTTACGCCTTTTTAAACTAAAATAAAACATTTATTTTTGTCTACTTTAAAGTTGTGCCGTTTACACACAAATAATACTAAATGGTTTTAACATATAAAATCAATATATTTAGTAAGAATTACGTAATTACAGAATGGATTAGCGAACTGGTGTGGCCAATCTGGAAATCCCTAAACCGACTGCGGGTTTAAGTTGGTCGCTGCAGACATAATCCGGCCAAATGGAATTTTCTTGACCCATCGTAAGTACAGAGCCTTTACAAGAATATGCGTCACCTCTTGCTGCTGCTGTCCAGGCGGCTAAATATTGGTTGAACAAAATTTGAGCCAGTAAAAGAAGAAGAAGAAAATGTATTACATCTTTTTTTATTGCGTGTATGAAGCATTTATAAAATAAATATTACATGAAAGTTAGTTCAAGTAATATGTACGACCTATACAGGGTTAACAGGAAAAAATACATATATTATTAAAAATAGCAGTTAGCTATTGAAATCACATAGGTATAAATATCCAGAAAAAAACATTTGTATTATCAAACGTATCTCAGTCCTGACAATATGAAGTCTTGTTTTAAATATTTTGTGTTACTGTTCTGCTTGAATTTTATTGGTAAGCTATTGTGTTATAAAAAAGTTATTTTGAATTTTTTTTTTGATTAAGCAAGATCATTATAATTAAATATTTGACTTGAATTTTAGAGGGGGCGTTCAGATGTGATTACAAATACAACGTTGCGGCCAAGGGTTGGTTCAAGTACCATGTTGTACCAGCGACTTGGTTCGATGCGCGGCTACGATGTTCACTGGAAGGTAAGTTCTTGACAAGATATTGTCACCATTGTCCTTCTTTACACCGGGGCTCTGGGAATAAGGCAAGGGAGGAATGGTTCAGGAGTCTACCATCCCTAATGTGTCTCAATGATTATTATTGCAGGTGCTGAATTAGCTTCTCCAACCACATTAGAGATACAATCTGAAATGATGAACATAATAAAAGAAACTAATTCGAAACAAAAAGAAATCTTCACTGGGATTCACGCCACTCTTTCTCAAGGAGATTATAATACAATTGAAGGTATACATTGCAACCCAATTAGACTAAATCTTAGTTAAATACATAACTTTATTTTCTTTTCTCTTTTCTTTTCTTTCGGCTTTTTCTTTTTTCTTTTCTCTTCTTTCCTTTTATTTTTGTTTTTGTTTATTTTGTTTTGTTTCTTTCGTTTTTTTCTTTTCTTTTAACTTTTGGTTTTCCTTTTTTTATATATATTTTTTTTTATAAAATCACCTAAATTCAGATTAACATATTTGAATAAAATTACAGGTACACCGCTCGCAAAACTGCCAGTTACTTGGGCTACAGATGAACCAGATAATTTGGACAATAAAGAAAGTTGTATCACTTTTGATAGTAACGGAGATATAGCCGATCGTCCTTGTGAAACTACTCGTCCTTATATCTGTTACCGCGCAAGAGAACCTGAATTACCAGCCAATGATTGCGGCACTACTTCTAAAATTTCTTGATTGTAGAAACCCTGCAGAAGGATCAAAGCTACTTGGAGTCAAGGATTTGAGTCTTAAGGAAAAGCTCTGGCATATAAAGTAACGTAAGAACGGGGTGGATAGTTCGATTAGTAGGAGTCTGACACTTATAGTCTATTTACCTGCTCCGCCCAAGTGCTAAGTGGGATTTGATATTGTATGGTTTCACTCATAAAGAAGTACTTTTCTGAAAAAAGTGCATCATTTTTTATCCGCCATTCATTTAATATTTTTTGCAAAAGATTACATCAATTACTAATCTTCATCATCATCATCGTCATTATTTCAGCCAAAAGACGTCTACTAGGCATAGACTTCACTCAAGTAAATCTTTATGGCTCTCATATATGACTTCACTAGTCAGCATTTTAATTTGGGCTATGAAACATATGCCTCAAATAGATCAGTCAGTACTTTATGTTTTCGGCACGTCTGTTACATTGTGTATCTAAAACTCGTTTAAAAACAATACAATTATTTTCCAATCAAATTTAAATGGCATAGCATCAGATTTAGAATGTTTTCACTACCTGGACCTTTAGTACACCTCACTATGGGTTAGAATGTAGCTTAGCTAAGCTCCAACAGACATCCATGTCACATGTCTTCAAATTTTTGGTTCTAAAATATGACGGTTTTCTCACACTACACCATTTTGAAAGCAGTAGTAATGAAATAAATCCTGTACTTAAATTAAATCACTCTTCAACTCAAACCGTTTTTTTATGCAATCCATACTTATCAGAGGCTTTTGATTTTCGTTTTCTTTACAGAATACCACTTCGATACATCATCATCATCCTACCCTTATCCCATATTACTTGGGGTCGGCGCAACATGTTTTTTTTCTTCCACTCTGTCCTGTCACCCGTCACACTATCACTAACTCCCTTTTCTTTTATATCACTTCTCACACAATCCATCCATCTCTTCTTCGGCCTCCCTCTTCCTCTCCATCCATCTACGTGTAAATTCAAAACTCTTTTCGTAACATGCGTTTCATCTCTCCTCTTTACATGGCCATACCAAGACAAACGATTACCTTTCAACTTTTCAGTCACTGGCGCCACTTTCAGACTTCTTCTAATATACTCATTTCTTACTTTATCCATTCGCGTCACACCACACATCCATCTCAACATTCTCATCTCCGCTACATGCAGTCTTTTTTCATCCATCTTCTTAACAGCCCAACATTCTGACCCATACAGAATGACAGGTCTTATCACGGACTTGTAAATTTTACCCTTTAACTTCAGGGGCATCCATGGGTCACAAGTTTTTCCCGTGACCTGTCGCCATTTCATCCATCCTGCGTTGATCCGATGCGTTACGTCTCGGTCTACCTCACAATCGCCTTGGACGAGCGACCCGAGATACCGAAAGTCGGAACAGATTGGTATGGGCGTTCCGGCAAGAGCTAAGGCCACAGGACCGGAGAGACCGCCGAAGTCGCAGAACAAGTACTCCGTTTTAGTTCTACTTACTTTCAGGCCAACACTCTCCAGTCTGTGCCACCACACCTCCAATCTATTCTGGACCTCTAGGCCACTCTTGGCAACCAGCACAATGTCATCGGCAAACAACATACACCAGGGAGCCTCTTCCTGAATGTCCGACGTAAGAGCGTCCATTATTATCAGGAAGAGGTAAGGGCTGAGAGCCGACCCTTGATGTATAGAATACCACTTCAATACAAGAACTAAAAAATGCTACAAGTTCCATAAAGTGGCACGAAACCATACGCGAGCTGCCTTTGCTTGTGCAGCTGAAGGAGGCTATCTTGCAATTGTAAACAGTAATGTGGAAGCTACAGTTCTCAGTCAAATATTCTCTAAAATTCCTGCAAGTGAAATGGTGGTGGGACGGGTTGGTGGAATGATGTTGCTTTCATCGGTTTCTACAATTGGGGTGAACGTTTGGAATGGAAGACAGTTCATGGTAACGTATATTTTAAAGCATTATTTAAGTACGTTTGTTCCTCCACCTAACCCAAACCCAACACACCATCCAACTCAACTCATAAACCTTTGTTGTAGCCTAACACAATTATCCGCTTTATGGATTTTTATTCCAACCATATATTTTGACGTTGCACAAATTGTGAAATATTTTAAAATAAATTAATAGTCACATAAATTATAAAAAAATCAGAGTCAACTAAAAAGTTTGACATAAAAATAATTTATTAAAAGAGAATGAATTTATAACATATCAGCTAAAAAATGTGAAAGGTAGACTAAAAAGCAAGCATAAAGAAGATATTAGATTAGCTCATTTGCTTATACCAAAAAACCAAGACAGTATATCCTGGCACCCTTTAATGAGGAGATTCGACCCAAAAAAAAATATTTCTAAATACATGTATATCTAAAACATATATTTATATATAATACATATATTTCTAAATACATATATATTATAGACTAGCTTTTCCCAGCGGCTTCGCCCGCGTTCATAAAATATAGCTTATGTCACTCAGCAGTAAAGCAGCTTTCTACTGTTGTTTATTTTTTCCAATCGGACCAGTAGTTCCAGAGATTACCCCCTACAAACAAAAAAACAAACTTTACCTCTTTATTATATTAGTATAGATCAGCTAAAAAATGTGAAAGGTAGACTAAAAAGCAAGCATAAAGAAGATATTATATTAGCTCATTTGCTTATACCAAAAAACCAAGACAGTATATCCTGGCACCCTTTAATGAGGAGATTCGACCCCAAAAAATGGGAAATAGAGAGGCAAAGAAGAAGAAGGGAGATATCCAATTGAGGCGGTTGATCAATTAGTATCACCTTCACCTAAAATTTTTCAAACAGTAATATTAGATCTGTTGACTAGATTTTCATTATTGCTGTACTTAAGCGATTGGCTGCTATGCTGTGTGTAGCAGGAGCATTTGTTTGTTATACTAGATGCTGATGCTATTTTTGTGGACAAAAGCTGTTCAGATGATCGCATATTGTAATCTATCTAGTTTTATGCCACAAGGACGATGGATTGGAGGCAGTTATGTGGCTTTTTCAAACTCAAATAACTAATTGAAATTGAATAAGCGTGGGTAGGCCATATCTACTAATAACATGTTGGTTTGTCTTTTACCGCCCGAGTATATTCACTTGAAATTATTTTGTAGAAAATAGTTTCAAGTTATTGTGAACTTCCATAATAAACAGCGCCTTGTGTAATATTTTATCATACAATCATAATTTTTGCATTCCAGGCCAAACCCTGAAAGAAGCAGGATATAATAAGTTTTCTCCAGGAGAACCAAACGGAGAAGATACTGAATTTTGTGGTTGTATTTTCCGCTCAGGTCTTCTATGCAACGTTTGGTGTAATAAGGAATTCACATTCATCTGTGAGAAGAGTCCAAATTATCCTGGCGTATGTCATGAATCATCATATTGATTGTGCTAAACGATTAAATACTTAACTGCACTCAATGCTTAAAAATAAATGTAAAAAATAATATTAATTTGTGTAATTATTTCCTCCCTAAAGTCTGTCACCAAAACAGTAAACAAAAACATAATGTGGAAACTGGTATGACCATCACCATTATCAACTATCTATTCTATCTATTCCAAGTTATTTGGGGACGGAGCAACACATTTTTTCTTCCATTCTTCATTAACACCTATCACGCTATCACAGACTCCCTTTCGTTTCATACCACATCACATACAAACCATAAATTTTTGTTCAGCCTCTCTTTTCCTCTTCAAATCTCCATCTATCAACATCATTTTTTATAATTATTTTAAGGGCATGTGTATATCTCTCCTTTACACGCCCATACCAAGACAAATGATTCCCTTTCAACTTTCATTCTCGTCTCGCCACTAACAAGCAGTGTTTGGGCATTATTTTAGAGACCATGCAGAGTATTTTACTATTTTTCCTAAAGCTTCGAGTTTAAAACTATTGACAGAAAGTTCTAAAAAACGTAGCGAAAATACAAGTTGAAATGTTAACTCTAACAGGCAGAGACCTGCACATGTATATATCAATATCATCTTCAAGTGTCTTCGATAAGCAAATGGCCCAAACGGTACACTTGAAAATCAGTATAACCATTTCTGTTGACAGACCGGGGCGAAAGCAGAATTGTGCAGGATGAAGTTGTAGGTGATGTCTAACTGTATAATTTATAGTACTATTCAATACTTTACTAATCATTGTTGCAAGTGATATAGATAGGCCTGTAGTAAGATAATTTAAAGGCATCTTCTGTCTGGCCCTTTTTTATTGGGACAACTACCAAATCTGACCATTGCTTCAGAGGTACGAATGTTTTATGCAGAATGTAAATATCATAGCAAGCACCCTCGACAGGTTCCACTTCTCGCTCCAGACCGTATTCTGTATCAGGGCTCAGTTACAGAGGTCCCTGGCTCAAGTATGATTCACCGTATCCTCTGGGTGGTAAAAACATAGGTGATTTCCGGGTATTCCTTCTAACGGAATCTGATGTGGGAACCCCCGAATTTACCATGTCCCATGAAGACCTACGGCATAGTAAAAGAAGGGCAGTAGGCTATCTCCGGCCCAATCCGCGATATAATTGCCTACTGTCTTAGGGTTGTCACTTTTAGCAAAATTTTAATTCAGTGCCTATAAATTGACAAGGGTCGGGAAGTTGTATTTTTTACTTATATAATAAAAATAAAAAACTGGTAGGTATAAAAAATACGTTTTTTTTTGCGATATAAACAGCCGTATATGTTTTATTCGTTAACTTAAAGGTTTCGTTTTTTCACAGCTTGAAGGGACTATGGTTTTAATTTCAACTAGATACATCACGCATTCTCGAGATAAAGGGTCTTAACAGACAGACATACAGATAGACGAAGGGACAACGAACTGATCCTATTCGAATAAATAAATAAATAAGGGTTGAAAGGGTTCCGTTTTTTCCTTTTGAGGCACGGAACCTTAAAAATGAATAAAGTGACTAAAATATTATAATTAAAAGAAACACTAAAACAACATTAAAAACTAACGCCTATCTCTTAGACTATAATCGAATTTATTGTTATGATTCGAACTTTGCTTTATATGTATATCTGATTTACAATTAGTCAATTATTTATTTTGAATTACGATTTTTTAACTGTAAGTAGGTGAGAAACTAAAGTAACTGAGAAATCGGCATAACCAAACGTAAACAAAGCAATAGCAGCAAATTAATTGACGGATCAAAAGTAGAAATTAAGCCTACCTACCTGCTTCCTCTGTGTGATAGAAAACTAATACAACAAAAAATAAGTAGGTATCTCAAAATCAAGTAAAAATTATATGCTAGAATGAGTGACTAGCTTACCTTTTTTGTTCAATAGGTAATCTGAATAGAGATAATTCTAGAATGGATGAATTGTTAAGACACCCAAACACACAGCAATACTTTCTCCTGCGATTATCAGACATTTTGTTTTGATTTAGCGGTGCCGAAAAGCAGTGACGCGCGAAACTCGTATAGTGTTAGCCCCGACTGGCGCACTGAGAATCGGGTCGAGATTTTGTTACAGTGTGCGTGCGTCGACGCGTAGATACTATGGCGCACACATACAAGCCGCGCGCGGTGCGTTTGTATGAAGATAACCTACTTCCCTTCTCTTTATACTATGCCTACGGCATCCAGATTGTGAGGAAGCCATGCCGCCTCTCCAGTCATTCCTCGGAGAGGGGGCTTACCGCCATGGTTATAGTGCACTGGGCTGCGAAATTCGTTATCTCTATTTCACCATGACGGACTCTGTCTGCCATGCTGCAACTTATCAAGGCCAATGGCTTAAAAGCAAGCTAATAAGTTGCATATTAGTTAGTTTCCGTGCCCATAAAGGGTAGTCAGTCCAATCTAACTAACTACAGACATATCTTAGTAATGTGCATCTTCTGTAAGAATATGTAACGGATACTCAAAAATAAAACCCAAGCGTAGGTACTAGAACTAACTAATGATATCCTCAGTAAAGCGTTTCCTGATCCGGGAATCTTTAAGTCAAGAGTGAATAGGTTACTTCTAGGTAAGCGCGCTCCATCGTCGAGCGCATCGTCGCTTTCCATCAGGTGAGATAGTGGTCAAGTGTGAAAATAGAATCAATAAAAAAAAATCGTCAATACGATTTTCGCCAAAATCGGCCAACAGTGGATCTTCTAGCGTTTTGCCAGCCACGTCTTAAGTGAGGCCGTAGATAGGTACTGGGAAGCGTTTGCCGTCACTCTTGATCGAAAAGTAATTTAGGTGTCTTCAAGGCTAGAGTGTATAGGTTCTTAATAAACTAATGCGCCTCACCATTAACGATTGCATCACTGCTTACCATCAGGTGGGATCACAGTAAAGCGATAGTTTATAGCAAAAAAAAAAATCTTTTGACTTGACTTTTGTTAGATAAAGAAAGTACAAATCAATTTTAAGAAATATATTGCAGAATCAATTATTGATGGGTCCCATCAATCTGCAAATAGTTTCAGATCGCAATACGTGTCTTTTAGCATATTTTTTGCTAGTAATCTAATATACCGGGTAAAATGGGGTTAATAGAAACTCAGGGGGTGAATAGAAATTATTTTTTTATTAGGATTATTACTTTGGTTTAATAAATAATTTTTGTGTTCAATATTGAATTTATAAATATATATAAATGCTATCAAAAATTTAAAAAAAAAATTAAAATGTTACAAAATTTTGTTTCTATTCAACCAGTTTTACGGTAATATTTTGCTAGACTTCATACTAAATATATTATAAATTATAAGGAAATAACATGTTGCATAATAAACTGCAATGATAGTATATAATGATTTAAGTCATTTATATCTATAAACAAAACGATGACCAAAGCTTTTGTGTTACAAATATAGATTTTATCCCATTTTCCTTTATTAAAATAAATAAGTAATAAAATAAAAAAGCCTTTATTGCTGTTCTTAGATTTACAACTATATCTAATTACTTAAACATGCCAAAACTTAAATACTAAGTTCCTTATGCAATTAAATTAAATATCGGCAAACGGTGGTTGTGGTATCGCAGCTTATCCTTGGACAAAGGCCTCCTCTAAAGATTTCCACTGTGTCCTGTCCTTTGCTGTGCGCGTCCATGTAGTACCAGCTATTTTTATAATGTCATCCTCCCATCTTTTACTCTGTCTACCTCTATTCCTTTTGCCATCTCGTGGACACCATTCAGTTATTAAACTGGTCCATTTCTCCTTTTTCTCTCTGATCATATGTCCAGACCATGGCCATTTTAGTTGTTTGTAAGTTGTCTATTAATGTTTGTTTCGCTCTTTATGTCTTTTAGTTTTATTCGGTCTTTTCTTTTTACGCCTATTGTACTTCTCTCTATTCCGTTTTGACAAATTTTTAATTTGTTTGATAGTTCTTCTGTCAACCTTCAAGTTTGACACCCGTACAGTAAGCATGGAAGAATACACATATTAAATACTTTTCTCTTTTGTTTTATAGGCATGTCTTTATTTTTCATCACTTCGCTTAGCGACCAAAACCGTTTCCAGGTATTAGCAATTCTTCTTTCTATTTCTTTTTGCATGCAGTCTTCTTGAGATATAAGTTGTCCAAGATATATATATTCTTGTACATATTCCATTAACTCGTCCCTTAATTTAATTTCTATATTTATAGAATTTGACATTATTTTAGTTTTTGTTAAGTTCATTGACAGGCCTGCTTTATTACTTTCATTCGATAGCTGTTGCATCATGCTTTCCAGAGTTTTTGGGCAATCCGAAAACAAAAACCTTTCCATTATTAGTAGTTTTCCAATAAGTCTATATTTATATATTTACTAGCTTTTCGCCCGCGGCTTCGCCCGCGTGGAAATCGGTTATATCGCGCTTTTTAGATTTTCCCGTGGGAATGAGAAGTTCTACCACCGCAAAACATTGCTTATCCAGGACTTAAACTACCTCCATACCAAATTTTATCAAAATCCGTTCAGGCGTTTAGGCCGTTAAGTTGTTAAACCAAAACTGAGTGGTAAACTATATTATATGTTTTACTTTGGGGAGCAAAAACATGCAGATTTTGGGCACTGGAAACATAGAGTTGACCATGCGAAAAACAATGTTTTTCCAGGTGTACTCCAGCAACCCTTAGAGTTTGGCCTTGTGCTTTATTACTGGTTATTGCAAATGAAACTCTTATAGGAAACTGAAGTCTTTTAAATTGAAATGGGAGGCCTGTTGGAATAATCGGGATCTGAGGAATGAGTTCACTTTCACCTTTTGCTGCGCCAGTCAAAATAGTTGCGGTAATAATATTCCGTCCAAGCTGAGTGACCCGCAACCTGGTACCATTACACAGTCGTGGGGCATCGAGATTACGCATCAGCATCACCGAAACCCCTACTTTTAATTTTGCAGCTGCGTTTGAAGAGACGTCTCATTAGCTCTCAAAATAGCTAGTCTTTCAGCTCATTCTTCCAAACGTAGCTGTGTTTAAAGAGACGTCTCATTAGCTCTCAAAATAGATAGTCTTTCAGCTTGCTCTTCCAAACGTAGCTGCGTTTGAAGAGGCATCTCATTAGCTCTCAAAATAGCTTGTCTTTCAGCTTGCTCTTCCAAACGTAGCTGCGTTTGAAGAGGCGTCTCATTAGCTCTGAAAATAGCTAGTTTTTCAGCTTGCTCTTCCAAACGTAGCACCGTTTGAAGAGGTGACTCTAATGCCCTTAGTGCTGTCTGACGTTGAGCCTGTTGCGATAAACGGACTTGAGTACGAATATCATTCTCGGAAGCCCTCAAAGAAAATTGGCGAGCGGCTTGCTCCTCAAATCTTTGCTGGCGCTGAGATGGTAGCTCAGCAGCTCTCAAAGCAGCCTGACACTCTGCTTGATCGCGCTTTCTTAATCCAGCATGGAGAGACGATTCTTGAGATCGGGCAATTTTCATTGCCCGAGTAATGTTAGTTCAATGTCCTAAACTATAAAAATCTAAATGACGAACAAAGCGACGTAATTACCAACTATACCTGGTGAATCAAATTAAGCTAAGCTATGATAAAACAAAACGGTAAATACTATACGGCTATAGGTTAGGGCGCGAAATATCATATCACTACTTACATATTTTAAAAAACACACAGTTACCACGTTTTAAAATACACCCAGTGCCATCTATCGCTTACATCTATACTAATATTATAAAGCTGAAGAGTTTGTTTGTTTGTTTGTTTGTTTGTTTGTTTGTTTGAACGCGCTAATCTCAGGAACTACTGGTTCGAATTGAAAAATTCTTTTTGTGTTGAATAGATCATTTATCGAGGAAGGCTTTAGGCTATATAACATCACGCTGTGACTTATAGGAGCGAAGAAACAATGGAAAATGTGGAAAAAACGGGGAAAAATATTCATCTTTGAACGCTTCCGTTGCGTGCGCTGCGAAAACGGTAGAAGATACTAAAAAAATATGTACCAAAGAATTATTCCTCTTGAAATGATCTAAAAAAATGTCCGCGACAGTATATGTCTATCTTTTAAGGTTAACTCACTAGAACCGTTTTTATGGAAATCAAATTTGGCTGAAATTAATGCATTATTACCAATTATTTGTTAGAGTTGTATCAACATAGTAATATTAAACTTTATCCAAATAAATGTGTTGTTGTTTAAGAGTATGTAATTGTGAACAAAATTGTCTTTGTAATCACTTATTTTCAATGAACATCTTAGAAGATATTACAATTTTAAAATACTCCGATATAAAATTCACACGCGCCACATGATGTGCAAAATATGACGCTGCGCCTGGCCGGCGGGTGAGGAGAGGGGTTGCTTGCGGGCATCGCGGATGGGTTTTTTTTATGGTAGGTAAAAATCATCCAATGACGAATCCCGCTCTTGGGCGGAGCGGGAAACAGTGTCAGACTTTTACTGACTAAACAACCTACCCCGTTCCTCCCTTGCCTTATTCCCAGAGCCCCGGTATAACGCTTTCGCACCAACCCTCGGCTGCAGGAGGCTTCGACCCTGAATAGCCCCACAGTTTGCTGACAACACCTTGAGGCGCGCGGGAGCAGTACAGGCCGTCGACGACTTGGTCTCGGTCTGGACTGTTACCAGACAACCGGACGGCGAGCTACCTATTGCTCTACAGTGGCGTCTACGGTGGCCGGATATCGGCGGGATCGCGGCGGCGACGGCTACGGCGAGGGTGCTCTTGCCCTTGCCTTATGCGGTTGGCCTCCTCCTTTACGAGCATTACTGCTTCGCAGAAGGAGGCGACCGCTTGCCATTCTTCTTCGCTGCGGGCCATGGCCTGAACCAAGGCCCGGCGCGAGAGGCCACCGCCGCCGATCACCCCCACGAGGACACTGCGATTCTCTTCTCATGCGGGGCACACCTCCACCGTGTCCTCCGTGCTGGCCACACAGTGGCGACACCCGGGCGTCTCTTCCGCACGAATCCGGCGCAGGAATCTCCTGAACTTCCCATGTCCGGTGAGAACATGCGTAATGTCTATCCAACCACGCCTCAAAAAGAGGGCACTTACCGCCGAGATTATGGCGTGCCCAAGTGGAGGGTGTAGTTCTATGAAAAACTTTTAGATAATTATGTACTTTTAAAAACTAAATTGTCTAAATTAATAACAGAAATTGACACGGGCAAAGTCGTGGGTAACAGCTATAATTTATAAAGCTGAGGTTGTTTGCAAAAATAAATATGATGCCCAAAATAACTATTCCACGCGGACGAAGTCGCGGGCACAGCTAGTAAAGAATAAGCGTAAAGACCACTAATACTAATGGACCAGTGCAGATAGCTTTTGAAAGGGACCTAAATAGTAGTAGAATGAAACCCATTGGAAAAGGAAGATAATACAGCAAAAATTTAAAGAAAAATAAATTACGGTCGATCTGAGGTCGGGAAGTGGATGGGTGTGCGGTTTTAAGGGTAAAAAATAGTTTCTCTCGATTTCTGGCAAAACTATTGGTTTTATGGAAAAATGTCTAATAACAAACTTATAGGTCATAAAAAGATCTACCACTTTTGTATTTACACTTTTTCACACAGCTTCAAAATCTATGTGAAAAGTCCAAAGAGAGAGAGTCCAAAAAACCGAGTTTTTTAATTTAATTTTTATCTCCTTTAAAAATTATTTTATTTTCACAAAATTTGGTGAAAAGTTTCCTTTTTATGTCCCAACCTTACTATAATTTTTTTATTTAAACTATTCCCAGTTGCTCTTTATTTTGACTTCACTTCACTCTTCACTAACATCGAAAAAACAGCCTATTTTTCAATCGAAAAATCTCACGTAAAAATATGTGATTTTTTTTAAAAGTTTGTTGTCTTCTTATTCATTGAAATCTTTACTTTTTGATGGTGTAAAAAAAGTAAAAATTAATATAGTAAGTTTTTTTCAGAAAATGCAAAAAACTAAAAAATCTCGAATCAGAAATTGCTTTTGTTTAATAATTATTAGCGACCCGCTCCAGCTTCGTGCGGGTGCAAAGGTGATATATTATACATAATATAAACCTTCCTCTCGAATCACTCTATCTCTTTCCAATGGGTTTCATTCTACTACTATTTAGGTCCACTTTTTATCGTTAACAGTGCTAATTGCACTGGACTATAAATACCTACTTATACCAATTAGTAATTTCGGTGACTTATAAATATTTCAGTATTTGTTACATGTGCATGTTATAACTTGTTTTGATTATTCATAAACGTTGTTAACCTTCTGGAACAGTCTATCATACCTATTATTTAATCCGGACTTCTAACTTTACGTCTGCAAAATTTCAAAGCAAACGATTCAGTAGTTACGGCGTGAAAGCCTAACAAACAAACAAACTCACATTCCGATTTATAATATTAAGTAAGGATAAGGAAGTAAGGATAGGAATATGTGCATGTTAGAACCTGTTTTGATTATTCATAAACGTTGTTAACCTTCTGGAACAGTCTATTATACATACCAGGATAAAGGGTAGGTAAAAAAGTACAGAAGTTTTTGCTTAGCTACGTAAAAACATTACTAAGTTCACAGGACAAGCAGATGTAAAAATCAGTTTAGGCGATAAACCAAATTGTACGTCATCCCTCGGGAATTCCTCATTTCCGGGGATAATTTATCGTATCATTAAGCTTTGTTTTAAACGTCACACAGCGCCATGTGTCACCAAACTGATACTGACTGCTTCATACGAAGCTAACAATATTTTCGTTTTCCCTCGGGAACATCACAGTTTTCCGGGATAAAAAGTAGCCTATTATTTAATCCGGACTTCTAACTTTACGTCTGCAAAATTTCAAAGCAAACGGTTTAGTAGTTACGGCGTGTAAGCCTAACAAACAAACAAACAAACTCACATTCCGATTTATAATATTAGTAAGGATTTAAACGGTAATCTCGTGACGTCGCCGTCGTTGCGTCGGTTAGCCTGAGCAAAATAGTTTGAAAATATGGAAAATATTTTAATATTGATACAACAAGTTTTAGATCCTCAACTTGTCAATATGGTGTAACCTTTTTGCGGGTTTTGGCTGGAACGTACGCGAGCCACGGTTGGACGAAGATGTTTCGTGCGCTCAGGAGTTGACGCGCGGTACTCCGGTGACTCGCGGCAGGCTCAAGAGCGGTTTTCGGGTGTTTATTGCATGCGATTTTTAACCGACTTCTCCTGATTATGGAATCTTGGCGAAATCGAGGGAAATGGAAGACGGTTATTTTTTTTTTTATAAAAAGTAGTACTTGTCGATTTGAAGGGTTTGAATCGCACCGCTTATAAATCTAAAATTCGCGTTTAAATTAATTACGGTATTCAAAAGGTTTACTTGTTATTCTCTTGCCTATTAGAAGATTATAAAGGCAAAACAAAGCAGTATATAGTTACTTATCTATGCATAACTTGCAGGGGCCCTTCGGGGTCGAAGTCTCCTGGAGCCTAGGGTGGTGCAAACTGTTACCTCGACTCCAGGAATAAGGCAAGGAAGGTACGGGGTAGGTTTTTTAGTCAGTAAGAGTCTGAAACAACGAAACCCGCTCTTGGGCGGAGCGGGAGACCCCGCTCCGCCCAAGAGCGGGTTTCGTCATTGGATGATTTTCACCTACCATAAAAAAAAACCTATACCGTTAGGTTATCTAACGGTTGACCAGATGCGATTTAGAGAAATGGGTTTGCTTCTGAAAGAAAAATCTGGGATTTTGGAACGCAAGGCAGAGAAGGAGCATAGACCCACTCCGGGTTTAAGTGAGTAAAATTCTGCGCAGATGCAGGCAGGAGCTAGTTCAATGAACTGCAAAATTAATCTGAGCTTTTCAAACGACTTGTTGACACTTCGCGAGACCTAAGGGCTAGCTTTTACTTTGGAGAGAATAGGGAATAAGCATTGCCATACAGCGTGGTAATTCTGCCATGTTTTTGGGTATTTTATCAATCAACATAACGAAATTAGTAGGAAAGGACTGGCTAACTATTGGAAAAGACAGAGAAAAGTGGAAAAGGAAGAGAGGTCCATATCCAACAAAACTTACTCTTACTAACATTAGACATAAAATAAAACATAACTAACATTATCATACTAATACTAACATTTGAAATGGAATTAAGGATATGGAAATAAAGGCTTTTTATTTTTATTTTATTTTATTATACCAATCAACAGCGAGGCGGAAGAGTTTCATGACTACTTTAGATAGTTCTGAGATTAGCTATAAACATATATTTATAAGGATTAAAGAAGTAAATTAAATAAAACATTGACAAAAATATTTATTTCTAAACTGATTATATAAACAACTAGCTTTTGTCAGCGGCTTCGCCCGCGTACATAAAATATAGCCTATGTCACTCAGGAGTAAAGTAGCTTTCTATTGTTGCTAAAATTTTTCCAATCGGACCAGTAGTTCGAGAGATTACCCCCTACAAACAAAAAAACATAAAAACAAAAAAACAAACATTACCTCTTTATTATATTAGTGTAGATTAATTCTTAGAACGAATAAATAAACATGGCACTGTGTTGACACTATGTTTATTTACAACTAGCTTTTGCCCGCAGCTTCGCCCGCGTACATAAAATATAGCCTATGTCACTCAGGAGTAAAGCAGCTTTCTATTGTTGCTTAAATTTTTCCAATCGGACCAGTAGTTCCAGAGATTACCCCCTACAAACAAAAAAACAAAAAAACAAAAAAACAAACTTTACCTCTTTATTATATTAGTGTAGATAATCAAGACATCTTTGCTTTGATTAACGATTTATTAGTAATTGAACCATCTGTGGTTCGGCCACATGTGTTTATTTGTTATATTTTTTATACGCGACTGTAAAGAAAAACCCTAGTTTTTAATTTAAATAATGAGATCACTTACTTTAGTGTCTGAATTTTATTTTTCAAGTCAAAGTTTCTCAAAGAATTTTAGACTTGCTATAATTTTTAAATCTTACTCTTCTAGAGTAAGATTTAAAAATTAAGTCGGAAAACATCACTCAATCTTATATTTTTAGTACTACTTATAGACTAAAGATTTAGCACATGTTTTCTAAAACATAAAAAATATAGTCTACTTATGTCAGAAAAGAGTTTGATAGGTAAAAATCATCCAATGACGAAGCACTCCGCGACTCTAACTGACTATACAGCCTACCCCGTTCCTTCCTTGGCTTAATCGCAGTATAAAGGTAATACGCTTTCGCATCTACCCTTGGTCAGAGGAGAGTCAGAAAAGTGGTAGAAAGATAAAACGATTATTTGCAAATGAATTTTACATTTAAACAATTATGTCTCCTTAGTTTTATTAGTTTGACGGTTCTTTGTGTAATATCGGCAACCTTGGTTTTTCTGCGGATATCCTCATTCCTGATTCGATTACGCAAGGAAACTTCGAGGATAGCCCTTTCCATTGCCCTTTGGGTGACTTTAAGCCATCTGATGAGGCCTGTTGTAAGCGACCATTTGTGTCGGAGCTATATGTTATCACTTGTCTTGAGACACTATGGTATGTTGGATGAGAAGATATTGTGCAGCTCCTCGAACGCTGCCCAGTCGAGTAGGATTGAAGTGGCAATGGGCAGAGCCGATAGCCGCTGGAGCCGAAAAGTTCTGAAGTGGTGAACGCGTACCGGCAGATGCAGCGTCTGAAGGCCTCCTACAGGGTAGACCAATTACCTGGTAAAGGTTGTAGGAATCCGATGGATGCAAGACGCATATGACCGTTTATTGTGGCGATATTTGAGAGAGGCCTATGTCCAACGATGGACATCTTTGGGCTTATATCTAACTAAAGAATGATTTTAATGTTGAAAAGGCTTATGCAATGTTTGTTGTCTAGACTAATTAATGAACCCGCAAGTTTGTAGAAAACAAAGTTACGTTTTAAAGTTTCTAAATTACATTTCAACATGTAGTTTGTACTTCAAATACGAGCATCCAAATCCTTACGTATAACAATGCGTTCAGGGCATTGCATATTATAATGATTTTGTAGTTTTTTGATCATATTATTGCAGACTTAACGCTTATGAAGTGCTAAGAATTAGGAAGAAAAAGAAAGCGTAATCATTGAGTGGTTTTAGGTCCAGCAGCGTCCATACTCTGCCTGGATACACTTACAAACTTCAGTATTGGTCAATTCTCCATTTCCGCACAAAACGTGTGTAGTTTTTGTTTTATATTTGTTTCGTTTTTATGTAATTGTGTTTAGTATCATGATTTGTTATATTTTAAGTAGGTATAGGATCATTATAGGGTTCATAGTTTGGTCATTCTCAAATTCTTCGTACCTATGCTTTCTCTCTACAGTTTTAAGTAGTACATTAAAAACAGAACAATTATTTAAATTTTGGAACCACTGTCACGATATATCTCTGAAGTGTGTGTGTAAGTGATCAGACATACAACTCTAAGAGTTTCCTATAAATGGTTGTAAATTTAATTGTATCGCAACATTTGTATCAAGACTTCTCAAAATGAAGTCGTCTTTTAAGTATTTTGTGTTGCTCCTCTGCCTGAACTTTATTGGTAAATGCTTTTTGATCAATTGTTTAATTTTAATATAAATTAACTAATCTAGCAAAACTGCTATCTTAAAATTTCTCAACGGCTCTAAAACTGACTGATGTTTTTATGTCAAACTGTTCAGCACAATAGTTTGACATAAAAACATTATGCAGTTTTGCTGTTCTTAAATTAAAATATATCTATTTTATTTCAAGCAGGTTTTTTTGGCAAACTGTTTGCTTGGCAAACTTAGTGAAATGGTTTTTCTTCAATTTTAGAAGGATCATTTAGATGTGACTACCAATACAGTTCCAAAGCTCAAGCATGGTTCAAGCTAGTTCCTGTACCAGCAAATTGGTTTGATGCCCGCCTACGATGCTCACAAGAAGGTATGTGACTTTGTATCTTTTGCTTCTTCTTTCCCTTGTCCCATAATACTCATGGTCAGTGCAACATCTTGTTTTTAATTCCATTTTGTACGTCGTCATCATTAACTCCCTTTTCAGTCATTTTACCGTCAATCTATCCATCTTCTCTTTGTTACTTAAATATATTATTATATTGTGACCATTGTAGTAAAAATACTAGGTTTTTACTATATCACTGTAAAAAAAAACCATTACCACAGGGAAGCCACTGCACCCTTTCTTGTTCAATCAGGTTGGCGTTCAGACATATCATTGTTATCCTTTTAGCTTACAATAGTGAAAACTGAAACTGAATGAACTGAAATTACCAATTTACCAGTTCAAATTTTTTAAAGGAATGTGGATCACAATGTAAAATTCTGCAACCTCCAACTCTTCTTAAAAACTATACTAAATCTTTGCTAGCCTATCTACAATTATGATGACAATTTCATAAATGAACACACAGTTTTCCACTTACGTATGTATACTGAGTGTATACTGAGATTAAATTAAAATAGTCCCACAAAAGTTTAGTGTCAGTGTAGTGTATTGAATGTAGTGCAGTTAATTTTTCTAGACAAGGTACCAATTATCACCGCTAGTTCTGTAATTTCTCCACATGTTATTTATACATTTATATTTGACTAGCTGGTACCCGCGACTTCGTCTGCGTTAACATCTTCATCCCTTTTTTTCGCAATAAAGCCTATGTCCTTTCTCAGGGTCTAAAGATTGTCTGTGCCAAATTTCATCAAATTCGTTTGAGAGGTTTAAGCGGGAAAGCATAACAGACAGACAGACAGTTACTTTCGCATTTATAATATTAGTAAGGATTTGTTTAATTCTCATGCAAAAGCGAACTGATTTCTCAATATTAAAAAATAATTTTTATTATATAGCTTTAAAATATTTTAATAGATGGGGAAGATAACGTAAACAATGTGCTGTAACAGGTTCAAAAATAGTTTATCTAAATAATTTCATGATATATGTGTAATTAAACTAAGTGTGTAAGATTATATCACTTGTTTAGAATAAGTATTGAGACATAGAACTGAGCATAAAATACACAAAAATCTAAACTAGAATCAAAACCAACGTTTGAAATTAAAAAAATGTTGCTTACCAGAGGATAATGGTTAACTCAAGGCTCCAGAATTAATATCGCTGACAAGATGGCTAAGATCAGCAGTATACACCGTTAAATCTTGATCGTTTTAATCCCTTGGAGGATCGATTCAGTACATGAAACACTATCGATTGGTAAAGTTAGAATGAAAAACAAAGTACTTTTTTTAAAAACTCGAATTAATTTACGCATGTTCTAAATTGATTTCTTTAAGTAAACGTCAGCTGGGCGAGTTCAATGACCTGTAGGTAGTTAGTACGCAACGACCGACAACTACCTACAAGGTCAATGACTCGTTTACTTAAAGAAATTAATTTCGTAAATGCGTATATCAATAAGAGATTTAGAAAAAAAGTACTTTATTTTTTTATTTTATCTACACAAATCGATAGTGTTTCATGTCCTGGATCGACCCTCTTCGGGATTACAACGACTAAAATTTAACGGTGTATTATGTTGCCAAAAGAAAACATGCTCATCTATAGTAAAAAAATCTACGTTATTTTAGTATTAGTAAGAGTTTATGTAGATAAAAGCTATCAAAGCCATGTGAAAAGTTTGAGTATAACTATCTACAAATACGGATGGTGTTAATTACATTTTGTTTCTCCATCAGGTGCTGTTCTAGCTTCCCCCATAACACCACAAATTCTGGCTGGAATGAGAAACATCATGAATCGTTCCAATGCGGAATATGAAGTCTTTACTGGTACTCACGCCACCATTTCTCAAGGAGATTATTATACGATTGAAGGTTAGTCAACTAAAATATAGTATGAAGTCAACAAAATTTAAACTATCAGAGATAAAAAATAAAATGTACTTTAAAGCATAAATGATGAAAAAATCTGAATTAAAAAAATGAATTAAGCATCGAAACAGAAATATTACATTCAGTTTTTAACAGGATAATTTTATAAAGGGGATGCTGAATTGCTATTTAACATATTTTTTTCTTTAAATTTTATTCAGAATTCGGTAATTTTATTGGAAGAATATTAAAGAATATTTTGTGAAAATCATTAAAATTGACACTCATAAAGATTTACAAATTACAGGTACGTCACTCTCAAACATCCAAGTCCCTTGGGCTAAAAACGAGCCAGACAACAAGGACAATGTAGAAAGTTGTATAACTCTTAATGGTAATGGAGAACTAGCAGATCGCTCATGTGAAGTTACGCTTCCCTACATCTGTTACCGCCCTGAGAGCTCTCATGTAGCAGTCAGCGAGTGTGGTACTGTTGATCCAGGTAAATACATATTCATACGAAGAAATGACGTCACAGAAACGAGTTTGTAGATTATCAATTATCTAAAATCAAATTTCAATCACATCTATTTTTTATAATCTTTCAATTTTAATATTTTACGTATAGTAATAACTAGCTTTTGCCCGCGGCTTCGCTCGCGTGGTATTTGGGTTGGGGTTGGGGTTTCCGGGTTGAAAAAGTCTATGTCCTATTCCGGAGTGTATCCTATGCCTGTGCCAAATTTCATCCAGATCCGTCCAGCCGTTTTGGCGCGATTGAGTAACAAACATCCAAACATCGTAACTTTCGCATTTATAATATTAGTAAGAAGTAAGATTATATTTCCTCCATTTCAGAATACCAGTTGGATAAAAGAACAAACAAATGCTACAAGTTGCATACTGTACCAAGAAACTTTTCTCGAGCCTTCCTCGCGTGTTCAGCTGAAGGCGGCCATCTTGCTATTATCAACAGTGACGTTGAAGCCACCGTGTTGAGAGAACTGTTCGCTAAATATCCAGATGCAAAGTTCTTTGGAAATTTCAGAAAAGATTATGCATTCCTCGGTTTTTATGATTGGGGCGAAAAATGGGATTTCAGGACAGTTCATGGTAGTATATTATTTTAAAATTTATACACCTTCTCAAGGTTCACTTGTGCAAAGTGACGACGAAGTAGTTTCTCTTTTTTTTTAGAATAATTTATAATACGTAATTTGCTATAACTTTAACCTTAAATCCAAAAGAATTTACAAACCAGTGGCTATAGTGTTCTTCGTCATCGTTGAAATAAAAATGGTTAGAAAGCAGAATTACCTGAAGCGACACATTAAATTATAAAAGGGATCTGCCTGATAAGTTCATTTCTTTATGAAACAATTAATGAAAAAAGATGTAGTGATAAGTTGATGCTGGTAAAAAACAAATTGTCAGTATTGTAGAAAAAGACATTTTTTTTTTTTATTTCACTGTATTTAAAGCTGTTAACAATGGCTCATAATTAATTGTGTTTACCATTTCAGGTGAAACGCTAATGGAAGCAGGATATGTTAAATTTTCTTCAGGAGAGCCAAACGATTGGACACCTGGTGAAAACTGTGGTGGAATGTTTCGCACTGGTCTACTTATTGACGTGTGGTGTAATAAACCAGCTGGGTTTATTTGCGAAAAGAGTCCAGGCTTTTCTCTTGCTTGTCAGGCTGTACCTTAAAATCCACAAGAAAATTAAAAATATTATATTAATATTATAATACTTATTAACTATGATTATATTGGATGTAAACCCGACGATCATTGTACTGATAGTCGTGTTAATCAATGGTTTAATAGTAAGGAGACTCGACTAACATCTGAGGAGGATCTCGTGAGGGGGCTGGATCAAGGATTAGATTTAAAAAGCGGTTCTTAAAGATATATTTCATATTGTGAGGAGATTCCTTTCTCTAAAGCTTTGACCGCTAGCACCTTGGACGCAATTTTGACTACTTTTTTTTAAATTAAATGTGTTGTAACATTATATATGTTTAATGCTTTTTAAAATGTTTTATTTAATTAATAATAACTATGCGTAAATTAAGTGAGAAAAGAAATAATAAACAAATGTTCTATGAAGTTGTCTTGTTTATTCCTTTAATAATATTGATACGTCTTCGCCGCAATCGATCTTCTGGAGATCTATTGCCACTCGCTTAGGAGGTGAGGCCTTCGAGAAAAATGAGTAGGCGAATGCCGTTTCCTTAGACCTTTCGAAGGCCTTCGACAGGGTTTGTCACGCTATCCTTTTAAATAAGCTTGCGACGTACGGCATTTCCCCAGGTCCAAATAACTGGGTAAAAGACATCCTGAGTGAACGGTCACTCCGAGTATTTGTTGATGGATGCTCGTCAGAGCCTATGACAACTAATGCCGGAGTTCCTCAGGGGTCTGTTCTTTCTGCAGCTCTCTTCCTAATGCATATCAACGATTTGCTAATGCCTGGTATCTTATCACTTGTTATAACTGCCAAGTGCTCGGGCTAGTAAGGAGCTAATCCTTTTCTAAAGAGAAGTTATGGTAGAGCGTACAAATGCCTCACTTCAGGCAGTCTCTATGTGGGGTGAAGCCAATATGGTGAGATTCAACGCCGCCAAAACAAAGGAGTGTCTGTTCACAGCAAAAAGGAGCCCACTCACCTTGGCTTCTGATTTTCAGAATATATCCCTGGAATGTAACAACCGCTTCCAACTCTTAGGAGTTGAAATTTATTTAGTCCTTATTTTCGGTGGTTCATTGAGTCCACTGCCTTTTCCAATGTTTTGTTTTTTAATAATATTAGCCACAAAAATAAAAATAATATAACTTTGGAACCACTGACTTAAGCAGTTATATTATGTTTCCCATATGACCAAATTTTACTCCATGAGTCTCCTATAAATATTTGAAAAATTAATATCGTCACATTTGCTTTAAGTCCTCACGAAATGAAGTCGTCTTTAAAATATTTGGCTTTACTGTGCTGCCTGAACCTTATTGGTAAGTGGTTTCCAATAAAATTATTGATTTTAAAGAAATTAATTTTTGAAATTGTACCTAGCGTAAGTTTTCTCACTGCTTTGAGAACCGATTAATATATTTGATTGCCGTTTTAAGTGAAATACTTTGTCAATTTGTTTTTATTTTATTTCAGAAGGATCATTCAGGTGTGATTACCAATACAATTTAAAAACCCAAACATGGTTCAAATTCATTGTAGTACCAGCGAATTGGTTTGATGCCCGACTACGATGTTCACAGGAAGGTAAGTTATTTAGTTTTTAATGTCATTACAACCACATATATGAAAAATACTCATCATCAGTCTTTTTAATGTTCCCACTGCTGGGATACAGGCCTCCTCTCTAGGAGAGGGAATGGGCCGTAACCCACCACGCGGGTCCAGTGAAAGAAGAAAAAAAGAAAGAAAATTAAATTTATTTTGCCACAGAGAAGGCACACGAAAATTACTGCCAAAAAGCGACAAATAAACTTTAATAAACTTTTCTCCAATAATTGCTTATATTAGAATAAGCAATTATTGGAGAAAAGTTTATTAAAGTTAGGCTAGTCTAGAAATGTCTCAATTAACTATGAATCCAACCTACACGCTTCAATAATATGCTTTTCAAAAGTACTATCAAAAATACTATTTTGTAAATATCTCTTTGAAAGACAAAACCATCTTTTCATTTCATCCATTCTTACACATAAGCACATTAATATTTTTAAACTATGTTTTCAACATGTCCAATATTGTTAAACTCAAACTCATAATCATTTATTTCAAATAGACCATTTACAGGCACTTTTGAAATGTCAAAATTGAAGCTAATTTGCATTGTTGTTAATATAAACATACATAATTCAAAATAGTCACTTATTTTTAAACTTTAGAGCCTCAAGCGAACGTACCCCTATTGTTATTTAATTGTGTTTGTAATTACGATAGTCGAAAGGTCAATGTAATTCTAAAATATAATTAAATGATTTTGGTCATCTACCAATCTGCAATGGCTGCCCATTCCCTCTCCTAGAGAGGAGGCTTGAGTCCCAGCAATGGGCACATTAAAAAGGTTAACGATGACAAAAATCAAATCTTAAAACATTATTTTATATGAATCCTCTCAGCCCTCAAGCGAACGCCGGCGTTCGCGGGTACTACAGCGGGTATTAACGGAAAGTTATTTGTCTATAAAAACTTTTTTTTTACGTTCTTGGATAAATATCAAAAACCCTACAAAAAAAAAAAAAAAAAGAACATTATATTTTTGAAAATTTGACAACGGCGCGTTTCGCGAAATCATGAGCGCGAGCGCCGGCGTTCGCTGTAGTACCCGCGAACGCCGGCGTTCGCTTGAGGGCTGAGAGGATTCATATAAAATAATGTTTTAAGATTTGATTTTTGTCATCGTTAACCTTTTTAATGTTCCCACTGCTGGGATACAGGCCTCCTCTCTAGGAGAGGGAATGGCAATTGACAACGGCGCGTTTCGCGAAATCATGAGCGCGAGCGCCGGCGCTCGCTTGGGGAAAAACTAGATTCAAAAAATTATTATCTGGTATTTATTTCATATTTTTTTCTCCAATTGTTGCTAACTGCCATGGCTAGTCTAGAGATTTATCAATTAACTATGAATCCAAGCTACACGCTACAATAATATGCTGTCCAAAAGTGGTTTCCTTATTGTGGTACCCTAAACTAGAAAATTTAATGTGAGTCAATCAACACAAATAGAAGAAAGAAATATTTGCTGTCGTTGAGACATACACCAGACAAATCCTCTAATTATTGCAAAGATGATAATAAACTCACGTGTTTTGGTATCAACCTGCTAAAAGGAAATTGGTACATTTTCAGTTTATTAATTTCTCAGGTGCTGTGTTAGCTTCTCCCACAACACCAGAAATACTAACTGAAATGAGAAACATCATGAATCGCTCCATTCCGGAATATGAAATCTTTACTGGTATCCATGCCACTGTGTCTCAAGGAGATTATTGTACGATTGAAGGTTAGTTAAATACTACAATTGATAAAGTCAGAGAAAATATACCAAATAAATTAATAAGCAATCTCGGTTATTCTGACCAAAAAGGCACATCAATATTATTTCGCAAATAATTTCGCTAGATTGAAATTTATATTTTACAAATTATAGGCACACCGCTGTCAACGATTGCAGTCGCTTGGGCTGAAAACGAGCCAGACAATAATAACAACGTAGAAAGTTGTATAACTCTTAATGGTAATGGAGAACTAGCAGATCGCCCATGTCAAGTTACACGTCCTTACATCTGTTACCGCCCTGAGAGCACTCAAGTAGTAGTTACCGAGTGTGGCACCATCGATCCAGGTAAATAGACATTATAACAATTTCAATGAAATGAAAAAAATAGTTTTTAGAAGTAAGTGCTGCATTTTAGAAACAACTTGTGATGTGTTGAACATCTTTCAATATAATCCTTGAAACACAGGTTGAACTCTCATGACGGTCAATCTTGAATGCGCGGTTATTTTTTTTCAGGTCTCAATTGTAGTGCAGAATGCGTGTAACCATAGCGACGGTTACAACTTATTTGCTAAGTACTATACATCGATAATAACCGCAATATCTCAATTTCAGAATACTATTTGGATAGAAGAACAAACAAATGCTATAAGATACATATAGTACCAAGAAACTTCTCGCGAGCCAATCTTGCATGTACAGCTGAAGGTGGCCATCTTGCTATTATCAACAATGACGCTGAAGCCGCAGTTTTGAGAGACCTCTTCGCTAAATACCCAGATACAAAATTCGTGGGAAATTTCCAAAAAGGTTTTGCTTTCATCGGTTTTCATAATTGGGGCGAAACATGGGATTGGAGGACAGTTCATGGTAGTGTATTATTATTGTAATATTTATGTATAATTCTCTTTAACTAAGTAGATTAAATCCAAAAAAAATTGTACACTATTAGTTAAACCTGTATAGTCAAGACCGTTGGCTTCAAAATAGTTAGACGGCAGTTGCACAAATAATTATAAAAAGAAATACAAATACAATAAAAAAAGCGTGAAAGAGCTATCTGTGACTGTTAAGTATATTTATTTAAGTGAATTTTAATATGCATTATTTTAATAAAATATTAAAATTAAAAGAAAAAAAAACAGAAAACACATAAATATAAAATATATAAAGTTGATGGTGGTTGTCAGTGTTAAAAAAATACTATATAAATATATACAGGGTGTCATTGACATTTTAACGCAAACGAATACCATAGATCCAGTACATGATTCTAGACACCCCAGTGGTGGAATTTTTTGTCGGTCTAGAATCATGGTCTGGGTCTATTGTATTTGTTTGCGTTAACATGTCAATGACACCCAGTATATTTTTAACACATAAATGTATTTACAATCTTAAAGCGTAGTAAATAACTAATTGATTGCATTTCTAATTTCAGGCGAAACGCTAAGAGAAGCAGGATATGACAAATTTTCTCCAGGAGACCCAAACAATTATCCACCTGGTGAATCCTGTGGTGGAATATTTCGCACAGGTCTACTAATTGACGTATGGTGTGACAGACCAGCAGCGTTTATCTGTGAGAAGAGCCCAAACTTTCGTGCCGTTTGTCTTGCTTCACCTTAAGTTTCTTCTAAGAACTCTAAGAAAGTGTGTTCTTAGTTTTAACAAAATCTATTTTGTATAATAATAAGTTAGAGTTAAATTACTTGTTAGTCTCTTAGGCTAGATTGTAATCAATTATTAAGAAATTTTTTCTTAATAATAAGGGGAAAACAACCTTATACGAATAAAATATTATGTAGATAGAAATGCTGTTATAAATAATCATAATGACATCTTAGATGTAGACCTGGCAAACATTGTACCGGTAGTCGTGTCGCCTAATGATTTTATAACTAAAAACTTCAACAAACCTCATGCTCTCGTCATGGGAATGAAGCCCATGATCATGGGCTTGATGTAGAAAATCTTTTGGATACAGTTCGCATTGTTAGGAGATAACTATCCCTAGAGCCTCAACCACAAGTGGTTTGGACCATATTTCCAATGCTGGTACTTGTATGAAATACTTTTTTTTTAAATTAAATGAAAAATAAATTATAATTATGCTCCATCAATTTGTGTTATTAATTCTTGTGTTGATGCAAAGCAACCTTCACAAATTTCTACTGTAATGTATTTGAGATTACTGTGATGTTGTTCCAAAATTGCTTATAGCTATAATAACTCAATATGTTACAGGATTATTGAACCACATCATTGCTATTCAAAATATTTAGGCAGGGCTTTTTCCTTATCCTTGCTTCGTACTCTTCAATGGTTATGATCTCTACAGTCTTCAGGGCAGACATTTTCGACTCATTTGCTGCAAGAAGAGTAGTGTCATGGGCGTAGTGTAGTGTTGATTATTAAGACACCAACTTTAAATCCTCTCTCCCTGTCTTCGCAGGTACGTCTCCTAATGTATGCTCCACAGTTGTGTAGTGGTTGCTTTTTCGACTCTTATGACTCAACAAAAGTAGACGCTAACAAGCAGCTGTCTTCTTCTTGAACTCTAGCTTACGTTATCACAAGCATGCTGCAAAAATAAAAAAAATATGTATGGGCAAGTTTAATACAATGTCACTTTTATACTCGGTTCATTATTTTATTGACATGGTACTACCAATACATGGTGACAATAGCCTTTTTAAGCTGTTGATATTTTCTTTGTAGTATTCTTAAAAAGGGATGATTTATGAAGAAAAGAGTTTAGATAAACTATTAATTTTAATACATTTTCAATAGTTATTTACAATATTTTATGAAATAAATAATTTAACAGTAGTATAACTTTAGAACCGCTGACTGAAGCGTGTGTGTCTTATATCTGCCATATGATCCGATTTTACTCTATATGAGTCTCCTATAAATATTTGAAAAATTAAATGTATCGCCACATTTACATCAAGTCATCACAAAATGAAGTCATGTTTAAAATATTTTGTGTTGCTGTTATACATCAACTTTATTGGTAAGTGCTTTTCAATATTTTTATAAAACATATAACTTTTTTAAATTGATATTAACTGGTTATTGACTGCGATCCCATCTGTCCTTAAGCAGTCATGCAATCTTTGATGGTGAGGCGCAGTAGTTTAGTAAGAGCCTATCTGGTCTTGAAGACACCTTAATTATAATCTGACGGGAAGACCGCAGTGGGTAAACTGTTTCAGTCCGTCGTTGTACGCGGTAAAAACGACGCGGCAAAACACTTAATCCGGACCGTAGAAATCTCAACAACGTAAGGGTGAATATTTGCCATGCCGGGTTGTCCTATGGTATATTTGAGAATCCCGCAAATCCTGCAAAATTAAAAATATGCTTTCCCTGTCTGTCCCTATCAATGACTTATATTTTTATGTAAATTAGAGACACGAATTCTCATCAAACCGATTGATTTGAATATTCTCGTCATATTTAAGTTGTTAAATTATTTTTCATCCATTTCAGAAGGATCATTTAGATGTGACTACAAATACAGTTCAAAAGCCCAAGCATGGTTTAAATTCGTTGTTATACCTGCGAATTGGTTTGATGCCCAACTGAGATGCTCACAGGAAGGTAAGTTTCTTAGTTTTATATTATTACAAGAAAGCTTTGTGCAAAGTTTTATGTTCCTACTTTCAATTGTGTCATTCAGTCAGTGTTCATTTTTATAAATAATTATACCATCTTGTACTTATTATACTGTTTTTTTGTATTGCTCACTTTTTATTTCCACTAACCAGGCTCTAGCCTCAACTTCTTTGTTCAAATTAGGACACAAAACAGACAAAACATTAAGGAAATTGTTGGTAAAATTATTAAATATATATATACAAACAAATTAATTTACTATGTTTTATCAAATCAAGTTCATAGCCAGTCTTAGTATCGGAATAAAATCGTCTAATCTGGGTGGACTAGATTTTTAACTTATCAACGTATAATTATGGTAACGTACATACGTAACCATGGCCTAGTTATTTTTTTTTTTTTTCTTTATGACTTTTGGCTAAAATGAACTAGTCCAGGATGATTTTGCCTACCGGAAAAAAAATCTCATAAAAGTCTAAGCGCACAGTTAAAAGGCGTTGTGTTTATTTTTTTTTCTGTCATCAGATGCTGTTCTAGCGTCTCCCACAACACCAGATATACTGGCTGAAATGAGAAACGTCATGAATCGTTCCAATCCGGAATATGAAATCTTTACTGGTATTCATGCCACTGTTTCTCAAGGGGACTATTATACGATTGAAGGTTAGATTGATATCTCTTTTTAGTTATACACTCTCGACTGCCTGTTTTGTAATACGACGCCATGCAGCTCTGTGTTTGGCGGCTTTGGAATTGTCATTTATTCTGCAGTGTGTCATCAATTTTTCTGAAGTCTATCCACCGTGTTAGACGTGATCTGTTGCCCTCGACTTTCCCTTGTGCCACCAATCGTTTTCTTTAGGGGTCATATGCCCAAAGAACTTGAGATATACCAAGCAAGAAAAATTAATCAATACACATTCGTGCTTATTTAGACCAAAACCACACGTTTTAACATAATGTAGGCAATACTCTAAATTTAAATTCATAGAAATTTACAAATTGCAGGCTCACCGTTGTCAACAATTGCAGTCCCTTGGGCTGAAAACGAGCCAGACAATATGAACAATACAGAAAGTTGTATAACTCTTAATGGTAACGGAGAACTAGCAGATCGCCCGTGCGAAGTTATGCGTCCTTACATCTGTTACCGCGCTGAGAGCTCTCAGGTAGAAGTCAGCGAGTGTGGCACTGTCGATCCAGGTAAATACTCGTACATATTGTAGCAACTACGAGAAAAAATCTTTACAACCGTCATTTTCTAAAACGGGTCGAATATTGGCGATAGAGACGGATTTGCCTACAAAATATGGCTGCGTCGCCTTTCATGACCACTTCTAATGGTTGGGTTTGCTTTTGTACTTGTATCGATGAAAATGAAGTGAAAAAATGAGTTTCTAAGTTATTAATTTGGTAGTTTTACCTAGAAAACAGTTTTCTACGACTTTTGTATATTTTTTTATATGCTTTTTCGAATTTCGACTTTGCCACCTCGTATTTGTATTTTAACACGCATTTTTGTCTCTACTCGTTCACGTCAGTCATCGTTCATTGGGTTATACATCTAATCCTTAATTATAATTGATTATTTTATGATCATAATTTATTAATTTAATTGTTTTTAGCTATTAAAAACCTGTGTGATTATTATTGACTGCGATCCCACCGATGCGGTAAGCAGTGATTGAATGGTTGATAGTGAGGCGTACTTGTGTGTGTGTACTAAAGTGCCTATTCACTATAGCCTTGAAGACACCTAAATTATAACTAATTTTAATTTCAGTTACAACAATTTTCATTCGATCGTCTGGTATTATAACCATCTGGTATTATTTCGTAAACAAATGCTTATAATTTAAATTATACCTCAATTTCAGAATACCATTTGGATAAAAGAACAAACAAATGCTACAAGTTTCATACAGAACCAAGAAACTTCTCTCGAGCCTTCCTCGCGTGTTCAGCTGAAGGCGGCCATCTTGCTATTATCAACAGTGACGTTGAAGCCACCGTGTTGAGAGAATTGTTCGCTCAATATCCAGTTGATAAGTTGTTGGGAAATTTTCGGAAAGATTTAGCTTTTATCGGCTTTTATGATTGGGGTGAAAAATGGGTTTATAGGACAATTCATGGTAAAGTATTATTGTAATGTAATGTTTTTAATTATATGTTTCTTAGCTAACTCGTGTTAAGTTATGATGATGTTTGACTAGCCGACTTGTCCAGCAATAAGTGGCCTTTTTATTATGCTGGAGATGACTTCCAGGATTCAATTTTCATCCAAGACAAATGTTGGACATGCCATAAATAGTGAGTCTCCTCTTGAGTGACTGGAAAGACAACACGACGTCCGCACATTCGACAAGACGCAGAGCCTCACCAGACATGCAAATTCCGGGATATCCTGTAATGGATTCTTGTGGTAAAATCGCGCGGTTGTAACTATCGTCTGACTACCCGGAGAACACGGTGTAGTAAACGGTAGAGTGATGGCCGAGTGGTAAACGCCGTGACTTACGAGTTGTAGGTCACGGGTTTTAAACTCAGCCAAGCGCATTACTTTGTGTAATTTATTTCATTACCATTGATCTCAAAATGGCGAAGGAAAACATCGTGTGGAAATCGGCATGTACTAGAACCAAAAATTCGAAGACATGTGACATCCACCAAAGGCGGTGCTGAAGCACCGTCAAGTTCTTAAGAACACACAAGTAGTTTATTCAATAAAAGTTATCTGTGACTTTCTCATTCTTATTAAACTTGAGAGACAAATTGATAAAGCAATAGTTACACTTGTTGTTGAAAAGAGAGGAGAATGTTATGCTACATTTACATGTGGGCTCAGTCTCAGCCAATCACGATTGTTTGGCCATTAAATCAACGCGGAAACTCCGTTAACGCAATGGCGATTGGTCGAGGCTGCGATATTTAAATTTTTCAGTATTGCTTGCATAATTATGCTGAGTTAGGCGCTTCTTTGGCCTAGGACAGATTTCAATTTTACTTTTTCTTTTTTATTTCTACTGTTTAAGATAATCGTATATTCTTTCTTTACAATGTTTCTGGTTTTTCAATTAATCTTATTTATTGTTTTATTTGTTATTTCAGGTGAAAAACTAATGAAGGCAGGATATAACAAATTTTCTCCAGGGGAGCCAACCGATATAGATGATGAAAGATGTGGTGGGATATTTCGCTCAGGTCTACTAATCGACTTGTGGTGTGATAGGCCAGCAGCATTTATCTGTGAGAAAAATCCTGGTTATCCAGCTGTTTGTCGTGCTTTACTTTAAATAGCACAAGTTTTCAACGATTTTTTTTCCAAACAAGCTTTTATAGAGATGGTCTATACTTATATAATTAAAACTCGTCAAGACGATTCACAAGAGCCCAAACTCGACGTGGTTGTGCCGTTTAATTACAGAGTTCTTCTGGCTACCTCGCAATTCCATCATCAGATTAGCTCCATGTTATCATAATATTGCATTGCCATCCGATTTACACCTGCATGCAAATTGCAGCTCAATCGGTTGAAGATATCTGCTTCGAAATTGAGTTGCAAGATTTGAGCCGAACATACATAGTTACAATGCAAGCTAATAAAAGTTTGTAAAAAAAAAAACAACTTTTATATAACTGTATATTATATTACCTAACTGAAATATATGCTACGTTTTAAGGCAATTCAAAATTTTTGTGTTTTTTTTGTCTGTTATGTTCCTGTAATTATTCTCATTCTCCATGAATGAAAAACTTCTCTTATACAAGTCGTCCCTCAACGGAATTTAATGGAATGTACTAAGTGTTAATATATTTATATATTTTATTTGACAATTTTTACATAAATAAACAAATTTAATTCTAATAACTGAAACATTTTCCTGACATAAAAAGTATCATAATAAATTATGGGCTATTCCAGTGCAGTCATAGTCCAATCTATCTCGTGCCAAGTTAAATAAAAACCTCAAAAACATATCACCCTAATAGTTCTTTGAGGAGAAATGGCAGGTTTTTCTGCAAAGTAGTAACTCTGTCTAGGGAGGAAGGAAAGGAGGAAGCCACCACAAGTGCGGGCTTGTGGATTGCAAGCATTGCCTACCTCACGTGTCGATCGTCCAGTAACCGTCCGGACGAAGGTCAAGTTGTCGACGGCATGTACTGATCCGGCGCGCCTCGACATGATAGACATGCCTTCAGCGCTAGAATCATGCTAGTACTGATGTATACTTTGCCGTATTCAAATGAATTTGGAAAGAATTTAATGTTCTGGATAAGATGGTCCATACAATGCTAACAACAGTTTGAACTCGTCTCCTACAGTCTTTGGGTATGAAACTATTTTTTGTGAAAGTGCAGGATCAAGATCCAGGTTCTTTGAAAGCTCATCATTACGTTAAAAAACAGTACTGCAGAGGAGAAACTTTGTAGTTAGGAATATCTGTCAGCAGCTTGCTCTGAAATATGATTTTGTGAAATCATTATCATCGTACTGGTATATTACTTACTATCTCAAATTTCAGCAGGAATTGTAGTATCACATTGTACTTGAATCCGTCATCATCACTGAAAGAGATGCGGCTGATTATGTGGAATAATTTTGGTCGTATGATCGTATTATAAAGAGATCTTTCTTCTTGGAGATCTAATAACTGGTGGTTTATGTCATCTTGTTTCCAAAATCTGGCTAATACTTGTTTTTTTTTTATACAAAACTTAATATTAATACAATGATTGGACATCTCATCATATAAGATGACGACAGTGCATTTTCTTCTAGCAAATCTTTAAGTGACAGAGAGACACTACTAGCAGTGTCTAGTTCAGCATCTAGAAAACAGACATCCACATAGTCTATGAGCGGTGAAAGAAGAGATTGATGAGACTTTATATGAAATGGCAAGATTTTTTGGAGACATTTAAGAGACTGAGAAGAATATAATACGCTCTTACACTAGCGACTTTTACATCAGCGATATGAAATTCCCATGAGAGGTTAGTGTCCATATGGATGCCTAGGTTTTTGACACTTTAGGAGTACAATATTGGTACAGAAGTACAGAATAATAGACTACTGGTGTGAGCGATATTCTTGTTTGTTTTATATACATTTTATTTCATTATTTGCCACTGTGTGTTGTGTTATTTTCAAAATACACTGTTAAATTTTGGTCGTTTTAATCCCGAAGAGGGTCGATCCAGTACAATATGAAACACTATCGAAATGTGTAGATAAAATAAAAAAATAAAGTACTTTTTTTCTAAATCTCTTATTGATATACGCATTTACGAAATTAATTTCTTTAAGTAAACGAGTCATTGACCTTGTAGGTAGTTGTCGGTCGTTGCGTACTAACTACCTACAGGTCATTGAACTCGCCCAGCTGACGTTTACTTAAAGAAATCAATTTAGAACATGCGAAAATTAATTCAAGTTTAAAAAAAAAAGTACTTTGTTTTTTCATTCTAACTTTACCAATCGATAGTGTTTCATGTACTGAATCGATCCTCCAAGCGATTAAAACGATCAAGATTTAAAAGTTTACTTTTCCAGTATACAACTGGAAAAAGTAAACTTATAGTATTCGACCAAACTGTTCTATAACCCGATTCTCTTGATTATGATTTTTTTTTTCATATTTTAAACAATAATTATAGTCACTAAGAATAATGTATTACAATTTTAGAACCACTGCCTCAAACATTCAGCCATGTGAAGCTCATATGACTCCTAGAGTTTCCTATAAATATTTGTAAAATTAATGGTATCGCTACATTTGCGCCAAGAACTTACAAAATGAAGTCATCATTAAAATATTTTGTGTTGCTGCTCTGCCTGAAATTCATTGGTAAGTGGTTTTAATTACATTGATTGACTACTAGATTTATTCTAAATTAATTGATTTCTAGCATCTAGTTTTTCAGTGTTTCTGAAACAGCCTAATATTTTATACTGAAAAAAGTGCAAATCAAGTTGATTTATCTTAAATTATAGTAATTTTTGACGTTTTCTGCTGTTTTAGAAGGATCATTCAGATGTGATTACGAATATAGTTCAAAAGCCCAAGCATGGTTCAAATCTGTTGTTGTACCAGCAAATTGGTTTGATGCCCGGCTGCGATGCTCACAAGAAGGTAAATTAATTTTTACTAATTTCTAACAACACTCTCTAAAAAGTACATTAAAAACAATAATTAAAATGTAAGAAATTTGAGCCCTGTTTTTGAATCTGTAGCACCTTTTTAATAATATAAGCTAGTACTTGACTGTGATCCCGTCTGATGGTAAGTTGTGATGCAATCGGTAACGGTGAGGTACCTACTCTAGTTTATTAACAACCGATCTGGTATTCATGTACCGGACCGATACCATCTATATCTTACTAATATTATAAATGCGAAAGTTACGATGTTTGGAGGTTTGTTACTCAATCTCGTCAAAACGGCTAGACGGATCTGGATGAAATTCGGCACAGGCATAGGATATAGGCTACTTTTTATACCAAAACCCCAACCACAATAACACGCGGGCGGAGACGCGGGCAGAAGCTAGTGTAAAGATAAAATTAAAAAATAAAGTACTATTTTTAAGACTACAATTAATTTACGCATGTATAAAATTAATTTCCCTAACTAAACCTCAGCTGAGCGTGTCCATGACCTATAGGTATTTACCCGTCATTTTGTACTAAAACACTTTACTGTTTACACGTGTTAATTTCAATATGTTGTCAGGTGCTGTCCTAGCTTCCCCCAAAACACCAGAAATTTTGGCTGAAATGCGAAACATCATGAATCGTTCTAATCCGGAATATGAAATCTTTACCGGTATCCATGCCACTGTGTCTCAAGGAGATTATTACACGATTGAAGGTTCGTCACTACTAAGAATATATATATTCCTATAGAAAATAACAAACTATCTTATTGACTTTGATATCGGTAATATAGGGGTGACTAAAATTAGTAACCGATGGTAAAATTAGTGACCGATACTTAAATACGACAAAAAATCTGCTGTTTAGTATATTTATGTTCATCTAACTAGTCAAAAGAGAACAGTGGTGGCCGAGTGGTAACGGCCCCGACTTACGAGTTGTGGGTCGCGGGTTCAAACCCAGGCAGGCGCATTACTTTGTGTAATTTATTTCATCTCCACTGCTCTGAAAACGGTGAAGGAAAACATCGTGAGGAAACCGGCATGTCCTAGAACCAAAAAATTCAAAGACATGTGACATCCACCAATTCGCACTGGGCTCGCGTGAACTAGTCAAAATGTACTGAAACTGGCCCAAGTAAAAGTTGTTTATTATCGTGACTAAAATCATGTGTTAAAGTATCGGTTTACAATTATTGAACTAAATGAGCTATTTTCTTAATTTAATTAAGATTAATACTGATGTACAAATTACAGGCACACCACTCTCAAACATTTTAGTACCTTGGTCTAAAAATGAGCCAGACAATAAGGACAATGTAGAAAGTTGTATAACTCTTAATGGTAATGGAGAACTAGCAGATCGTCCGTGCGAAGTTACACGTCCTTACATCTGTTACCGCCCTGAGAGCTCTCAGGTAGAAGTCAGTGAGTGCGGCACTATCGATCCAGGTAAATATATATACTTACTCGTATTGATTTATAACATACATTCATCTTATAACTACATATATACACATAAATAAAAAAATAAAACTTAAACTAAACTAAAAGTACCTAACCTAATCTACTAAAGCGTTAAAAAACTCTTCCGCATCGCTGTTGACTGGTAAAGTGCCCAAAAGACTGGCAGCATTGCAACGTTGTATGGCAATGCTTATTCTCTGCCCAAGGTAAAAGCCAAAAACTCTCGGATCGTGGGGTCCGAATGCCCACAAATAGTTTAAAGAGCTTTCTAAACGACTTGTTGACACTTCGCGTGACCCAAGGGCTGGATCGTATTGATGTAAATATACCCTTTTAAACCTTAGTTCTCAATAATTATATCCATATAATTAACCTTACATCTCTATTACAGATTACCATTTGGATAAAAGAACAAACAAATGCTACAAGTTTCATACAGAACCAAGAAACTTCTCTCGAGCCTTCCTCGCGTGTTCAGCTGAAGGCGGCCATCTTGCTATTATCAACAGTGACGCTGAAGCCACAGTGCTAAAAGAAATCTACGCTAAATATCCAGATGCTAAGTTGTTGGGAAATTTTCGGAAAGATTTAGCTTTCATTGGATTTCATGATTGGGGTGAAAGATGGGTTTATAGGACAATTCATGGTAATGTATCTTACATTTATTATTACTTTATTGCACACCTTAGCTTATCACAGAACAAACATTAATATAAATAAGTGTTCATTGCATATGGTAATTTTAAAATCTTTGGATGGTGTAGTATAAAGATAAATATCTGAGGCTATCGTTTTGGCAACACTTTCATTGTGCGTACAGCCAAGGAGTGGAATTCCTTGCCGGAGTCAATGTTTCCTGATGGGTACAACCCGGGAATCTTTAAGTCAAGAGTAAATAGGTTACTTCTAGGTAAGCGCGCTCCATCGTCGACCGCATCGTCGCTTTCCATCAGGTGAGGTAGCGGTCAAGCGCAAATCTTTGTCTGTTCTTTTGCGAAACGAAAGTAAAGTACATTTAACAGCTACACAATTGTTCAGACATCACCTTAAGAAATGGATCTGCTATCTACCTCACAACGATTGATACCATCAACCAATCACCACCGAGCTGCGCATCTACGTCATCTTCCAAAAAATCACTAACGTTTTTTCATTCTACTATATTGCATCGGACGCTCTATATCGTATAATATATTTTTTTCTTTTTTCTCGAGGCTTTAGTCGTAATTCGGCTATGACAGCCTCATTACAACTGACACTTGTCTCTTACACTAGATACTAAAATTAGGCTCTTATGTATCTATTGCATACAAAATTACTACTACTGATTGTACTTTTATTCTTTTTTATATTCTAGATAAGCACGCGTTTGACCACAATCTCACCTGATGGTAAGCGATGATGTGGTCGACAATAGAGCACGCAGCTTGCGTTTTATTTAGTGTTTCTAATTGTTGAGCTGTGTCTTTCTCAAATAAAAGTTATTTATTTAAACACTTGACAACTGGCCTGTCAGTCTAGTAGTTAGTGACCCTGACTGCTATGCGGGAGGTCGTGGGTTCGATTCCCATCCAGGAAAAATGTTTGTGTGATGAGCACGATCATTTGTTCTGTATCTGGGTGTAATTTATCTATAATATGTATGTATTTAGAAATATATAAGTATGTTTATCAGTTGTCTAGTACCTATAACACAAGCTTTGCTTAGCTTGGGACTAGATGGCGTTGTGTGATAGTTGTGGACATATATTAAACTTCACGTACAGTAGTGGTACATAGGCGGACTTAATGCTACAAGGCATTCTCTACCAAATAACAGATATTTTAAATAGATTGTAATAAAAAATATTCTATTCAAAGTTATTCTATTCTATTTCAGGAGAAACGCTCAAGGAGGCAGGGTACAACAAATTTTCTCCAGGAGAGCCAACCAATATACCAGAACAAACCTGTGGTGGGATTTATCGTACAGGGCTACTACTCGACTTGTGGTGTGATAGGCCAGCTGCATTTTTCTGTGAAAAGAGTCCAGGCTACCCTGTCGTTTGCCGTGCTTCACCTTAAAATACGCATGGAAAATTGATTCATTAAGCCCCAAGAGGATACTAATGTCCGTACGCCCGTATTTTAATTGTGTCTGTAATAACGGTATTCAAAGGTTAAAAATTATAATGAAGATAAATAAATCAGTTGATATTTGGCGCGATTGTTTCAATTAGTTCGTTAAGCCCCAAGAGGATACCCGTGTCCGCAAACCTAGTGTTTTTTAATTATGTCTGTAATTACGGTACTCGTAAGGTTAGCGAAAAAATAGTCAAAATGAATTCAGACGTGTTAACAAAACCTCATAACTATTTGACTACGCTGACTAAACTTAAAGCCAGACATTTTAACACCATAATTTTTGTTCGCCATAGAAGGAATGGAGTATATTAATATATTACACTACACTGTCCCACAGCTGGACAATAGTGTCCGTTGCCCAGCTGTAGGACAGTGTAGGCTCAATATAGTCTTTTTATTTATTTTTTACTGTAAACTAATACTTGACTGCGATCCCACCTGATGGTGAGCAGTGATGCAATCGTTGATGTTAAGGCGCACTAGTTTATTTAGACACTAAAATTGTAATCGGATGGGTAGCCCGTAACAGGCAATCTGTTCCAGTCCTTCGATGTGCACGGAATGAAAGATGAAGCGAAATGCTTAGTCCGAACCGTAGAGGTTTCAACAACGTAAGGATGGATACGCGCCGTGCATCGGGTTGTCAGATGATAGAAAAGAGTAATATTAATAAGCAAGTTATATTATTCATAATTATTTGCACATGTCTTACAGTTGAGGGCCAATCGTCCGCCTTAATAAAACCCTAACATTGGTTGCATGGCAATCCTGGAAAGTGCTGAGTTCAAACCTCCTGATGATTTTTTGGAGCTGTCATAGAGCCTCTCTCTTGGACACGAATTGCCATGGCCAGCCTGGAATACTCTAAACACTTTTCACACCCAGGTTCGATGCAGCAAAGACTATTTCTGCAGATTTTTGGACGGTTCTTATCTTCAGTTTTTGTGTGGCGTCTCTCCGCAGACCATGACCCACCTTCCATGCTGCACCACGTGCCCTATTACCTGTTCACTTATGGACCTAATGACAGCGTCAGTGGACAGCATCGCCGTGGCCGAATACTGAGTCAGGCAAAGAATTTGACTGGTTTTGCCATCGACACACTAAGAAGAAGAAGTGTTTAGCGTATGACCGGGTACTGAATTTTGTGGAGCATATTTCATGTCTATTGGTCATAATAAATTAACTTTCATTGAATGAGACGAACATACTATAGCTGCACAAGAGCAGTACCAGTACAATTTCAACAAAAATAAACCTGTTAGCCTCTTCGCACGTCATTCCATAAAATCTAAAGCTGCTAGATAGAATAATTGTTTTTATAACTTTGGTGGTAACATCAAGGTGTTTCATTTCGTCTGCCATCTACAAAATGATTCATAGAAAAATATTCTTCGAGTATAAATACTTCCAAAAATAATTATTTCTCCACATTCGCGTGAGAGTTCTGACAAAATGAAGTCATGTTTTAAATTCTTTGTGTTATTCTACTGCTTGGACTTTATTAGTAAGTTATGTATTAAATAAATTATTTTAACAATTTAACCACTTACTTGCCCTAAACAGAGAGATTTAGAAGTAAAACAGGGAGGCCTTTGGCCAGCAGTAGAACATACAATAGGCTGCTTAAAAAAATCGCTTCCAATAGGATCTGGCTCAGGAAATAGTTTTTTTTTTATGCTGGGCAAAAATCATCCAATGACAAATCCTCTTGGGTGGAGCGCGAAACAGTGTCAGGCTCTTACTGACTAAACAGCCCATCCCGTTCCTTTTGTCCTTCGTACTGGGGCAAACCTTCCTTTCAGAAAGAGAGCCTGGGCCCCAGTAGGTTTCGACCATTTTGCTGAGTCCCTATGGCTTTGCTGACAACTCCTTGAGGCGCGCGGGAACAAAGCGCGCCGTCAATGACTTGGCTTGGTCCGAAAGATGAGCTACCCATTGTTTAGGGTCCTCTAAGGTCACTTGCGATAGGGTACCAAAAAAGTAGTTCAAATATAATGTTTTCTTCCAGTAAATTGAATACTTTTCTTGTATTTCAGACGGATCATTCAGATGTGACTATAAATATAGTTCAAAGGCCCAAGCCTGGTTCAAATTTGCTGTTGTGCCCGCAAATTGGTTTGATGCCAGGTTGCGATGCTTACTCGAAGGTAAATCACATAGCTTGTGTCTGCAGTTGCCTACGAGTACTGGTAACTAACGCTTTTTTTAGGTGGGAAGTCATCTACTCTTAAGACAGTGGCAATGGGCAGGACACATTGCACGCAGAACAGACGGCTACTGGAACCGAAAGGTTCTGGAGTGGCAACCGCGTACCGGAAGACGCAGCATTGGAAGGCCTCCCACAAGGTGGACCGAAGTCCTGGTCAGGGTTGTTGGAATCTGATGGATGGAAGACTGTGCGTCTTTGTGGTGGCGCTTGGGGGAGGCCTATGTCTTTCGGCCGAAATGATGGTCATGATGATGATGAAGTCATCCACAGATTTTTTTAAGGTCTTGGGAGGAGCGAGCGGTGTCTAAATTTTACTGACTAAAACCTACTTCTATTCCTTTGTTTCTTCGCTTGGCCTGTACTAAGGCCCAGCGTGAGAGATCGTTGCCGAGAGCACGCCGTCGACTACTGGCTTGGTCCGGACTGTTACCAGACAACTGGACGGCGAGCTACCACTTGCACACCGTCCGCAACCCTACGGTGTAGGGAAATCAGGATCAGAATTGCGGCGGCGTCTGGGGTGTAAGCTCAGTTGGTCCTTACAGAGGTGACATCTGGTCGACTATTAACAGACGTGATATTTATTATATTTTGTTTCATCATCAGGTGCAGTGTTAGCATCACCCACAACACCAGAAATACTCACTGAAATGAGAAACATCATGAATCGTTCCAATCCGGAATATGAAATCTTTACTGGTATCCATGCTACGGTTTCTCAAGGAGATTATTATACGATTGAAGGTTAGTCAACTATTATAGAGTATGGAAGTCCTAAAGTAAAACCAAACGTTAAAACCTGGAAATAGTTTGCTTTGAATAACGAGTACCTACTATCAATTTAACCACTAACAGTATAGGTTGAGAGCAGTGGTGGCCGAAAGGTAACGGCCCCGACTTACGAGGTTGTAGGTCGCGGTTCAAATCCAGCCAGGCGCATTACTTTGTGAAATTTATTTCATCACCACTGCTCTCAAAACGGCGAAGGAAAACATCGTGACGAAACCGGCATGTCGTAGAACCAAACTTTCGAAGACATGTGACATCCACCAATCCGCTCTGGTGGAGGATTATGGCCCATTCCTTCTTCTAGAGAGGAGGCCTGTGTACCAGCAGTGGGAACTTTATAAAGCTGATGCAATGTTATGCAATACAGATCACATTTTTCCAAAAATCTATGTTAAAAATGTTGCTCCATCGATATTTTGATAAGCCAAGCTATCATGTGCGCAAATCTGCAAAAATAGGTCAACAAACTTGAAAAGTTATCGTTCAATTTGTTTATTTTTCATACGCGGAATAATAATAGTTATTATTATAGAAATTATCAGAATTGGGAGTAGACTAAAACAGCACATAAAGCCTTTAATTTTTTTTTCCTTTAAAAAAAGGTAAAAAATATAGTGTTTCTGTGGTTTAGCGCATTTAACCTTACGTTGTATAATTTACTGCTTGCACCTCGAACTAGTGTGTGTTGCCAGTAATGACTTATGGTAGTGAGACGTGGTCACTTACTATGGATCTCAAAAGATGGCGCGAGATCCCTCAGCGAGCAATGGAGAGAGCGATGCTTGGTGTTTCCCTGCTTGATCGAATCAGGAATGATGAGATCCATAGAAGGACTAAAACAACCGACATCGCTCGAAGAATTGCATCGCTGAAGTGGCAGTGGGCGGACACATAGCGCGGAGCACCGATGGCCGTTGGGGTGGAAAGGTTCTCGAATGTCGACCGCGTACCGGACGACGCTCCGTGGCCCTACAAGGTGGACCGACGATCTGGTGAAGATCGGGGGAAGCCGCTGGATGCGGACAGCACAAGACCGATCGTTGTGGAGATCCTTGGGGGAGGCCTATGTCCAGCAGTGAGCGTCGTTCGGCTGACATGATGATGATGATGACCACGAACTTAAAAAAAAAAATTGAAATGAACTATGCTTTTTATATTCCCAAATGAAAATGTATGTATCAAAGGCCCGCGATGAAATCTATTTAATAAATAATTTCTTAGTTTAAATTTAGACTTCAAATTAACAAATTACAGGCACGCCACTCTCAAAAATTCCAGTCAGTTGGGCTGAAAGTGAGCCAGACAATAAGAACAATGTAGAAAGTTGTATAACCCTTAATGGTAACGGAGAACTAGCAGATCGTTCGTGCAAAGTTACACGTCCTTACATCTGTTACCGCTCAAAGAACTTTCACGAAGCCAGTGAGTGCGGTATTGTCGATCCAGGTAAATATGCCATGCAGTTATATGTATGTTAGTTATATGTATGTATATGTATGTTGGATAGATAGATATATTCTTCATTGCACACCAAAAATAAATTAACAAGAGGAACTTGAATTAATAGTGTCACAATGGGCGGTCCTATCGCTAAAAGCGATTTTTTAAAGACAACCTTTGGATGGATTTGATAAAGAAGGAAAAAAGAAGATACGTAGGTAGTTCATGGTGTTTTATTTACATAATAATATATACAATACATCTACACTAATATAATAAAGAGGTAAAGCTTGTATTTTTGTTTGTAGGAAGTAATCTCTGGAACTACTGGTCCGATTGAAAAAAAATTAGCAACAATAGAAAGCTGCTTTACTTCTGAGTGACATAGGCTACATTTTATGTATGCGGGCAAAGCCGCTGACAAAACAACGAATTGTTTAATTTGTAATTTAAGTGTATAAGTTATAAATAAAACAATTAAATTAAAATTGATTTCAATTAACTTAAATGACTCGGAACAAAGCTGTGGTGGTTGAGTGGCAAAAGCCCCGACTTACGTGATATAATTCGCTGGTTGAACCTACGACATACATCTCCATACACCCAGCCAGGCGCATTACTTTATGTAATTTATTTCATCAACAAAGCTTTCAAAACGGTTAAGGAAAACTTCATGAGGAGACTGGCATGTTCTATAACCAAAAATTTACATCAAAACATGTGACATAAACCAACCAGCACTGGGCTCGCGTGATGGATTACGTCCTATTCCCTCTCCAAAGAGGAGGCCTGAGACCAAGCAGTGGGAACATTAAAAGGCTGATGCTATGCTGTGCTATGATATATGTAATCAAACTGAATTATATTGAATTTAATTAAATCAGAAGAGATTTAATTTTGATTAAATGGGACCACCTTGAAATTATAGTTGCATACATAAATAAATAAAATACGTTTGATTTCAGGATACCATTTGGATAAAAGAACAAACAAATGCTACAAGTTTCATACAGTACCAAGAAACTTCTCCCGAGCCTTCCTCGCGTGTTCAGCTGAAGGCGGCCATCTTGCTATTATCAACAGTGAAACAGAAGCAACAGTGCTAAGTGAACTCTTCGCTAAATTTCCAGAAGCAAAGTTGTTGGGAACTTATCGGAAAGATGTTGCTTTTCTTGGTTTTCATGATTGGGGTGAAAGTTGGGATTGGAGGACTATTCATGGTAAAACACCTATAACTAATTTCCATTTCAGGAAAGGCATTTTTGCTTGGCCTGTTGGTCTAGTAACCTCGACTGCTATGCTAAAGGTCGTTTTTTTTTATGGTAGGTGAAAATCATCCAATGTCGAAACCCACTCTTGGGCGGAGAGGGAGACAGTGTCAGACCCTTACTGACTAAAAAACCTACGCCATTCCTTCCTTGGCTCTGTAACACTTTCGCGCCAACCCTTGGCTCCAGAAGGCTTCGACTCTGAAGGACCCCTACAGTTTGCTGACAACTCTTTGAGGCGTGCGGGAACAGTGTGCGCCGTTGACAACTTGGACTCGGTCTGGGCAGTTACCAGACGACCGGACGGCGAGCTATCCATTGAGTTTCATTCAAGGCAATTAATTACATTTTTAAAGTGTTCAGGTACTCACAGCACTAGACCACTGACGAACTAACTCATATATTTCTTACTATTATTACACAAACACAGAAGAAATCATCGTGTTCATCACACAAACATTTTTTCTGTGTGGGAATTTGACCCACGACCTCCAGCTTAGCTGTCAGGGCCACTAAGTACTAGACTGTTGGGCTTGTCATAGAATTATTGTAAAATTATTAGTGATCACTATTTATCGTCCCTAAATAAAAAGAAAGAAAATTATCTTTCAGGCGTAAAATACGGAACCTCTACTTGAAGTCCTCATTATACTACCTACATTATATTTGAAATATCTGTTATTTATTTATTCTGCACACCTTCCACAGTATTGTCTTTTTTATTAACCCAAAGGTTGACTGGTAGAGAATGCCTTGTAGCATTAAGTCCGCCTTTGTACCACTACTGTACATGAAGTTTAAATAAATAAATAAATAAAGATATCTTATTTATATCGATGCCTCCCACGTAAGTTGTTGTAACCCCAAAAATGCAATTTTACAGGAGAGCGTTTTAAAGATACTTTTTGCGATACAAGCCACATTTTTCAAAGAATCTTATTGAAATTCGGTATGAGTGTATAGTTTTTAATATGTTATCGTTTACTACATGTCATTACTTTATAATTTTAACGGTTTCTTGAATTTTGTTGTTACAACTGTTTACCGCGACAGGAGGTCCTCACAAAATGTTGTAACTATCACTTACATTATTTTACACGGGAGTTTAAGAGCCGATTTGGATCATATCTGATACTTACATCAATTTACATCGATTACAAATAAAAAAAAGGTGTGGTATGTGTATCATTACTTGATGCAATAAAATAAATACAATATTTTTTCAGCCTAATTTCATTTAGGACAATACCTTTTCGTTGATACATTACCGAAATACAAAAAGAGCAGAATATTTTCAATCAAGTTTATCAAAATTTTACATTTTAGGGTTTAGAGTTTAGAATAAGAAACGATATTTTAAAGATTAGAAAAACATTAAAGATTAAGATTAAAAGTAATTTTAAAAAATCTGAAAATAAAAATTGAAGCTTTTTCAAAATTTAAATTATACTTTCAATTCATTACATCGTCCTTTAATCAAATTGTTATTACAGTTTAAATAATCAAAACTCAAAAAAGTATCGTAACCAAAATGATTAAGAAAATTCTAGTAATCAATGAGATTTAAAAATAGGTAAATCATCATGTTCCTATCTTAGTCCAATGTGATTTGGAGTCGGTGGAACAAGCTTATTCTTCCATTTTGTCGTATCACCCGTCTCACTATCACTTAGTAATCTTTTCCTCTCTCCATTTTTTTAAGTGACTATACTTATAGCTCATTCTGTAATATGCTTTATTCTTCTTCTTTTCATAAGCATATCCAAGACAAACGATAGGTAAATAAGTAATGTTTAATAACTTACACTGAATCTAGAAAAGCCCGCAAATATGAAGTTTTGCTCGTAGTATATACAATAGAGGGATTGTTTCCCGACCCGAAAAAGCTGGTTTCATGCACCTAACTGGTGTATTCATATCATCAGCATTTTGGCATCTTGGCATCTTAAGGTAGTATGTTGAAAGAAGTGGTCATCACCTTACAGTCTGATAAAACATTAAATTAATATTGAATCTTCAGAACAAACTGGTACCTCTTTTATTTTTACGATATTATTATCTTTAGATCGTTTTCTGTTTTCTCTGTGTACTCTTTAGGCAAAAGCTATACGTTATTACTATATACACTAAAAGTTTAAACCTCTGTCTTAATATAACATTAGTGAATTTAGTCAAACATAGTGTGACTCATCTTGCAAGCAGTTGAAAAGACTGGAAATGGTCACAAACGATGGTTTTGACAGACCCAGACTTTTTTACAGGCTGTTAATATCTTTTAGATCGGGGATTAATACTGCTGTTGATATATCAAATTTAACTAACACCTATTAAGAACTTAATCACTTATATAAATGGGAAAACTGTTGTTTACACACGTCTGAAGTTTGAAGTTTCAGTAACGGCAACAGGCAATTTATTCTTATTTACTTATGTCTCACAATAGTATCAGCATAAATTCTAAGCTTGGCTCTCCTATAACTAAATTACCCATAGTTATACATCGTTTTCTCTGTCACCTTTTTAGTTTAATTTATTGAAATAGTGCTTACAGCAGACTGAATAGACCAGTTTTCCTACTGGCTGTTTTTGATATTTTACTACAAAGGTTTTCTTTGACGTTGTTAGTCCTTTTGAAAAATCTCTAGTATGTAAATGTGTATTTTTTTTAAAAGGTAATGCCTTTTTCAAACGATAACTTTATTCAATCAAATAACTGATAGTGGACTTAGTTTAAAGAGTTCAACAGTGCAAAAACATGCAGGTGGTGACTAAGGTAAAAGTAACGAACAACGTTTTTTGATTTGGGAAACTAGCAATAAACACGAGCAAGAAGGAGAGTCCTAGTGAGTTTTAATCAGTAAAAGTTGCTTTTACTGACTAAAACTCACATGTAATCTTTCGGTGCCTTTTGTGTTCCTATTTCCTCGACAATGATGATTTATGATAATGATGATTTATCGTACCCGTTCTCAAGGAAGACATGGATGTCTTCCATTTAATTGGTACGATAAATCGAGTAACTAAGATAACTGGGAAGAATGGGGGGAGGCCTTTGCCCAGCAGTAGGACAGCACAGGTTAGCTAGAATAATAATAATATAATATTAACAAAAATGGCTATAACAGCCGTAATCCAAATGGTTATTATACTACACAGCTATGAAATACGAGTAAGTGAGCAATTTCGAGGTCCAAAGTTACGAATATGCCATCACTTTTTAGTTTAGTCATTTAAAACTTCTCAGATTCATTGAAAATGGTTGCCTAGAGTGACTCTGACTTCAGTGATATTCATAAAACACTCCCTGAAAAATACATACAACGTACTTATTTCAAACGAATAGCGACGTAAATCATTGTATGTGATGTTACAACCTACTTTTACATATCTAGCATCGAAGTAAAATGTTGTACGTATCACTTAACATAAAATAATTTAAAAATTAGCAACGTAAATTGTTGTATGGGATCAATACCATATTTTAAATGGTTATCATGTTAGTTAAAGATAAGATTAAACGGAATAGTAATTACTAGAATATTAAATTAACGACGTAAAAATTGCGTGAGAGGTGCAACTGGCAGCGAATTCCAGCGTAATCTGTGATATGTGTTACATACAACGGAAGCACGCGCGCTTTTCCCCGTTGTAAACCATTGCAAATAATAAATACTACAGTCTACGCCGGAATCGTTCGAAATATACAACATTATACGTTTCAAAAGTACCTTAAATAATAGGTTTTTTGGACTTTTTGTTTTTTTGTAGGATAGTTTACATAAAATTAGACACTTTTACATAAAAAACCCAAAATCGCCATTTTGTGGGTTACAACAACTTACGTGGGAGGCATCGATATATTGTGGACACCTACCACAGTGTTGTCTTTTTCAACCCAAAGGTTGATGGGTAGTGAATAGCTTGTTGCATAAAGTTCTCCTATGTATCACTACTGTACATAAATATTAAATAAATAAACATAAAATATTACTATTTCAGGCCAAACGCTAGTAGAAGCGGGATACAGCAAATTTTCCTCAGGACAGCCAAACAATGTAGCACCAGGACAATCTTGTGGTGGGATATACCGATCGAGTCTACTGGTTGACATCTTTTGTGATAGACCAGCTACCTTCATCTGTGAGAAGAGTCCTGGCTTTCCTTTTGTCTGTCGGGCTTGAAATGAAAACTGAAAAGACATTTAAAACGGGTGCTAATTAAACAGGCTTATTTTTAATATCATTATTCGCCCCCAAAAATGTATGTTGCCTTCTAATTTACTAAGTCAGCCACAATTAACGAACATCTAAGTAATACTATCATGACCACTAGTTATATTCTATGTGAACCACTCTAAATACAACTCAGCACGATAGTTATTTTTTAGCATCTAAATTTGTAACATGCATTGTAACAGTAAACTTCTGAAAAACTATTAAATGACATCAAAAAATATATTTATTTAGCTTCTAATTTTTTAACTTAGTACGTTTAAAATGTAACTCATCTCATATTAATTATTCGTCAAAATTTTGCTAAAAATGTCATCAAATATAGGGTAAAACCAGGATAGATGCCCCAGTGGGATAGGTGCCCCGATTTCGATAACTGTAGTTTTGCGAATGAATCGTATAGTATTTCAATTATTAATCAAAAGACTTTCCAGCTACTACTATGTTGACCGTGTCTTACGTCTCTGTGTGATTGCATGAGAAGACAAAATGCGATCAAAGTTTTTAGGGGATAGTTGCCCGTTTTGTGGGAAGGGCATCTATCCTATAAGGCATTTATATGGATCAGGCCACTATCCCACACGTGGGATAGATGTCACAAAATATAGAGGTCTGCTAAAATCCCTAATACTCTAAAAATATAAAAGAAAATATTTTTAAATTATCATAAATTGGTCATTGAAAAACCAAAGTACCTGCTGGTCTTACAAATAACGCATTTCACTTTTTTTACTTAGAGATATGGAGTGATTTCAAAAAGTGGGGCAACTATCCGGGTTTTACCCTATACTATTGGCCACTAGTATTACCCGAAGCTATTGAGGAGAGACCAAATAAAAGACTTTATTTTTAAAAAATCAATTTGTTTATTGAATCAATTTTACTTTTACCTAAACAAAAAAGAAAATTAAACCATTATTGGATTATTAACGCAGCGCCGATATCCGGCTACCGTAGGCGCGGGCTTGCGAACGGTGAGTAATGGGTAGCTCGCCGTCCGGTTGTCTGATCACAGTCCAGACCGAACCCAAGTCTTTGACGGCGCGCACTGTTACCACGCGCCTCAAGGAGTTGTCAGCAAACTGTAGGGGACCCTACAGGGTCGAAGCCTCCTGGGCCAAGGGTTGATGCAAAACCGTTGTTGGGCAGGGCCTGGGAATGTGGCAAGGAAAGAATGGTGTAGGTTTTTTAGTCAGTAAGAGTCTGACACTGTTTCCCGTCATTCGATAATTATTACCTACCATAAAAAAGGTGGTTGTGATTTTGCCTCTAATGGTGGCGTCACGTATTTCAGTCTGATTGCAAGGTCTATCAAATGCTAGCAGCTGTACTGGCGATAAAAATCTGGACAATCATAGCAACCAGTACTTAATCCTTCCAATAAATGTTTTCGAAAAATTTTCTCCGTTACTTTATTTTCCGAACACATCACGAAATACATACATTCTGTATATTTTTCTGCCGCTTCGCAAACTATGATCTTCGGTTCATAAGTATGAGAAAAAAACGACAAAGATTGCTCTTTACTCCTTGAAACATTGTTTTACATGTTGTAATAAATGATGCTTTATGTGGAAGCATGAATTATATTTTTTTGAGGACAGTGCGATGAAGCTGTAAAACGTAAAATGTTTACTAGATGTAAAATCCGTGGCAGAGTTAGAAATTTAGATGGCAATGTATAAATAAGAAGGACAAGTCACAATAATTAATGATCTTTACTTGACGCTTTCTGTAGAATATTTAGTTGGCGTTGTAAAAAAGACGAATTAGTTTATTAGAGGCTATGTCATTTTCCCGTTGCTTAGTTATAAAAATAGAAGTTTTAGAATAATTTTGTGGCTAGACTTATAATTTCCCATTTTAAAACATATGAGTAACTATAAAATTATTTTGAACCTTTCCTTTTCCTTTTTTTTTTCGCCATGAGGTCAACTTCAAGTCGTTCTTTGTTCAAGTTCCAACCCAACAGCTACAGACCTTCTTAAAAGAGAACTTCTGGGCAAAAGGTGTCGTATATCGACATTTCAGGGGACGGTACGTGCATAATTATAATTAAAATTTTTGTTTTCCAATAGTATTAATTTATGTGTATTTAAGATAATTTTATGTATTTTTTCTATAGGCCTGCGATGCCTGAAAATAAAGTGATTATTATTAATATTATTTACCCATTAGAAGCAGGGGTCAAATATCGAAGTGTTGAGAACGCTTGCTAAATTTGCCAAGACGACTCATGTTATGGACTCGACAGTTTATGAGCCTGCAGCTATTTCTGATGCCCCGGCTAAAAGCAGCTTCAAAACTTGCTGAAAAAAAAAAATGGCTTATCTAGCAAGCTTATTGTTTTGACGGATTTAAGATTTAATTTAATTTAACGTGAATATTAATTTGTACTGAATACTGTTGTGACTTTTCTTATGATTTGTCTTAGATTTATTTGTTTGAAATTTTATTATTATGGAAATCTTCATTAGATTGGTTTTTAGGTAATTATAATTCCTTAGATTTTTTTATTAATAGTATTTGTATTCATATTTATTCACATGTTTCTAAACAGTATAAATTGTATGTAGCATTAATTAAATAAAGTTTTCTTACATCGATATATCGCTAATTATTATTCGGTTTTCCCTTCATTGTTCAGCTAAAAGGTAAAAACATGTTTTTGTTATATATACGGTAGGTGATAACAATACAATGGACTTATGTTATTATTTATGCCATTTATGTTAATTATACAAATTGATTAAAATAAAGTAATGGCTAAAGCTTTTGTAATATTTATTTAATCAGTATCGTATATTTTTTTTCCTGTGTCAGTGGTTTCCAAAGACTTTGGTTTTGAAGTACTATTTCCGCTGTTAATCAGCGGAACTAAAGTAGTGTTATAATTATAATTAAGGAATCTTTAAGGCTACAGTGAATTGGCTCTCAATAAATTAGTGCGTCTCACCATCAACGATCGCATCACTGTTTACCATCAGGTGGGTTCACAGTCAAGCACTAGTTTTAAAATCAGCAGTTGAAAACCAGCATTGTAAACCGCAGTTGAAAACCAATGTCAGGCACTCAGCTGCCTAACATTTATGCTGAACTGGGCCTGTTTAGAGCAGCCGTGGGGCAAACAAAAATTTTTTTCATACTAAATAGTTATAAGTAATTTAAACACAAAAAAATATTTTTTTTTTGGTTGTTTATTATTGTGCCAGTAAATGTTATTTATTTCTTTAGTTTATATAAATAAAATAAAAAAATACAAACGCGGAAAACAACTGAAGATTTGAGAATCACTGAAGTTAACAGGATAATATTTATATCCTTTGATATTCATAGTTACTGAAATCATATATATATTTGTTGAACCAATGTTTTAACTCAATACGGTTATAGCTATCATACAATGAAGTCTATTTTGAAATATTTGGTTTTGCTATTCTACCTGAATTTTATAGGTAAGATATTTTCGTATTGTATTTTTTTTTGAATTTTTTGTGTTTTGGTTACTTGTTATACGAGTATGCTTAAATGTTATACGAGTTCTTTAATTAGTTGTTTAATTCGAATATCTGAGATGGTCCACCAGCCCGGAATACTATACTATACTATACTATACTATACTATACTATACTATACTATACTATACTATACTATACTATACTATACTATACTATACTATACTATACTATACTATACTATACTATACTATACTATACTATACTATACTATACTATACTATACTATACTATACTATACTATACTATACTATACTATACTATACTATACTATACTATACTATACTATACTATACTATTCTATACTATACCAGACCAGGTTTATGTGTGAATGTTAAGGGTTGTTCCATCTTCTCACGAGATGGCGCTGAATCGATCCATTTAAATACAGTACTAGTATGAAATCTATATAAAATTATGCAGGTCAATGATAGTACTACATATTCTCTTGCATGTATATATTTTGTATGTATGTATATATGTATCTGTTTTTTTTTTTTAATTTTTAGTACTTACATGATTTTTGTTTACATTTGTATTTGCACCAAGTGCAACCCCATTTTGTGTCCTGGCAATTTCTATACACACAAGGTTGTCTGGAAGAAATCGCCGAATGCGATAAGGCGCCGATTGTATGTTTTTTTTTTTTAATAGAAGTTTTCCTTTCAATATTTTTAACTGGCCTGGATGGTCTAGTGGTTAGTAACCCTGAGTGCTATGCCAGAGGTCGTGGGTTCGATTCCCACCCAGGACAAATGTTTCTGTGATGACCATGATCATTTGTTCCGTGTCTGGGTGTAATTTATCTATAATATGTATGCATTTAGAAATATATAAGTATGTTTATCAGTTGTCTAGTACCCATAACACAAGCTCTGCTTAGCTTGGGACTAGACGGCGTTGTGTGATAGTTGTGGAATATATTATACTATTATTATTATATTAATTTATTTCACTCTTGGTGTACAAGAAAATGTATAATAAAATAAATACATAGATTGACACATACTGGTCAGACAAAATAATATTTAAAACTTTATTTTTATTTTAGAGTCATCATTCAGATGTGACTACAAATACAGTTTTATGGCCAATGCATGGTTCAAACATTTCGTTGTACCAGCGACTTGGTCTGATGCTCGGCTGCGTTGCGCGTTAGAGGGTAAGCTCTTTTATAGTACGCGGCGAATAAGTAGAACCAAGATGGCCTTCATTGCTATGGTTACGCGCAGCTGCGATTGAGACCCGAAATTTTGTTACTGTGCATAGAAGGTCGATGGTCACTTTGGTTGGGTTTTGTTAAACTTCAATAAGAATCGCAGTAATGTCTAAAATACAATGCGTTCCAAATGAGAATAGGGTTATTTAGCATGTTGTGACGTCACGATTTACTGTCAATTGAGGCAAGATATTTATAAAATACAATTTATTTACGAAAATTTTAATTTATTTACGAACTGTGAACAAAAAAAGTTTAAATCAGAACCCAGTTGTTCAATTTTACTTATTTTGGAGTTCTTCAGTTTTGCAAAAATATCTTCGATTTGACAGTACGACATGACGTCACATCCTGTCAAACGATCCTATTCTTATTTGAAACGTATAGCAAAAATATCTAGTCGAAAAACAAAACAAATAAATGTTTTACTACTTCGTTTAAAAAAATGTATAGAATAAAATCAAGAGCGATGCGAAATCGGTCGAACCAATGCAATGCTTTGCTTTTTTTTTATAACGCACATAATATATATTTTATATACGTTACGTACGTACGTTATATAAATAGTCTATGTCACTCAGGAGTAAAGCAGCTATCGATTGTTGCTAAAATTTGTCCAATCGGACCAGTAGTTCCAGAGATTACCTCCTACAAACAAAAAAACAAACTTTACCTCTTTATTATATTAATGTAGAAGTGTAGACAAAAATAATAATATGTAACTTTTAGAATATTTTTTATATTTTAACTAACCACAGGTGCCACTCTAGCTTCTCCAACAACACTTCAAATAAAATCAGAAATGATCAACCTCATAAAAGACTCTACTTTGAAACAAGAAATCTTTACTGGGATTCACGCCACTCTCTCTCAAGGAGATTATCAAACAATTGCAGGTTAGTCTATTGGTTTGACAAAATACACGTTTAATATTAATAGAAAGAAGACTTAAGTAAAACAGAAAACAAAAAAAAATGTAAGAAGTGGGCAGTCTCAAGTCATTTTGCCTCATGAAAAAACAAAACCTACTTGATCTAGTGAAAAAAATGCACAACTTATTTTACTAAGGATGCATATCTTAGCTAAAGAAATATATCATGATAAAAAATTTGCAATACCTTACATTTTTGTTTAAAATAATAAAGATTACGTGGTTAATTGCCAAGGCATACAAGAAAAAAAAATGATCATTCATATTGTTATAATATCTTGGAATAAAATCAATTTAAAAAATACAGGTACACCGCTTGCAAAAATTCCAGTAGTTTGGGCAGTTGATGAGCCAGATAATAAGGACAATGCAGAAAGTTGTATAACTCTTAATAGTAACGGAGAAGTAGCTGATCGATCCTGTGAAGATACTCGTCCTTACATCTGCTATCGACCTGGAGATCCTCAAGTAGAAGCTAATGAATGTGGTACTATCGACCCAGGTAAGAACAGACATGTTTTGTCGATATAAACTAATGTTTGAGTGCAACCTCCCTGATGGTAAGCAATGGTGCTTTTGTTAATGGTAAGCACAGTAGTTTATTAAAAACCTATTCACTAGCCAGGGAGACACCTAAAATAGAATTGTTTATCTTTATTAAAGTGGAACTTTTGAATACTATGCTAAAGTTCCTAATCGTTGACAATGATATCTACCAAAACCACTTTAAGATGGACTATAAGAACTTAAACTAAACAAAGTTTTAGTCCTCTTTGTATTACTAACTAATACAATCAAACAAAAATTTAAAACAAAAAACGATGTATTTATACAATAAGTAATTTAATACATAAGCTAATAGGCAGCGGTACAGCATAGTAACTAATATTATGAGTGTATATATTTTTTTTTTTACAATTTAACAAAATTTTCCTTAACACTTAGCATAAAATATCTCTCACTTACAACATAAGATTTATGTAAATGTGCCGCAAAAATGCGACTATGTTTTAAAGGGCCTGGAGATCTGTCATATAGGCTTCGAACCTAGTTCAGACTCCAGCTCTCACAAAGGTTTTCTTCACTTTCTTCACTCTTTAAGGCAAAAATTTAAAAAAAAAACGTGTTTTACAATGTAACTTTATGAGAGAAATAAGTGAAAATTATGATTATTATTTACTTTTCAGAATACCACTTGGATACAAGAACTAACAAATGTTACAAGTTTCACTTGGAGCCACGAAATTTCTCTCGAGCGTCCTTCGCATGTACAGCCGAAGGCGGCCATCTTGCTGTTATAAACAGTGACATTGAAGCCACAGTATTAAGAGAACTCTTCGCTACAATTCCTAAAAGCCATATGTTGGGAATGGTCGAAAGTTGGAAAGATGCAGCACTTATTGGTTTCTACGATTGGGGCGAACATGGAGAGTGGAGGACCGTTCATGGTAATGATAATTTCTTCTACTTTTTCTATTTATTACAAATTCATCATAAACATCATCATCATTTCATCCGAAAGACGTCCTTAGCTCGACATAGGCCTCACCCAAGCGCCGCCACAAAGACTGGTTCTGTGCGTCTTGCATCCTTCGGATTCCAGCAACCCTCACCAGGTCATCGGTCCACCGTGCGGGAAGTCTTCCAGCGCTGCGTCTTCCAGTACGCAGTCGCCACTCCAGAACCTTTCGGCCCCAGTGGCCATGTGTTCTGCGTGCAATGTGTCTTGCTCATTGCCACTTAAGTTTGGCGATTTTTTTCGCTATGTCGGCAACCTTGTTTCTCTTGCGGACATGTTCATTTCTGATTCGATCACGCAAGGATACTCCGAGCATAGCCCTTTCTATTGCCCTCTGAGTGACTTTGAGCCTTCTTATGAGGCCCATTGTAATTCATCATCAGTTTATCCGAAATACGTCCACTGTAAGACATAGGCTTCCCCAAGCTTCGCATTAACCTTAGGTCCTGGGCTATTGGACACAGGGCATATTGTTCGCAGAATGTACCGAGAGACACTACGTTAGAAGAGCTACCACAAAGTAAACCAAAGACCGGTTGAGGATTGTGGGAGTCAGATTATGAGCTAAGATGAGGAATATTGTAGAAAATCTGCTTCTTTAGTATTAATATCTTAATCTTTAGCATTTTATCATCTTTTGTAGAATTTTACAACCTGATTCTTTTCTTAAGTGAAGTCCATTGTTGTACAAGTAGCAAAAAGGTTTTATGGGCTTCAATGGTGGTCCAGTGGTAACGAACCTAACTTACAAGTTTACTGCTTCAAACCCAGCCAGCCAGACGATTACTTTTTGTAATTTATTTCACCACTGCTTTTAAAACATTAAGTAGGAACCGGCTTGCCATAGAACCAAAATTTTGAAGACATATCACATATTATCATCATTGGCGGATGTATAATATAAGATATATCATACATCTGCCAATCCACGCTGGACCTGATTGTTAAATTATATCCGATTTCTTTTCCTTGAAAGAGAGGCCTAAGTATCAGCAAGGGAACACTATAACGATGATTATGCTTGTACTCGTGCGAACCAAACATTCGAAGACATGTGACATCAACCAATTCGCACTGGGCCCGCATGTTGTATTATGGCCCATTATCTCTTATAAGTTATTCTCGTTCTGACTTTTCTAGAGTGAGAAATCCAATTATTTCTCCAGAAAGATTTCGTGACTAAAACTCACATTCAGTTTGTTTTATGTTCCAACACCGTCTTGATTCTTTTTTAGTGGAATTAAAAAAAAAATGCTAAATAGTTTCAAACTTTTCAATCACAATATTGTTTCCTTTTTCAGGAGAAACGTTGGCTGAGGCAGGATATGGCAAATGGAATTCAGGAGAACCAACAGCTACGGAAGGTGAATTCTGCGGCTCATTGTGGCGCAATGGATATCTTAATGACGTATGGTGTGATAAAAACTTCTCATTCATCTGCGAAAAGGATCCTCATTATCCTGGAGTGTGTCATGCCGATCAAGCATATTCGGCCAGGAATTCTCAATCAATGTGCGCTTAAAAATTTTAAACCCAGCCTATCAAATCTAAAGAGTACGGTTGGCAGTTTTATAGATGGAAGAATTTAAAAAAAAAGAAAAAAAGAAGATATGTTTATTTTTTTTGGCACTCCATGAAACATGAACAATAAAATAAATAATGACAATCTTAATCTTTTTTTTTCTTCTTTCTTTTATTTAATATCTATATTTCACATCGTTTTATATATATTTGTACTACGTACTAAATAAAGTATAGATATAGATAGATATAATCTTTATTGTTGGTACACCATAAACACAACTTGGTATATTAGGACACTTAAAATTACTACGGTGTTACAATGGGCGGTATAGTATTTCAATGAAAACAAAAATTTTCAAAATCGGTCCATATTTGACCGCGGTATTGGTGAACATATTGAAGTCGGTTGGTCGAGATTGAGAGCTATCTTATAGTGTTCATTTGAAGACATCGGACATCGGGATCTTACATCCTGATATCGATTTGTTTCATATGAGATTTACTATTATTAGTTCGTATGTGTAAACAAAAAAATAACACTTTGTACTTAGCAATAAAAGCTTCTATTTCTGAACTTTGTTGTAATTAAGTTTTTGAAATGACTTAAGGTACATAATTTGAACAAAAAACCCCCCAAAAGCAAGAATAAAAAAAAATCCATCTTACGATCTAAACTCGTAAGTAATATAAATGTTTATTTATAAAGAAAATAAACCGTTAATTTTACATGCCGACCAAGTGACTCAAAGTCACTCAAAGGTCAATGGAAAGCGCTATGCTCGGAGTTGCTTTACGGGATCGAATCAAAAATGAAGATATCAGCAAGAGGACCAAGGTTGCCGACATAGTACTAAGAATTATCAAACTTTAATGGCAATGCAATTTGCCAATAATGGCAATTTTTGAGCCCACTAGAATAACTCCTACTAGTGCTACTTGCTTAGATAATATTTATACAGATGTTGTCCCAAGCCACAAACAAATTATAAATTTATTAGAATCTGATCACTGTGGTCAATTAATTACTTTTGAAAACCCAAACAACAAAGTGGTTAAAAAGAATATCACTGTCAATCCTAAAACTGTGAGTCGTTTAGAAACTTTTAAAACTAAACTTGCTGATAAGCTACCTATGTTGTCAACCCTAGATGATATCAATCATCAATATGAAAGCTTTTTTAATACCTACTGTAAGCTATTTGATGCCACCTTTATACCTAAAACTATTTCAGTTAACAATAATGCATCTTTTGGTGAATGGGCTACCGTTGGTATTCACAAAAGTAGAAATCGGCTTTATGAGTTATATGATGAAAAGATTTATGTTAACACTGCTGAATTTAGTTTGTATGTAAGAAATTATTCCAAATTATTTAAAAAAGTATGTTCTGTTGCAAAGTCGCGTTATTTGAGTTCCAAAATAAAAAATAGTAATAATATAATTAAAACGACTTGGAATATTATAAACAGTGAAACCGGAAGATCAACAAAACAATGTAGTGACTATAAACTTGTAATAGACGACAATGTCATTCAATCGGACTCTCAAGTTGCTGCGGCTTTTGAAAATTTCTTTTCAGAGATCCCCATATTAACAACTAAATCTCTGAACTCATCACCCATTGCTGCAGAGTCTCTGCTTAAAGAAAATGTTAAAGTTTGCGATTCCGAGTTTAGTTTTGAACATGTAACCTACAGAGACATAATTAAAACTTTTAACACTTTAAACGTCAAAAAGACAACAGATCTATGGGGAAATTCTGTGAATGTTGTAAAATCGATTATCAATGTTGTAGCTCCTAGTTTAGCACATATTTTTAATAGTTGTATTGATTGTGGTGAGTTTCCTGACTTAATGAAGTATAGTAAATTAATGCCATTGTTTAAAACGGGTAGTACAACAGACCCCACGAATTATAGACCCATTTCAGTACTACCTACCTTTAGTAAAATATTTGAAAAACTTATTCTAGAACAGTTACAAAGATTTTTTAATAAACATAAATTGTTACATACGAAGCAATTCGGTTTTACAAGGGGTCGTTCAACAACCGATGCTGGTGTTGAACTTTTAGGACATATCTATAATCGCATGGGAAGACAAATGCGATGCTTTGGGCATTTTCTGTGATTTGTCCAAGGCTTTCGATTGTGTTAACCATAAAACTTTAATCAGGAAACTCCACCATTACGGGATCCGTAACTCCTCTCTGGATCTTCTTACATCTTATCTCAGTGATAGGATTCAGAGAGTTGATATAAACGGGCAAAGATCACATGGATCTGTTATAACGATGGGTGTCCCCCAGGGCTCAATTCTTGGCCCGTTTTTATTTCTAGTTTATATAAATGATTTACCTTACCTAATAAAGGATTACCACGATATAGTGTTGTTTGCAGACGACACTTCACTTTTGTTTAAACATAAACGTCAGCAGTCAAATACTGACGATATAAATATTGCTCTGTCTAAAATAGTACACTGGTTTAACGTCAACAACCTGCATTTAAATGAAAAAAAAACCAAATTTATTAAGTTTACAATGCCTCATGTTAGGCAAGTTGAAACTAGTGTACAAATAAAAGGTAAAGATTTGAGTCCTGAAGATACCATAGTGTTTTTGGGTATTACTCTAGATTCTAAGCTTCAGTGGGGTCCTCACATTGATAAATTGTCTAAAAAACTTAGCTCTGCAGCATACGCTGTCAGAAAAATTCGTAATTTAACTGACTTAGAGACAGCCCGTTTAGTTTATTTCAGCTATTTTCATAGTGTCATGTCCTACGGCATTCTACTGTGGGGAAATGCCGCCGACATTCAGACAATTTTTGTATTACAGAAAAGGGCTATTCGTTCAATTTATAAATTAAGTCCTAGATACTCACTAAGAGATAAATTTAAAAACATTAATATAATGACTGTGCCTTGTCAATACATCTTTGATAATATTTTGTATGTGCATAAAAATAAAAACATGTTTAAAAAGTACAGTGATATCCATAACGTTAATACTAGGAACAAACATAAATTTGTGGTTCCTACAACCAGGCTCAAAAAAATTGGGGGCTCATTTAGATGCCAATGTGTACACTTTTATAATAAGCTTCCCAGTAACATTCAAGAACTTAGCCTGAATAAATTTAAATTGTTTGTAAAGCGAAAACTTTGTCAAAAGGCTTTTTATACTGTTAAGAAGTATCTTGAGGATAAGACGGCTTGGGATTGACCTGCTCCAGCACTATTATTGTAGTTGTATTTTATTTTTATTTATTTATTTATTATTTTTTTTAACTTTGGACTTGCAATAATTTATTTTGCAGTTACATTTTTGTATTTTTTTTTATTTTTTATTATTGTGAATGTGAGGACTATGTCGATTACTTTGCCTTTTCCGTAATTTTAATATGATGTCTGACAGATTTGAGTATTTGATGCGGCCTACACAAATGTCCTTTCTTTGGTATTGATCGTCAAGTCGTTGAGCTCCTTAGTAGTCCTAAGTTTGAGCTACACGAATACTGACAAATGCTTGCACTGACTGGACAGGTCCACTCAAATCTGTATGGTTCTTTCCTCAAAAGACCATCTCAGACACTAATCTGCATGGTTCTCATATGATTTGACCAATACATGGTTACTGTATGGACTTTAAAAGAGACTTTGACCCCTGAGTTTGTTTCGGTGTTTCTTCTCAGGGTAGTCAGCTAGGAAACACCGGACTCATCTAGCTTAAACTGACGAAAAGAAAAAAATATTGACGTGTAAAAGTGTTATTTTAAAACCTATTTACAAAATAAATATCATTTATCATTTATCATTTATCATTTAATGGGCAGGGTACATTAGGCGCAGAAAAGATGGCCGTTCGGGCCGAAAAGTTCTAAAGTGGCGACCTAGTACTGGAAGATGAGGCGTTGGAAGGCCTCCCCAAGGCGGACCTGATCAGGGTTGCTGGAATCCGATGGATGCGAGATATACAGGACGAACATTGTGGGGCATATTATTTCCAACAGCATACGTCTTTTGGCTGAAATAGTGATGATGATTTTAAACGCGAAATCGCGTGTAAAAAGCAAGTAAGACATTTATTTCTCATTCAGTTTATTAATAATAGCTGTATGGCTCATTTTCCCGTCATCATCAGTCAAAGCATTTTGCGGGAAAATCTGGAGTCTTCTCACAAATAAAAGGTATCGTTGCGTCGCACCACCAGTCATCGAGCCGAGCATTGCGGTCGATTGCTCCACATGATTGACCAGATGCTGGATTCCCTCGAAATTTGCTGTATCCTGCATCCGTTAGCGTTTGACCTGCGGAGTTAAATATAAATTAGGTATATACGATAACTTTGATTACACGTCATTTTTATTTATGGAGGGACATATTCCCTTCCCATCTAATGATAAATCCCGCCCTAGGGCGGATCGGGTAACAGTGTCAGACTCTTACTATCTAAACGACCCACCATTCCTTCTTAGCCCTCATACCAGGGTCGGACCTTCCTTTCAGAAACCGGACCGGGGCCCCAGTAGGCTTTGGCCCAGCAGTTGGGCCTCTTCATTTGCTGACAACTCCTTGAAGCGCGCGGGAACAGAGCACGCCGTCGACGACTGGCTTGGTCCGGACTGTTACCAGACAACCGGATGGCGAGCTACCCATTGCTTACCGTCCACAAGCCCTATGACACGTCACTTCAGGATCTCAGTTTACCCCACTTGAAGTGATATCATAGTACTTTAGATAAGCAATCAATTGTTTATTGCTAATTATGAAGAAATCGACTTATTATGTACTGCACAATAAGTAGATGACACATCCACTTATAATGTAGTGCAAAATGAGTGGATGTCTACCATTATTATTTTAGCATTAGATATTTGCAATTGGTGCACATGCAGTTCAATGTGTACAATTGACGTATTGGTTTGTTATATATTACATATTTTGTTAACTGCAAGTAAATGTAACTCATATCTGCGTTGTTCTTATGTGATTTGACCAATACATATTTTTAAAGAAACTTTGTTCCCTGAGTTTGTTTTGGTGTTTCTTCTCAAGGTAGCTAGGAAACACAAGACTCATCTAGCAACGAAAAAAAAAAATGACGCCTAAAATTGTTTTTTTAAACCTACTTGCAAAATAAAGATGATCATCTTCTCTTAAGCTTGCAGAAAATATATTAAATTACCATGAATAGTTCTCCAATCCCAACTTTCACCCCAATCATGAAAACCGATAAAGGCTCCATCTTTTCGAAAACTTCCTACCAAATCGGCTTCAGGATATTTAGCGAAAATTTCTTTCAGAACTGTAGCTTCTGTTTCACTGTTGATAATAGCAAGATGGCCGCCTTCAGCTGAACACGCGAGGAAGGCTCGAGAGAAGTTTCTTGGTACTGTATGAAACTTGTAGCATTTGTTTGTTCTTGCATCCAGGTTGTATTCTGAAAGAAAGGCAAACTTTCTTTATTTACTAGATTACTTAAATTTTCAACAAATTCTTATTTCTTTTCTATTTAATAATAATAAATTTGTTTATTGACAAAAAATTATACAAGTAACAAATGTTTGAGGCCCTGGCTCCTGAGCTAGGTAGCAACCTGTGTTACAGGGGCTAGATGATGAGGATTTGTATGATTACCTAAATCAACTGTGCCGCAATCCTTGATTTCTTCTTTAAAGGTTTTCATGCGATAACAGACGTAAGGACGTGTTTCTTGACATTGCCGATCTGCTAGTTCTCCATTACCATTAAGAGTTATACAACTTTCTTTATTGTCTTCATTGTTCGGCTCATTATCGGCCCAAGTGACTGGAATATTCGAGAGTGGTATGCCTGTAATTTGTAAATTTGCATGAATTTCACTTGTAAACATTACAATTAACAATGAGCCTCCTTAGATTTAAATTTCTTTAAAATTTTCGAGACGATATAAAGATCTCTTTTCTATATGATCTAATTACTACTGTTTTTTCCATATTATTTGTCTCACCTTCAATCGTATAAAAATCGCCTTGAGAAACAGTAGCATGAATACCAGTAAAGATTTCGAATTCTGGATTAGAGTGATTCATGAGATTTCTCATTTCAGCCAGTATTTCTGGTGTGGTTGGGGAAGCTAGAACAGCACCTGAAAATTAAATTAAATAAAATGAACTCACGCCTGTTAACGTTGCAAATGAGTAGTTGTGTATCTTAAAATATAGTGACAGAAACACCAAAAATACTTCTATCAATATTGCAATCACTATAGATACATTTTCTGATATCTTGCCTCAATGGCAATTAATATTTCCTTCTTTTTCTGGATAGACTCAAATTTAATTTCCTCTCTGTCTTCTGTACACTGTACAGAAGACAGAGAGGAAATTACATTTGTATCAATGTGCTCTTACATTGGTATCAATAAATTCTAGGTGCTCACGAAAGTGGTAGTTGTAGAAAAGGAAGCAAGTGATGCATGTTTTTTGTGAAGCCATTCCACACTGTTACTATATTTGAGATGGATTGAGGAAGTCTCTCAGCCTGGATCCGCAGTTGGTTAAGAGATTTCCACACAGGTCACTGCTGTTTGCGATCAGGGGGCTAAAGTTCTGCTGGGGTGATAAAATGTAGAGAATTTAGGAGTTCCTGCTTCCACAGCATGCATTTCTCTGCTTTGGTTTTGGTTATGTATTCATTAGTAACATAAAAAATTTTTAGTTAGCTGATAAGGGAAGTTCGCGACAGCCCCAACACAAGTACTACTGTAACTTACCGGGGCTGCCTCAATTCATGTATGCTGACAATGTTACAGATGAATTAAATATTTTTGTATTTCTATTTTTTTTTTTTTTTTGTATTTCTCATCATCTCGTTGTCATCTTCTTCTGTACAATATTTTGCTATAATTACATGCATATTTGTATTCTTGTTAATTTTTGACATCAGTATAGATAAAAACAATTTTTATGTTTAGTTTTTATGCCTAAAGTAACCAACTTGCACTTTTTTTCACACACGACAGTTACAATCTAGTAAAATTATTGTTTTAAAAAATATTAGCTTACCTTCTAGTGAGCATCGCAGCCGGGCATCAAACCATGTCGCTGGGACAACAACGGATTTGAACCACGCGTGGGCTTTGAAACTGTATTTGTAATCACATCTGAACGATGCTTCTGAAATACAAGTAAAATTAATTTTTAAACAATATAATGATGACATAATATTACTATTATATCGAACAAATAAAGTAATTTTTGATACAACATGATATAACAAATCGAGAATATAAAATAGCAAATCCAGTATATATAAATATTATATACGAAATTAATAATATAATAAATTATAAAAATGTTACTGATAGCAGCTATTTTTGAATATAATAATCGTTCCGGTATATGAAATAAAATCAATTTGATATTATTTATCTACAAATTGATATTATTTCATATACCGGAACGATTCTCCACGGGGTTAAAATTACCAAATTTAACGGTATATACTATTAAATACAGTAGTTAGTATACATACACATGATTTAGATAATAAATAACTCATTAATAAAATATTTGGGGCAGTCGTACATTAAGTAAGGGTTCTAAAAACGATCTTTTAGAATTAATATAGGCTGAGACAGTCTAAGTAAAAAAATAATTGTAAAGTTAATTTTTAATAATAAACTCTTATTTTGATTTAAACACATTGTCTGTTTAATTGGTGCCCCCGAAATCTAACTACATTCAGGCAGACCTAATGTTTGTATAATAGATTCGCTTGCAATTTTTTTTTTATTATAGATTCGCGCTTGACAGCTATCTCACCTGATAGAAAGCGACGACGCGATCGACGATGGAGCGCGCTTACCTAGAAGTAACCTATTCACTCTTGACTTAAAGATTCCCGAATTGTAGCCATCAGGAAACACAGACTCCGGCAAGGAATTCTACACCTTGGCTGTATGCACAATGGATGTGTTCCCAAAACGTTTTGTACGTATATGTGGAATATCCACCATGTACTGGTGGCGCAATGCCGTACGTCTGGTGGTCCGATGATGGAACAGGCTAGGCGGAATTAAATTATGTAATTCCGACGTATACTCCATGAAATGCAACCGGTAGAAAACCGACAGGCTAGCAACTCGGTATCGATGCTCAAGACTTTGAAGTCTTGACTCGACGAGTGCAAAAAAAAAATATATATATACATGTAAAATAAAAGTAAAAAATAACTTACCAATAGTGTTCAGGATAAGTAACAACAGTAAATATTTTAATTTAGACTTCATTTTGATACAACTAAAATGTATCTACATGTGGCAATATAATATTTTTGAGCTAGTACTTATAGAAAATTCTTATCAAGGGACGAGTCATGCGGTTGTTTGAGTCAGTGGTTTCCAAATGAGTGAAAATATAACATTATAATCTACAAAATTACTTTAAGTATAAATGAAGTATAATGATTATACATTTGTGCTCCTTTGAGCAAAACATAGAGGATCTACCTGTCTTTTTTACCCTCCTGGGCCAAGGGTTGATGCAAAAGCGAAACACCAGGGCCCTGGGAATAAGGTAAGGAAGGGATGGGGTAGGTTTTTTAGTCAGTAAGAGTCTGGCACTGTTTCCCACTCCGCCCAAGGGCGAGATTCGTCATTCAACTTTTTTTACCTACCATAAAAAAACCTTACATTCTAGTGTAACTTGACCTGTGTTTATAAATCAAATATTATGATTCCGATTCTGAAACTTAAATAAAATTGGTTCAGAGTCAGTAACTAAATGGATTCCAATAATAATTTTTACACCATTTTATATTTATTTTATGCAAATTATAGGGATAGCGGGGTGAGTCCCTTGTCCATTGCCACTACATCTCAATGCATAAAAGAAAGAAATAAATAAAGAAAGAAAATATTTTTTGACACTAATATAATAAAGAGGTAAAGTTTGTTTTTTTTTGTTTGTAGGAGGTAATCTCTGAAACTACTGGTCCGATTGAAAAATTTTAGCAACAATAGAAAGCTGCTTTACTCCTGAGTGACATAGGCTATATTTTAAGTACGCGGTCGAAGCCGCTGACAAAAGCTAGTATATGATAAAAAGGTAAAACAAAAATGTATGGCTGCGCTAAATAGGTCCAGTTCAGCAAAATGCATAATTACGTCTGCAGGAAATATTCCCTGAGACTGCATACCTTGGGGTTGTGTAGGGTCTATAGGAAATCTCGATTATTATCATGTATAAGTCGGGAACTTATCCGTCGTTTACGTTCAAGGGGCCTAAATTTAATGTATCTGACTTTTTCTGACTAAAATTACATTCGTTTTCATTTAGGGTCACGGGTCAAAAGACGATCCACTTACACTAAAAGGATTTAACCCGCACACGTGTTGCACGTCGAAGATTACGCACGGTTGAAGAGTCAGGGTTATTTCGGACGGCGAACTATCTATTGCTTCAAAGGCAACAGCGCCCTCGCCGTAGCCGTCGCCGCCGCGATTCTGCCGATATCCGGCCACCGTAGACGCTGGCTCGCGGGCGATGAGCAATGGGTAGCTCGCCGTCCGGTCGTCTTGTAACTGTCCAGACCGAGTCCAAGTCGTCAACGGCGCGCACCGTTCCCGCGCCTCAAGGAGTTGTCAGCAAACTGCAGGGGCCCTTCAGGGTCGAAGCCTCCTGGAGCCTAGGGTGGTGCAAATTGTTACCTCGATTCTAGGAATAAGACAAGGAAGGTACGGGGTAGGTATTTTAGTCAGTAAGAGTCTGACACTGGTCTCCCGCTCCGCCCAAGAGCGGGTTTCGTCATTCGATGATTTTCACCTACCATAAAAAAAAAGAAAACCTATTGCTTGTCACACGCAAGCCCACGCGTCGATTGGAAGTTGATCGGGGTTAGGGTCTCGGCGGCTTGGACATGAGGATATCTGTTCACTGACGTGTATGGCTATATCTTTCGCTAGCATCACTGATATGCAGAAGTAAAGAAAGAAATAAAGAAAAATATTTTATTTCGCACACATCGTCCACAAAAGTGTAAAAACAACGAGAACACACTTAAGATTATAGGAAAATAAATATCAATGTTGTCAAGTGTTAGTTGTCTGACGCTGGTTTTTAACTGAACTTTGTAGCGAGTGTATGGTTGAAAATTGGTTTAATTACCCAAAGTCAATGTCAAAATCATTTTATTCCAAACAAACCATTTACAGGCTCTTTTGATACGTCAAGTCTCTCTGTCCTAAAAAAAAATGATGGGACTCTCCATGGACACTCTTTTCAATCATGGTAAGTATTACAAATATCTCGGTTACAATTACAATTTTAGTAAAAAGTATAGGGTAAATAATTATAAGAAGGGAGCAATCACTTTTACACGTATCGTGTCTTAAAAATATTTTTAAAGACTTTGCTTTTGAAAGTAGAAATTTTGCTTGAGTATTTGAAAACCGCTGCCACAGGAAATAAGATAATAGAAATATGTCCCTTTGTTGCAATTGAAATAAAGGCTTTTCTTTGTTATTGTTTTATTATTATGACCTAATGTGGTTCGATTTAGATAAATAATACTTAAAATAATGAGTCAACTATAAATAAAGAGATACTCCTAACTCATATTTAATAAAGAGTACCTACTATATTATACTTCAAAATATTTAATTTAAATTTATTTATAATGATAAATAATAATATTTTTCTTTGAAGTATAAATTTAACGAAAATTAAATACAAACGGGTTGTGTTGTACTGAAATATTCCATGCAGTGGAGTATCAATGCATTTAGAAAATCGATTGTATACCTCAGATCCAAAACTAAAAAGAATATATTGTTACGAACGTGAGTAATCAAATGCCGGTTTACTAATAGAGAGATTTATTTTCCACAAACAAAACACCAATTTAGTCCAATCGCCAATAAACCACTTCGTAATGCACTCTAGAGATCCGTAGAAATATCGCTTAGGTCGTCGTATGGATGAAAACGTTCTTCACTTGACTTGGATAGTTCGCACTGATCGCTGTCGAAATCAAAACTGACTGACGTCCGGCCAGTAGACACGTATTTATACTCAGAGCCAAGAAAATTCTAGATACCGAAGGTTCGAGGCCACACCAGAACAAAAGAAACCGTTTCCGCGAAGCAATAAATTATTCTTATTACCTACCGGTAGGTAACTACTCGACCCCACGACTCATACGAATTTCGACTCTATAGTAAAAGACTGAAGGTACAAATTCCTTTACCAAGTTACTTAAGTACCTACAAAAGTTCTCAGAATTATTGAGTACCTACTTATACGTGTCCGATTTTTCAAGAATTTGCTAGGCCCTGGTACGTACTTCTATTCTGGAGGTTTCGACTAGCAATGCGTTTTAATTATTCGGTGATACTCTTGACTTTGTCGAAGAAACGGCGTGTTCTATTTCCACGGCGTAACAGTGCCCCCCTCTTAGTCATGCTCGTCCCGAGCATCATTAGATCCACGATACGGCGCCAGTCTATCCAAGTGAACTACCTTAGGCTTCCCTCTTAGTCCTTTCTTGATGCGGTAGGTTACGTCGTTAATCCTTTTCACCACGGTGTAAGGTCCCTCCCATCGAGCTTGAAGTTTCGGCGACTTCCCTTTTCGTCGGAGCGGGTTGTGAAGCCAGACTAGTGAACCTTCCTCAAACCCCTTGGTATTGGCATTACGGTCGTACCTAGTTTTCATTTTGGAGCTGGTGTTCATGCTATTTTCACGTACTCGTTTATGCACTTCATCCAATTGGTCCTGAAGGTCACTGACGTAGTCCGTAACTGGCTTGTTCTTGTCAGGTGGCACGCCAGTTATGGCATCTACTGGAAGTCTCATCTCTCTGCCGAAATTCACTCTTGCTGGAGTATGTCCCGTGCTATCGTGCACTGCCGATCGATAAGACATCAGAAATAGTGGAATGTACCGGTCCCAGTCCTTCTGATGGTCATCGACAACCTTAGCCAGGTGATTCTCCAGGGTTTGGTTAAATCTTTCCACCATTCCGTCCGACTGTGGATGCGCAGGTGTTGTGCGTGTTTTGTAAATCCCCAGAAGGGTACACATTTCCTGGAACAGCGCAGATTCGAAGTTTCGGCCTTGATCGGAATGGATCTCCAAAGGTACGCCATACCGACACACTACTTCTTCAACCACCTTCTTTGCCACTGTCGTCGCTTCCTGGTTGGGTATGGCGAAAACTTCGGGCCACTTTGTGAAATAGTCCTGGATCACCAATATGTATTTGTTTCCGTCATTTGTAATTGGAAATGGTCCAGCGACGTCGATGGCAATTCGTTCCCAAGGGGCTCCCACGTTATACAGCTGAAGCTTGCCCCTGCTTCTAGTCTGTGGTCCTTTCACAGATGCACACGCTGTACATTTCCGACACCACTGCTCTATGTCATCTCTACAATTGAGCCAGTAATACCGCTGTCTCACTTTCAGTAGAGTTTTCTTGATCCCCAGGTGTCCACCAGAAGCACCATCGTGTATTTCCTGTAGCAGGGGGACCACTTCACTTCGTGGTACTATCACTTGTGTAGTCACCTCCTTGCCATCATTTGATTCCCATTTCCTACAGAGCACATCATTCTCCAGGACTAAACTGTCCCACTGCGCCCAGTAGCTCTTTGTGACGGGACTAAGTGACGATACTTCACTCCACTGGGGCCTAGCTCCACTACGCATCCAGTCCAGTATCGGTCGAATATCGTCATCTTCTTCCTGGGATTTCTTGAAGTTGCCTTCAGTTCTAATCAAGTTCACGTGTTCTCTGGCTTCGTTTTGCTGGCAATGTCTGCAGTCTTCATCACACGGACGTCGCGACAGGGCATCAGCATTGTTATGCCCTTTTCCACTCCGATGTTCTGTCACAAAATTGAACTCCTGCAGCTGCTCGAGCCATCTTGCAACTTGACCCTCCGGGTTTTTAAATTGTAGCAGCCATTTCAATGCAGCATGGTCCGTCCTCAACGTAAACTGCCTTCCAATGAGGTACTTGTGGAAGTGCTGCAAGGTTTTTACCACAGCCAGCAGTTCTCGTCGAGTAACGCAGTAGTTCCTCTCAGGCTTTGAAAGTGCCTTACTGAAGTAAGCGATCACGATCTGTCGGTCACCTTGCATCTGTGACAATACGCCACCAATTCCCGTATTGCTGGCATCAGTGTCAACGACAAATCTTCCATCTCTACTCGGATACCCCAGTATAGGTGCTTCACATAGCCGTTGCTTCAGCTCGTTGAACGCTGACCCACAGTTGTTGTCCCAGATAAATTCTCTTTTATCCTCAGTCAATTGATGCAGAGGTTTTGCAATGTCCGAAAAACTCATAACAAACCTTCTGTAGTACGTGCATAGCCCTAGAAATGCACGTACTTCTGTTTTGTTCTTCGGAACTGGCCACTGTTGTACAGCCTTTATCTTCTCAGGGTCGGTTCTCACTCCGTCGGCAGAAATCACATGTCCTAAGTAGCTGACCTCCTTCTTAAACAGGGCACACTTCTTTGGGCTTAGTTTTAGGTTAGCCCCTCGTATTCTGGTGAACACTTTTTCCATGTTCCTTAGGTTTTCCTTAAAAGTGCGGCCCATTATAATGACGTCATCCAAATATACTAGACAGACGTCACCAAGAAGACCAACCATGACTCGTTCCATGAGGCGTTCAAAGGTTGCTGGAGCATTGCACAACCCAAAAGGCATGACGTTAAATTGCCACAGGCCATTGCCAATGCCCGTACTGAACGCTGTCTTTTCTTTATCCTTCTCGCTGATTTCCACTTGCCAGTAGCCACTTTTCAAATCAATGGTTGAAAACCACCTCATACCACTGAGCATATCCAGCGTATCGTCGATCCTCGGCAAGGGATAACTGTCCTTCTTCGTGACGTTATTCAGCATTCTGTAGTCGACACAGAATCTTGTACTGCCGTCCTTTTTCTTCACAAGAACGACAGGAGAAGACCATGGGCTCGTAGAAGGTTCAATTATTCCACTATCAGCCATGTCCTTTACCATTTCTGCCACTTCAGTTTCTTTAGCCCAGGGTATGCGGCGCGGCCTTTGTTTAATCGGTCTAGCATCACCTGTGTCTATCTCATGCTTGACGAGGCCTGTTCTTCCGCAGTCCTTTCCCGTCGCAAAAATATCCCGAAACCGTAGCAGAAATTCCCTGGCTTGCTGTAGTTCTGAGGTCGACAAATTGTTCTTAGAACTTTCCAGAAGTTGCTGGATGTGGTCAGGTTCACCTTTTGTCGAGTCCTGCTTCACTGGAGATGTGTTGATTTGGCGGAGATACTTCACTTCTTCACATCTTCCAACAACACTGTTTTTCTTCAAATGGACCTCCTTTTTCCCAAGATTTATTATTCTCACTTTAGATTTCCCTTTCGTCATTACTAAAGTCCTCGCAGTGATGAGTTCCGGGTGCCGGTCAGTATCCTCAACTATTACGCATCTTTGTTGCCTGATTTTCTTAGGGAATTTTACTTCAACTAAAGTTTCTGTTCTCGGAGCCAATGTCGTATCTTTTAAACAATAGAGGTTACACATGTTGATTCCCCGCAGGAACACTTCTTGGTCTGGAAACTTCAATACTCCCCTATCAATATCCAAAACACATCGGTACTTCCGCAAGAAATCCAAACCCAGAATGCAATCATCAGTAATATTGGCAATTAATACAGAATGGGTGTAGACTTGATCACCAATTTTTAACTCTACATCTGTATCACCGAGGACGGAGACCGGCTGGCCGGTTGCTGTCTGAAGTCGGCAGGATGGAGACTTTCTTTGCCACAAGATCGTACGTTTCAGCAACTCAGGTCTTATAATAGTCCGTGACGCCCCGGTGTCAACGGTGAAATTGCAAGCTCTTTCATTCAGTATTCCTTCTATGGTCAAACTATTTCCGTTGTGGACTTGATTGATGGTTATGGTTGGGGCCTTAAGTTGACCAGCCAGCACCCGCCCCGCGGCCCTGGCGACATTTAGTTTAACGACTCTTCGTTAACTTGGGTTCCGGAGTCCACACTTCCCCTCTTTCTTTTGGGGCAATCGGTACGAATGTGCCCTTTTTCTCCGCACCCGTAGCACGTCGGAATATATCGGGACTTTGCCGAAGAAGAAACTACCCCTTCTCGTTGGAGCGGCTGCACTGAAGGCGAGACCACCACTTCTCGAACTCTGTGCGTGCGTGAATCCTGTCGTACGGCTTCCACTTCCAAAGCGTGAGCCATCGCACTCTTCAGAGTTTGGTGGTGTCCAAGTCGCACCGTAGCTCTTACTTCCGTATCCCGTAGACCGTCGATGAATGCCTGCACCAGATATACTTCCACGGTCTCCGGTGTCATCGACACGTATGCGCGCCGCACCAGCCGTTCAACCTCGACACCCCACTGTTGGAGGCTCTCGTTGGGCTTTTGTGTTCTCTCGCGAAGCTGCGCGCGGAATACGTGCTCGAGGTGCTTGTCACCGTAGCGGGTGTCTAACCCTTCCATTAGACGCTCCAAGGTCCTACCGTCCGAAGGAAGGTTCTCTAGGACCAGTAGGGCGTCCCCACGTAGAGCTAAGGTTAACGCCGCGAAAGACTGCTCATCATCCCAGCGGTTTGTCTTCACCAACGTTTCGAATTGGTATTTGAAGGCAGTCCATGACGACGTGCCGTCAAAACGTGGCACATCAAACTTTGCGGCCGACGTACAGTGGGTGTGCGCTGATGAGCCAATGGCAATGGGTTCGCGTGCTTCCAGCTTGACAATTTTTCTATTGATGTCCAGCAGGCGATCTTCATGGCCATCTATTCGGGTTTCCAAAGTATCAGTTCGGGCGGAAACCTCCTTGACCTCTAAGGTGAGATTCTTTACTTTCTCGCCCAGCGTGACGAGGCCGTGATCGATTTTCTCGAGGATAAGGTTCTGCTTAGCCTCTTGATCGCGGCGAGCGGCTTCCTGTTCGCGGCGAGCGGCTTCCTGTTCGCGGCGAGCTTCTTCCTGGTTAGCCGCGATTAGGTCCTGGAGCTGGCGCTGGTTAGCTTCCTGTTCGCGGCGAGCGGCTTCCTGTTCGCGGCGAGCGGCTTCCTGTTCGCGGCGAGCTTCTTCCTGGTTAGCCGCGATTAGGTCCTGGAGCTGGCGCTGGTTAGCTTCCTGTTCGCGGCGAGCGGCTTCCTGTTCGCGGCGAGCTTCTTCCTGGTTAGCCGCGATTAGGTCCTGGAGCTGGCGTTGGTTAGCTTCCTGTTCGCGGCGAGCGGTTTCTTGTTCGCGGCGAACGGCTTCCATACTAGCTTGCATGGCAGCCAACACCGCAGCGAGGCTCATTTCTGAAGTTGGTCCTGTTGGCATCTCAGCAGCTGCCGTTGCTCCGACACCAGCCGGATCTTCTTCCTCCAGTCGGTGACGCGCAGCATCCATCTCCGTTTGTCTCCTTGTTCGTGGTCGCTGTTCGTCGTCCCTCTGTAGTAATGGCATCCCACTTCTGACACCAGTTGTTACGAACGTGAGTAATCAAATGCCGGTTTACTAATAGAGAGATTTATTTTCCACAAACAAAACACCAATTTAGTCCAATCGCCAATAAACCACTTCGTAATGCACTCTAGAGATCCGTAGAAATATCGCTTAGGTCGTCGTATGGATGAAAACGTTCTTCACTTGACTTGGATAGTTCGCACTGATCGCTGTCGAAATCAAAACTGACTGACGTCCGGCCAGTAGACACGTATTTATACTCAGAGCCAAGAAAATTCTAGATACCGAAGGTTCGAGGCCACACCAGAATCTGAACAAAAGAAACCGTTTCCGCGAAGCAATAAATTATTCTTATTACCTACCGGTAGGTAACTACTCGACCCCACGAGTCATACGAATTTCGACTCTATAGTAAAAGACTGAAGGTACAAATTCCTTTACCAAGTTACTTAAGTACCTACAAAAGTTCTCAGAATTATTGAGTACCTACTTATACGTGTCCGATTTTTCTAGAATTTGCTAGGCCCTGGTACGTACTTCTATTCTGGAGGTTTCGACTAGCAATGCGTTTTAATTATTCGGTGATACTCTTGACTTTGTCGAAGAAACGGCGTGTTCTATTTCCACGGCGTAACAATATTTATGCGAATGAATGAACGAAGTGTCAATGTCACTTTGGCTGATCCGGGCTTACGTTTGTACGATTCAAACAGATAAAAGTTCCCTGGGACCAAGGGTTGATACTCCTGGGGCCAAGACTTGATGCGAAAGCGTAACACCAGGGCTCTGAGACTAAGGCAAGGAAAGAACAGGGTAGGTTGTTTAGTCTGTAAGACTCTGACACTGTTTCCAGCTTAGTTCAAGGACAAGATTCGTCATTGGATAATTTTTACCTGCCATAAAAAAAAACAACAAAACACAACTTTTAATCATTCAAAAGCTTTATTTAAAAAACGCAATTCTGTATGCATTTCCTCTTATTCATCAGTCTCTGCACGACAGACGTCAGGATAATCAGGATCCTTCTCACAGATAAACGGAGCTGGTCTGTCACACCACAAGTCGTCTAATTTCCCTGATCGGTATATCGCACCGCATTGTTCTCCTGGTGTAAAATTGTTTGGTTCTCCTCCTGAAAATGTTCCATATCCTGTTTCTACGAGCGTTTTTCCTGAAATAAGGGTAACGTTAAAAAATAAGTTTTATTTTTAAAAATCGTTAAACTTATTGGCCCTTTCCTCTTTTATTTATACTTTATTGTACACCGCATTTACTACACATATACATAGGACAAACATTATTAAAAACAAGGGTACAATAAGCGGAGCAAGGCAATCTCTTACAGACAACCTTCCTTCCTTCTTCCTTTTTTTTCTTTCTTTCTTCCTTATTTTCCATGATCATTAATAACATCTCCTTGCTAGCTCAGGACATTGTTTTAATATCTTTATTTTCCATTTTGTTACGCTTGATATTCATTGCCTATATACTAACAAACATTATATTAACAATATTACTATATTTTCTGCTAGCCTGACCTTTATTCTTTTAGCCATCTGCATCTCCTTTAGCTTAAGTGTACATTAATGACTCGTTACCATTTTCGTCATCATTTCAGCCAAAAGACGTCCGTCCACTGTCAGACATAGATCTCCCTCAAGTTTCACCATAACGAACAGGCTTGTGCTAACTCCTGCAACTTCCTAAAACGTTTCGTTCACATCGAACATCTGTTTGGTAGCAATGCGCCTTGCCTTGATTAAACTAAGATTTAGACCTAGACCATGACGTTTAAAGTAAGATTGTTTTATTCCTGTTCCAGAGTGTGCAAGTGACAGCGTTAGACACGTTGTCGAGCGCCGTCTCTTTCCCACCGAAAGTAATATTGAAGTAATACTGCTATAAGGGCTTGTGGTAGGCCCGTTGGTAACTCTTTGAGCTGAGCCTTACCGGCGCTTCAATTCAACGGCGGTTATTTGGAATTATAACTAGTTTTTAAATAAGCAAGAAAACATTACCATGAATAGACCTAAAGTCCCAACGTTCGCCCCAATCATGAATTCCGACGAATGCAACATCTTTCCAGAAATTGCCTAGCATGTGTCCTCCGGGATACCTAGCGAATAGTTCTTTTAGCACTGTAGCTTCAGTGTCACTGTTAATGACAGCAAGATGTCCGCCTTCGGCGTAACAGGTGAAGAAGGCACGGCTGTAGTTACGTGCTACTGTGTGGAATTTATAACAACTGTTAGTTCTTGCATCCAAGCGGTATTCTGAAAAGTGAATTTAGAATTAGCAGAAGCATAATCATATTTTCCCACTGCTAGGACTCAGGTCTCTTCTTTTGGAGAAGGAATGGTTTGTAATCCATAACTAGAGTCTGGTGCGGGTTGGTGGTTGCCGCATTTCTTTGAATTTTTGTTTTTTTGACATAACAGTTCTCTGACGATGCTGTACGTCAGAAACAATACCTGGGTTGAACTCAACGAATATAAACAGTAGTACTGATTGGACACGTCTCATTAAATCGGTATAGTTTTTTTCTAAGTTTATTTCAGTGTTTTTAGTTCAGTCAGTTAATATACTAACAAAAAAGTTACATGTCAAAGTGTGACACATAACCAATTTGCAAAATAAACATCATTTATAGAGTATAATTATATTTCAACTTTAATATAAGCTAAAGGAAAAAATATCTAAATAAAAATCTACTCTAAAATTGTAACGATTATTTCGATATATACCAAATCATATAATTACTTCCCATACTTCTAACAGAATTTTAAACGTATGCTTGTATGATTAGAAATATGAACATATTTACCTGGGTCAATAGTACCGCATTCGTTAATTCTTTTTTTAGAGTCTACAGCGCGGTAACAAATAAAAGGACGAGTAGTGTCACAAGAAACATCAGCTAAATCTCCATTACTATTCAAAGTAAGACAGCTTTCTTTGTCCTCTTTATTATCCGGCTCATTGGGCGCCCAAAATTGTGGAATTTTGGAGAGCGGTATACCTGTAAATTATATGTGAGTATTAGTAAAAAAATACTGGTGGACATCTCCCGTCTTTATTACACCATAAAAACTGAGAATATCGTCGAATATGTACGCCAAAAATTGAAGTATATAGTGCTGCAAAACTTATGGCGTTCCTTATAATGGAACAAGACTTTTGGCCAAAACAGTATAAAAAATTGTGCAAAGTGAAAAGTTACTAACATAGTTTTAAATCAAATGTACTAACAAAATACCTAAATGCCTTGTTGCATTAAGTCCGCCTATATACCACTACTGTACATGAAGATTAAATAAATAAATAAAATAATTTATAAATATGCAGTTATGTATGTTAGTAAATAAGACATTTATAATATGGGTTCTATATCCTGAAATTAAATGAAGTTAGTTTCTTTTAAAAAATGGATGAATATATGAATTGCAACATCCATCCAAAAAACGAATCTATCGCGTATAAAAACCTCGGAACCATACAGAAAAATACTTGTATGGTTTATCTATAGTTTCGGCTGGTACAGATATCCTGGGTGTTTGAATTTCCGACCACATAAGGAATACAATACTGTGCACAAAAACTAAGGTAAGTCAAAGTCAAAGTCAAAGTCAAATCATTTTTATTCCAAATAAACCATTTACAGGCACTTTTGAAACGTCAAGTCAGTTTGTCCTAAAAAATATGATGCTAATTGCACATTCCAAAGCGTAGATCTCTATGGAGAAGAATGTGCAAGAAACTCCATGGACACTCTTTTCAATTATGGTAAGTATTACAAATATCTCGGTTACATGTTTCTTGATGATACTAGTATGTGAGAACAATGTAAATAATAATAATAAACGCAAACTATGCTAAATATAGATATTAAAATAAACCTCTGACAGCTAAGAGATGACCAGTCTCAATTGACAGCGCCCGTTCACGGACATGACGCACATATCAGCACCACTCAGCTCAACCATATTATAGGGAACCGAATAATCCAACATACGCGCCACCATCAGTGAGACATTTGTGTGAGCATGACAAACTCTCAGCTGCCGAGCTCATTCACGTCAAATCAAACAAGTTCTATAGTAACCTAAAACCATAAGTTGTTCCATGGTACTCACATTTACAAACTTTGAAAAAAAAAATGCTTCTACATTATACAATTCTAAAATAAAGAAAAATTACCCACTTTGAAAACATAAAAAAAATATATGTATATATATTTCAAAGCCAATCAATTATTATGCCCTGGTGGTAGTGGAGCTGGACCAGCATTAAGCCAAGCATTTTTATCTAGAATATAATCATCCGATTTATAATATGCCTGCCTGCATAGTGTGCGTTTAATACAAGATTTAAATTTCGTTTCATTGAGTTCCAATATGTGGGGAGGTATTTTATTATAGCATTTTAAACAGTACCCCATGAAAGAAGAGGACACTTTAGCCAGTCTAAAGCCTGGTTGAACTAACTGATCCCTATTTCTTGTAACATAATTATGTCTATCGCCTCTTTTGCTAAAAAGATGAAGATTTTTTCTAACATACATGATGTTTTCGTATATATATTGACAAGCCATCGTCATAATATTAATATTTTTAAACAGTTCCCTTAGAGAATCGCACCGCCGGAGATTATAAATGGCTCTAATTGCTCTTTTCTGTAGTATAAAAATTGATTCGATGTCTGCAGCCCGCCCCCATAGTAAGATACCGTATGACATAATACTATGAAAATAACTAAAATAGACTAGTCTAGCGGTATTAACATCTGTTAACTGGCGGATTTTTCTAACAGCATATGCAGCTGAGCTAAGCCGTCCTGCAAGAGATTGTAAATGAGGACCCCATTGCAGTTTCGAGTCGAGCGTAATCCCCAAGAAAACCGTTTTATCTACAAATTCCAGTTTCTCATTATTCAATATTATGTCACAAACACTACTCTTGACATTTGGTAAAGAAAACCTTATGCATTTAGTTTTTTTTCCATTTAAAACTAGATTATTAGCTGTGAACCAGTTATGGACCTGTAATAGGGCGTTATTTACGTCGTCGAAATTGGTAGTCCTCCTATTTATCTTAAATATCAAAGACGTATCATCGGCAAATAACACCATATTAAGTTTGTTTTGCAATAGATGGGGTAAATCATTAATATAAACCAAAAACAAAAAAGGACCTAAAATTGAACCTTGCGGTACCCCCATTTTTACATTTAACCCTGAAGAATTCACACCGTTTATCTGAACTAATTGTTGTCTATCATTTAAATAAGATTTTAATAAGCTTAACGAATTTTTACCTAGTCCGTAATGTTCAAGTTTCAAAAGCAACGTTTCATGAACCACACAATCAAACGCCTTAGACAGGTCGCAAAAAATACCAATAGCATCCTGTGCCTCTTCCCATGCATCAAAAATGTGTTTCAGTAAGGAGACACCAGCGTCGGTGGTACAACGTCCTTTGGTGAAACCAAACTGTTTATTGTGCAAGATATTATTTGAGTTAAAATGAATTAGCATTTGATCCAACATCACCTTTTCAAATATCTTGCTGAAAACTGGCAACACAGATACTGGTCTATAATTATTTGTATCTTTACTGTCCCCAGACTTAAAAAGTGGTATCACTTTACTAAATTTCATTAGGTCCGGAAAGATTCCTTGATCTACACACAAATTGAATATTAATGCTAAGTATGGTGCTATTGTCTCTATAATTGAGGTGCAAACTTTGATAGACAAACCCCATAGATCTTCAGTCAATTTTATTTTAATTTGTTTAAACGCTTTAATCACTGTTATGGGATTTATGTGCTTAAAGTTAAATTCAGTCGGGCAGGCTGGAACATTCTCTTGTAATAAATCAAAAGCAAGCGATGGCGATGAGTTTAGGGATTCAGTAGTTTTAATTGGTATACTAGTAAAGAAATTTACAAATTCTTGCGCAACTAGTTTATTATCACTAACAATACCATGATGAGTCTCCAATGTGTAATCATTATTATGTGTTTTGTTCCTATTAGTTTCATTATTTATAATTTTCCAAACGGTTTTTATTTTGTTATCAGCTGATTTAACCTTGTTGCTAATGTATAAGGCCTTAGCTGCCTTACAAGTATTTTTAAACATTTTTGAATACATAGCAACATACTTATTAAAAGTGTCAGTCTTAATAATAGGTTTAAGGCCATACAGCTCGAAAAGTCTTTCCCTACTTATTCTGATTCCTTTAGTTGCCCAGTCACTAAACCTAAACTTAGGGTTGACACACCTAGTTTTCTTTTCAAAGTTCTTGTTAAACTCTGTATGAATTATTGAAAAAAAATCATTATACAAAATATTACCATCATTCTCTGCAAGTTTCCAATCATTAAGCTTGTTAATTAAAGTGCTGTTAAATTTATTTAATTTACCGGATGTTATTGGTCTAGAATGTATCTGCACTTGTTGTATAGGTATGTCGGATTCAAAAGTTACCATCAAGCCGCTGTGATCAGAAGGGAGATAATCTACAATGGCTTTATCTAAATAGTCGCAGCAACAAAAAACATTATCAATACATGTAGCTGAAGTAGTGGAAGTTCGAGTTGGTTCTATAAACACATTTGATAAATTAAATGATTTAAATAGATTTAAAAATCTACAGCTTTCTGAATTATTTTCTAAAATATTAACATTGAAGTCTCCACATATAATTACTAGTTTGTTACTATTTGAAAGCTTTGCCATAACATCTTCCATGACTGACTCAAAAATAGAATAGTTTTGATAATTAGGGGGCCTGTAAACGCACACTATGATATGCCTATCCAGCTCAACACAAGACAGTTCAATACTATGTTCTATGGACAGTGCAACTATGTCTTTACGAGTTTTAAATTTAATACTACTTTTAATTAGGATTAGTGAACCTCCACGTAACATTGAGTTTCGATTAAAACAACTGCCCACATTATAATTCTCATAATTAATTAGCATTTGAAAGTCCTTTAACCAATGCTCAGTAAAACAAATAATGTCGAACATTGTTTTTTCTAAAAATAATTCAATTTCCAATTGTTTTGAGGAAAAACCTTGAATATTCTGAAGGAACAAATTAAAGGATTTTAAATTGGCCCCTTTACTCTGAATGCTAGAAGATACCTTATTATCAAATTGATTTAAATTGCAAGCGGTACCGACTATTGTCTTAATTGCTAGTTTAAACTAGCAACCAAATCATTAGTACTATTACTAATTGTGCAACTTAAAATAGGGTACATCGACATACTACCTATGTCTGAGTAAATATTATATGCTAATAGCTTTGCTATTTGTCGTCTAAAAATAATGGGTAGGTACACAGTGTACCTCGTCGATAAAAGTTTATCAACAAAATTGTTGATGTCAAAGAATGAGAATCTATTGTTATAGTGACTAACTAAAAACTGCATATGCATATTTAGCATATGAATGAATTGATTTTGTCTATAGTTCAAGTGCTCAAAATATGGAAAAGCACACAAAATAATCTTCTTACAATTTATTTTTAACAGTTCTGTGACATTATCAGTAATATCATCCTTAGTTACATTTAAGCTATTACCCACAAACACAGTTATAATGGTATTGGGATCATATACTTGTTCTTTGACTAATGACATTATATGATGGTAGGACGCTTGAGGTGTACAGTGATTTTGAGAAGAGAAAGGGAGGCAGTTATTAACAAATTGTCCTAAACCTCTTCCTATGCTATCTGAATACATAATTGAGGATAAACTAGAACTTACTGAAAGTACCCTTTGATTTATTTCTTGCTGATTATGGGGTACTGGGCTGGGAATACAGTCCTGATCACTGATGGTCTGGGATGTATCCTCCGTAGCCACAAGTTGGAGGCTAGCCAGGTTGGATTCTCTCTGACAAGTACATTGGTTGACACTAAGAGTAAGTGAGTCTACTTTATCTACTAAGTCGTTTGTAGCAAGAATATGTTCCCGAATTTGGTTTTCAGAACACACATATTTATTGTAAATTGACTTTAGTGAACTATCCAAAGTCTGTATTTCAGTTTAAAAGATGTTTACCGAAGATGTTTTTTTCAGTTGTAAAAGATGTTTACCGAACATCTGCTACTAAAACTTAAATGGGATGGTCATATCTTACTTCTTACTAATATTATAAATGCGAAAGTTACGATGTTTGGATGTTTGTTACTCAATCACGCCAAAACGGCTGGACGGATCTGGATGAAGCAAGTACTTCGCCCAGCATTGGTACATAATAGGCTAACTATGTATAACAATAATAATAGGTCTGGGAATCTTCAATATACGAGTGATTCTTAGTAAGCAGTAACTTTTACTAATGAAAAAAAAGTTGAAGAACAAAAAGAAAAAGATAAAATTGAAGAAAAAGAAAAAGAAAAAGAAAAAGAAAAAAAAAAGAAAAAGAAAAAGAAAAGAAAAAGAAAAAGAAAAAAAAAGAAAAAGAAAAAGGGAGAGCATTTCATATCAAAACGTGCAAGTGAGTACGTTTTGATATGAAGTGTTATAGCCTCAACTGAGTCTAAATAAATGTTTTTCTTTTTTTATTAACTTCATTACCTTCAACCGAAATATAAGCTCCTTTCGCGAATGTGGCATGAATCCCAGTAAAGATTTCGGTGCATGCTTCTTCATTTCCTGATACATTTATAAACTTAGTAATTTCAGTTCTCATTTTGTTTGAAGTCGGGGAAGCGAGAACGGCACCTGTTGAAAAAATAAACAAAATTATAATCTATATATATAAAAGGAGAAACTGACTAACAGACATATCAACGCACAGCTGAAACTACTGGGACTAGGAGAATGAAATTTTGCACAGGGCTTCCTTTTATAATACTAAGAAGGAATTTTCCAAAATTAACCCCCTAATGAATGCAACGCGTATCCAAAGTTTGTGCGAAAACCTATATACGTATACACGTGGGCGAAGCCGCTGGCGTAAACTAGTCTATAGTATTTTATAAACAGAAAAATTCGTAGATTTGTTTTTAAAACGTGGATTAAAGAGGTTTGAAGAAGAATAATATAGACGAAACGACTGTAGGGGGCTTTTCTTGTTATTTAGTGCTCCTTGTACGGGTTTCTCATCTCTTCGTTTATGCACCGTTAAATTTTGATCATTTTAATCCCGTGAAGGGTCGATAAAATCTAAAAAAACAAATATTTTTATTTTTCTAAATTTGAAGTTAGTTACGGTTATACGAAATTGATTTCTTTAAGTAAAGAACAGCTGAGCGGATTCAGTGACTGTAGGTAGTTAGTACGCAATGACCGACAACTATCTGCGGTCATTGAACCCGCTCTTAACTTAAAGAAATTTCATATTCGCGTAATTGATTACAAATTTAGAAAAAAAAATGTAGTGTTTCATGTACGGGATCGACCCTCCACGGGATTAAAACGTCCAAAATACAACGGTGAACAAAAATAACGGTGTATAATATTAAGGCTTACTTCACATAGCTTGGGTAGGCTGACAGCGGAATAGAAATAATATGCATCTTTTTAGAGGAAAGAAAAGTCGTAACTGAATATATGTCGCAGGTTTTTCACAAAATTAGGTTTTTGATAAAAACCGGATCGTGGATGTAACATTGTGATAAATAAAAATTGTTTCCTTTCTAATAAGTTACAAATGATGATAGATTGTTTTATTCATTTCATTTAAATTGATTTTTTCAGAAAACAAAGCAATTTTGCCCAGAACTTCATCATAAACCTAAGCTAGTTCAGGTTTTTGATAAAAAATCTGGACTGTAACAGGTTTATGATGAAATTGAGTTTAACTTTTGTCATCTTCCGGTTTTTCATCAATAACCTAATATTGTGAAAAACCTGCGATATATAGTGTGATTACCTTCCAATGCGCAACGCAGCCGAGCATCGTACCAGTTGGCCGGTACAACAATGTGTTTGAACCAGCCCCTGACTATGGGATTGTATGTGTAGTCGCATCTAAATGATTGAGATCCATCTGTAAATATAAGAAATAAATAAATTTTAATGTCTATCTCAAATAAAACGTAGTATTCAAAAATAATAGAGACAAGTGACTGTAAGTGACTGTCGTGATAGCAATACATAATCTGTTTATATCTATACTTCCATACTAATATTATAAATGCGAAAGTAACTCTGTCAATCTGTCTGTCTGTTACGCTTTCCCGCTTAAACCTCTGAAACGATTTTGATGAAATTTGGCACAGACAATCTTTAGACCCTGAGAAAGGACATAAGCTACCTTTTATTGCGAAAAAAAGGACGCAGACGAAGTCGTGGGCAAAAGTTAGTATACATATATATCAAAGGAGAAACTGACTGACATATCAACGCACAGCCGAAACTAAATTAAGCACAAGGCTTCCTTTTATGACGTAGGCGAACACTAAGAAAAGGTTTTTCAAAATTCAGTTCCTAAAGGGATGTAATGGGGGTCTAAAGTTTAAATGGAGAAACATACTTTCACGCGGGCGAAGCCGCTGGCAGAATACATATATTGTAGAAAGTAATAATAATATTCTAGAACACAACGTCATCTAATCCCAAACTAAGCAGAGCTTTAGCAACGAATAACAGACCAAGACCAAGCTTTGAAAATGATAAAAAGTGGAACAAAATAGTACTAGAAACTCATTTGAAAAAGAAGAGAATATAACAAAAATTAAAGGAAAAATAAATTACGGTCGATCTGAGGTCGGGAAGTGGATGTGAGCGCGGTTTTAAGGGTAAAAAACGGTTTATCTTGATTTTTTCGAAACTATATTTTACTTTGTGAAAAATTGAACTATCAGGGTCCTGGAAAAGTTGCTGCTCACAGGGAAAATAGATAAGTCAAATCCTAGGGGCAGGAGTCCGATACGTTTATCAGACCAAATCCTTGCTACAATAGAGATTACAGTCTGCGACGCCATCTACATAGCCAACAAGTCGTCAACGGCGCGCACTGTTCCCGCGTGCCTCAAGGAGCTGTCAGCAAACTGTAGGGGCCCTACAGGGTCGAAGCCTCCCGGAGCTGAGGGTTGCTGCGAAAGCTTTAGCGTGCTCTGGGAATAAGGCAAGGAAGGTACGGGGTAGGTTCAGTCAGTAAGAGTCTGTCACTGTTTCATCAATGAATGAAGGATGATTTTCCCCTACCATAAAAAAAAAATCCAAATAGCCAAAGATAGGATCTACACAGCCAAAGATAGGACATGGATAGGGCATGGCGAAATAGGTATAGTCCATCAGAAAGTTATTATTTGAGGTCATGACCCTCAGCATTGGGATACACGACGCGAAGAGGGGTCACAGCATGAGATGCAGCCTGCTGACAATCAGACAGACAGACAAATAAACGGATAAAAACGGAACAGAAAGAAACGGACAGTGGAGTCTTACTAATATTTTTACCAATTGGGTACCGAACTCAAAAACTAAGCTATTAATCAAGAAAGACAAAAAAAATGCATAGAGAATTCAATAATATTGATTTAGCATGTGAATTCAAAAACTGAGCGAATAAAAAAAATAAAGCAAATGATGTACGATCTTACCATTAAAATGCAGACAAAATAGTAGAACAAAGTATTTTAATAAAGACTTCATTTTGAACGAGTCAAAATACACTTGTGGGGTTAACATTAATTCAAGCGATTATTTATACCTAGATGATCCTAACGCAATCGATGAATCAGTGGTTCTCAAATAAACTACAACATATATATAAATATATATATATATATTCATATATATATATATATATATTTCATATATATATTTTTTTTTTCAATACACTTATTTGGAAACCCACTATTTCACCACCCACCGCTCACATACCACTCAGTCACTCACTTTTTCCCACCGCTTCATCATCATCATCCCACGAGGCGCAGGAGACCCCCACGAGTAGTAAGTGTATTAAAAATCGTCGTTTGACAGACGTACTCAATTCACCTGCTGAGATCTTCCCATCTGATTATAATTTGGGTATCTTCAAGGCTAGAGTAAATAAGGTATTATTAAACTAGTGAGCCTTACCATCAACGATTGCATCGCTGCTTACCATCAGGTGGGATCACAGTCAGGCATTAGTTTGTCTTCAATTAATTAAATAAATTAGACCCAAATATTCTGCATACCGTACATGCGTAAGTGACTCATTTACCCAGGATCACCTTATCATATTATTATACTAGCTTCTGCCCGCGACTTCGTCCGCTTAAATTTTCTGAGACAAAAGTTGTGATAACTCGGTTAATATCTATGTTATATAAATAATTTATAGCCTATGTCACTCAGGAGTAAAGCAGCTTTTTATTATAGCTTCAATTTTCCCAATCGAACCATTAGTTCCAGAGATTACCTCCTACAAACAAAAAAACAAACGTTACCTCTTTATTATATTAGTGTAGATTGTCAATTTATATTGTAAATTAGTCGTTGGTGTTCGTATATAAATAAATATGTGAATTTACACTAATATAATAAAGAGGTAAAGTTTGTTTTTTTGTTTGTAGGAGGTAATCTCTGGAAGTACTGGTCCGATTGGAAAAAATTTAGCAACAATAGAAAGCTTCGCGCGCGTATAATTATAAAATATAGCCTTTGTCACTTAGTAGTAATACTAAGTGACAAAGGCTATATTTTATAATTATACGCGCGCGAAGCCGCTGACAAAAGCTAGTCTCAAATAAAAAAAGATATCTTTCAAATATAGTAAAGTTTGAAAACCACAAACACAGGAAAATAAATAAGTTTGAAACACTACATTGCTTAATGTTGAAAAAGATTACAGTTATCAGTACTAATGAACTTATTGTACTAACGAACTTATGTATGTGTGATTAGGTGTACATATCAAAACATCCTTAACAAAGTAACTAATTAATTTATATAATAACAATACCTTTAGTTATAATGGTCAACACAATAATCTGTAACAAAGAGGAAAACAGGATGTAAATCATAATTAAGATAAAAAAAGCAAGCAAGCTGCTAAGGTATGAAATTAAGAAATAAATAAATAATTATTACATAGTATAAAACAAAGTCGACTGGCCCTATGTATGCTTAAATCGTTAAAACTACGCAACGGATTTTGATGGGGTTTTTTTAACAGATAGACTGATTCAAGAGTAAGGTTTATTTGTATAGTATATCTACACTAATATAATAAAGAGGTAAAGTTTGTTTTTTTGTTTTTTTGTTTGTAGGGGGTAATCTCTGGAACTACTGGTCCGATTGGAAAAATTTAAGCAACAATAGAAAGCTGCTTTACTCCTGAGTGACATAGGCTATATTTTATGTACGCGGGCGAAGCTGCGGGCAAAAGCTAGTGCATAATATATTTAATATCACCATTGCACCCGTGCGAAACTGGGGCGGGTCGCTAGTAAGATATAATACATATGTTAGCCAAATTCGATTATTAACCTCAAAAGTTTTCTAATGTATTGGAAAATTTATTTATATTTCGTGTATTTAAAAAAATAATATTTCTAAGTACTTGTATTGGTAGTGGCCGAATGATATACGCTCCTACTCCCGAGTTGTAGACAGCGGGTTCAAACCCAGCTAGCCAGCTAGCTACTTTTTGTAATTTTTCCGTCACTACTGCTCTCAAAGCGGTGAAGAAAAAAAATTGACATGTCCCAGAACCATAAATTCGAAGACATGTGACATCAACCAACCCGCACTGGGCCCGCGTTGTGGATTACGGCCTATTTCATCTTCTAGAGTAGAGGCCTGAATCTCAGAAGTAAGAACATCATAAGGCTGATGTTCCCATTTGTTAAAAATGACGTACATCATCATAATTTCTATAAACTGCGGATGAAGTTGTGGTAGCTGAAACTTGCTGGAGCCCTGGTCCGGTTTCTGTAAGGAAGGACCTACCCCGGTATGAAGGCTAAAAAAGAATGGGGTGGATCGTTTATTCAGTAAAAGCCTGACACTGTTTCCCGGGCCGCCTAAGGGCATTAGTCATTAAACGATTTTTCTCACCATAAAAATAGAGTGTGGAACCTGAGATAGAAACATTCTTGTGCGATACAACTACATACAGAAAGCATAGTTAATAGAAATCTCTGTTCGTAGACAGCACGTTTCGCCGAAATCTTTGTTGATAGAAAACATTGTGCGTAGATAGCTCGGTCTATAGAACGCACCGTTGAGAGAAAGATTTCTCTCAACGGTGCGTTCTATAGACCGAGCTATCTGAAAAAAAAAAAGTTAAAGTCAAAGTTTCCGGCACGACGTGCTATCTGTGAACAGAGATCTGTTCACAGATAGCACGTCGTGCCGGAAACTTTGTTCATAGAATCCTCTGTTTCCAGATGCCTCGGTTCACAGAAAGTGCCTCTGGAGAAGAAACTAAGTATAAACATTTAATTTTTTTTTGTAAGAATCCCTTACCAATAACAAATAACTACGACTATGACTATGACTATGACAATAACAATGACAATGACTACGACTATGACTATGACTATGACTATGACTATGACTATGACTATGACTATGACTATGACTATGACTATGACTATGACTATGACTATGACTATGACTATGACTATGACTATGACTATGACTATGACTATGACTATGACTATGACTACGACTACGACTACGACTACGACTACGACTACGACTACGACTACGACTACGACTACGACTACGACTACGACTACGACTACGACTACGACTACGACTACGACTACGACTACGACTACGACTATGACTACGACTACGACTACGACTACGACAACGACTACGACTACGACTACGACTACGACTACGACTACGACTATGACTATGACTATTTATTAAATGACAAAATTTTGGTTTTCTGATTCTAACAGATATCCACAGTAAAAACACGTTTACAAGCGTGTTTCTATCTTAGGTTCCACACTCATAAAAAAGTATTGGTGAAAAAATATTGGTAATTAAGTTTTTAAATAATATTAGCACTTCGTATAACTTGTTATCTTTTGCCTGTTAGTAGCTTTGATAATGAACTCATTATAACCTTAAAAATATTAGAGGTCACGGCAAAAACTTGTATCGTTTATGATAATGATAAGCATTACAAATTTTGAAAATAACTCGCTGTTTGTGGAATTTTTTAGTTTTTTTGTTGGCATGGAAACACTTGTATAAATACTTAAATATTTTTTAGGGTTCTGCAACCAAATGGCAAGAAACGGAACTTCTAGGGATTCGTCATATCTGTCCATCTATTCGTTCGTATGTCACAGCCACTTTTTCTGAAAATATAAGAACTTTACTTTTGAAACACAGTAAGTAGATGTGTTCTGTGAACCGTATTAGGATATTTACAAAAAAAGCATAACATAAATTTTGAGGATTCTCCTCATTTTTTTTTTAATCAAACCCATACGTGTGCGGTATCTATGAATAAGATTTGAAAACTAACATTTCAAAAATTTTATTGTAATAAATTAAATCTATTTTTTTTACAATATTTCCTTTTATTATATTTAAAAACCTTCTGGACTTAAGAAAATCAAATATGTTTTTGACGATATCATCACTTACACAGACAAAATATAAACTTTATGAATAAATAAATTAAAAAAAAAATCTCGCCACAATATTATACAATCACATCATGTCCCTTAAATGTTGCGACTGCTGTTTTACTGCAGGAGACTGGTGCCTAAACTAGGCTCAAAGCCTGTATTTCAGGATACCAGAACCCGCCCAGGAGTTAGCAAGTTAGGAGTTAGTAAAGTTTCTGCTAAAATAGTAGTAGTTTAGCAGAAAGACGTCCACTGCTGGACATAGTTCTCCCCCAAGCACCGCCACAAAGACTGGACTTGCATTCATCACATTTCTCAAATTTGTATGGATCTTTCTTCAAAAGACCATCTCAGACAAATCTGCATGGTTCTTATGTGATTTGATCAATACATATTTTCTGTATGGGCTTTAAAAGAGACTTTGACCCCTGAGTTTGTTTCGGTGTTTCTTCTCCGGGTAGTCCGCTAGGAAACACCGGACTCATCTAGCATAAAAAAAATGACGTGTAAAAGTGTTTTTTAAAACCTACTTACAAAATAAAGATCATTTATCATTTATTTATCATCAGAATCCAGTAATCCTGACCGGGTCATCGGTCCAGCTTGTGTCCACCAGAACCTTTCTGCCCTGCCAAACTTATATAAGATCATGGCTTCTGCTCGGTCGGCCTCCTCCTTTACGAGCATTGCTGCTTCGCAAAAGGAGGCGACGGCCTGCCATTCCTCTTCGCTGCGGACCATGGCCTGAACCAAGGCCCGACGCGAGAGGTCACCGCCGCCTATCACCCCCACGAAGATACGGCGATGCTCTTCCCAAGCGGCGATGCTCTTCCCAAGCGGCGATGCTCTTCCCAAGCGGCGATGCTCTTCCCAAGCGGCGATGCTCTTCCCAAGCCCCCTTATGGTTGGAGTTTCCTAAAATGCGTTCTTAGTGGACGTCTACACAATATATAAAACTTACTTGCCAAATTAGTTTGTAGGTGTTATAATTTTTGAGATTTCTTGAGTTCAGTGAGTGGTATTTCTCTTATAATAATAAAAAGATAAAAGATTAGTTCGAGGGTATTTAACAAGTTAAGTTGTAAGTTTTTATGATTAACTAGTTATTTAATTCTTTATTAATAAAACGTTTGTGATAAGGGTTTTTTTTTTGTTTTAAATAACAGGAAAAATACAGACGATAATACTGAACTCCAAACATTTTTTATTATTATAGGACAGTAAATGAAAAAATTCTGGGGTACATGCTTTTCTTATCATTACATAGTATAAAACAAAGTTGCTTTTTCCCTATGTATGCTTAGATCTTTCAAGTTCTCAACGGATTTTAATGTGTTTTTTTTTAATAGATAGAATGATTGAAGAGGAAGGTGCATAATATATTTAATATCGCCATTGCACCCGTATAAAGCTGGGGCGGGTCGCTAGTTCATTATATAATAATGCTTGACTGCGATCCCACTTGATGCAGCAGTGATGCAGTCGTTGATGGTGAGGCACACTTATTTAATAAGACCCTATTCACTCTGGCCTTTAAGAAACCCAAATTATAATCGGATGGGAAGACCACAGTAGGCTGATTGTTCTAGTCCTTCGATGTGTGTGGAATAAACGACAAAGAGAAACACCGAACCGTAAAGGGTTTTTTTTTAAACTGTGGCGGGAAAAATCACCTAATGACGAATCCCGCCTTCGGGCGGTTGCGGGAAACAGTGTCAGACTTTTACTGACTAAACGACCTACCCCTTTGTCACCGCAGTCTGTCATGACATCGTCAGATATTTTCTATTTATAAAAAGAAATCTGTGATTACAGTACGGCCGTCGTATCTTGGCGAGTCTGAAGGTAGACTGCGAATTGTAGCGCTTGAACACTCGTACAAAAATAAAGGTTTTAAAACATAAATGCCGATAACAGTTTTTAACAGCAATATCAACTACAAATTGCATTTATTTGTTTAAACCATTTATTTTGTTACGAGTTATCAAGCGCTATATTATGCGTTCCAAATAAGAACAGGGAGCTTAGACAAAGTCACATTCTCACTAACGATAACGAAATTCGAAACTCCAAATGTATGGAACTGACATATACCTTCGAAAAGACACGTGGTCAAACGTTTTCGATTCGCTAATTGTTATTAGTTGTTTATACGTCAAATTGGACGTTTTAAATTGATAATCATAGCCAAGAGGTTGTTATTTTATCGAACCAACACTTCGACTTATCGATATGTTAGTCGATGTCACTTTGTCTACCATTTTGTGGTCGACATCGTTAAGGCGAAATCGAACTTAGAAATGGATTCGACACGGAGCGATTGCCACTTGTCTAGGGCCCCAGGAAAGTCAATAAACTCGATCTGTCAAATTTTGAGTGAAAAGTACGGTTTGAAAAAAAATCTTATTTCCGTATCAATAAAAAGTTTTTTTTTGCTTTTTTTACTAAATTTTAGTTAATTCTAGTTGAAGTAAAAACGTTAGGATAAATTTGCCAAATATATTGTTTTAAGTCATAAATAGTTTACAAAAAAAACTATATTCTTTCTTAATTTTCATTGTTAGAAACAATTCGCCTTTTTCTTCTATCTACCACTACTCAGACACATCCCACAGTGAAACAGAGATAAACAAAATTGAAAAACTGTGTTCTGATTAAACTTTTTTCATTCACGATTCGTACGTAAATAATTTTTTTTATACATCTTTTTTTGTTCACTCTACCTAATTTCTTGGATTTGATCCTATTCTCATTTGGAACGGATTGTACTTCGCAGTGCCTAATTTCCGACTCGCTAATATCCTACGGCCGTACTATATGTCTATACACCGTGAAATTTAAATGGTTGTTTTCCCTCAGCGAAATGGTTGTGTCTTGGTAATACAAACGTTTGATAAAAAAATAAAATATTAAAAACAAAAAATGGACCTGTAGAGTGCAAGCTAATTATGACGTATCACAACGTGCGAGAGCATATTTTGGTTTAAATATTTAATGAATCAGTTTCCTTTGACGGCGTGCTGCGCATGCGACTCTAGTAGTACCTACAAATTACGTCTAATGTTACTATTGTTTTCACTTTTTTGAGTTGATGAATATTTTTAATAATTATTTATAAAAAAAAACGTTTTATTTTTTTATTTTTACTGTATGCTTCAAAAGTATTCCTTAGCAAGTCATTCTGCTGCGGGAAAACAACCATTTAAATTGCACGGTGTATATTTTCAATTTATGGCAAGCAAGCATACACGCGTTTTGTAAGATATCTTAATGAAAGTGTGTATCAATAATAATCTGTATGTAATAGTATTTAATTGAATTTGTGCAACATTTGCTTTGCTGAATGTAACTCATTTAAAGTTACTAAGGTTCTCAAAGAGTATATTTATATGACATCAACTGAGTACCGGATGGCATTTTTTTTTATGGTAGGTGAAAATCATATTTGTCATGTTGCAAAAAGGGGATTTGGCTACTGTTTTACAGTCGGCCGCCTGCCTGACGCTAACCCTCCTTGGGTATGCTGTTGCTGGCAGTTTACCCGCTACCTCGGGGTGACTTCAGGTGCTAGTGTGACGGGTGACAGGGCAGAGTGGAAGAAAAAAACATGTTGCACCGACCCCAAGTAACATTTGATAAGGGTAGGATGATGATGATGGTAGGTGAAAATCATCGCCGCTCTTGGGCGGAGCGGGAGACCAGTGTCAGACTTTTACTGACTAAACGACTCACTCCATTCCTTCTTACCCTCATACCGAGGTCGTACTTCCAGAAATCGGACCGGGACCCAGTAGGCTTTGGCCCTCTGGCTTGGTCTGGACCGTTACCAGACGACCGGATGGCGAGCTACCCATTGCTCGCCGTCCGCCAGCCCGCTTACGGTGGTCGGAAATCGGGATTGGAATCCCGGCGGGGTCTGGGGCGTGTGCGCTGTTTATGACGCAGTTGCTCGCTTTTTTTAAATTTGCATAAAAAAAATTGAAATATTTTTCTGGATTTTTTTAGAAAAGAAAAGAAGAAAAAAGAAGCTATTGAAACTAAAATTTTCGACCGAATGAATTTCGTATACCCGTATGTACAGTACGATAATTAACATTTTTCCAAGTTCATTCAAGTATTACAAAAATAGTTATGTATGTACAATCGGCGTTCGAGGGGTTAACACTAGCTCGCCGTCCGGTCGCCTGGTAACAGTCCGAAACAAGCCAAGTCGTCGACGGCACGCTCTAACCCCTCGCGCCTCAAGGAGTTGACAGCAAATGTAGAGGCCCAACTACAGGGCCGAAGCCTATTGGGAGGTGGAGACCAACCCAAAAATCACGGAAAAAAAACCCGCAGCTCCATATACAAGGTGTCATTGACATGTTAACGCAAACGAATACCATAGATCCAGTACACGATTCTGGACCCCCCAGTGGTGGAATTTTTCGTCGGTTTTTTTTCAAATTTTTGAAAAAAAAGGTTTTGTTTTTTTTATTTTTTACCTGTATAAAATCGTTATTCTAACCAATCCCAATGATACTTTTAGAAAAATAAAGAAAAAAAAAATTTTTGCAAAAAAAAAATTATAAAAAAACATCAAGGCAAATAAAATCGTTATTCTAATCAAACCCGATGACATTTTTAATTTGGAATGTAATGCACTCATTTTTTTCGCAAAAAATGTTAAATTGACGTTTTTATACAGTTTAATTAAAAAAACGTTAAAAATTCATTAAAAAAAAATAAGAAAAAACCGACAAAAAATTCCATCACTGGGGTGTCTAGAATCATGTACTGGATCTATGGTATTCGTTTGCGTTAACATGTCAATGACACCCTGTATTTTGACAAGTTATGTGAATATTTAATTATTTTTTTCAGAGAGCAATGGTGGCCGAGTGGTAACGACCCCGACTTACGAGTTGTAGGTCGCGGGTTCGAACCCAGCCAGGCGCATTACTTTTTGTAATTTATTTCATCACCACTGCTCTCAAAACGGTGAAGGATCATGAAGGATCATCGTGAGGAAACCGGCATGTCCTAGAACCAAAAATTCGAAGACATGTGACATCCACCAATCCTCACTGGGCCCGCGTGGTGGATTATGGCCCATTCCCTCTCATAGAGAGGAGACCTGTGTCCCAGCAGTGGGAACATTGAAAGGCTGATGATGATGATATGTCGTATCAATTTTGTTTACAAATACGTACAAATCGTTTGATGATGCCTGCCATAAACAGGCAACGCGTACGTCTAGTGGTCCAATGATGGAACAGATTCGTAATAGAAAACTTATCTCATTTTCCAGTGTATTTGCTATAAATTGCCAAAGCGTTAACTCGTTGCGCGTCACTTGCACCCTGACAATGACGATGTTTATATCTACTTTGTATCTGTCACGAGTCTTAGAATTGAAAATTTTATGTTGTGTTCAACCAAATCAATGGACATTGCGTTTAATAACATGAATATATTGCTGTACGATTATTTCACGATTAGGGAGGACCAGGACTGTGTGAATTTTATTGAAAGAAACAAACGTATGTTCTTTCTTTGATTTTGTTCGAAGACCACAAGGTTCTTTTTCACATAACTTGTAACCCCATTAAAAGAAAGAAAGAAAAACATTTATTTCTGACTTCAAAATCAAAATCAAAAAGGTTTTTATTTCATATAGGCCTACAAAGACACTTATAAAACGTCAGAAGCACTAGCTTCTGACGTTTTATAAGTGCCTTTGACCAATTTGGAACCGTGCACTAGCACGGTTCCAAATTGGTCATTTCCTATGGAGAAGAATCGGCAAGAAACTCCATGGTTACTCTTTTAAAAAAAGAGACAAATAGACTTGAACATTCAGAAATAGACTTGCACAGGACAAACCCACAGTTTTGCTGACATTTCCTTGAGGCTCTCAAGGAATAGCGTTGATGGCGCGTAGTAACGTGCCATCAACGCTAGAGTTCGGTCCGGACGGTGACCATATCAGCTTTCCTTTTGTATTTTTTGGAAAAGAAACCCAAAACAATTTATTCACCGGAAACAACAAACAAACAACTACAACAATTTTTCTACTTTTTTTTTAATAACCCATTCAATCAATCAATTTTATTACCCATTCGAAAATGATGGATAATTGATAAAAGTTCAGTGAAAAATAAAAAACATACCAAATAATGCAGCCGTTTTAATACGTACCTGGAATAAATCTGCAGTTCAAATTCAGATACGGAACAAGTGTGCATCATCAAAAAATTTTAGTTTCAATTGATTTTTTATTTGAATGAATTTTTTATTGTTTGACTTTGATTTTAACTTAATGTTTGGTCTTAATGGATAAATGCCTTCTATCTTTACAACTTTTATTATCATAGACACCCAACATGTTTATTTATTTATTTTTAAACTAACTTTTTAACTGAGCAGTGGTGGCCGAGTGGTAACGGCCCTGACTTACGAGTCGTAGGTCGCGGGTTTAAACCCAGCCAGGTGCATTACTTTGTGTAATTTATTTCATCAACATTGGTCTCAAAACGGTAAAGGAAAACATCGTGAGGAAACCGGCATGTCCTAGAACCAAACATTCGAAGACATCCACAAATCCGCACTGGGCCCACGTGGTGGATTATGGCCCATTCCCTCTCCTAGAGAGAGGAAGCCTGTGTCCCAGCAGTGGGAACATTAAAAGGCTGATGATGATGATTTTTAAATTAATGAAACACCGTGCAACCAAATGATGGGATAAAGACATGGAATGGCAATATTAATAGAAAATAAATAGTAATAAATATTTTATTTAATGAATTATACATAAAAATATACATTTCATTGTACTAAAAATAACCTAAATAAACTAAAAATACATAAATGATTTATTGGGCATCAAAAAATTCATCCACATCGATATCAATGGAATAAGTGCCCAGAACGCTGGCAGCATTGCCACGCTGGATGGCAATGCTGATTCGCTGACAAAAAAAAAATAACTTTGATTACTTAACGTTAAATTTAATGATATTTGAATCCTCGTTTGGCCTACTTTCTTAAGACCTTATGAGATCATACAAAATTCTACATCAATAATGTATTTAACCCATTATCCAATTATCGTCAAATGTATACGTTTCAACGATCTAGCCAATTTTAGTTGGCCAAATTATGAAGTTCTATGATATGGCCAAGACCTCTCTATAACAAAGCTTTTTTTTTTTTTTTTTTATGGTAGGTGAAAATCATCCAATGACGAAACCCGCTCTTGGGCGGAGCGGGAGACCAGTGTCAGACTCTTACTGACTAAAAAACCTACCCCGTACCTTCCTTGCCTTATTTCTGGAGTCGAGGTTACAATTTTCACATACCCTCTAGGCTCCAGGAGGCTTCGACCCTGAAGGGCCCCTGCAGTTTGCTGACAACTCCTTGAGGCGCGCGGGAACGGTGCGCGCCGTTGACGACTTGGACTCGGTCTTACCAGACGATCGGACGGCGAGCTACCCATTGCTCACCGTCCGCGAGCCAGTGTCTACGGTGGCCGGATATCGGCAGGATCGCGGCGGCGACGGCTACGGCGAGTACGCCGTTGCCTTTGCCTTATGCGGTCGGCCTCCTCCTTTACGAGCATTACTGCTTCGCAGAAGGAGGCGACCGCCTGCCATTCCTCTTCGCTGCGGACCATGGCCTGAACCAGGGCCCGACGCGAGAGGTCGCCGCCGCCGATCACCCCCACGAGGACACGGCGATGCTCTTCCCAAGCAGGGCACACCTCCACCGTGTGCTCCACCGTGTCCTCCGGGCTCGCCTCACAGTGGCGACACCCGGACGTCTCTTCCGCACGAATCCGGTGCAGGAATCTCCCGAACTTCCCATGTCCGGTGAGAACCTGCGTCATGCGGAAAGTGAGGACGCCGTGAGGTCTATCCAGCCACGCCTCAAAGAGGGGCACTACCGCTGAGATTACGGTGTGCCCAGCGCTGGGTTGCGACAGTCGCTGTTTCCACTTCACCATGAGATCTCGCCGGAGCTCCTTCCGCCACGCCTCGACATGTTCGGGCAGCGGATCTTCGCCCCGGCGTTGCATCTCCACGCGCTGGTCGTGCATGTGTGCAAGGACTGTTGCTCTATAACAAAGCTAAATCGTCCTTTTTACCTGTCAAGGTGGAGCGTACAGTGAAGGATTATTTAAATATCATCATTTATGATCCAAATTTTAGCGTGCCAACGATCTGGCCAATGTTAGTTAGCCATATCATGAAGTGATCAATTTCCGATCCCGATTTCCGGCCACCGTAGGCGCGGGCTCGTGGACGGTGAGCAATGGGCAGCTCACCGTCCGGTCGTCTGGTAATCGCCCAGATCAAGCCTGTAGTCGACGGCGCGCACCGTTCCCGCGCGCCTCAAGGAGTTGTCAGCAAACCGTAGGGACCCTGCAGAAGGATCGAAGCCAACTGGCGCCAAGGGTTCGTGTCTGAAAAGAAGGCTCTAGCCTTAGTATAGATGACGATGTAGGAACGGGGTAGGTTGTTTAGTCAGTAATAGTCTGACACTGTTTCCCGCTCCGCCCAAGGGCGGGATTCGTCATTGGATGATGTTTTACCTACCATAAATTAAAAAAAAGTGGTCGATTTTTATGATCTGGCTACGATAGATACATTATGTATATGCGAACAAAGAATACTATTGTGAAAGAAATTAATACAAGAAATCAAGACTATGATAATTTTATCAATTTCTTGCGAATTTGTTCTCATAATTTCACTATAAAAGAGAAACAGTTGCCCTCCTGATGTTCAGAGAGAGAGAGAGAATTCTAGAAGGAGCGTTTATGACAACTAAACATGAATTGACTAATACTTCTTACAAACTAAGTAGACAACTATTTATTTTTTAAGACCACTATCTTAAATCGGTAGTGCGATAAATATTACTTGGTTAATTTATTATTATATTTATGTATTTATTTTTAGTAATCGTCTTTTTAGGGTTCCGTAGTCAACAAGGAACCCTTATAGTTTCGCCATGTCTGTCTGTCTGTCCGTCCGCGGATAATCTCAACGACCGCTAGCACTAGCAGGCTGTTTGGTACTAATATGTATATCAATTACGCCGACAAAGTGCACAAACAAAAAGTGGTAAAAAATGTTTTGTTAGGGTAACCTCCCCCTCCACGTAAAGTGGGAAGTGATTTTTTTATCATATCATTTTCTACCATAACTTGTGATATATTGTTGGAGAGCTATTAAAAAATGATAAGGGGTCTTTTAAAATATTTTTTTGATAATGTAAATATTTTCGGAAATAATTGCTAAAAAAGTAAAAATTGAGGCGTTAATTTTTAAACCACAAGTAAAAAAAAAAAGAAAAAACTCTCATAAGTAGAACTTTGAGTAAACTTTCTAGTAAAATTATTTTGAACTTGATACGATGAACAGTTTTTGAACACGCACACTCACCCAAGCATTTCGATACCAAACGGCTCAAAACTGTAATTACCAATAAGCTTACTGTATTTGCGCCGTTCAAGGGTCTCAGCCACCGCAGCGGCAGCGACAGCACAGCCCGTGGAACTAAGAACATGGGATGGCGCAAGGGTGGCGATACAGGTTGCGTCACATACCAGAGGTCTACCCACCTTCCATGGCACCAACATCATACCAACTGGGCCTTAAGTCTGCTATTACAATAGTGTCAGAATAGTCGATCATTGATTTCAAAATCGTTGATTTTGACAAGTTTGGTAATCTACTAACATGATGTCGCCATTACGACTTTCCAATGTTCAACCAGTGACACTTCATTGAAAGAATATTTTTAGAATGGTAATCTCGTACATAATGCTAAATAAGTATTTGACATGTGCGGTAAATTAAAATTTTGACAGTTCCTTTAGTCACGATTAAAATGCTATTGTGCAGTTATTGTTCAAAACAGCTCTTACTATAATTCTATTACGACACCACTGACCGTCCAATGATCAGCCATTATGAATTAACAGATTACAAACTTTTAGCAAAATGACAATGACAATGTTTTGAAAATAGCAAACTTGGGCCCCTGGTCTCTTCCCATCGTCACGCACCAAGCCGCTAGGTCCTAATACGCCAGGTACGCCGGCGTTGACTAGAGCTCGACGAATAATGTCGATTAACTTGTTCATAAATACAGGTGTTAGAATATTTGGAAACCACTGACTCAAGAATTTTATATCTTTGCAATTGATATAAATGTGTAACCTAATGTTGCTATCTCTGAATCAGTTTCAAATTTCAAACAATGAAGAGTTTCTATTGTTATTCCATATTACTGCTCAGCTTGGATTTTATAGGTAAGACGTGATATCTATTTATTTAAAAACTAGCTTTTACCCGCGGCTTCGCCCGCGTGGTATTGGGGTTGGGGTTTCCGGGATAAAAAGTAGCATATGTCCTATTCCGGAGTGTATCCTATGTCAGTGCCAAATTTCATCCAGATCCGTCCAGCCGTTTTGGCGTGATTGAGTATCAGTAGTATGATATAGCATTTATAATATTAGTAAGATAATATATGGCGTGGCCTACGTTAGCCTTTTCTACATTTTATCAAATGACTTTTCTTAGAATTTTATTTTTCATTTGTAAATCAAAAACTTCTAGCTTTTGCAAGCGTTTTTGTTCCCGGAAGCAGAAAATCCTTTAACTATCATATTATAAATAGTCTAATATTTTTTTTTCCGGTGGGAAAAATCATCGAATGACGAATCCCGCCCCTGGGGCGGAGCGGGAGATAGTGTCAGACTTTTACTGACTAAACGACCCACCGGACCTTCCTGCCTTAGTTCCGGAGCCCCGGTGTTCCGCATCACTCCTTGGCCCCAGAAGGCTTCGACCCTGCTGAGTCCCTACTGTTGCTGACAACTCCTTGAGGCGCGCAGGAACAGCGCGCGCCGTCGACGACAAGGGCTCGGTGGTTACCAGAAGAAACTATATAGTAATGCTTAGTAGGAGTGAGCGTTAATTCAACGAACGCCTTTTTTAACTGTTAGGGCGGCTTGCACGTCTCAGTTAAATCTAGATTTAGTGTGATTTAAACTCGACTTAAGCTTAAATCGAACTTAACGCATTGCACGACATCGGTTTAGTGTAAAGCTAGACTTAAAGAAATGTCAAATTTAAACCAGCATGGTAGACGGTTTAAATTGCTAATTCTAGATTTAGTGAGTGATCTAAACAATAGCAAACGTCAGTTTGCGTCAAGGATCTTGTATCCTACGGATAGTCTGGATTGATGACGAAGCAATATTGCAAACTCTTTATCAGCAAACAGCACGCTAACATGGAGTGTAGTCAAAGTCAGTTAACAAAGGCGGAAATGTTTAACAGTTTGTTTGTCACACTCAAGAACTCTCTGTGTTCAGAGGCTATTTTTTGCTTTTTTAGGCCAATTTTTGCCAATACTTGTAAAATTACAACGTGCGCACTATTGACCAAACTTTTTGCGACACTAAAAACTTCTGCTAAATATCACTCGGTCCCCGTCTTACCCCGCTACCCCATTTCATAAACCATCTTCCTTTAAATTATGATTTTCTCATTACTTTTAATTTTTTTTCATCACTACTGCTCTCAAAACGGTGAAGGAAAAACAATCACAAATCCGCACTGGGCCCGAATGGTGGATTATGGCCCATTCCTTCTCTTAGAGAGGAGCCCTGTGTCCCGGCAGTGGAAATATTAAAAAGGCTGAACGTCAAGTCTATGTAATTATTGTTCTATTAACATATTTAACTTCTTTAGGACAGAGCTCAGAATTTTACAGCACGCACCACGGTGCGAATACCATTGCGTTATTAAATGGATATCTATCTATATCGATAAATATCTTTTTATAATACCTACATCAAAAATATCTCGAACTTGTTTAGCGCACTTGTTGGACACACTAGATGAACGAGATGAAAACCCATTTTTTAACTTTACTCTTCAGAACTTTTTGAGGTTACCGTAAGCTTTCCAGTCACTCCTTTATAAAATCCTTGGTTTTTTATATTTGAAACGTTCCATACCTCCAAAAAAGTTGTAAAATATCCAGCACAATTATGAAAAATGGAACGCAAATGAATGAACGAAAAGCATGAAACGTGTTGAGCTAGGTTTAGTTAAGTCGAGTAAATTTCGACACTAGCAAGACGCTACTAATACAGTTTAAGTTAAGTCGAGCTTAATGACTAATGCGACTTTAACAAAATCTAGTTTTAAGAGCAGGTCGTGCAAGCCGCCCTTAATGTAATTTTAACGAATTAACTACTTTTTTACCGCAAAACCCGTGAAATCTATCACCTGTTCCATTCAACGATTTTGACAAAGCGCGTATTATTAACTCAACGAATAGGTATTCAAAAGTATCTAACGTTATCTGAAGCTGCTAACGCAAAACCAGCTAAAATTATCTGATTCTTCATCGTCAGCTCCTTTTTCAATTTGAACAGTTTTGTCTATTAACTGCTACGATGGTACTAACAATCTGTTACATTAATGAAAACCTGTTAATAACGTTAACAGTTTTTTTAACAGGTTAACAAGATGAAATTAACGGCTTCGTTGCGTTAACTCAAAAATCGTTAACGACCCACCACTAATGCTTGGTCATGCAAAGAAGCGTTATAAAAATTGCAAACTCTCCACTAGTTTCAACCAGCGGTGACAAACGTGCAATCTTACTAATATTATAAATGCGAAAGTTACGATGTTTGGATATTTGGATGTTTGTTACTCAATTACGCCAAAACGGTTGGACGAATCTCGATGAAATTTGGCACAGGCATAGGATACACTCCGAAATAGGACATAGGCTACTTTTTACCCCGGAAACCCCAACCCCAATACCACGCGGGCGAAGCCGCGGGCAAAATCTAGTAATGTCATAAAGGGGTAATTGTCTCTTAAACATTTGGGCGGAATTTGAGCGTAGAGCCCCGACTTTTAAAACATTGATTGATACGCTATGTACATTTTAAAGAACAATCACTTTTTTTTGTTTAAACATATTGTGAGCCTCAGCTCTATGCTGAGTGGTGGGCCGTTTTGCGCTTACGTGTGCCTGGAGTTCTAATTTTAAGAAATTGTTTATGATTTTTAACTTTTTTTTCCGTATTGTCCATTTTGAATCCTTGTAAATCATCGTTACATTTAGAGTGCGTCCCACAAATAAAAAAAAATTGTTCTATATTTCTTTCTTTTTTCTTTCATAGGTATTTCTAAAGATTTAAGCCATTTGAAAGGAGTAGGGAAAGCAAACGAAACAATCATAATTATGTTGATAATGCTGTACATGAATTAGTAATAAACATAATATTATTTTTAACATTGTTAGGGAGTTAGTGATAGTGTGACGGGTGATAGGACAGAGTGGAAGAAAAAAACATGTTGCACCGACCCCAAGTAACATAGGATAAGGGTAGGATACTGATGATGATTACTTTTAACATTTTTGTATGTGGCTAAATCGGAGGAAGAGCCTTAATACGTACCTACACCCGACGATATGTGAGCCTCGCTTCGTCGACAGACCGTTGTGATAACATTGATACAAGTTCAAAACATATTATCTCTATTTGCAGTTCATTTGAAAATTACCGTGACTCAATATTTACTGTTCTTCATTTTACACCTTTCTCATTAACAATGCAATTCTTGCAGAAAGAAGTGAATATACAACAAATATGTATAAAAAAATATAAGTATAGCAAGTTTTACACTAAGCAACGAACACAGAATAATACCTGCATGTATATTTATTTGTTAAGCTTATGTATTATATCTTGTTTATTTTTTATCTATGTAACGTGTTTTTTTATTATTTTTTAAAGAAATGTTGTTTTGCTAAAAAAGTACACCATAGACTACCACCTGTTTTAGTTCAAGCTATAAGAGCTTTACTTTATTCCATCCTAAGGTTGTCTGGTAGATATCGCTGTCAGCGATAAGACCGCCATTGTACCCATTCATATAAGTTTCTGTAAAATTGTCACTTTTTTGGTGTACATTAAAATATTATTCTATTCTATTCTTGACTAAAAAATAAATTGTTAGATAATTATATTATAAAAATTCTATCTCTATCCTATTATCAGATTGAAACCGATTGGACAACACGGTGGAGCATACTGTAGAGGTGTATCGTGGAGTCAAATTTGTGCCGATTCATGAAACACTATCAATTTGTAAAGACAAAATTGAAAAAAAATCATCTGAGCGAGTCAGTGACCTGTAGGTAGTTGTAGGTCGTTGCGTACTAAGTACCTACATGTCATTGACTCGCTCAGCTGATGTTGACGTGATGTTACAAAGGTACTAAAAATAGCCTGAAATCAACTTGCGTTTTGCGTTCATTACGCGTAAATAAACTGTTTTTCTTTCTTTCTAACTATCAGCCACATGCCCAAAACAGAAACAATACCCGTCTTATCTGATTTCCCTTTTCAATGTTTTTAACGCAGGTTTGCGGGACTTTCACCCTAATTCATAAATATCTAAAGTTGTCATTACTATAACTGTTTTTCATATTTTTAGAGGGCTTATACAGATGCGACTACAGGTACAATCCAGTGACCAAAGGGTGGTTTAAGCACTACGTTAACCCAGCGACGTGGGCTGATGCTCGATTACGATGCCAACTGGAAGGTAAGCCTTTAATTCTTATATTCTAAAAAATATCTCGTCTGTACCTTTTTCTTCTTCTTTATATGTCGATATCAAACCTAAATAAAATCGTTACTTAGCACAGTATTCGGCCATGGTAATACCATCCACTGATGCTATCATTAGGTCTCTACGCGATGCGGGATGAACGGTGAGGCATGGTCCCTATGCGATGCAGGATGAACGGTGAGGCATGGTCCCTACGCGATGCAGGATGAACGGTGAGGCATAATCCCTACGCGATTCAAGATGGAAGCTGAGGCATGGTCTGCGGAGAGACGCCGCACAAAAACTGAAGATCGAAACCGCCCAATAACCCTAACCAACCTATGGAAATTGTTTTTACTATGTCGAACCTGGTGCTATATAAATATAAAAACAGAAACTAACTTGAACAAAATCTACCAAAACTACGTTGAACTTATCAACAAGGGTTCTCAAAAATTATACGTTTTGTGACAAAAAAAAACTAAATTTAATGTTTTTACTGAAGTACTAGAAAACTACTGTTCATAGTTACCGTTTCATTTCTCGTATTCGAAAACTCGCCTTTGCGGTATTTCTGTCAAATTATAATTTAGGTATTTTCAAGACTAGAGTGAACAGGCTCTTAATAAATTAGTGCGGTTCACTATCAACGTTGGCATCACGACTTGTGGGATCGCAATCTAATATTAAATTATTTCATAGAAAAGAATTTTACGCTTAGCAAAAGTGATATTTTTAGATTTCTATTAATTATCATAAGGCAACCAAGGTTGGCAATGTTCAGGACACATTGCACGCAGAACGGATGGCCACTGGGGCCGAAAGGTTCTGGAGTGGCGATCGCGTACCGGAATTCGTAGCGTTGGTAGGCCTCCCACAAGGTGGACCGATGACCTGGTCAGGGTTGCTGGAAGCCGATGGATGCAAGACGCACTGGACCGGTCTTTGTGGCGGTGCTTGGGGGAAGCCTATGTCCAGCAGTGGACGTCTTTCGGCTGAAATGATGATGATAATGTGATCATAAGGCAAAAACATATATATTTAGTTTTATGAATGCTAAATCCAGATAAAATTTTAAAGATTAGTATAAAACCGCCCATTGTTCACTTGTTTTTGTAAATATTTTTCCTGGGCTCATTTTCCCTGTGCACCTACAGTAAAATGATTTTATTATTTATGTTTTGGTTCAGCGCGATAATTATTTAGTTTGAGCAAAACATTTTAACATTTTTTTTTTTTTTATATTAGGTTTCTTTGTAGAACTTTTGGGAACTAGTAGGGTTATTATTATTTTATTTTATATTCTTCGGAAACTTACAGCTAGGATACGGATAGTTGAAAAATAGTGAAAGAAGGCCAATTACAAGTTTCCACAGATAATATTAGAGTAGAAGAAGAAACAGTAGATAGAGAAGAAAAAAGAAGGAAGTAAAGGCGCTCAGAGCAAATACCTAATAGTAGCGTAGAACATTTCAATGATCTTCAAAAAATTTAGCACACATCGTTTTCTTAAATTTGAGAGGCTGGTGTAGAATGCGTGTAGATCATCAAAAAATACACACAATGCGTTTTATGCTTTGCTATATATATTAATACTAGCTTTTACCCGCGACTTCGTCCGCGTATAAGTCTAAACTTTCTATTAAGTTTTTTTTATTGATTTTTTATTCTTTTGTCCGCGATTTCATTCGCGTAGAAATAGGAAATATTAGTAAAGAAAGTACATTATTAACTTTTACTACGCTGGAAAGACCTCACAGCGTCCTCATCTTAGCTTGACGCAGGTCCTTACCGAACATAATAAGTTCGAGAGGTTCTTACACCGGATTCAAGAAGAAAAAATCGGCCAAGAGCGTGTCGGCCACGCTCACTTATAGTTTAAAAGTTAGAGGCATTGTTTTTATTTCAGAAATTATGAACATTATCAAAAAAATATTTAACGGGGCCCCTAATCATTTTTAAATACCTATCCAACAATATATCACACGTTAGGGTAGAAATGAAAAAAAAATATCATTCAAAATGCGTTGTATGCTTTGCTATATAAGTAACTAGCTTTTGTCAGCGGCTTCGCCCGCGTACATAAAATATAGCCTATGTCACTCAGGAGTAAAGCAGCTTTCTATTGTTGCTAAATTTTTTCCAATCGGACCAGTAGTTCCAGAGATTACCTCCTACAAACAAAAAAACAAACTTTACCTCTTTATTATATTAGTGTAGATATAAATATGTTACAGGCTCACGTTTCATCACTATGTCATTTAGTGAACCTAAAATTAGACATCGCATCTTCTTTTCGCTCTAATTATGTCAATAGTTTTATATTACGGCAAATATCCACCCTTACATCGTTGAGACACCTGCGGTCCGGACTAAGCGTTTTGCCTCGTCGTTTATACCGCGTACATCGAGGGACTGGAACAGTTTGCCGGCTGCAGATTTTCCGTTCGATTATAATTTAGGTGTAGGTAATAACATGTTTTTTCTTATATATACGGCAGGAGATAACAAAACAAAGAACTTCTCTTATCTACACTAATATAATAAAGAGGTAAAGTTTGTTTTTTGGTTTGTATGAGGTAATCTCTGGAACTACTGGTCCGATTGGAAAAATTTTAGCAACAATAAAAAGCTGCTTTACTTCTGAGTGACATAGGCTATATTTTATGTACGCGGGCGAAGCCGCTGACAAAAGCTAGTTATTTATATACTTTATGTTAATTATACAAATTGATTAAAACAAAGTAATGTACAAAGCTTTTGTGTTACCTATATATTTAATCAGTACCTATCATCTACTTTTTTTCTTGTGTTAGTGGTTTCCAAAGACTTTGGTTTGGAAGTACTACTTCAGTTCCGCTGATTAACAGGGAACTAAAGTTGACAGCGATGGAACGAAATGGACTGTGTAATAATGTGATGTAAATTACAAAATAAAAGTGTTCAGTAAAAAGAACGCACTTCTAACCAGTTGCCAACAGTAGTATTATGATTATAATTTAGGAATCTTTAAGGCTAGAGTGAATAGGCTCTTAATATACTAGTGCTCCTTACCATCAACGATTGCATCACTGCTCACCATCAGGTGGGATCGCAGTCAAGCACTAGTTTATTGCAATTAAAAAATATATATATACCTATTAAATGCCTTTATTTTGTCATCAGGTGCAACTCTTGCTTCTCCAACTACAGACGAATTAAAAACTGAATTGAACCATATCATAAATAACTTCTTCACTGCGGAATCTGAAATTTTTACTGGGATCCAGGCCATGTTCTCTCAAGGAGATTATTATACTCTTGAAGGTTGGTAAACATTAAGTAGGTATGGATACAGCAAGAAATTAGCCTAAGAGTCTTATAATAGAATATTAACTTCCATTTATTGTAATGAGAGTGAGGGTGTGATGGGTCACGGCAAATTCCCTCTCTTAGAGAGGAGGCCTATATCTCAGCTGTGGGAATATTAAAAAGGCTGAGGATGATGGTGATGATGATGAGAGTGATAGCACAAGCACACGTGCAAAAATGTATAATAATATGTAAATCACATTAAAATTATAAATGTGAAAATTTGTACATGTGTACGTTTCTTACTTTTCAACTGGTTAAAAAATAAAAGGTCTTAAATATAGCCTAAGAATGGAAATCGGTACGAAAAAGAAAGAAACAATAAAATAATAGAGGAACTACATTACATCAGATACGACCCCAAGTAAGTCAAAATACAAATGTCAAAAGGGACCTTTTATTCTTTCAAACAACTGAACCGATTTTGATGAAATGTTATTCAAGTAATTACTTACTTATTCCTGGTATAAACAAATACTATGCATGGGTATGCATAGTATTTGTTTATACCAGGAATATGCTCCAAAATATATTGAAATAGAAAAAAATAATTGCTCCATAAAATATTTTCTCGGAAAAATGCGAAAACTTAAAATACATAATGTTTTAAGTTAATTGCAAAAAGATTGCAGTGTAATAAAATGCGAAAAAAACATTCTTTACATCGCTATACTTATTGAAAGAACATTAACAAACTGGATTTATTGAAACGTAACTTTGAATTCAAGTAAACTCATTATAATCAGAAGAAAATTGTTTACTATAGGACTAATAGACGATATTTAATTGGGTAAAAATTTAAAAAAAAAAACCAAGATTTATTTCAATTGCAGCGTTTACTCTGTAATCGACTGCTATAAAACTAAGAAAACTCATAAAAGTACTTGATTAAGTTGTTCAGACATTTCCGCTGAATTAAGTCTAGTAATTTGTGCCATTGTTCACGCAAATCAAGTTTTGCTGGAGTCGTGTGAAGAGTATTTTATAGTAGGAAAATTATATTTGACTGTGCAAAAAATAAAAAAATAACCACGAAGGCTAATAAAGATTCATATATTACAGGTATTCCACTCTCAGAGATTCCTGTACCTTGGGCTGACAACGAACCAGACAATAAAAACAATCAAGAAAACTGTATCACTTTTAATGGTAAAGGAGAAATGGCAGACCTTTCCTGTGACGACACTCGGCCTTACATCTGTTACCGTGCTGAAACAAACAAAACAGTACTCAATGAGTGCGGAACCATTGATCCTGGTATAGTGCCGTTTTTTTTTTTGTTATATGAGATACTAGCTTTCGTCAGCGGCTTCGCCCGTGTACATAAAATATAGCCTATGTCACTCAGGAGTAAGGCAGCTTTCTATTGTTGCTTAAATTTTCCTAATCGGACCAGTAGTTCCAGAGATTACCTCCTACAACAAAAAAACAAACTTTACCTCTTTATTATATTAGTGTAGATTATATGATATACAGGCTTAAATGGGATTGGGCAGGTCACACTAGTCGCATGCACGAGGACCGCTGGGCAAGAATCGCCACACAGTGGGTACCAGAGGGAAGAAAGCGTTGTCGAGGCAGCCCTAGAAAGAGGTGGCGAGATGATTTAGACGCGTACCGAGACGACTGGTTCGAGACGGCGCGGGAGAAGAAGGTTTGGAAGGACTTGGGGGCGGCCTTTGCCCAGCTGTGGGACAGTTAGGGCTTAAAAAAAAAGATGAGATATTATCTAATGTGATTCACTTGGGCTGGGCGGTAGGGCGTGTTAGATTTTACCAACTCAAACCCAACGAAGCAACGAACAACACAACGAAGGAGCCTTTCATTTCAGGAATAGCTTTTTTTTCCAGAACTAACCCATGGCTCCAATAGGCTTTCACTCTGCGGAGCTCCTAAGCATTCGTACAACGCCATTGGCAATGTCATCCGGAGGCCCAACAATCTCAATGTAACATGGTAGTGTATAGCATGCCATGAATCAGTGGTACCCTTAGGCGTATAGAGGAGCCATTACGTAATAAGAGATGAGGCCCAGGGATAGCAGGCTAACACTGGTTTAGGAGTGGTAGTTATAAAATATATTTTCAAATTGTGAACCTAGATTTCCGAATTTTGAACAGTACCACAATTAAAATGCATGCTACTACGAGTAATAGAGTACATGAGTATATAAATGTGAATGCAGAGGAAAAGTGAGACTAAGAAAAAGATTGATAGACGAGTCTTATAATATATTTTCATTCTTTCCTTCTTTAATTAAAAAGTTAGAGGATATAAACGACTTATCGGCAATTTCATACGTAAAGTCCTATTAGGGTCGAGTGGTCAACAATGAACCAGGGGTACAGAGTGAATCATGTAAATAATTCTGAAATGTGACGTTGCCGTTTGATGCAAACTGCATTAAGTAAGTGCCTTTGAGGCCCCCTTTCGCCTTATCCAATCGTCAGTGAGCTAGCTGCGCAGGTGGCCGTGCGGGCCCTCGTTTTGTGTTTTTACACCGAAAATTGCATGAAAATAACGTAAGTAAAATTTCGTCTCATTTTATTTTTGTAAACAGTAGCTGAATGTCAGTTAAATTGATGATTTCGTGGTTTTTTGCGCTTTTATATAAGATAGTTTCGTTAAAAACCTTATGTTTGTGCATGTGTTTACTTGACCTCAAAGTTTATAAGTATGGGGTGGTAACAAATGAACCACTTTGAGAGAGTACACAATGAACCAGTGATTCATTGAGTACCACCCTTAGTAGATTGAGTATTAACTCAGAAAATTTACTTTTTGTAAGTACCTACTTGGTTAGTTTTAGGAAATAAAAAATTCTAAATTTCAGGAGGGGCCGAACAAATTAGATCAGCTGCTGTCGATTTACACCTCAACGATATGAGCTTAAGAAAGGCTGCAAATGAGAGCAACATACCTACCATATTCAGCATTTCCGACGTCTGGCCCTTAAACTCAATCGGACAGGGGCTGCCCTCAAGCGGCTCCTGCCGACCCTGGGGGGTCCAGATGCCTCCTGCCGGAGGCTCTACGCCGGCATCGTTCGGTCCATGGCCCTTCATGGGGCGCCAGTGTGGGCGCCGTCGTTGCGATATCGCCCTGGGGCCCAGTTGAACGCCTGCCAGAGGGTCATGGCCATTCAGATGGTACGGGGATACCGCACGGTGTCCCGCGAGGCGGCGAGCCTCCTTGCTGGCCTCCTACTACCATGGGATTCGGAGGCAACAGTCCTTGCACGCATACACGATCTGCGTGTGGAGATGCAACGCCGCTGCCGGGGCGAAACTCCGCTGCCTGAACATGTCGAGGCGTGGTAGAACGAGCTCCGGCGGGATCTCATGGTAAAGTGGAAACAGCGACTGTCGCAACCCAGCGCTGGGCATGCCATAATCTCGGCGGTAATGCCCCTCTTTGAGGCGTAGCTGGATAGACCCCACGGCGTCCTCACCTTCCGCATGACCCAGGTCCTCACCGGACATGGCAAGTTTGGGAGGTTCCTGCACCGGATTCGTGTGGGAGAGACGCCCGGGTGTCGCCACTGTGTGGCCAGCCCGGAGGACACTGTAGAAGTGTGCCCCGCTTGGAAAGAGCAACGCCGTGCCCTCGTGGCGGTGATCTGCAGCGGCGACTTCTCGCGCCGGGCCTTGGTTCAGGCCATGGTCCGCAGCGAGGAGGAGTGGCAGGCGGACGCCTCCTTCTTCGAGGCAGTAATGCTCGTAAAGGAGGAGGCAAGTCTGCTTCGATGGAACCAAACTACAGCGCAAATAAAATATTTACGGAGGAGCAAGAAACAAGTCGAAAGACTTACTTAACTTGATTGTAATCAAGGTCAATCAAAATAATATAATTAATGATTAAAAATATTATATTTTAAATGTTATTTCTACTTACTTACGAACTTGTAGTCAATATAATATACCGACGTAAAACCCTAATTGTTGAATCCTAAGAAACTAATGTTGATTTAATTAATATTTACGATTTTAAGTACCTCTTTTAGAAAAAAAATGCTTTTTGATTGTTACCTACTACAAATAAATAGGTACTTTAAATAAATTTGAGAGTTTTATTTAACAACATTATTATTAACCAATCATTTTAATGCTTTGATTATTGACATGGTTCATTGTATGCACCCACGGTTCACTGTGTACTAACCCCCGGTTCATGGAGTACCACTGAGTGTACACAGTGAATCATTTCTCAATAATTAAAAAAAAATAAAAATGTTAGTGACTATTGAACTGTAACAAAAATAAAGTACTACATAATGTAGCCAGTTACATTATCTATAAATATAAGTAAAAAGTATGTAGTTAAGGCCCATAGGGGTACATTTACAGCTCTTGAAAATTTAGGTGGTTCATTGTCGACCATCTCACCCTAATTTGCAAAAATATTGTTTCAGGATACGTTTTGGATGCTAGAACGAAAAGTTGCTACAAGTTCCACACATTGGCACGAAATTTCTCCCGAGCTTTTCTCACGTGTACAGCTGAAGGCGGCCATCTTGCCGTCATAAACAGTGAAGTCGAAGCCAAAGTACTCAAAGACGTCTTTGCTAAGTATCCAGCAGGAAAAATCGTGGGAAAAGTCTGGAAAGACGTTGCGTTTATCGGCTTTCACAATTGGGGCGAAAACGCGGAATGGAGGACAATTCATGGTAATTAAGATTATAAGCAAGCGTTTCGTCTCTTTTCAGACAAGGTATTGCGCTTAACATAAAATACCGGAAAGTACTATTTTTTATGGAGAAACTATTTATTTTGCATATGTGACTGAAGCGCAGGCTCCTTGCTCACGTCGTATTTTATTAGCGATGCTGTCCTGAGATTCATAAGCGCGTGACAGTATTTTTACTAACGCGCGTTAGTTGCATTAGCGTGCTGTAGAAAGCAATGACGACGAACTACAGTATTGCGCTGAACATAAAATACAACAACAGCACCATCGCTACAAAAATGTCATCGTGGACGAGTGCCTATTTGAATTTTTACTCATGGTGGCGATAAAAATGATGAAGCAGGGAGGTCGCGACCCTCAGCATTGAGGATTGCTATGCAAGGAGGAAGGTTCTGTGGTGCACAGACTTGTTCTTGAACTAACATCTAAAGTCCAAACTCAAGTTTTGCTAGCATACTATTGAACGTAGCATACTGTGTGTTAAATTAACAGACCATGTTCGAAACATTACACTGCGCTCCAACAGACAATTGGTTGATGTGGCTCAAAAGACTGCCGATTTATATGAACTAGACAGCACATATTTGCCGATAGTTCAACGAGTTGGTAGGCCTCTAAAACACAAGATTGGTGCCAAGACACAGCGTCGCGGGACCGCGGCAGACCACGAATGAGCCGGCGCGACGACCTGGATGTCTTCTTTGAAAACAGCAGTGTGAAAACAAGGAACCATGATCTTTGTAAAAAATTAAGCGAAGCCTTTGCCCAGCAGTAAGACAATACGGAATAGTTTTAAATAAAATATTAATTAATACATATAGTAACAATATTTTCTATTGCAGGTGATACGTTGGCGGAAGCAGGTTACGATAAATTTAAATCAGGAGAACCAAATAATTCACCACCAGGCGAAGATTGTGGTGCTATATACCGTGAGGGCACGCTAAACGATTTGTGGTGTGACAAACCAGCCCCGTTCATCTGTGAGAAGAGTCCAGACTTTCCTCTCGTTTGCAAAGAGCAAGAAGAAGAGCAGGATGAAAAGAATTCACTTAATAACAGATTTGAACCTGAAGGAAGATTTTGATTGGTATTTGATGTTTAAATTTACCCTTGTATAGAACTCAAATCATTATCAGCTGCTAGCTCTTGATGTTACAGTAAAATTTATTAACATTTTTAAACTAAACTTATACATACGAGTACAATGATTTTGATATTTGTACGCCTTCACGGCAAAACATAGCGTCCATATAAAAAGTTAAGACCTTCTTGTAAATACCTATGTTTTACAAATAAAATTCTGATTCTGATTCTGACATACTTAAAGATTTTAAAGATGTATATAAAAAAAAAACTTAAATATGAACTAAATTATTTATGTTTAATTAATTTAGTTTAGATTATGTATAATTTAAAATATACTAAAGGTTACTTTTAATCCAAATGTCGTCATAAAACTCGTCCACATCACTATCGACTGGAAGTGTGCCCAAAGGCTAACGGCATTGCCACGTTACATAAACATTATACACATAACACACACACATTACATAGTATAAAACAAAGTTACTTACCGCTGTCCCTATGTATGCTTCGATCTTTAAAAGTACGCAACGGATTTTGATGCGCTTTTAATAGATAGAGTGATTCAAGAGGAAGGCTTATGTGAATACATGCATAATATTTTCAATATCAGTACCCGTGCGAAGCTGGGGCGGGTCGCAAGTTGCTGTATAAACCGATTTTCACTTATCTTGTCTTAATTTTATATTAATATCAAACTTACCTAATGACTGTACAGTTAGAGAACGAGGCAAACCTAAATGTTTTATTTATTTATTTGGAAACTCAACAACTTGTTAAGTTACACGAGTTGAGAATACTCATCACACTATCAATGTACATCCCAATGCAGTTTCGTGAAAGATTAGTAGTGTGGAAAAGTGAGGTTTACACACGCTGCACAGTGATATCAAGATGATGATATATCACTCAAACAAATTACAGAGTTTCACGACTTTTTAAAAACGAGTTTAAATAGACAGTAGTATAAGGAAAGATTAAAAGGCAATATACCATTAAGATACACTATCACTTAGTTCAGTTACTAGAAATACAAAAATTGTTGTGTCAAATACTCTAGTTAGTAAGATTTAATTGCACCCAATAATTAAATGCGCTTAGACTATTGAAATATTAATATGTATATCGGCGCAAATATCTTTAACAACACGCAGAGCGCACGTGCAACGAAACGGTACGAACTACTCACAACATACATTACTACATATAATTATTAAGTATAAGTGATTTAATAAAGCACAATGAGCAATAAATATGCTTTTATTCATGAAAACATCCCTCCTCTTACATCAGAAGAGGGGACGAATCGACGCCAACAATCTGTTCTTGGAAACAACAGCCTTGGCAGTCCTAAAATATTCAAGAATACATCTGAAATGATGATGAAAAAAGACTGCATGTAGCGGAGATGAGAATGTTGGGATGGATGTGTGGTGTGACGAGAATGGATAAAGTGAGAAATGAGTATATTAGAGGAAGTCTGAAAGTGGCGCCAGTGACTGAAAAGTTGAAAGGAAATCGTTTGTCTTGGTATGGTCATGTGAAGGAGAGAAATGAAACGCATGTCACAAAAAGAGTCCTGAGTTTACACGTGGATGGATGGAGAGGAAGAGGGAGGCCGAAGAAAAGATGGATGGATTGTGTGAGGAGTGATATAAAAGAAAAGGGTGTTAGTGATAGTGTGACGGGTGACAGGACAGAGTGGAAGAAAAAAACATGTTGCACCGACCCCAAGTAAAATGGGATAAGTGTAGGATGATGATGATGATGATCTGAAATGATGATGATGTAAATGTTTAAAAAAAAAAATATGCTGCTCTGCCATCAATGTTGAAAATCTTTCATGCAGTAGAAAGCCGATATGTATAATTATTTAAGTGTGAACTGACTTAAAGAACAATTTCAAGGCTAGAGTGAATAGGCTCTTAATAAACTAGTGCGCCTTACCATCAACGATTGCATCACTGCTTACCATCAGGTGGGATCGCAGTCAAGCACTAGTTTATGGCAATTAAAAAAAAAAAATTGTTTTTTGTTGCGTTACGACGTATTTTATATTGGGTACTCGCTTACACGCCCCAACGCACTATTCGGCTTAAAAATCGTGATCCATTTATATCAAGCTAAATTAGTGACTTATTCTACAAACTTGTGATTTACACACATACCCCATTCACTGTGTAGGCCAGACAATACAACACAAAAATAATAAACATCGCCAACCTATCATTATAAAATATGTTGCTTAATCCCTTGAGAGTAATACAAACCCAAGCTTGCCTGAAAACCCTGTGCTAATCCAATGGTACTTTAAAAACTGCAAAATTTAAAAACAACTACCTACCCTAAAGAAGCGTTTTTCAAGAATGGTTTTTTAATTATGCTTGCTTTGTAATTTAATAAAGCTAGTAAAATGTATTACAATTTAAGCTTAACCAGAGCACTCTAGATTGCGAAGATACAGTTGGGTTGGGTTTCCCTCGCAGTGCTCAGAAAACTGAAATTCCTCTCACTTGTTGGAAGGTAGTAAAGAGGTAACCAAGTTGAACGGGCCAAGCATAGTCGTCGATGGCGCGCACAGTTCCCGCGCGCCTCAAGGACTTGTCAGCAAATTGTAGGGGCCCCGCAGAAGAGTCGAAGAAAACCGGGGCCTAAGGTTCGTGTCTAAAAGGAAGGCTTTGGCCCTGGTATAGAAGTAACGTAGGATCGGGGTGGGTTATTTAGTTAGTAAGAGTCTGGCACTATTTCCCGCTCCCCAAGAGCTAAAGCTTGCATCCCGGGAGTATCGGTCTCGAAAATATCGAGAGTCTCGACGATTTTTTGGCATTTTCGAGACTCGAGACTTATACCTTCAGTCCCGGGAATAACGAGACTTTCGAGACTTGCGTAGAGTTTTTAAAATCTGCTGTGCCATGTACTGCACACGGCAAGAGCAGCCCAAGAGCAGGGTTTGTCATTGGATGATTTTTACCCAAAATAAAAAAGATAGTACTCGTAGAGGTGGATCAGACTACATCCAATATCCAACAAATTCCTTAACATTTTTGAAGAAATTCAAGTTTCATGAAACTTCATGAGCACGCGAATTTAACCATCAGTTGGATTTACTGACAGTGGTTATATGTATAAGCCGAGACTAGAACGGCCTTGATTTACCAGTTGCGTAAAAAACCTTTTCAATACACTTACTCGAAAACTGCTACTTATCGCACTATAATTAGGTTCAAAATGACATGTATATCACACGCGTGCTTTTGTTTCATTTATCATACCAAGGGCTTTTTTTTCCTCCTTATCGTCACGGTCAAGGGTGACAATTTTTTTTTAAAGCAAAAAGGCGCACATTTTTAAGGTTTTAAATATTTAATGAAAATTTAAATCATGTTTTCTAACAGAATATAATAAATAATCATGATCATTATGCAATAATTTGTTATTACATGGTTATTACCAACAAATTAACATTTTATCTGTGATCTAAATTCAAAAATATTTGAATTTCTATTTTTAATATTAAGTAGGATGTATAACGGTTTGATGCCTTTGCTTCTTTTTCATCCTACCCTCGGCTCCATAACACACTCGCCTTCGGCTCGTGCGAATTTCGCCTCGGTCGCAATGACAAACTTCCTGCACTTGTATCAAAATGTACTATTTTCTGCTGCTTTATTCTGCTAAGCTTAAATAGGACTGGGTTGGAGATGTCTGCCGCATGCCGATCGAGTGCTGGGCTAGTCAAATACAAAGGTATGTATTAAAAAAAAAAGAAAAATGATTTATTGAGCATCAAAAAATTCATCCACGTCCATATCAATGGCAAAAGTGCCCAGAATGCTGGCAGCATTGCCACGCTGGGTGGCATGCTGATTCGCTGACAGAAATAAAGCCCAGCTATCTGGTCATGCGAAGAGTCGACCAGCTGTTTGCTGATATCACGTACAACTCGATGAGCGCTTGGACCCCAGGGCTCTAGTGTTTCAACCCCAAACGGCGCGAACATATAAGTAAGAATATATATTTTAATGTGCGTATATTTTTTAAGTACCTACTAGCTAGTTGTATATTATTTTACTAGCTTTTGTCAGCGGTTTCGCCCGCGTACTTAAAATATAGCCTATGTCACTCAGGAGTAAAGCAGCTTTCTATTGTTGCAAAATTTTTCCAATCGGACCAGTAGCTCCAGAGATTACCTCCTACAGACAAAAAAACAAACTTTACCTCTTTTTAGGGTTCCGTACCTCAAAAGGAAAAAACGGAACCCTTATAGGATCACTTTGTTGTCCGTCTGTCCGTCCGTCCGTCCGTCCGTCTGTCAAGACTCTTTTTCTCAGGAACGCGTGGAGGTATGAAGCTGAAATTTATATCAATTACTCACTACTCACAGATCTACTGTCCCTTGAAGCTGTGAAAAAATCAAACTTCTAAGCCAACGCAATCAAAAGATACAGCCGTTTATGCCGCAAATTTTCGACACTTGCAAGGGAATCAAAACCTACAGGGTACTTCCCGTGAACTCAGAATCTTGAAATTTGGTACGAAGCAAGCAGCATAGATAAAGGAAAAATTACGAAAACCATAAATTTTTAGTTACATCACATAATATATTTTTTTTTAATAATTTTAAACTTACTACCCATTTCCTCATAAGCGCGTAGAGGTATTAAATTGATTCATACCAAATACTCAGGTCTATAATACCTTTGAGCTGTAACAAAATCAAACTTCATGTCAACGCAATCAAAAGAAACAGCAATTTAAGCTGCATATTTTGAAACTCGCAAGTACTCGCAAGGGAATCAAAACCTAAAGGGTACTTCCAGTCGACCTAGAATCTTGAAATTTGGCATGAAGCAACGTTTTATAGCACACATAAAGGAAAAATTCCGAAAATCTTTAATTTTTAGTTACATTACAAAATATATATTTTTTAATAAATATAAACTTATCAACGCAAAAACGCAAAACGCAAAAGTACAACCATTGATACCGCATATTTTGAAACTCGCAACTACACGCAAGGGAATTAAAACCTAAAGACCACTTCCCGTTGACATAGAATCTCGAAATTTGGTAAGAAGCAATAGCTTACAGCACAGGTAACAGAAAAATTCCGAAAAGCTTAAAATTTTACCAGATTTCTAAATAGTGACTAAAAAACTTAGTAAATAAATAACTTTAATAAAAGAACTTTCGCAAGTCTGCTGCAAGGCTAGTATAAGTGTTTCAGTTATATTATAGATAAATGATATGTGTTAATATAAAATAAAGGATTACTTAAACGATAAAGAGATCTTTGTCTTAAATTTATGCTCCTCCATCTTTCCCCATTGTAATGTTATGAATTTCATTTTGCAATAAAAATACCATAGTTATGACTTGTTTGTCGTAATGAACGAACTTTGTAAACCTTGCAGGTTTGTACGGAACCCTCGGTGCGCGAGTCCGACTCGCACTTGGCCGGTTTTTTTTTATTGGTTATAGGTTTGCGCGGTTTTATTATATTAGTGTAGATTAAAACTACATGCAACACAAAGCGGACTTGCCTTTGGTATTGTTTATCAGTCGACCAAGGCTGATTAGGAGAACACATAGCAGCTGCAAAAAATAGGAAATATTATTAAGAAAACAAAGTTACAAAGGTATAATGTACAGATAAAATAAACATACATACATATGCTTACATAAAATAAAAGAAAAGGGTTTTACGACGACTCCGCTATTTGCGTAGACAATATTCTGACTCTTAAGATACAGGTCTCCTAGTTTAAGAGTCAGCGTTTCATAACCTCTTTGGTATGCATAGTCTTATAATTGTCGTCATAAATCATCTTTGCACAAAATTTATAATAATATGCCCCATATTGTACTTAGCCTCTATTTTGAACTGTGTCTGTGTGTATTATTTGGAAAAAAAATAAATAAAATAAATAATTCTATATTGCACACAAAAACAAACTTTGACAATTGATGTACAAAGGCGAGCTTAACTCAACAATGAGTTTTCTGCCAGCAAACCTTTATACAATTAGATTTTACAATTCTTTTTATACAATTAGATTGTATAAAAAGACTGATGTATAAGTTTTAATATCGAATTTTGATGGAGTGAACTACTTTACCTTATTACTAATTATTATAATGAATTTTAGTGTTCATTCTTTATTGAGCAAGTATGTTTGTGACCCATATCCACAAAACAGGCTATGTAGGTGTTGCCTTGCTCCACGGACTACACATTGTTTTTAAGTTCAGGGCCACATGATGTCATGATAGTCATTCGTATTACACAATTTCTAAACATGAGCTATGTTCTATGTGTGCCAGTCTTTAACAGAACAGGATTATTTCGAGTTTTGAATATTGATAAATGATATTCTGAGAATAAGATGTGATTACTACTTAAAGATCCACTTTTTCCTGTTTATATTATAGAATAATATTCTACTAAAATAAAAACACTAAAGTTTGTATCTATGGATGTGTAAAAAAAAAATACATACAACTGCTCTTACGTAATTATGATGTTTTTACACTTCTCCTGGGAGCCAAGTCTGCTATTTTCGAAATATTGTCATTCCAACACGATTCCATTGTCATTTTGCTAAAAGTTCGTAATCTGTTAATTCATAATGGTTGATCATTGGGCGGTCACTGGTGTCGTAATAAAATTTTGGTACGAGCTGTTTTGTAACGAATTTAAAATAATAACTGGACAATAACATTCTAATCGTAAGTCACTGATTAAAGGAACTATCAAAATTTTATTAATTTACCGCATATGTCAAATATTCATTTGTCATTATGTACGACATTACCATTCTAAAATAATTCTTTCAATGTAGTGTCACTGGTTGATCATTGAAAAGTCATAATGACGCCATTACATTAGTAGATTACCAAATTTGTCAAATTCAACAATTTTGAAATCAATAATCGACTATTCTGACACTATTGTAATAGCAGACTTGAGGCCCTGATATTTTGGATACACAAATATATTGTGAGTATTATCTAGGCGTCTATATAAATTAAAATATAAGAGCAAAACTAATCTAGCAAAGACCTCTAAAAATTTATGGGCAGGATTCGTCATTTGATGATTTTTACCTACCATAAAAAAAACTCTGAAAATTTGCTATTTTACGTAAATTTTTGCTCCCAATGGTGTACTCGTTATATAAAAAAAATACAAAAATAAAAACCTTGCACATTTAATCGAAATTCTAAATAACGACTATTTTTTTTTAAATCAAAGGTTGAAATAAAGAAATTGATTGATTTGATATTTAAGTATCTATTAGTTTATAATATTAGCTTATATACGTATTTTATTATTATAAGTTACTTGTTCAAATTATAAGTACTACACTATATTTTAATTATATCTTATTATCTGTTATTTATTTAGAGTGCACACCTACCACATGACAGTGCTGTCTTTTTTAACCCAAAGGTTGACTGGTAGAGAATGCCTTGTTGCATTAAGTCCGCCTATGTACCACTACTGTATATGAAGTTTAAATAAAGAAATAGAAAAGTATTTTAGGATAAAAGATTTGTGAGTAAATGGTAACAGTGTGTTCATGGCACTATCGTTTTTTTTCGCTTTGTTTTTTTATCAGCCATCGCGTTGGATAGCGTTAGATTAAGCAACAAGCTTTTAAATCGTGATCGACGTTCACTGTAGGCGAGTAGCGAGTATGGAATTGCCCTCGTGTACACTACCCGGCCGTTGGGGTGTCAAGAAAAAGTCTATTCTACAGAAGTTTATGTATTTTTTTACAATTAATCTTTATTGCTTAATACACAAGGTTTATTATTATTTGTTATAATTATAACCTAACAGTATTACCCCGTTACGCGTTCCTTCGGTAATCTCACTCTCGGACTCCGCGAGACAGGCTCGACCTATTGTGGAGTTCAAAAGTATTTTTTTGTTTCCTTTGTGTACTTTCTTTAATGTATATATTTGTTAATCTTAGTATTAAGTACTATGTAAGTATATATAATGTACTTACGTGTTTCTTTTTTTCTGGGAATAAATCTTATTATTATTATTATATATATATGAAGTACGGACTGGAGAGGAATGAACCAAATCAGAAGTAGGAGAAAGATAAAGTAGCATCATTATTATTGAATGATGATTATGATTGTGTTTTTTTTTTGTGAGAAAAATCATCTAATGACGAATCCCGCCCTTGGGCGAACCAGGAAACACAGTCAGACTCTTACTGACTAAAAAACCTACCCCATTCCTTCCTTGCCTTATTTCCAGAGCCGCGGTAACACTTTTGCATTAACCCTCGGCTCCAGAAGGCTTCGACCCTGAAGGGAGTAATTAGTGTAGTAGTTTAATTATAAAATATAGCCTTTGTCACTCAGGAGTAAAGCAGCTTTCTATTGTTGCTAATTTTTTTTCAATCGGGCCAGTAGTTCCAGATATTACCCAGAACAAACAAAAAAACAAACTTTACCTCTTTATTATATAAGTGTAAATTTATATACCTATTTATTTATAGAAGCACACCAACGACTTATTTACAATATAAATTGTCAATATAATAATATCATAAGGTGACCCTGGGTAAACGAGTTACTTACAGGTGTGCAGAACATTTAGGTCTAATTTATTTAATTAATAAAGATAAACTAATGCCTGCCTGTGATCCCACCTGATGGTAATGCAATCGTTGATGGTAAGGCTCACTAGTTTAATAAGAGCCCATTCACCCTAGCCTTGAAGATAACCAAATTATAATCAGATGGGAAGATCTCAGCAGGTGAATTGACTACGTCTGTCAAACGACGATTTTTATTACACTTACTACTCGTGGGGGTCGAAACTTACTACTTCTGGGGCCTCGTGGTCTTTTACGCCTCGTGGGATGATGATGATGAAGCGGTGGGAAATAGTGGGTTTCCAAATAAGCGTATTGAAAAAATATCATCATCATTATCCTACCCTTATCCCATGTTACTTGGGATAAGGGTAGGATGGGTCGGTGCAACATGTTTTTTTCTTCCACTCTGTCCTGTCACCCGTCACAATATCACTGACTCCCTTTTCTTTCATATCACTCCTCACACAATCCATCCATCTCTTCTTCAGCCTCCCTCTTCCTCTCCATCCATCTACGAGTAAACTCAGAACTCTTTTTGAAAAAAAAAATATACACCCTTAAATTTTAGTCGTTTTAATCCCGAAGAGGGTCGATCCAGTACATGAAACACTATCGATTTGTGTAGATAAAATAAAAAAATAAAGTACTTTTTTTCTAAATCTCTTATTGATATACACATTTACGAAATTAATTTCTTTAAGTAAACGAGTCATTGACCTTGTAGGTAGTTGTCGGTCGTAGCGTACTAACTACCTACAGGCCATTGAACTCGCCCAGTTGACGTTTACTTAAAGAAATCAATTTAGAACATGCGTAAATTAATTCGAGTTTAAAAAAAAAAGTACTTTGTTTTTTCATTCTAACTTTACCAATCGATAGTGTTTCATGTACTGAATCGATCCTCCAAGGGATTAAAACGACTAAAATTTAACGGTGTATATAATATATGTTGCAGTTTATTTGAGAACCACTGATTTAGCGATTGCGTTAGGATCATCCAGGTATAAATAATCGCTTGAATGAATGTTAACCCCACAAGTGTATTTTGACTCGTTCAAAATGAAGTCTTTATTAAAATACTTTGTTCTACTATTTTGCCTGAATTTTAATGGTAAGATCATACATCATTTGCTTTATTTTTTTTTATTCGCTCAGTTTTTGAATTCACAAGCTAAATCAATATTATTGAATTCTCTATGCACTTTTTTTGTCTTTCTTGATTAATAGCTTAGTTTTTGAGTTCGGTACCCAATTGGTAAAAATATTAGTAAGACTCCACTGTCCGTTTCTTTCCGTTCCGTTTTGATCCGTTTATTTGTCTGTCTGTCTGATTGTCAGCAGGCTGTACCTCATGAACTGTCATCCCTCTTCGCGTCGTCTATCCCCTATGCTAAGGGTCATGACCTCAAATAATAACTTTCTGATGGACTATACCTATTTCGCCATGTTGTCCTATCTTTGGCTATATAGATTTTTTTTTTATGGTAGGTGTGAAAATCATCCATTGACGAAACCCACTCTTGGGCAAGCGGGAGACAGTGTCAGACTCTTACTGACTAAAGAACCTACCCCGTACCTTCCTTGCCTTATTCCCAGAGCCGCGGTAACACTTTCGCACCAACTCTCGGCTCCAGAAGGCTTCGACCCTGAAGGGCCCTTACAGTTTGCTGACAGCTCCTTGAGGCACGCGGGAACAGTGAGCGCCGTTGACGACTTGTTGGTTATGTAGATGGCGTCGCAGACTGTAATCTCCATTGTAGCAAGGGTTTGGTCTGATAAACGTATCGGACTCCTGCCCCTAGGTTTTGACTTATCTATTTTTCCTGTGAGCAGCAACTTTTCCAGGACCCTGATAGTTCAAATTTTCACAAAATAAAATAAGTTTCGCTGGAAATCGAGATAAACCGTTTTTTACCCTTAAAACCGCGCTCACATCCACCCCGACCTCAGATCGACCGTAATTTATTTTTCCTTTAATTTTTGTTATATTCTCTTCTTTTTTCAAATGGGTTTCATTCTACTACTATTTTGTTCCACTTTTCCGCGACAGACATGGACATGTGTGGATATTTGTAACCTTTCGTTAGATACCTATACTTATGTAAGCGATGCGCACGGGTGTTTGCGCTGGCTCGATCATTGTATTGTGACCGAGGCGGCTTTAAGTACTATCGCGCAGGTGTCCGTTTTGCATGACTCATACTGGTCCGACCACTTACCTATTATGTTGGAATGTAATTTTAATGTTATTCATGCTGCGTTTTTAAAACAAAACAAACAGATTAGCCGGGTTGTGTGGGGTGAACGCGATGCCGAGCAAATTAGTGAATATCAAAGATACTGTCATTCACGTCTTAAAGAAATAGATTTTCCCTTAGAACTGAGTCAGTGTTGTGATAAGATGTGCAGTGATTGTAGTCATTTGCATCTGTTGGATGAAATGTATCGAAACTTGGAATGTATACTCTCAGAAGCAGCTGAATATAGTTACAAAGTAAAAGAGTTAAGAAAGGGTAGATATATTACTGGATGGAACATGCACGTTCGCGACGCTCATGCCAGGGCGCGACTTTGTTACAATATATGGTTACTGAATGGTAAGCCTAGCGCCGGTAAGACTCGCCAAGACATGTATGAATCTCGGAAGCTTTTCAAAAATAAGTTAAAATGGTGCCAAGCTCACCAAAATCAAATTAAAATGGACATCATTGCAAAAAATCATACAAACAAAGATTTCAGTAAATTTTGGAAAACAACAAATAAGCTCAATTATAAACCAAGCGTCCCGGTGAGCGTTAGGGCGAGCATGATACTCGTGAGATAGCGAACTTGTTCCGACGACATTTCAGAGTCGAATCACCCCTGACAGGTGAGACGCCGCCGCTGCGGACGCTCGATGCTGAGATGGTATGCTCTGAGCGCAGTGTGTCATTCACCGCAAAGCAAGTTGCTGACGTGATTAAAAGTATGGTTAGAGGCAAATCTCCAGGGCATGACAGTCTCAGTATCGAGCACCTGCAGCATGCTGGAGTTCACGTCCCTAGGATACTGTCTATGTTTTTTAACTTATGTTTATGCCATTCTTATCTATCGGAAAGATTAATGCGTACTATTGTGGTTCCAATTATTAAAAACAAAACCAGTGACTCTTCTAAAGTGTCAAATTATAGACCAATTTCCCTCGCGACTGTAATTGCTAAAGTTCTGGACAGTCTGCTTGGACGCCGGCTGGACAAGCACTTAAAAATCAATGACGCTCAATTCGGCTTTAGACCTGGCTTGTCCACCGAAAGTGCTATACTATGCCTCAAGCAGACCGTTCATTACTACACAGCAAGAAAGACACCAATATACGCATGTTACCTAGACTTATCAAAGGCTTTTGACCTAGTGTCATACAATTTACTGTGGGATAAATTACGTAGGGAAACCTCGGTACCATCTGAAGTAATAGGCATATTTAAATTTTGGTATGGAAACCAAGTTAACCGTGTGAGGTGGGTGGACTCTTTGTCGGAAGAGTACAGGTTGGAGTGCGGGGTAAGACAAGGGGGCTTAACCTCCCCAGCGCTTTTTAACCTGTACATGAATAGTCTGATCGAGGAGCTCAGCGGCACCAAGATCGGATGTCATATTGATGGCGTTTGTATTAATAATATCAGTTACGCCGACGATATGGTGCTGCTGAGTCCCTCGGTGGGAGCAATGCGAAGGATGCTTTGTCTTTGTGAATCCTATGCGAGGACCCACGGGCTCAAGTACAATGCACTCAAGAGCGAACTGATGGTTTTCAAAGCTGGCAATAAAAGCTACTCTAAAGTACCACTTATCACACTAGACGGCGTACAATTAAAAAGAGTGACTAAATTTAAGTACTTGGGCCATTGGGTGAGTGAAGACCTTAAAGATAATTTAGATGTGGAAAGGGAGCGCAGGTTGCTGGCTGTCCGATGCTGTATGTTGGCCCGTAGGTTTGCACGATGTACGACACAAGTTAAGGTAACGCTTTTTAAAGCCTTCTGCCGATCTTTTTACACGTGCAGCCTTTGGGTGAAATACACGCAGAGGGCATATATTGACCTGCGCATCCAATACAACAATGCTTTCCGGGTGTTGTTGGGGCTGCCGCGTTTTTGCAGCGCGTCCGGGATGTTCGCCGACGCCAATGTTGACAGCTTTTCAACCATCATGCGTAAAAGATGCGCATCATTACTATAACGGGTTCGCGCCAGCCCCAACTCTATCCTGAGAACATTGGCAGACCGCTGGGACTCTCCGTTTCTAGAACGCTGGATAAGACTCCATGCAGTTAAGTAGTTTGGGGTGGGAGAGTCTCTAGTGGATCTTAAATTTAAAGATAAAATATAATTACTCTTAGATTGTACTATTTTATTCACTAACACTAGATATAAGGCTTTTTATACCGTTACTAACAAAATATGGAACTTGATTCTGAATTAAATGTTTATTATTATTATAATTTTCATCATTTTCAAAGCTATTTGCACTGGTATATTATTCATAAATCATTCTCTGCTAGGTTTGGGACTAGATGACATTATGTGATAGTTCTAGAATATTATTGTTAGTTTCTACAATATATGTATACTAGCCTTCTGCCAGCGGCTTCGCCCGCGTGAAAGTAGGGTTCTCCATTCAAAATTTACCCATTACATCCCTTTAGGAACTGAATTTTGAAAAACCCTTTCTTAGTGTTCGCCTACGTCATAAAAGGAAATTGTGCTTAATTTCACGCTCCTAGGTCTAGTAGTTTCGGCTGTGCGTTGATATGTCAGTCAGTTTCTCCTTTTATAATATGTATATATATAGATAGATTATGTATTTCCATCACGACAGACACTTACAATCACTTGTCTCTATTATTTTTGAATCGTCGTCATCGTCAACAGCCCTATTAATGTTGCCACTGCTGGGACACAGGCCTCCTCTCTAGTAGAGGGAATGGGCTATAATCCACCACACGGGCCCAGTACGAATTAGTGGATTTCACATGTCATCGAATTTTTGGTTCTAGGACATGCCGGTTTCCTCACGATGTTTTCCTTCACCGTTTTGAGAGCAGTGGTGATGAAATAAATTACACAAAGTAATACTACATTTTATTTGAGATAGACATTAAAATTTATTTTTCTTATATTTACAGATGGATCTCAATCATTTAGATGTGACTACACATACAATCCCATAGTCAAGGGCTGGTTCAAACACATTGTTGTACCGGCCAACTGGTACGATGCTCGGCTGCGTTGCGCACTGGAAGGTAATCACACTATACTGCTAAACAATTTTTTTTTTTTCTTGCTATAAACTAGTGCTTGACTGCGATCCTACCTGATGGTAAGCAGTGATGCAATCGTTGATGGTAAGGCGCACTAGTTTATTAAGAGCCTATTCACTCTAGCCTTGAAGACACCCAAATTATATTCGGACGGAAAGACTGCAGCCGGCAAACTGTTCCAATCCCTCGATGTACGCGGTATAAATGACGAGGCAAAACGCTTAGTCCGGACCGCAGGTGTCTCAACAACGTAAGGATAGATATTTGCCGTACGCCGGGATGTCCGAAGGTGAAATTGGGAAATTGGGATGGCGAACGACAAATGCTGTAGGATGGTGCGGGTGATAGTGTATTTGTCGCAGGTTTTTCACAATACTGGCCTGGCCTGTCAGCATAGTAGTTAGTGACCCTGACTGCTATGCCGGAGATCATGGGTTCGATTCCCACCCAGGACAAATGTTTGCGTGATGAGCACGATCATTTGTTCTGTGTCTGGGTCTAATTTATCTATAATATGTATGTATGTATTTAGAAATATATAAGTATGTTTATCAGTTGTCTAGTACTCATAACACAAGCTCTGCTTAGCTTGAGACTAGACGGCGTTGTGTAATGGTCGAAACAAAAAAAATATATATCCGAAGATGACAAAAGTTAAACCCAATTTCATCATAAACCTGTTACAGTCCAGATTTTTTATCAAAAACCTGAACTAGTTTAGGTTTATGATGAAGTTCTGGGCAAAATTGCTTTGTTTTCTGACAAAATCAATTTAAATGAAATGAATAAAACAATCTATCATCATTTGTAACTTAGTAGAAAGTAAACAATTTTTATTTATCAAAATGTTACATCCACGATCCGGTTTTTCATCCAAAACCTAGATTTTTATCAAAAACCTAATTTTGTGAAAAACCTTTGACATATATTCAGTTACGACTTTTCTTTCCTCTAAAAAGATGCATATTATTTCCATTCCGCTGTCAGCTTACCCAAGCTATGTGAAGTAAGCTTTAATATTATACACCAATATTTTTGTTCACCGTTGTATTTTGGTTGTTTTAACTTTTGACTTCATTTTTTTTTGTCTCTAGAAATTAATTACGCGTTTACGAAATTAATTTCTTTAAGTACCGTAGATAGTCGTCGGTCGTTGCGTATTAACTACCTATGGTCACTGACCCGCTCAGCTGTTTACTTAAAGAAATTAATTTCATATACGCGCAATTAATTAACTTCAAATTTAGAAAAATAAATTATTTTTTTTTGGATTTTATCGACCCTTCACGGGATTAAAATGACAAAAATTTAACGGTGCATAAGTGAAGAGATGAGAAACCCGTACAAGGAGCACTAAATAACAAGAAAAGCCCCCTCTAGTCGTTTTGTCTGTATTATTCTTCTTTTAACCACATTTATCCACGTTTTAAGAACAAAACTACGAATTTTTCTGTTTATAAAATATTATAGACTAGTTTACGCCAGCGGCTTCGCCCACGTGTATACGTGTATAGGTTTTCGCACAAACTTTGGATACGCGTTGCATTCTTTTAGGGGGTCAATTTTGTAAAATTCCCTCTTAGTATTCGCCTACGTCATAAAAGGACGCCCTGTGCAAAATTTCATTCTCCTAGTCGCAGTAGTTGATATGTCTGTTAGTCAGTTTCTCCTTTTATATATATAGATTATCTACACTAATATAATAAAGAGGTAAAGTTTGTTTTTTTGTTTTTTTGTTTGTAGGGGGTAATCTCTGGAACTACTGGTCCGATTTGAAAAATTTAAGCAACAATAGAAAGCTGCTTTACTCCTGAGTGACATAGGCTATATTTTATGTACGCGGGCGAAGCTGCGGGCAAAAGCTAGTAGATTATAATTTTGTTTATTTTTTCAACAGGTGCCGTTCTCGCTTCCCCAACTTCAAACAAAATGAGAACTGAAATTACTAAGTTTATAAATGTATCAGGAAATGAAGTAGCATACACCGAAATCTTTACTGGGATTCATGCCACATTCGCGAAAGGAGCTTATCTTTCGATTGAAGGTAATGAAGTTGAGGCTATAGCACTTCATATCAAACGTACTCGTACTCACTTGCACGTTTTGATATGAAGTGCTCTCATAAAATCATTTCACCATCTTCAATCATTACATACATTTTCTTTATTTCATTTTCTTGTTTCTTTTTCTTTTTCTTTTTCTTTTTCTTTTTCTTTTTCTTTTTCTTTTTCTTTTTCTTTTTCTTTTTCTTTTTCTTTTTCTTTTTCTTTTTCTTTTTCTTTTTCTTTTTCTTTTTCTTTTTCTTTTTCTTTTTCTTTTTCCTTTTCTTTTCCTTTTTCGTTTCCTTTTTCTTTTCCTTTTTCTTTTCCTTTTTCTTTTTCTTTTTCTTTTTCTTGTTTCTTTATCTTTTTCTTTTTGTTCTTCATCTTTTTTTTTCATTAGTAAAAGTTACTGCTTACTAAAAATCACTCGTATATTGAAGAATCCCAGACCTATTATTATTGTTATACATAGTTAGCCTATTATTTACAAATGTAGGCAAAGGCCTTACTCTTTGCCTACTGCTGTGGGCCTTCAGCAATGCAGGTCAATGACTCTGGTAGTAGTTCAGCTCATCTCAAAATCTTCGTCTTGTCCTGCCGCGATATTGCCTTGCGTTTAATGGTTCTAAATAAAAGGCTCTTTCAGCGCACAATTCATCTAAAATATATCAGATATACACCGTGAAATTTAAATGGTTGTTTTCCCGCGGCAGAATGACTTGCCATAAGGAGTACTTTTGAAGCATACAGTAAAAATTAAAAAAATAAAAAGTTTTTTTTTATAAATAATTATTAAAAATATTTATCAAATCAAAAAAGCGAAAACAATAGTAACATTAGACGTAATTTGTAAGTACTACTAGAGTCGCATGAGCAGCCCGCCGTCAAAGGAAACCGATTCATTAAATATTTAAACCAAAATAAGCTCTCGCACGTTGTGATACGTCATAATTAGCTTGCACTCTACGGGTCCATTTTTTTATTTTAATATTTTATTTTTTTATTAAACGTTTGTATTACCAGGACACAACCATTTCGCTGAGGGAAAACAACCATTTAAATTTCACGGTGTATACATCCCAATCCCATTTAAGTTTTAGTAGCAGCAATTCGGTTAACATCTTTTATCTTACTTATCGTGCACAGTATTGTATTCCTTATGTGGTAAGAAATTAAAACACCCAGGATATCTGTACAAGCCAGGAACTATAGATAAACCATACAAGTATTTTTCTGTATGGTTCCGTAGTTTTTATACGCGATAGATTCGTTTTTTGGATGGATGTTGCAATTCATAAATTCATCCATTTTTTAAAAGGAACTAACTTTATTTAATTTCAGGATATAGAACCCATATTATAAATGTCTTATTTACTAACATACATAACTGCATATTTATAAATTATTTTGTTGGTACATTTGATTTAAAACTATGTTAGTAGCACTTCACTTTGCACAATTTTTTATACTGTTTTGGCCAAAAGTCCTATTCCATAATAAGGAATGCCATAAGTTTTGCAGCACTGTATACTTCAATTTTCGGCGTACATATTCGACGATATTCTCAGTTTTTATGGTGTAATAAAGACGGGAGATGTAAATCAGTATTTTACTAATACACACATATAATTTACAGGTATACCGCTCTCCAAAATTCCTCAATTTTGGGCGCCCAATGAGCCGGATAATAAAGAGGATAAAGAAAGCTGTCTTACTTTGAATTGTAATGGAGAATTAGCTGATGTTTCTTGTGACACTACTCGTCCTTTTGTTTGTTACCGCGCTGTAGACTCTAAAAAAAGAATTAACGAATGCGGTACTATTGATCCAGGTACATATGCTCATACCTCTACAATCTAGTGACCTAATCTCTAAACCATACAGTAACTAAGCATACGTTTAAAATTCTGTTAGAAGTATGAAGAAGTAATTCTGCTATTTATCTAGTATATCATTTGGTATAAATCGAAATAATCGTTACAATTTTAGATTAGTTTTTTATTTATATATTTTATCTTTTAACTTATAATAAAGTTGAAATACATACTCTATTTATAATGTTTATTTTGCAAATTTGTTATGTCAAAGTGTGACTTTGACATGTAACTTTTTTGTTAATATTAATTAAATGAGGTTAATATTTTTAACTGACTAAACTAAAACACTGAAATAAACTTAGAAAAAAACTATACCGATTTAATGAGACCTGTTCAGTCGGTACTAAGTACTGTTTATATTTGTTGAGGTCAACCCAGGTCTAGTTTCTGACGTAGTTCCTACGTATTCAAAAACAATACCAAAGAAAAGACATATGGATAGCTCGCATAAAGTACAAACACCCAAATAAAAACTATTAAATCAATAAAAAGAAGGATAATGAGTATTATTCCAAATATCTTCACCATTGCTCTCAAAACAGTGAAGGAAAACATCGTCAGAGAACGGGTATGTCAAAAAAAAAACAAAAATCTAAAGAAATGCGGCAACTCCCAACACGCACCAGACCCTAGTTATGGATTGCAAACCATTACTTCTCCTAAAGAAGAGACCTGAGTCCTAGCAGTGGGAAAATAATATAATAATAATAATATAATATTGGACAACCATCACACAACGCCGTCTAGTCTCAAGCTAAGCAGAGCTTGTGTTATGAGTACTAGACAACTCATAAACATACTTATATATTAAAATGATAAATAATATGATTATGCTTATGCTAATTCTAAATTCTCTTTTCAGAATACCGCTTAGATGCAAGAACTAACAGTTGTTATAAATTCCACACAGTAGCACGTAACTACACCCGTGCCTTCTTCACGTGTTACGCTGAAGGCGGACATCTTGCTGTCATAAACAGTGACACTGAAGCTACAGTGCTACAGGAACTATTCGCTAGGTATCCCGGAGGACACATGCTAGGCAATTTCTGGAAAGATGTTGCATTTGTCGGAATTCATGATTGGGGCGAACGTTGGGACTTTAGGTCTATTCATGGTAATGATTTCTTGCTTATTTAAAAACTATAGTTCACCAGCTGGTGAACTGAAGCACCGGTAAGCCTCAGCTCAAAGAGTTACCAACGGGCCTACCACAAGCCCTTATAGCAGTATTACTTCAATATTACTTTCGGTGGGAAAGAGACGGCGCTCGACAACGTGTCTAACGCTGTCACTTGCACACTCTGGAACAAGAATAAAACAATCTTACTTTAAACGTCATGGTCTAGGTCCAAATCTTAGTTTACTCAAGGCAAGGCGCATTGCTACCAAACAGATGTTCGATGTGAACGAAACGTTTTAGGAAGTTAGGAAGACGCAGCGTTGACAGACCTCCCATAAGGTGCACCGATTGCCTGGTGAGGGTTGCAGGAGTTAGCACAAGCCTGTTCGTTATGGTGAAACTTGAGGGAGATCTTTGTCTAACTGTGGACGGACGTCTTTTGACTGAAATGATGACGAAAATGGTAACGAGTCATTAATGTACACTTAAGCTAAAGGAGATGCAGATGGCAATAAAAATTAAGGTCAAGCTAGCAGAAAATATAGTATTATTGTTAATACAATGTTTGTTAGTATATAGGCAATGAATATCAAGCGTAACAAAATGGAAAACAAAGATATTAAAAAAATAAACTGAGCTAGCAAAGAGATGTTATTAATGATCATGGAAAATAAGGAAGAAAGAAAGAAAAGTAAAGGAGGAAGGAAGGAAGGTTGTCTGTAAGAGATTGCCCTGTGCGATAAGACCGCCTATTGTACCCTTGTTTTTAATAATGTTTGTCCTATGTATATTTGTTGTAAATGCGGTGTACAATCGGAGGATTACATAGTATAAAACAAAGTCAATTTGTCCCCATGTATGCTTAGATCTTTAAAACTGCCCAACAGATTTTATGCATTTTTTTTAATAGATGCAGTGATTTAAGAGGCCGATTTTTTTAAAAAGCTTTAAACAAGCTTTTTTAAAAAAGAACGATCTGGGAACCTAGATAAATATTGTCTAAATCCAAATATCACCATAAAATGGTTGAAATATGCTCGACTTGCAAATGATTTTGGTATTACGTTTGTATGGATAAATCGTCCCGAACGCCGGCCTCTTAAGAGGAAGGTTTATATGTATAATACAATATATTTAATATCACCGGTGCACCTGTGCGAAGCTAAAAGCTAGAGGAAAGGGCCAATAAGTCTAACGATTTTTTAAAATAAAACTTATATTTTAACGTTACCCTTATTTCAGGAAAAACGCTCGTAGAAACAGGATATGGAACATTTTCAGAGGGAGAACCAAACAATGTTACACCAGGAGAACAATGCGGTGCGATATACCGCTCCGGGAAATTAGATGACTTGTGGTGTGATGGACCAGCAGCGTTTATCTGTGAGAAGGATCCTGATTATCCTGACGTCTGTCGTGCAGAAACTGATGAATAAGAGGAAATGGATTCAGAATTGCGTTTCTTTAATAAAGCTTTTGAATAATTAGAAGTTGTGTTTTGTTGTTTTTTTATGGTAGTTAAAAATCATCCAATGACGAATCTTGTCCTTGGACGAAGCGGAAAACAGAGTCAGATTCTTACTGACTAAACAACCTACCCCGTTCTTTCCTTGCCTTAGTCCCAGAGCCCTGATGTTACGCTTTCTCAACAACCCTTGGCCCCAGGAGGAGCATCAACCCTTGGCCCCAGGGAGCTTTTATCTGTTTGAATCGTACAAACTTAGCCCGGATTCCGCCAAAGTGACATTGACACTTCGTTCATTCATTCACATAAATATATTCTTTTTAGTTTTGGATCCTAGGTATACAATCGATTTTCTAAATGCATTGATACTCCACTAAATGGAATATTTGAGTACAACACAACCCGTTTGTATTTAATTTTCGTTAAATTTATACTTCAAAGTAGACAGTATTAAAATATTATTATTTATAATCTACACTAATATAATAAAGAGGTAAAGTTTGTTTTTTGTTTTTTTTTTTGTAGGAGGTAATCTCTGGACCTAATGGTCCGATTGGAAAAAAATAAGCAACAATAGAAAGCTGCTTTACTCCTAAGTGACACAGGCTATATTTTTTGTACGCGGGCGAAGCCGCTGACAAAAGCTAGTTATATATAAATATTTTGAAGTATAATATAGTAGGTACTCATTATTAAATATGTTTATTTATAGTTGACTCATTATTTTAAGTATTATTTATCTAAGAGTGTAACCACACGGGCGGTGCGGCGCCTAAGCGGCGCCGCTGCGGTTTTATACACACAAAAAAGCATTGTAAGTCAAACCACATTAGGTCATAATAATAGAGCAATAACAAAGAAACGCCTTTATTTCAATTGCAATAAAGGGACTTATTTGTATTATCGTATTTCCTATGGCAGCGGTTTTCAAATACTCAAGTAAAATTTCTTCAAAAGCAAAGTGTTTAAAAATATTTGTAAGACACGATACGTGTAAAAATGATTGCTCCCTTCTTATAATTATTTACTCTATACTTTTTACTATAATTGTAACCGAGATATTTACGTAATACTTACCATGATTGAAAAGAGTGTCCATAAAAAAAATTATGGTCTCTCCGTCCATAGTTTTTTTTTTTTAGGACAGAGTGACTTGACGTATCAAAAGAGCCTGTAAATGGTTTGTTTGGAATAAAATGATTTTGACATTGACTTTGAGTAATTAAACCAATTTTCAACCGTACACTCGCTACAAAGTTCAGTTAAAAACCAGCGTCAGACAACTAACACTTGTTAGTTTTCTTATTGATATTTATTTTCTTATAATCTTAAGTGTGTATTCGTTGTTTCTACATTCTTTGGATGACGGTTCCAAATAAAATATTTTTCTTTCTTTCCTAAAAGAGACAAACATATGCGTGAGTGAATAGACATCCTCATGTCCAAGCCGCCGAGACCCTAACCCCTACTAACTTCCGGGGCTTGCATGTGACAAGCAATAGGTAGCTCGCCTTCCGAAGCAAGCCCGACTCTTCAACAGTGCGTAATCTTCGACGTGCAACACGTGTGCGGGTTAAATCCTTTTAGTGTATTGGATCGTCTTTTGACCTGTGACCCTAAAATAGGGGGTCACTAAAGGAACATGATTGTAATTTTAGTCAGAAATAGTCAGATACTTTTGGGTTCCTTGAACGTAAACGACGGATAAGTTCCCAACTCATACATGATAATGCTAAGACCCTACACAACCGCGAGGTATGCAGTCTCAGGGAATATTTCCTGCCGACGTAAGTACCTATGCATTGAGATGTAGTGGCAACGTACAAGGGACTCATCCCGCTATCCCTATAATATGCATAAAATAAATATAAAATGGTGTAAAAAATATTATTGGAATCTATTTAGCTTCTGAGTCTGAACCAATTTTATTAAAGTTTCGGAATCAGAATATTTTATTTATAAACACAGTTATACACACACTCGTCAAGTTACACCAGAGTGTAAGGTTTTTTTATGGTAGGTAAAAAAAGTTGAATGACCAATCCCGACCTTGGGCGGAGCAGGAAACAGTGCCAGACTCTTACTGAGTAAAAAACCTACCCCATCCCTTCCTTGCCTTATTCCCAGGGCCCTGGTGTTACGCTTTCGCATCAAACCTTGGCCCAGGAGGGTTAAAGACAGGTAGATCCTCTATGTTTTGCTCAAAGGCGTAAAAAATAATAATAATCATTATATTTCATTTATACTTAAAGAAATTTTGTAGATTATCTTATCTTACTAAAATTATAAATGCGAAAGTTACGATGTTTGGATAATTTGATGTTTGTTACTCAATCACGCCAAAACGGCTGGACGGATCTGGATGAAATTTGGCACAGGCATAGGATACACTCCGGACTCTTATAGGACATAGGCTACTTTTTATCCCGGAAACCTTAACCCCAACCCCAATACCACGCGGTCGAAGCCGCGGGCAAAAGCTAGTAATGTTATATTTTCACTCATTTGGAAACCACTGACTCAAACAACCGCATGACTCGTCCCTTGTGATAATGATAAGAATTTTCTATAAGTACTAGCACAAAAATATTATATTGCCACATGTACATTTTAGTTGTATCAAAATGAAGTCTAAATTAAAATATTTACTGTTGTTACTTATCCTGAACACTATTGGTAAGTTATTTTTTACTTTTATTTTACATGTATATATATATATTTTTTTTTGCACTCGTCGAGTCAAGACTTCAAAGTCTTGAGCATCGATACCGAGTTGCTAGCCTGTCGATTTTCTACCGGTTGCATTTCATGGAGTATACGTCGGAATTACATAATTTAATTCCGCCTAGCCTGTTCCATCATCGGACCACCAGACGTACGGCATTGCGCCACCAGTACATGGTGGATATTCCACATATACGTACAAAACGTTTTGGGAACACATCCATTGTGCATACAGCCAAGGTGTAGAATTCCTTGCCGGAGTCTGTGTTTCCTGATGGCTACAATTCGGGAATCTTTAAGTCAAGAGTGAATAGGTTACTTCTAGGTAAGCGCGCTCCATCGTCGATCGCGTCGTCGCTTTCTATCAGGTGAGATAGCTGTCAAGCGCGAATCTATAATAAAAAAAAAAATTGCAAGCGAATCTATTATACAAACATTAGGTCTGCCTGAATGTAGTTAGATTTCGGGAGCACCTATTAAACAGACAATGTGTTTAAATCAAAATAAGAGTTTATTATTAAAAATTAAATTTACAATTATTTTTTTACTTAGACTGTCTCAGCCTATATTAATTCTAAAAGATCGTTTTTAGAACCCTTACATAACGTACGACTGCCCCAAATATTTTATTAATGAGTTATTTATTATCTAAATCATGTGTATGTATACTAACTACTGTATTTAATAGTATATACCGTTAAATTTGGTAATTTTAACCCCGTGGAGAATCGTTCCGGTATATGAAATAATATCAATTTGTAGATAAATAATATCAAATTGATTTTATTTCATATACCGGAACGATTATTATTTTCAAAAATAGCTGCTATCAGTAACATTTTTATAATTTATTATATTATTAATTTGGTATATAATATTTATATATACTGGACTAGCTGTGCCCGCGACTTCGTCCGCGTGGAATAGTTATTTTGGGCATCATATATATTTTTGCAAACAACCTCAGCTTTATAAATTATAGCTGTTACCCACGACTTTGCCCGTGTCAATTTCTGTTATTAATTTAAACAATTTAGTTTTTAAAAGAACATAATTATCTAAAAACTTCATAGAGCTACACTTGGGCACGCCATAATCTCGGCGGTAAGTCCCCTCTTTGAGGCGTGGTGGATAGACATCACGCAGGATATGACGCAGGTTCTCGCCGGACATGGGAAGTTCAGGAGATTCCTGCGCCGGATTCGTGCGTTAGAGACGCCCGGGTGTCGCCACTGGGTGGCCAGCACGGAGGACACGGTGGAGGTGTGCACTGCTTGGGAAGAGCATCGCCGTGTCCTCGTGGGGGTGATCGGCGGCGGCGACCTCTCGCGCCGGGCCTTGGTTCAGGCCATGGTCCGCAGCGAAGAAGAATGGCAAGCGGTCGCCTCCTTCTGCGAAGCAGTAATGCTCGTAAAGGAGGAGCAAAGGCAAAAGGCAAGGGCAAAAGCGGCCTCGCCGTAGCCGTCGCCGCCGCGATCCCGCCGATATCCTGCCACCGTAGACGCTGGCTTGCGGACGGTGAGCAATGGGTAGCTCGCCGTCCGGTTGTCTGGTAACAGTCCAAACCGAGACCAAGTCGTCGACGGCGTGCACTGCTCCCGCGCGCCTCAAGGTGTTGTTAGCAAAATGTGGGGCTCTTCAGGGTCGAAACCTCCTGCAGCCGAGGGTTGGTGCGAAAGCGTTATATCGGGGCTCTGGGAATAAGGCAAGGGAGGAACGGGGTAGGTTGTTTAGTCAGTAAGAGTCTGACACTGTTTCCCGCTCCGCCCAAGAGCGGGATTCGTCATTGGATCATTTTTACCTACCATAAAAAAACCCTCCGCGCCGCCTGCTAGCAACCTCTCTCCTCGCCCGCCGGCCAGACGCAGCGTCATATTTTGCACATCATGCGACGCGTGTGAATTTTATACCGGAGTTATTTTAAAATTGTAATATCTTCTAAGATGTTCATTGAAAATAAGTGATATCAAAGACAATTTTGTTCACAATTACATACTCTTAATCAACAACACATTTATTTGGATAAAGTTTAATATTACTATGTTGATACAACTCTTACAAATAATTGGTAATAATGCATTAATTTCGGCCAAATTTTATACCCATAAAAACGGTTCTAGTGAGTTAATCTTAAAAGATAGACGTATACTGTCGCGGACATTTTTTTAGATCATTTTAAGAGGAATAATTCTTTCCTACATATTTTTTTGGTATCTTCTACCGTTTTCGCAGCGCACGCAACGGAAGCCCTTAAAGATGAATATTTTCCCCCGTTTTTTCCACATTTTCCATTGTTTCTTCGGTCCTATAAGTCACAGCGTGATGTTATATAGCCTAAAGCCTTCCTCGATAAATGATCTATTCAACACAAAAAGAATTTTTCAATTCGAACCAGTAGTTCCTGAGATTAGCGCGTTCAAACAAACAAACAAACAAACAAACAAACTCTTCAGCTTTATAATATTATAGTATAGATTTGCTATTTTATATTCTCGATTTGTTATATCATGTTGTATCAAAAATTACTTTATTTGTTCGATATAATAGTAATATTATGTCATCATTATATTGTTTAAAAATTAATTTTACTTGTATTTCAGAAGCATCGTTCAGATGTGATTACAAATACAGTTTCAAAGCCCACGCGTGGTTCAAATCCGTTGTTGTTCCAGCAACATGGTTTGATGCCCGGCTGCGATGCTCACTAGAAGGTAAGCTAATATTTTTTAAAACAATAATTTTACTAGATTGTAACTGTCGTGTGTGAAAAAAAGTGCAAGTTGGTTATTTTAGGCATAAAAACTAAACATAAAAATTGTTTTTCTCTATACTGATGTCAAAAATTAACAAGAATACAAATATGCATGTAATTATAGCAAAATATTGTACAGAAGAAGATGACGACGAGATGATGAGAAATACAAAAAAAAAAAAAAATACAAATACAAAAATATTTAATTCATCTGTAACATTGTCAGCATACATAAATTGAGGCAGCCCCGGTAAGTTACAGTAGTACTTGTGTTGGGGCTGTCGCGAACTTCCCTTATCAGCTAACTAAAAATTTTTTATGTTACTAATGAATACATAACCAAAACCAAAGCAGAGAAATGCATGCTGTGGAAGCAGGAACTCCTAAATTCTCTACATTTTATCACCCCAGCAGAACTTTAGCCCCCTGATCGCAAACAGCAGTGACCAGTGTGGAAATCTCTTAACCAACTGCGGATCCAGGCTGAGAGACTTCCTCGATCCATCTCAAATATAGTAACAATGTGAAATGACTTCACAAAACACATGCATCACTTGCTTCCCTTTCTACAACTACTACGTTCGTGTGCACCTAGAATTTGTTGATACCAATGTAAGAGCTGCAGTACACTGTACAGAAGACAGAGAGGAAATTAAATTTAAGTCCATTGACAAAAAAGAAGGAAATTTTAACTGCCATTAAGGCAAGATATTAGAAAATTTATCTAGTGATTGCAATATTAATAGAAGTATTTTTGGTGTTTTTGTCACTATATTTTAAAATACACAACTACTCATTTGCAATGTTAACAGGCGTGTGTTCATTTTATTTAATTTCATTTTCAGGTGCTGTTCTAGCTTCCCCAACCACACCAGAAATACTGGCTGAAATGAGAAATCTCATGAATCACTCTAATCCCGAATTCGAAATCTTTACTGGTATTCATGCCACTGTTTCTCAAGGGGATTTTTACACGATTGAAGGTGAGACAAATGGTATAGAAAGAACAGTAGTAATTAGATCCTATAGAAAAGAGATCTTTATATCGTCTCGAAAATTTTATAGAAATTTAAATATAAGGAGGTGCATGTTAGTTGTAATGTTTACAAGTGAAATTCATGTAAATTTACAAATTACAGGCATACCACTCTCGAATATTCCAGTCCCTTGGGCTGATAATGAGCCGAACAATGAAGACAACAAAGAAAGTTGTATAACTCTTAATGGTAATGGAGAACTAGCAGATCGGCAATGTCAAGAAACACGTCCTTACGTCTGTTATCGCATGAAAACCTTTAAAGAAGAAATCAAGGATTGCGGCACAGTTGATTTAGGTAATCATACAAATCCTCATCATCTAGCCCCTGTAACACAGGTTGCTACCTAGCTCAGGAGCCAGGGCCTCAAACATTTGTTACTTGTATAATTTTTTGTCAATAAACAAATTTATTATTATTAAATAAAAACGAAATAAGAATTTGTTGAAAATTTAAGTAATCTAGTAAATCAAGAAAGTTTGCCTTTCTTTCAGAATACAACCTGGATGCAAGAACAAACAAATGCTACAAGTTTCATACAGTACCAAGAAACTTCTCTCGAGCCTTCCTCGCGTGTTCAGCTGAAGGCGGCCATCTTGCTATTATAAACAGTGAAACAGAAGCAACAGTTCTGAAAGAAATTTTCGCTAAATATCCTGAAGCTGATTTGGTAGGAAATTTTCGAAAAGATGGAGCCTTTATCGGTTTTCATGATTGGAGTGAAAGTTGGGATTGGAGGACTATTCACGGTAATTTAATTATATTTTCTACAAGCCTAAGACAATATGAGCTACATTAACAGCTAACAAAATATCGAATATAAAACAAACCGATACTTCAATAATACACATTAAACTGCATATGCACCAATATGCATATATCTAATCTACACTAATATAATAAAGAGGTATAGTTTGTTTTTTTGTTTGTAGGGGATAATCTCTGGAACTACTGGTCCGATTGGAAAAAAATTAGCAACAACAGAAAGCTGCTTTACTCCTGAGTGACATAGGCTATATTTTATGTACGCGGGCGAAGCCGCTGACAAAAGCTAGTCCTATAATAATTGTTGTAGACATCCACTCATTTTGCACTACATTATAAGTGGACGTGTCATCTACTTATTGTGCACTACGTAATAAGTATATTTCTACATAATCAACAATAGACAGTTGATTGCTTATCTAAAGTACTATGATATCACTTCAAGTGGGGAAACTGAGATCCTGAAGTGACGTGTCATCGGGCTCGTGGACGGTAAGCAATGGGTAGCTCGCCACCCGGTTGTCTGGTAACAGTCCGGACCAAGCCAGTCGTCGACAGCGTGCTCTGTTCCCGCGCGCCTCAAGGAGTTGTCAGCAAATGGAGAGCCCAACTGCAGGGCCAAAGCCTACTGGGGCCCCGGTCCAGTTTCTGAAAGGAAGTTCCGATCCTGGTATGAGGGCTAAGAAGGAATGGTGGGTCGTTTAGTTAGTAAGAGTCTGACACTGTTTCCCGCTCCGCCCAAGGGCGGGATTCATCATTAGATGATTTTTCCCTCCATAAATAAAAGTGACGTGTAATCAAAGTTATCGTATATACCTAATTTATATTTAACTCCGCAGGTCAAACGCTAACGGATGCAGGATACAGCAAATTTCGAGGGAATCCAGCATCTGGTCAATCATGTGGAGCAATCGACCGCAATGCTCGGCTCGATGACTGGTGGTGCGACGCAACGATACCTTTTATTTGTGAGAAGACTCCAGATTTTCCCGCAAAATGCTTTGACTGATGATGACGGGAAAATGAGCCATACAGCTATTATTAATAAACTGAATGAGAAATAAATGTCTTACTTGCTTTTTACACGCGATTTCGCGTTTAAAATCATCATCACTATTTCAGCCAAAAGACGTATGCTGTTGGACATATGCTCCTCAATGTTCGGTCCTGTATATCTCGCATCCATCGGATTCCAGCAACCCTGATCAGGTTCAACCTTGGGGAGGCCTTCCAACGCCTCATCTTCCAGTCACTACTTTAGAACTTTTCGGCCCCAACGGCCATCTGTTCTGCACCTAATGTACCCTGCCCATTGCCATTAAAGTTTGACGATTCAGTGAGATCATGGTCATGCACTAGTTTATAGCAATAAAAAAATTAAACCAGTGTAAGCTGGATGCTGGACTAAAGGGTTCCGTACAAACCTATTAAAACCTAAAATCTATAATAACAGTTCAATTACCGAGTTGTGTTACGAAATTTTTTTTCCTTTTTTATCTTTTTTTTTCGTTAACTTAGAAGTATGATTTTTTACTGCTTCAAGGGACGGCAGGCTTGCGAATATGTTTTAAATTTCAACTCGATACCTTTACGCTTTCCAGAGATAAAGGGTCTTGACCGACAGGCAGGCGGGCAACGAAGTGATCCTATAAGGGATCCCTTTTTTTTCTTTTAACATAAGGAACCCTTAAAGTGTAAAATAAATAACTTTAACAAAAAAATGCATACAATATTTAATTAATTTATATTTTATAGCAGAATCATAGATCTATATCCTAGCGACAGACAACCACGTTCATAGAAACTATTTGACAAAATATTGAAATTTTAATACAAAATTTCGCTACAGCGCTTCATTGTCACTGTCGTCTATTAAAACTTAAAATTGACTGCGCTGATACGTCAAATTTGCACTTATATCATCAATGCCAAAGTGTATAGCAAAACTCATTGTACAGCACGTCTCATCTAGTACGTAGTACATATAAAACGATGTGAAATATAGATATTAAATAAAAGATAGAAGAAAAAAAATAGATTAAGATTGTAATTATCTATTTTGTTCATGTTTTATGGAGTGCCAAAAAACATAAACATATCTTCTTTCTTTCTTTTTTTTTTAGATTCTTCCATCTCTAAAACTGCCAACAGTACTTTTTAGATTTGATAGGCTAGATTTAAAATTTTTAAGCGCACATTGATTGAGAATTCCTGGCCGAAGATGCTTGATCAGCATGACACACTCCAGGATAATGAGGATCCTTCTCGCAGATGAATGAGAAGTTTTTGTCACACCATACGTCATTTAGATAACCATTGCGCCACAATGAGCCGCAGAATTCACCTCCCGTAGCTGTTGGTTCTCCTGAATTCCATTTGTCATATCCTGCCTCAGCCAACGTTTCTCCTGAAAAAGGAAACAATATTGTGATTGGAAAGTTTGAAACAATTAAGCATTTTTTTTTTAATTCCTCTAAAAAAGAATCAAGACGGTGTTGGAACATAAAACAAAGTGAATGTGAGTTTTAGTCACTAAATCTTTCTGGAGAAATAATTGAATTTCTCACTCTAGAAAAGTCAGAACGAGAATAACTTATAAGAGAGAATGGGCCATAATACAACATGTGGGCCCAGTGCGAATTGGTTGATGTCACATGTCTTCAAAGTTTTGGTTCTAGGACATGCCGGTTTCCTCTCAATGTTTTGAAAGCTGTGGTGAAATAAATTACAAAAAGTAATCGTCTGGCTGGCTGGGTTTGAAACAGTAAACTTGTAAGTTAGGTTCGTTACCACTGGACCACCATTGAAGCCCATAAAACCTTTTTGCTACTTGTACAACAATGGACTTCACTTAAAAAAAGAATCAGGTTGTAAAATTCTACAAAAGATGATAAAATGCTAAAGATTAAGATATTAATACTAAAGAAGCAGATTTTCTACAATATTCCTCATCTTAGCTCATAATCTGACTCCCACAATCCTCAACCGGTCTTTGGTTTACTTTGTGGTAGCTCTTCTAACGTAGTGTCTCTCGATACATTCTGCGAACAATATGCCCTGTGTCCAATAGCCCAGGACCTAAGGTTAATGCGAAGCTTGGGGAAGCCTATGTCTTACAGTGGACGTATTTCGGATAAACTGATGATGAATTACAATGGGCCTCATAAGAAGGCTCAAAGTCACTCAAAGGGCAATAGAAAGGGCTATGCTCGGAGTATCCTTGCGTGATCGAATCAGAAATGAACATGTCCGCAAGAGAAACAAGGTTGCCGACATAGCGAAAAAAATCGCCAAACTTAAGTGGCAATGAGCAAGACACATTGCACGCAGAACACAATGGCCACTGGGGCCGAAAGGTTCTGGAGTGGCGACTGCGTACTGGAAGACGCAGCGTTGGAAGACTTCCCACACGGTGGACCGATGACCTGGTGAGGGTTGCTGGAATCCGATGGATGCAAGACGCACAGAACCAGTCTTTGTGGCGGCGCTTGGGTGAGGCCTATGTCGAGCTAAGGACGTCTTTCGGATGAAATGATGATGATGTTTATGATGAATTTGTAATAAATAGAAAAAGTAGAAGAAATTATCATTACCATGAACGGTCCTCCACTCTCCATGTTCGCCCCAATCGTAGAAACCAATAAGGGCTGCATCTTTCCAACTTTCGACCATTCCCAACATATGGCTTTTAGGAATTGTACCGAAGAGTTCTCTTAATACTGTGGCTTCGATGTCACTGTTTATAACAGCAAGATGGCCGCCTTCGGCTGTACATGCGAAGGATGCTCGAGAGAAATTCCGTGGCTCCAGGTGGAACTTGTAGCATTTGTTAGTTCTTGTATCCAAATGGTATTCTGAAAAGTAAATAATAATCATAATTTTCACTTATTTCTCTCGTAAAGTTACATTGTAACAGATTTTTTTTATACATTTTTGCCTTAATATTAAAACCTTTGTGAGTGCTGGAGTCTGAACTAGGTTCGAAATCTGTATGACAGATCTCTAGGCCCTTTAAAACATAGTCGTATTTTTGCGGCACATTTACATGAATCTTATAAGTGAGAGATATTTTATTAAGATTATATGCTAAGTGTAAAGGACAATTTTGTTGAATTGTGAAAAAAATATTATACTCATAATATTAGCTACTACGCTGTACCGCTGCCTTATTAGCTTATTTATCAAATTACCTTATGTGTCTATAAATCGTATTTTGTTTTCAATTTTTGTTTGATTGTATTAGTTAGTAATACAAAGAGGATTACGACCTTGTTTTGGTTAAGTTCTTATAGTTCATCCTAGTGTTCGTTAGTGTCCCACAAAAAAAAAAAATTATTTTTAGTTCTTTTCTATTCTTTTGCATAGTATTCAAAAGTTCCACATTTATAAAGTTAAACAATTTTAATTTAGGTGTCTCACTGGCTAGTGAATAGGTTCTTAATAAACTAGTGTACTTACCATTAACAATTGTATCATTGCTTACCAGCAGGGAGGTTGCATTCAAACATTAGTTTATATCAACAAAAACATGTCTGTTCTTACCTGGATCGATAGTACCACATTCATTAGCTTCTACTTGAGGATCTCCAGGTCGATAGCAGATGTAAGGACGAGTATCTTCACAGGATCGATCAGCTACTTCTCCATTACTATTAAGAGTTATACAACTTTCTGCATTGTCCTTATTATCTGGCTCATCAGCGGCCCAAACTACTGGAATTTTTGCAAGCGGTGTACCTGTATTTTTTAAATTGATTTTATTCCAAGACATTATAACAATATGAATGATCATTTTTTTTTCTTGTATGCCTTGGCAATTAACCACGTAATCTTTATTATTTTAAACAAAAATGTAAGGCATTGCAAATTTTTTATCATGATATATTTCTTTAGCTAAGATATGCATCCTTAGTAAAATAAGTTGTGCATTTTTTTCACTAGATCAAGTAGGTTTTGTTTTTTCATGAGGCAAAATGACTTGAGACTGCCCACTTCTTACATTTTTTTTTGTTTTCTGTTTTACTTAAGTCTTCTTTCTATTAATATTAAACGTGTATTTTGTGTAACCAATCGACTAACCTGCAATTGTTTGATAATCTCCTTGAGAGAGAGTGGCGTGAATCCCAGTAAATATTTCTTGTTTCAAAGTAGAGTCTTTTATGAGGTTGATCATTTCTGATTTTATCAGAAGTGTTGTTGGAGAAGCTAGAGTGGCACCTGTGGTTAATAAAAAAATATTCTAAAAGTTACATATTATTATTTTTGTCTACACTAATATAATAAAGAGGTAAAGTTTGTTTTTTTGTTTGTAGGAGGTAATCTCTGGAACTACTGGTCCGATGGGACAAATTTTAGCAATAATCGATAGCTGCTTTACTCCTGAGTGACATAGACTATTTATATAACGTACGTACGTAACGTACATAAAATATATATTATGTGCGTTATAAAAAAAAAGCAAAGCATTGCATTGGTTCGACCGATTTCGCATCGCTCTTGATTTTATTCTATACATTTTTTTAAACGAAGTAGTAAAACATTTATTTGTTTTTTTTTTCGACTAGATATTTTTGCTATACGTTTCAAATAAGAATAGGATCGTTTCACAGGATGTGACGTCACGTCGTACTGTCAAATCGAAGATATTTTTGCAAAATTGAAGAACTTCGAAATAAGTAAAATTGAACAACTGAGTTCTGATTTAAACTTTTTTGTTCACAGTTCGTAAATAAATTAAAATGTTCGTAAATAAACTGAATTTTAAAAATATCTCACCTCAGTTTGACAGTAAATCGTGACGTTACAACATGGTAAATAACCCTATTCTCATTTGGAACGCATTGTATTTTAGACATTATTGCGATTCTTATTTAAATTTACCAAAACCCAACCAAAATGACCATCAACCTTCTATGCACAGTAACACATTTTCGGGTCTCAATCGCAGCTGCGCGTAACCATAGCAATGAAGGCCATCTTGGTTCTACTTATTCGCCGCGTACTATAAAAGAGCTTACCCTCTAACGCGCAACGCAGCCGAGCATCAGACCAAGTCGCTGGTACAACGAAATGTTTAAACCATGCATTGGCCATAAAACTGTATTTGTAGTCACATCTGAATGATGACTCTAAAATAAAAATAAAGTTTTAAAAATTTCAATTTATTAATTTTATAAATGATACGCAGAATGACTTGACAACAACTGACGTTTTATTGAAAGGTAAAGACACATGTCATGTACACAAGACAATCATAGGTGGCGCTGCCAGTTACGTTTTGTTACTACATACCTTAACACCCCCACTTAACAAAATACAAAATTAACAAACCAAAATCCACATTATTTTTGTTTATCAAATAAACCAAACATTTCTAAAAAATTGTAATGTTTTATTTTACATAAACCCTTAGTAAGCAGATCTGCGGGCATCTCTGAGGTAGATAAGTATTTAATGTTTACAATTTCACTAGCAATTTTCTCTCTACAAAAATGATACCGCACATCTATATGTTTGGATCTCTTATGATGAATAGGATTGGCTGACAATTTTTGGGCTGACTGATTGTCATTAAATATTGGTATAGGATAAGTTTCATTAGTTAATTCAAATAACAAATTTTGCAAATACACTGCTTCTTTGCAACTTTCTGAAATACCCATATATTCTGCTTCCGTGCTAGATAATGCTACAGTATGTTGCTTCTTAGTTTCCCAAGATATTGCACAATTTGACAGCCTGAAAAAATATCCAGTATATGATCTTCTATCAATTACATTACTGGCCCAGTCTGCATCTACAAAACCTTCTAAGTTACTATTACCGTTGGCTGAAAACTTTAAACAGAAAGATTTAGTTTTCTTTAGGTACTTTAGCACTCTCTTAGCATAAGCCCAATGTTCTTCATCATAACAATTATTAAATTGGCTTAAAAAGTTGACAGAAAATACAATATCAGGACGTGTGAGTACAGCTACATACATAAGTGAACCTATCAATTGCTGATAAGGTAACTTTTTATCACAATTCTCCCTTTTAGTCAAATTCAGTTTAGGTTCTATTGGTGTATCTGCAGACTTACAATCCGAAATATTAAACTTTAACAATAACTCTTCAATATAATTTTCTTGATCTAAAGTTATAGTTCCATTCTCTTTATCTACAATCACTCTCATGCCCAAACAATTTTGAACACATCCTAAATCCTTAATTTTAAATTTAGATGACAAACTTTCCTTTAAAAAACTAGTTTCCTGTTTACTATTTGAAAATACGAAAAAATCGTCAACATATAAGGCTATAATTGTTTTTACATTTTTATCTATTTTTGTAAACAAACATGGTTCAAGTTTAGACTTTTTATAACCTAAAAATTGTAACAATTCATCGACTCTTTGATACCATGCCCTGCTTGATTGTTTCAAGCCATAAATCGCACGTTTCAATCTCAAAACTTTGTTTTCATTGTCACCACTACCCTGAAAACCTGGTGGTTTCATCATGTAAACTTTTTCGTTTAAGAAACCATTTAAAAATGCAGTACTAACATCTAAATGACAAATATCTAAGTTAAGCTTAACTGCCAATGCAAATAACAACCTCAAGGTTGAATGTCTGACAACAGGTGAAAAACATTCATCAAAATCAATGCCTGACCTTTGGGTGAATCCCTTAGCAACTAATCTAGCTCTGTACCTCAAACTATTATCAACATCCAATTTGCGTTTAAAAACCCATTTACATTGAACAATTGTGGCATTAGCTGGAATATCAACTAATTCCCAGGCATTATTTTCCTGAAAAGAGTTAAATTCACTTTGCATGGCCAATTTCCATTGTTCACTTTCTGGTCCACTCAACGCTTCATCTATTGTTATTTCACTGGCACTTAAATCACTGTTTTGATCACTGCTCACAAGATTAGCTCTATACCAATCAGGTTTTTTACGATTACGTTTAGTTGCCTCCTCCTTTGGAGACTCGGAGGGAAGCCTAGGCTGAGACAAGTAGTCTTGCTCTGGCTCTGCTGGTTCTGGCCCCGTTATCTCTTCCTTGGAGTCCACAAAGTCCTCGTTATCACTATCAGAACGTTCACTTCTATTTTGCTCCTGATCCTCCAATTTTGTTGTGAGTTCCATATCCCCCACTTCTTGGGTACATTCTTCTTTTTCCTTTTTCATTGAAAAAATATCATCAGTGCTCTCACTAATGTCAACGTGTATTATATCTTGCTTCTGTTCAATCCCCTCTTCAATCACAACAATATCTCTAGCAATGATAACTTTGTCATTGTTGGGATTGTAAACTCGGTAACCCTTTACATTGTCTGAGTACCCAACAAGAATACAATGAGTTGCTTTTCTGTCCAGTTTCAATCGTTTTTCCTTTGGTATGTGTATCATAGCCTTACTTCCAAAGATACGTAGATTACTGACATCTGGTTTAGCTCCGGTCCAAATTTCCATGGGCGTTCTGTTATTTAAACCTGATGAGATTGATCTGTTTCGCAGATAAACTGCAGTGTTCACTGCTTCTGCCCAGAAACGCTTAGACAATCCTGCATCAAACAACAAACACCTTGCTTTCTCAACCACTGTACGGTTAAACCGCTCGCACAGGCCATTTTGTTCCGGTGTGTAGGGACAAGTTTTCTGATGTACAATTCCAGCACATTCCAAGAATTTATCGAATTCTTTATTGCAAAATTCCTTACCGTTGTCTGTCCTTAACACTTTGAGCTTTCTACCTGTCTGATTTTCTACTAGTGTCTTGAATGCCTTAAACTGTGAGAATACTTCATCTTTTGTTTTCAAGAAATATACAAAAGCCATCCGACTGTTGTCATCTACAAATAACAGGAAATATTTCTTTCCTCCAATAGATCTAGCTTCCATAGGTCCACAAACATCTGCATGTACTATATCAAGAAGTTCCTTGCCTCTGCTCCCAACATGATTAAATGGCAACCTGGCCTGCTTCCCCTCACAGCACACTATACAGTTTGTTTTACTGACCTGAGCCTTGTCCAAGAATGACATTCCTTTTACAGCACCATCTTTCATTGCGTTAAGATCTTTGCTGTTCAAATGACCAAATCTTCTATGCCACACGGTGCCGGACACTGAAGTCAACAAACAATCCTCTTGCTTGATTCTCAACTTATACACTCCTCCAATCAAATCTGCAATAGCCACAAGTTCACTCTTTTGGTTATAAATATGACAGTGCTTCTCATTAAATGTCACTTTGTTTCCTTTGCTAATTAACTTGCTGACAGATAACAAGTTCGTAGCTAAATTTGGCACGTATAATACTCCCATCACTGTGTTCTCGTGCTCGGTATCTCCAACAACTGTAGATATTTGTACATCTCCACAGCCTTCAACAGAAATCCTCGTTTTATCAGCGATGATAATCTCTTGCACTTGGTGTCGATTTGTTGTGTTCAACAACCAGTCTTTTTTTGATGTTAAATGACAGCTGGCACCGCTGTCAACATACCAATCCGTTTGATTGAAGTTCCCGCTGAGAAACACCGCACTGAATGCATTAGATTCGTTTCCTTTTGGAGTATTTTTACACTTGTTCTTAAAATGACCGTATTGTTTACATCGGAAACATCTGACATTTGATTTGTCGTTTTGTGATGACGTTTGTCTATGCGCGTGCGTTTGGTTTTTATTTCTATGTTGCCAACCTTTCGTCGCAAACGCATTCTGTGTAGAACTTGTACCAACCTCACTTCCGTTCTCCATATCGAGTAACTTCGATTTAATGGCGTCGGCTGTCAACTCAATCCCTGAATGTTCGACCGCCATGATCATTGGTTCAAACTTTTCAGGCAATCCGGCTAGCAATAAAGAGCCAATCCACTCGTCACTGATTTTAAAACCTGTGTTATTTAATCGTTGACTTGTTTCTAGCAGCGAAGTCACATATTGAGACATTGTTTCACAGTTTTCTCGACGAATAGATATGAGGTTTCGAAGCAATCCGATGCGTCGTGTGTAGCCATTATCATCAAATAGTTTTTTCAGCTTCTGCCATAGTCCCATTGCAGTTGTTTCACTCTTTATATGCACGAACAAACTGGGATCTATAGTTAAAACTATCTTGGCTTTTGCTTTCGCGTCGTTAGCATCTCCGCCGGTGTTGATGCACTGTTGCAGCCCTTCCAATACAAGGTAGTTCTCCACGGCAAACGCCCAATCTTCGTAATTTTCTCTGCCTCTAAGCTTATCAATGCTTGCAATTAGATTTGACGACATTTTTGCACTATATTTCACCAAAATTTAAATAAGGCCCATAACCTATAAATGATACGCAGAATGACTTGACAACAACTGACGTTTTATTGAAAGGTAAAGACACATGTCATGTACACAAGACAATCATAGGTGGCGCTGCCAGTTACGTTTTGTTACTACATACCTTAACAAATTTATTTAGTAAACTGTACAAATAATTAGATATCTAACCTTAAAACTACATAACCCTAATTAACTTAACTAAAAATACCTAATCTAATAAAACGTCAAAAAACTCTTCCGCATCGCTGTCGACCGGTAAAGTGCCCAAAAGGCTGGCCGCATTGCCACGCTGTATGGCAATGCTTATTCTTTGCCCAAGGTAAAAGCCAGCCCTTGGGTCACGCGAAGTGTCAACAAGTCGTTTAGAAAGTTCATTAAACAACTTGTGGGCACTCGGACCCCACGATCCGAGAGTTTCAACCCCAAACGGCTCGAAAATATAACTACCAACAAGATTAGTATATTTCCGCCGCTTGAGGTTCTCCGCAGCCGTAGCGGCCGTAATGACCTTAAGCCAACAGGTTCGTCGATCCCGCAAGGATTTGTCGACATGCTGGATTGATTATAAGAAGGCCTATGATTCTGTCCCGCATACATGGCTCATGAGGGTGTTGGAGTTGTATAAAATAGATGCAACTCTACGCACCTTCCTTGAGTCGTGTATGGGGCAATGGAACACAGTCCTTCGCTATCCAGGATGTCGATCAATCTGGAGGGACGATGACCCTATATGGATTAAGCGGGGAATTTTCCAGGGCGCCAGCCTGAGTCCACTTTGGTTTTGCTTAGCCCTGAATCCTTTAAGCACGTTGCTGGAGGAATCAGGACTGGGCTACCGGTTGAGAAGGGGTGGTCAAGTTCTATCCCACCTCCTTTACATGGATGATCTGAAACTCATTGCCCCCAACAAGTTACGACTGATGGAACTACTCAAGGTAACTGAAACCTTCAGTAGTGCCATCAGGATGGAATTTGGTGTGGATAAATGTGCAGTCATGCATGTAAAGCGAGGGGAGATTATGGAATCTGAGGGGATTCAACTCTCGGATTCCATACACCTCAGATCTCTCTCCTCAACCGAAACCTACAAGTATTTGGGTATGTCGGAAGCTTTAGGCATTAACGTTACTGACATGAAGCAATCGTTGAGGGAGCGCTTCTTTGGCCGCCTGAAGAAGGTATTAAACAGCCTTCTGTCAGGTGGAAATAAGGTGCGCGCCTTCAACGGTTGGGTCATGCCGGTTTTAATGTACTCTTTCGGCATACTCAAATGGACTCAGACCGAGTTAGACGCTCTGGATAGGCGGGTCCGTACACTGCTGACCGCAAACCGAATGCATCACCCACGGTCATCGGTGATGAGACTGTACATCCCACGGAAGTGTGGGGGTCGGGGCTTTCTGAACGCAAAGACCCTACACAACCGCGAGGTGTGCAGCCTCAGAGAATACTTTCTCAGAGCCGACGTGGGTATGCACCGCGATGTGGTCGCAGTGGACAAGGGACTCACCCCGTTATCCATGGCTAAAGAGAACTGGCGCAAACCTGTGGTACTGACTACTGATGACCGCAAGGAAGTATGGAAAAGCAAGGAGCTCCACGGGCGCTTTTATCGGGCTCTTCACGAGCCTATGTAGATTTCCCAGCGTCCGTGGCCTGGCTACGTTTCAGCGACCTCTTCGGAGAAACTGAGGGTTTTATCTGTGCAATTATGGACGAAGTTATCCTAACGAACAACTACCGGAGACATATTATGAAGGACGGGACGGTTGACATGTGTCGGGCATGCCATCGTCCGGGTGAGTCCATCAGACATATTATCTCTGGTTGTTCTCGTCTGGCCAACGGCGAGTATTTGCACAGACATAACCAAGTAGCCAGGATTATTCACCAGCAACTTGCTTTAAAATACAACCTGGTGGATTCTGAGGTACCGTACTACAAGTATGTGCCCGACCCAGTTCTCGAGAAGGATCATGTAACGTTGTACTGGGATCGGTCTATCATCACTGACCGGACTATTGTAGCCAATAAGCCGGACATAGTGGTGATAGACCGATTAGCGCGCCGCGCAATGATTGTCGACATCACCATCCCGCATGACGAGAATCTCGTGAAAGCTGAGAAAGAGAAACAAATCAAGTATCTCGACTTAGCACACGAGGTTGTCGACATGTGGAATGTAGACTCGGCTGTCATTGTGCCGATTGTCGTGACTGCCAATGGCCTTTTAGCCAAAAGCTTCGACGACCATCTGTCGAAGCTGTCATTGCGCGGTTGGATCAAGGGCCTGATACAGAAGGCAGTACTCCTCGACACGGCTCGTATTGTGAGGAGGTTCCTGTCTCTGGAGCCCTAACCACCGGTAGCTTGGACCCTGCTCCCGACACCGGCGGACTACTATTTTTTTTTTATATTTTTAAATGTTTTTTTTTATGTGTTTTTTTCTAAGAAAATATTTAAAAATGTAAAATTATATATGTATAGAAAGTAAATAAAGAGGAAATAATAATAATAATAATATAATAATAATTCGTTTATTTGCCTGAAACATGGTGGTACAGATCTTAAAATACAACAAGTACATGGTTCTTCATGCTCCGCCTTTTAATCAGCATGCAAATTTTAATTTTAACATTAATTTAACTAAACTTTTTTACAGAACTATTATTAAACTCATGCAACAACCCTATCTTATAATATTATGTCAATTTGATAAATGTCAATAAATTAAATTTTTAAAATTACAAAAACATCAAATCAAAATGTCAATAAAATTAATTATAAATGTCAATCCCAAAAAAAAATGTCAATAAATCAAATTACAAAGGTCAACCAAAAAGATAAAATGTCAATAAGTTAATTACAATGTCAAACATGAAAGATTAAAAGTATAATATTAGTAAGATAAGGAAGCTGCTTCAATACTAAGTAGATCTAGGACCAGCTCCAATGGTATTTTTCGAGCATAGCTAATGCAATTACTAGATACAATTATTAATTAGCAATTACTGGATACAGCTATTTTTTATTACACTTTATTGTTGCCTATGTAAAAAAAACTGTTTTGACTAGAAATCGCGAAAAAAATCAGCAATTTTGTACATTTATCCTACAAACAAAAACACTAACTTTACTAGTGTAGATTATCGGTCACTACTTTTACTAGTCACCCTTATAATAATATATCTTCATCATCATCAGCCTTTTAATTTCCCCACTGCTGGGACACAGGCCTCCTCTCTAGGAGAGGGAATGGGCCATAATCTACCACGCGGGTCCAGTGCAGATTGGTGGATGTCACATGTCTTCAAATTTTTGGTTCTAGGACATGACGGTTTCCTCACGATGTTTTTCTTCAGCGTTTTGAGAGCAGTGCTGATGAAATAAATTACACAAAGTAATGCACTTTGCTGGGTTTGAACCCACGACCTTCAACTCGTAAGTCTATATTATAGAGTAGTGGTGGCCGAGTGGTAAAAGTGCCGACTTACGACTTACGAGATATAAACTTCTCATCAAAAAAATCGAAACACTTCCGTTTTCATTGTTTCTGTCCGAATTTAACACAAAAAAGAATTCATACGATGAAAAAAAAATACATATATTATAGCTGGCAGTTTGGCCATTACAGTAATAAGCGAAAATTCAAAATTCAAAATTAGAATTTCATTTGTTTATCTTATAAACGAAATGAATCACTGTTTTGAGACAAATGTGTGTTTAGGGTTGGAGTACATTTAGCGTTTAAAAACTAAAAATTGGCGCCTATCCTTAAACTTTTTGTTTTTTATTTCAATACTGTGACTTTGGGACGTCTGAAAAAAGGTTTTTTTTCTAAAACGTATGGATACTTCGCCCACAGAAGCCGCCCAAGTTGTGGCATTGCTGGATTCTGGCCTTAGTCAGCGTGTTGTGGCTGCAGGACTGCATCTAAGCCTGTCATCTGTTCATAGAGTCTATAACCGTTATTGGGAGACTGGTTTGTTCACGCGCCGTTCAGGATCTGGCAGGAATCGGGTCACTTCTGAGCGAGATGATCGATTTATTGTAACAACTTCTTTAAGAAATCGACGCCTTAACGCTTTTCAACTGCAGCAGCGACTTCGTATTGTACGAAGGGTGGCTGTAAGTGACTCTACAATTAGAAGAAGGTTGAAGGATCGTGGACTGGTACCGCATAAGCCAGCAAATGGGCCGAAATTAACTGCAGACCATCGAAGAGCGCGCCTTAACTTTGCACGTGAGCACCTAAATTGGTCATACCTACAGTGGAGCAAAGTTCTCTTTTCTGATGAGTGTAAAATTATGCTGTATGGTAACGACGGAAGGAACAAGGTCTACAGAAGAGACGGAGAACGCTATGCACAATGCTGCATTGAAGAAAAGGTCAGCTATGGTGGCGGTTCGTGGACGGTTTGGGGAGGAATCAGCGCCGACGGTAAGACAGAGCTTGCTTTCGTGTCTGGGCCACGTCTGCCTGCACTAAACTGTCATCGGTACGTCGAAGAGTGTCTCGAGCCTCATGTGATGCCCTATGCACATTTTATTGGCAACGGCTTCATATTCATGCACGACAATGCTAGGGCTCACACCGCGGGCGTCGTACGAGATTATCTTAACGAAGTCGATATCTCTATTATGGAATGGCCAGCAAGAAGCCCGGACATGAATCCCATTGAACATCTATGGGATGAATTAAAGAGACGAATTCGAGCAAGAGATCCTGCCCCAGAAACACTTAGCCAGCTGCAAGGTGCAATCCAAGAGGAATGGGACAATATACCACAGCATGTGATCGTGACTCTCATCCGATCGATGAAGAACCGTATGGAAGCAGTAATTAGAGCTCGGGGAGGGAATACAAGTTATTAAATAAACGTTTTTTAGCTTTTTTTTTCATTTACGTGTGTTGTTTTATCCATTTCCTTTATACTCCATACGGAATAAAAATGACTCATTTAACAAAATACGAAACCTATGAAAAATTCATTTAAATTTAGAATATTAACATTAAGATTTGATAAGCTCATATTACTCACTATTAAACGACATTTAACATTTATTCCTAAATGTACACATTTTTCTGATAATCCTGACAAAACGTAAACTTGCAAGGTGTTTCGATTTTTTTGATGAGAAGTGTATTTTGGTAATCTTCCAAAACGATAAAATGTGAACAAAATATTGTAGTTTCTGCAGTACAGTTTTGGATACAAACTTGTGTTTTACTACAAAAGCCAGTTTTCAGAAGTAAGCATGATATAGACGATATTTTAACTAGAACATCTAGAATAAGTTAAAGCAATTTACAGAATGGAGAATAAACTTAAAGTATAATATTTTCCTACAAAACTTTTTTTTTTATGGTGGAAAAAAAACATCTAATGCCTAATTCCGACTTTAGGCGGAGAGGGAAATAGTGTCAAACTCTAACTGTGTTAAGCATCAGCCTTACAATGTTCCCATTTCTGAGACTTAGGTTCCCTGATACCTCTCCTGATGTCGCTGATCCAAATCTATCCAGGGCCTGGATAGGTTTGGACCAGCAACTTACAATTCGGAAGTCAGGGCTTTTGCCAATCGGCTACCGCAGCTTTGCAATAATCAATGCTGTCATAATATGTATTACTAGCTTTTGTCAGCGGCTTCGCCCGCGTACATAAAATATAGCCTATGTCACTCAGGAGTGAAGCAGCTTTCTATTGTTGCTAAAATTTTTCCAATCGGACCAGTAGTTCCAAAGATTACCTCCTACAAACAAAAAAATAAAAAAACAAACCTACCTCTTTATTATATTATATGTATATTATATGTATTATTATTAAAGTAAGGAATGTATTAAAATCATAACATCATTTATTTTTACGACCGTCCGGTAACCGTCCGGACTGAGCTCTAGTTGTCAACGACGTGGTGTTCCACACTCACCTCAAGGAGATATCAACAAACCACAAGGACCCAGCAGAGTAAAGCCTACTGGGGCCATGGGTTCGATTCTGAAAAGGACAGGAAAGCCCGGCCCAGGAATGAAAGACTAAGAAGGAACTAGACTTAAGATTTAACCAAAAAACGTCTGGTACGATAGGGCAGTATGAAGTCAGAAAACAGCTAAACTTCATCAAAATAAATGAGCCAATAATAACAAAGCCGGCTCACTTTATCAAACATTAATTATTTCTGTTATTCCCCCTATTAACACTAATTTTATTAGTTCCTATGCACCTAATCAGATTAGGCTTCAGCTGGATAATTACAATATTGTTGTAATACAATTAGTGATTCAGTATTGCCGAACAACCATTCATTGAATTGCATTGTAAACTCCACTTAACGAATTAATATCAAACGGTAGCAACAACTAACGCTCTAGTCAGACGGACTGCATTTCAACTGCAATCCAACTGCAAATTGCAGTTCGGATGCAGTTGACACGACTGCAATAGAACTGCAAACCAACCGTGAAGTTCGATTGCAGTTGGTGTGCAGTTTACACGATTGCACTGAACCGCCGACTGCGATTGAAATGCAATTGGACTACACGTTTAGATTGCAGTTCTATTGCAGTCGTGTCAACTGCATTCAAACTGCACCCGAACTGCAATTTGCAGTTAGATTGCAGTTGCATTGCGGTCCGTCTGTCTAGAGCATTATTGAAAGTTATATTTTCGAACTGTTTGGGGTTGAAACTCTCGGTTCATGGGATCTGAGTGCTCACTTCGCGTTATCAACACACAGTGAAACAATGCCACCAGTTTTTTGGGATTGTAACTCTCGGAGTGGGAATCTGGGTTCTTGCAAATTGTATTAATATTAGTCAAAGGGTCTTGTTGTCCCTCCTCCTTTGCTAGTATTACTACATCGCAGAAGGAGGCGTTTAGTTTCCAAATTGTGCTAAATATGTCACGTGTTTTATCCAACGGATTTTTGTGGCCTTCATCAGGTTTACCTTGTGGAAGGCCTTTTTATTTTAAATTCATATTTCTCACGATACGGTAATCCAATCTTAAATAATTATTTTTTTCAGTCAAGGCCGCCATTTTTAGAGTTCCGTAGTTAAGCACACGCAAACAGCGAGCATAATTCTAAAATCTTAAAAGTCATAACTTATTTTGATATTAAACATTTTAATAATAAAACCGGCTAAGAGTGCGTCGGGCCACGCTCAGTGTAGGGTTCCGTAGTTTCCAGACTGTCACAATATTTTCACAATGTAACAAAACCCAGAAGCCGATGCAAAAATTTGTAACTCAATTTTCCGAGAGATGGCGCTGTATCCGATGGTAATTTTGGATTGCGAGAACCGATTTTAATCATTTTAGTCAGTATTTTTGTTTAAAAGTGAATGATACTCTCAGGATAATGAAACATGTAAAAAAGTAAAAAAAAAATGCTTGTAGCGTGGTTGATATACTTATTGATACAGCTTTCTAGTGCTAACGGTCGCTGATATTATCCACGAACGGACAGACAGACTTGGCAAAACTATGAGGGTTCCTTGTTAATGTTTTTTGTAACTTATATCCTGGTAGCTACGTAACATTTTATTAGACAAATTTTTGCTCGCGTTAAATTTGAAATGTAAAAAACCGGCCAAGTGCGAGTCGGGCTCGCGCACAAAGGGTTCCGTAGCAGCAAATATATTATAAAGATTTTATATCATCGCGGATTTTTAAAGGTGTACAATACTGTAGTATATTTTTTGATCTATCTTATAAGGTTCAGCCATCGTTTTCAGTGTAAGCACAATAACTTAACCAAAATTACAGTTAAATCAACCTATCTCAAAAACTATAAGAGATACTTTGATCAAACCAAAAATCGTTGAAAGAGTTAATTAGCATGCATCACCTCTATTTTTTTTAGAATTTTATACCCCGTAGTTATAAAAATAGAGGGGGGGGGACATACTTTTTACGACTTTGAGAGCTGATATCTCAAAAACCGTTCACTTTAAGAAAAATGTTTTTTAGAAAACTTTATATCATTTTAAAAGACCTTTCCATTGATACCCCACACGGGTATGTACATCGAAAAAAAAATTTTCATCCCTCAGTTACATGTATGGGGGGCCCCACCCCCAATTCTTTTTTTTACTATTTAGTGTCATAATTTTGTAGCGGTTCATACAACACATATTCCCATCAAATTTCATCACTGTAGTACTTATAGTTTCCGAGTAAATCGGCTGTGACAGACGGACAGACGGACAGACGGACAGACGGACATGACGAAACTATAAGGGTTCCGTTTTTGCCATTTTGGCTACGGAACCCTAAAAAGTACAGTGGAATGTATTCGTCCCGTGTCCAACATGCCTATAACAATATCAATATAGTAAAGGTTTATAAATAGAGGTAAAAAATAAGTGTTATATTTGTAATAAGTGTAAATTAAAAGCATTGAACAATAAATTAAAAAAAAACTTTGGGATAAATACTAGACTAGTTTAAATAAAATCAATTACTTTGCGTGATCAGAGGGCTGGCTTTTTCTTTCCTCAAAAAATATGCATTGCGATTCAACGTGGAAATGCTGCCAGCTTTCTGGGCACATTTCCGGATGACAGCGATGTGGAGGAGTTCTTAGAGGATAGGTTTCGAGGTCTGGTTCTGAAGTCGGACTGACATGGTGGCGTTATTGTACAAACACTTTTTTTTATGGTAGGTAAAAATCATCCAATGACGAGTCCCGCTCTTGGGCGGAGCGAAAACAAGTGTCAGACTCTTACTGACTAAACAACCTACCCCGTTCCTACATCGCCGTACATACTAGGATTGTACAAACACTTCAGCACCTCGATGTACCGATAATCGATCTGGCACCGCTGGAGAGACTGCAGTACAGCCCAGGTCTCGATCGAATCAAAATCTTTCTCGTAGTCCACAAACGCTAAGCAGAGAGGCTGATTATACTCCTCAGTCTTCTGTATAACCTGCCGCAGCGTATGTACCTATATGGTCTACGGTGCTAAAACCTTTTCGGAATCCAATTTTGTTATTTAGATATTTTGTAATAACTATTTAGCTTAATTGAATTATCTCGATCTAGTTATTCGTTCGTTCGTTATATTTGATTCGTTTTTTTTTTATAATTTGTTTTTTTTTCATTGTACTAAGCGCTAGATTAGGCGTGCAGTCACTTTTGTAAACGGGCAATAAAAATTGCATTTTGTTGGCAATTTTTACTGCTGCAATGATGATGAAATTTCGAGCCAAAAGAGGAAGTGGCTTCGAAAAAATACTGGCACATTGCTTCTTCTGTTATCTTTAACTGATGTTCTGTGTTTATCTAATACTAGCTGTGCCCGCGACTTCGTCCGCGTGGAATATTTATTTTGGGCATCATATTTATTTTTGCAAATAACCTCCTCAGCTTTATAAATTATAGCTGTTACCCACGACTTTGCCTGTGTCAATATCTGTTATTATTTTAGACAATTTAGTTTTTTAAAGAACATAATTATCTTAATGTTCTTCACAGAGCTACACCCACCCTTGGGCACGCCATAATCACGGCGGTAAGTGGGGACTTACCGCCGAGATTATGGCGACCACGCCTCAAAGAGGGGTCTTTGAGGCGTGGTTGGATAGACATCACGGCGCCTCACCTTCCGCATGACGAAGGTTCTCACCGGACATGGGAAGTTCAGGTGATTCCTGCGCCGGATTCGTGCGGAAGAGACGCCCGGGTGCCCGCCACAGTGTGGCCAGCCCGGAGGATACGGTGGAGCACACTGTAGAAGTGTACCCCGCTTGAGAAGAGCAACGCCGTGCCCTCGTGGGGGTGATCGGCGTCGGCGACCTCTCGCGCCGGGCTTTGGTTCAGGCCATGGTCCGCACCGAAGAAGAATGGCAAGCGGTCGCCTCCTTCTACCGACCGCATAAGGCAAGGGCAACAGCGCCCTCGCCGTAGCCGTCGCCGCCGCGATCCCTCCGATATCCGGCCTCTGTAGACGCTGGCTTGCGGACGGTGAGCAATGGGTAGCTGGCCGTCCAGTTGTCTGGTAACAGTTCAGACCGAGACCAAGTCGTCGACGGTGTGCACTGCTCCCGCGCGCCTCAAGGTGTTGTCAGCAAACTGTGGGGCCTTTCAGGATCCAAGCCTCCTGCAGCCGGGGGTTGGTGCGAAAGCGTTATACCGGGGCTCTGGGAATAAGGCAAGGGAGGAACGGGGTAGGTTGTTTCGTCAGTAAGAGTCTGACACTGTTTCCCGCTCCGCCCAAGGGCGGGATTCGTCTTTGGATGATTTTTACCTACCATAATTAAAAACCCCTCCGCGCCACCCGCTAGCAACCCCTCTCCTCGCCCGCCGCCGCCGGTCAGGCGCAGCGTCATGTTTAGCACATCATGCGGCGCGTGTGAATTTTATATCGGAGTTATTTTAAAATTGTAATATCTTCTAAGATGTTCATTGAAATTAAATGATGTCAAAGACAATTTTGTTCATAATTACATACTCTTAGTCAGCAACACATATTTTTTTGGTATCTTGAACCGTTTTCGCAGCGCACGCAACGGAAGCCCTCAAAGATGAATCATTTTCCCCGTTTTTTACACATTCCATTGTTTCTTCGCTTCTATTAGTCACAGCGTGATGTTATATAGCCTAAAGCCTTTCTCGATAAATGATCTATTCAACACAAAAAATTTTTTTCAATTCGAAAAGTAGTTCCTGACATTAGCGCGTTCAAACAAACAAACAAACTCTTCAGCTTTATAATATTAGTGTAGATTAGTATAGTGCAAGATTTTTTTAAATTCCATGTACTTTTGCTTTGTCATCAGGTGCTGTTCTCGCTTCTCCAACTACATATGAAATAGAAGCTGAAATGATTTGTTATATAAACATAACTGGGAATGCCATGGCATTAGATGAAATCTGTACCGGTATTCATGCTACTTTTGCTAAAGGAGCTTTTCACACCATCGAAGGTTAGAATAATAAATTTTGATTAATAATTTAAGATAATTTAAATCCATGGCCACTCACACTTTCTAATTAAAAATGTATACCATAATTAATATTTTATTGACATATTTTGTTTTTCCATAAATAGTGGTGGCATAATTATGCTAAGATATCATCACAATGATATACAAAGTTAGTGGAAATAGAAAGTAATTCTCTAACTACTTCCAAATGCGTAAATAATAATACTGGACCTTTCATAGTAAATATGGACACAAAGTCCGTATGCACGATAATGCGTGGCTATGATGTTCATTTGTTAAATAAGTATACATCGTGAAATTTTAATGGTTGTTTTCCCTCAGCGAAATGGTTGTGTCTTGGTAATACAAACGTTTGATAAAAAAATAAAATATTAAAAACAAAAAATGGACCTGTAGAGTGCAAGCTAATTATGACGTATCACAACGTGCGAGAGCTTATTTTGGTTTAAATATTTAATGAACCGTTTTCGTTTGACGGTGTGCTGCTCATGCGACTCTAGTAGTACCTACAAATTATGTCTAATATTACTATTGTTTTCGCTTTTTTGAGTTGATGAATATTTTTAATAATTATTTATTAAAAAAAACCTTTTTATTTTTTTTTTATTTTTACTGTATGTTTCAAAAGTACTCCTTATGGCAAGTAATTCTGCCGCGGGAAAACAACCATTTAAATTTCACGGTGTATTTAAGACTTCGATATTACTTGGATGGAGTGACCAGTAAACAGCTTAGACTTAAATCACATAGATTCTATCGAGAAAATTCAGGAGATTTTATTCCAGTTCAAGAATGCACAAGTCGAAGAATTATCAATTGTAGACCACAAAAATTACAACAGATTTAAAATTTTCAGGTTTACCACTAATGAAAATTGGGCATAATTGGGCTTTTAATGAGCCAGATAACAATGGCAATAAAGAAGACTGTCTCATTTTAAATAGTGATGGACAGTTAGCGGATCTTTCATGTGAAGAAACTCGGCCTTTCGTTTGCTACCGTTCTGAAAGCAATGAAGTCGAAATTAATGAATGCGGTACCGTTGATCCAGGTAAATATCTACACTAATATAATTAAGAGGTAAAGTTTGTTTTTTTGTTTGTAGGAGGTAATCTCTGAAACTACTGGTCTGATTGGAAAAAAATTAGCAACAATAGAAAGCTGCTTTACTCCTGAGTGACATAGGCTATATTTTATGCACGCGGGCGAAGCCGCTGACAAAAGCTAGTGTTCAATAAAAAAAGCTTGCAAAAATAAGTCAGGTTAGACTGTCCATATATCTGACATGGCTGTGGCAGATATTTTACCTGTTAGTGGTGGGTCGTTAACGATTTTTGGGTTAACGCAACGAAGCCGTTAATTTCATCCTGTTAACCTGTTAAAAAAGCCGGTAACATTATTAACAGGTTTTCATTAATGTAACAGATTGTTTGTACCAACGTAGCAGTTAATAGACGAAACTTTGTTGAACTTGAAAAAGGAGTTGACGACAAAGAAACAGATAATTTTAGCTGGTTTTGCGTTAGCAGCTTCAGATAACATTATCAACTTTTAGATACCTATTCGTTGAGATAATAATATGCGCTTTGTCAAAATCGTTGAAAGGAACAGTTGTTAGATTTAACGGGTTTTGTGGTAAACAAAAAGCATTTAATTCGTTAACATTAGATTAACAATTTAAAAAAGCCGTTCGTAGAATTAACGCCCACTCCTATTACCTGTCCCAATTCCAGGTAGGAAATGTAATTGTTTACTTAATTGTTTTATTTATTTTAATTGTGTCATCCCCAAATAAAACGGGAAGAGGGCAGGAAGATGATGATTTTAATTTGGTAATGACATCTAGTTGAATTTTAATTTCATGCAATTTAACTTACTTTATTTTAATTTTTGATACAAGTTTTGACTTTTTTATTTTTTTTTTACTTGCGTTATAATGTTCTTTGCTCTCTAACTTCAAATAAAATTTTGTAACAAAATCCTCTTTTACACAATAGTTCCCGTTCAAATAAAACTTACTTTTGTGTAACTTTACAAAATACTTATTATAATTGTAATATGACATTTAATTTAATTTTAATAATTTCAATTTGTATTGTCTTTATTTATATGTTTATGACATGAAACTGAAATGAGTCTACGGTACTTGAAAAAAAATGGATTAAAAAAATATATTAACCAGTCAGTTCTCATTTAATTTAGAATTCTTGAGAACGTGTTGTTTGCAAGAATTTAAAGTTCAAATTCTTTATTGTGAACTAATATATTTATTTATTTACCTATTTATTTATTTATTTATTTATTTAATCTTCATGTACATTAGTGGTACATAAGCGGACTTAATGCAACAAGGCATTCTCTACCAGTCAACCTTTGGGTTAAAAATGACAACTCTGTGGTAAGTGTGCAAATATAGATTCAACAACTAAGAAGTTGTTAGAATCTCCACAGCATTAATTGGTATTTTTTTCAGTAAATCTTTTTTTTTTTTTTGTGGGTATCAAAGTATCTAAGAATATATTCATTTGTACTACTTACTTGTTTCTTTTCTGTGTGTCGTCTGTTAAGTTGCTCCTGTCATGTTATGTTTCTCCACTACGCTAAGACCAACTGTTAGAAAATGTCTAATTTCTAATGTCCACCTTTGTATAAATTATAATGTTTAGTGCATAAGTTTTCGGCTGGTGTTGAAAATCAGCGCTGAGAGCCCTCGCTTTTTGCTGAGCACTGGCCGTTTTGCGCGCGTGTGTGTGTACTGAAATTATTTGTTTATTTTTTATAAATGTGGTATGCGCAATACTTTTGCGCAAATAAAAACTCTTTTTCCTTTCTTTCTTTATTTTTACACATTTAATTTTCATTCTTTCAGAATACCGCTTGGATACAAGAACAAAAAAATGCTACAAATTCCACACAGTTCCGAGAACTTTTTCCCGCGCTTTCTTAGCGTGTGCAGCTGAAGGCGGCCATCTTGCTATTATAAACAGTGACACTGAGGCTAGAGTACTCGTTGAGCTCTTCGCCAAATATCCTGAAAGTTCATTGGTTGGAATGACTTGGAAAGATGTAGCTTTCGTTGGTATACACGATTGGAACGAACATGGAGATTGGAGGACTATTCATGGTAATTTTTCCAAAAATTTTGTTTTCGACGCAATGTAGGAAGGCTTCTCACATGGGGCCACGCCCTCCCCTGCCAACCCTGGAGAAGGTTGAGGCAATCCGATGAATGTTCCCGCACGCTTCAAGGAGTTGTCAGCAAATGAAGAGGTCCAACTGCAGGGCCGAAGCCTACTGGGGCCCCGGTCCGATTTCCGAAAGGAAGGTCCGACCCTGGTTTGAAGGCTAAAAAGGAAAGGGGTGGGTCGTTTAGTCACAAAGTCTGACACTGTTTCTAGAGCGGGATTCGTCATTAGATGATTTTTCCCACCATAAAAAGAATCCGATGAATGCGAAATGCAAAGAACTCTTTGTTATGATGACACTTGAGGTGCCATAACTTCTACAGTGGACGTCTTTCGGCTAAAACGATGTTAATGATTTATTTTTTCTACTTATATTTTTCAATAAGCAGCCTAATTTTCTCTGATAGTAATAAATAAATCGAGAGATCGATGAGATCTACGACGAAAGAAATCAATGATAAAAAATTTTGCTCAATTTAATTTTCAAAGCTAACATGTTTCAGGTGGTACAAAATACAGACCCAGTATCCTACAATTTAGCTGACTTACATGTTGTAGGTCTAAACCGTGTTTAAACCCTGCTATGCGTATTAGGTAAATTGTGTAATTTATTTCGTCACAACTGCTCTCAAAACGGGGAAAAAAAAACATCGTAGTTATAAATATCTTTAGCTCAGCTTAGAAATACACGAAGTGGTTTGATAGTTGATAAATATAAAAAAAAGTTAAATAAAACTAGCAAAACATACAGATGAAATAGCAATAAGTACTAGAACACATTGTTATAATAATTCCAACAGGCGCTAGTCAAATAAGGTAACGTGAAAAGATGTCTTTGTAAAATATTATTAACAAAGACAAAATATACAAATAAATAAATATGCACAGACATAACATAGCATAGTATCAGCCTTAAAATGTTCCCACAGCTGGGACTTAGGCTTTCTCTCTAAGAGAGGTAATGAGTCGTAATCCACCACGCGGGCACAGTGTGAACTAGTAGATGTCACATGTCTTCAAATTTTTGGTTCTAGGACATGCCGGTTTCCGTATGATGTTTTCCTTCACCGTTTTAAGAGCAGTGATGATGAAATAAATTACACAAAGTTATGCGCCTGGCTGGGTTTAAAACCGCGACATACCACTCGTAATTCGAGGCATTTACCACATGATTTTCAATACGAATGTTTAAATAGGGTAAAGTCGAAATAAATGCCCCAAAGGGATAGGTGTCCCAATTTCGATTATTCTAGTTTTGCGAATGAATCGTATACTATTTCAATTATTAATAAAAAAAAATTCCAGCAACTACTATGTTGACCATGTCTATGTGCGATGCGATCAAAATTTTTAGGGGATAGTTGCCCGTTTTGTGGGGAGGGCATCTATCCTGCAAGGCATTTATATGGATCAGATAACTATCCCACACGTGGGATAGATGTCATAAAATATAGAGGTTCACAAAAATCGCTGCTATTCTAAAAATTTAAAAGAAAATGTTTTTAACTTATTTTATACTAGCGACCCGCCCCAGCTTCGCACGGGTACTGATATTGAATATATATATTATGCATGTATATACACATAAACCTTTCTCTTGAATCACTCTATCTATTAAAGAAAACCGCATCAAAATCCGTTGCGTACTTTTAAAGATCTAAGCATACATAGGGAGCAAGCAACTTTGTTTTATACTATGTAATGATTGGTCAATGAAAAATCAAAGTACCTGCTGGTTTTACAAATTACGCATTTCACTTTTACTTTTACTCAGAGATATGGAGTGATTTCAAAAATTGGGACAACTATCCGGATTTTACCTTATATGTGTTTCTGTTTTCAGGACAAACGTTGGTAGAAGCTGGGTTCAGCAAATTTTCTGCAGGAAAACCAAACAATGCGGCTCCAGGGCAATACTGTGGTGCTTTATATCGATTTGGGCAACTAGACGATATGTTTTGTGACAAAGTAGCCGCTTTCTTCTGTGAGAAGAGTCCGGATTATTATTTCAATTATACAGGGTATTAACGGAAAGATTCTTATTTTCCAAATTTAAATTTATTTGTCTATAAAACTTTTTATTTACGTTCTTGGATAAATATCAAAATACCCTACAAAAAAAATGCTCGAGTATTGCATATTTATTTTTGAAAATTAGACAATCGGATGTAGACGTAAATGCAACTTGTGCTTCAGATAATGGAATAATAAATATGTACAAAAAAAAAATATTAATGCATTTTTTCTTTATTATTAACTAGCGACCCGCCCCAGCTTCGCACGGGTACTGATATTGAATATATTATGCATATATTATACACATAAACCTTTCTCTTGAGTCACTGTGTCTATTAAAAAAAGCCGCATCAAAATCCGTTGCGTACTTTTAAAGATCTAAGCATACATAGGGACAGCGATAAGCAACTTTGATTTATACTACGTAATCATAACGGTACACTTTCGGTAGCTCGCCGTCCGGTCGTCTGGTAACCGTCCGGACCAAGCTCAGTCGTCGACGTAGCGTACTTTTCCCGCGCGCCTCTAGTTGTCAACAAAACCGCAGGGACTCTGCAGAAGTGTCGAAAACAACTGGGACTAAGGCAGTAAGAGTCTGATACTGTTTTCCACTCCACCCAAGAGCACAAAAACAGTTACAAGGCTAATTTAAAAAATGCTGTAAAAGTTGCTAAACCTATATAGTATTTGCTATACTATAGGTTCACATTTGGGTAGGCAACGCTAAACATACAAAAGCATTATATTTTTATTATTTAAATATGAAATCAAAATAATAATCCCAATAAAAATTTTGTTTCTATTCACACCCTGAGTTTCTATTCACCCTATTTTATCTGGAACAGGATAAAGTCTGAAAACCATAAATTAAAGTAACATTACAAAATGATAACAAAAATATCTTCGAGACTTAATTCGGTTATCGAACTATTTGCCTACGTAGGCAAAATTGTATGATATCTTGGTACGTGAGTCTGACTCATACTTGACCGATTTTTTATTTTATTGTAAACGTACTGAAGTTTTAAATAATAACATAAATAAAGTGATAACCCTATAATGTATCATTTCACATTATTGAACAGTGAAAAGATTGCGTCATCACTGCTTCAAACAGGGTGATTCCGTAAAACATTTTTCCAACGTTTTTGTTAGAAAAACACGTATGACAATAGAAATGAGATGAAGGAATCAGATCTTGCCATACCTAGGTTTTGCAATTCTTTTATATCAAACAATTCCATTGCATAATAATTCAATACCATAATATTGCATTCTTTATGATAATCAAAACAAACTCAAAAAATTTGAACTGAGCACTGTGAAATTGTTATTATTTTGGTGTCTAATAAAATTTATTTTATTCCAAATTTATTTTATTTCTCTTCATTGTTAGAACTGGAAAATATATAAAAATAACAATCACAATATAAGACTTTTATCACCTTAATTTCTCTAGTACGGAGAAGTTTCAGCACTATTATATTGTACTATGTATGATTTTTTTCTTCTATTCAATCAACAAAATTATAACTTATAACTACTCATTTACATAACCTTCAAACCTAACTAGGTAGGTACATATTCGAAAACACAAGTACATTTAGGTATCGAATTACTACCATACCGTTGCCATCTGAAAATATACCCAGAAGATTGGCAGCAGCATTGCCTCGTTGAATGGCAATGCTAATTTTTTGGGCGAACAACGAGCCAGCCCTCTGGTCACGCAAAGTGTCGATCAGTCGGCGATAAATTTCCTTTAAAAAGGAGATCTACAAACGGCACAAAACTGTAGCTTGTAGATATTAAAAAAAAATTATATATAAAAAAGATAACATGTAATTTTTAAAGTAATAGTAGCCGTTATTCAAAAAGATATTAAGCAGTTTATTAAGTAGCTACAACTGTAATTTTAAATGGCGAAAAAACTTAGGAACACATTTTATCTGTATTATTATTATTATCCTGTCAATTCCCACTATAATAATTAATATATAATATTCGACAACTATCACACAACGCCGTCTAGTCTCAAGCTAAGCAGAACTTGTGTTATGAGTACTAGACAACTGATTAACATACTTATATATTTCTAAATATATACATATTATAGATAAATTACACCCAGAAACAGAACAAATTAGTCCTGGGTGGGAATCGAACCCACGACCTCCGGCATAGCAGTCAGGGTCACTAACTACTGGACTGACAGCCCAGTCAACACTCACCGCTCAGTCAGTCAGTCTCACTGGTCAGTCATTGCCAAGGGGGCCCCCCTTTCCATTAAAAAAAAAAAATGTACGTAGAATCACCCACCAACATTTGATTTACTGGATGATCTGTTGTTTAATTGACATCTGACCTCATAAATTTAAAACTTGGAGATAAATAAACAGTATATATAGTACTATATATAGTAACTTTTATCGACTCGCAATTATTACATACTTAGTCTTTACAAAATGAAGTCGTGGTATCATTATTTTGTGTTATTATTCTGTTTGAATTTAACCGGATCATATTCAGTTGAAACACCTGCTTTTAGATGTGACTACAAATATAGTTCACCAGCGAAGGGATGGTTTAAATACTTTGATGTGCCAGTGACGTGGTTCGATGCTCGGATGCGATGCGCTCTAGAAGGTAAGCGCGTATGTCCGTTTTTATCATAATAATAATTATATTTTTTTTTATTTTTAAATGTAATAAATAATAATTATTATTGTTATAATTATAATATTTTTAATAATTATACTAGTTATAAAAAATAATAATTATTATTTTTATAAAATAATAATTTATAAGTAGTATTATTAATAAACGAGAATAATAGTAATATAATTTATTTCGGAAATAAGAAAGTCCATAAAGTGTTAGTAATAGAAAAACTTACACAACTATGTTAGTAGCAAAATAAAATTACTTTTGAAAATAATTTCGCCTCTCAGATTTGTATGATTTAAAAATGATATTCTATCGGTACAAACGACTCCTTCACCTAGTAAAAACTAGTACATTTCAACATCAAATATTGTATTACTGTTTATCATCAAGTGGGATCGCAGTCAAGCACTAGTTTATATGATTTTTTTTCGACGTTAAAGGTTCTTAGCTTGAAAGCTTTTTTTATATTTTGTTCATATTGATGAATATAATATAAATAAAAAAGCTTTTGGCAAAAGTTAATCTTCGATGTTTTTTTTTACAATTATATTTTAAAATGAATAAAGGTTTGATGTAACATTTTGAAGACAGAACATAGCATATTTTAATAAATGAGAGTAATTTCAATTTTTTTTTTAATTTATTAAAATATTCTTTGATATTCCAGAGTTACACGTACAATTTATGGCATTTTATAACATAATGGGTTAGAATATCTGGCACTCTTTCCCGTTCTTTTAAGGGCGGTATTCATCAATCAAATGGGTGATTTTTAAATCCATAAAAAACATCACGCTGATACGTTTTAAAGATACATCACACTGTCAATACGTTATAAACTTGACCTGAGGAGATAACTCTCCTACTTAAATAAATATTTTCAGACCCTAATTATGTTGTTTTGTTATCAGGTGCTGTTCTCGCTTCTCCAACTACTCCACAAATGAAAGCTGAGATGACTCAGTTCATTAACTTAACTGACAATGAGGAGGTATTGTACGAAGTATTTACAGGGATTCACTCTACTCTTGGACCAGGAGATTATCATACGGTTGAAGGTTAGTATAATTTTGTGAGTACGGAATTGATCAATTCCTGGAAGAAGCCCTTTCAAATAGTCAAAGATTTTAACCACAAGGTATGCGGGACCGTAAGCCTCTCATCATCTTCCTGCCCTTGTCCCGTTTTATTTGGGGTCGGCGCAATATGTCTTTTTCTTCCACTCTGTCCTGTCACCCGTCACGCTATCACTAACTCCTCTTTCTTTCATATCACTTCTCACACAATCCATCCATATTTTCTTTGGTCTCCCTCTCTCTCTCCATCCATTCACATTTATACTCATGGCTTTTTTTGTAACATGCGTTTCATTCCGCCTTTTTACATGGCCATACCAAGACAAACGATTCCCTTTCAACTTTTCAGTCACTGGCGCCACTTTCAAACTTCCTCTAATATACTCATTTCTCACTTTATCCATTCCGTAACGGGACCGTAAGCCTCTAAAAGCTGATTAAGGAAATAAGATATAATGTAACAGTAAAAGAATTTGTTGAATCAAAATTGAAATGAGTCAACTCAGATGGTTCTGTTATTTTGAAAGAATAAATGAAAAGTGATGATCAAGTAAAAGTAGTCAAAATATAAACATGAGTAGAGACGCCGGCAGGAGATGTCCTGGGAAGATAAACAGATGTTCTCAGAAATACATATACGTAAGGATTGTATGTAGAAGGTAGAATTCAGTAGATTCTACTACTAGACATCATTTCTAAAAAAGATGATCTCTGTAGTTGAAGACAGTAATTAAAATGACAAACATATTGATGCTTGAAGCAGTAATCTTACTTCATTAGAGAAATTTTACCATTTAGCACTTAGTATATATATCCTACTGAATTTGGATTTAAAAAATGTTTAAATTACAGGTACACCGCTTTCGGCAATCCCTCGTACTTGGGCGCCAAATGAGCCTGATAATAAGGATAATAAAGAAAAGTGTCTTACTTTGAACAGCATTGGACAGCTAGCTGATGTTTCATGCGATGCAACTCGACCCTTCGTCTGTTATCGATCTGAGAACAAGAAACGTACAATCAATGAGTGTGGAACTATAGATCCAGGTAAATTATGCTGAAGCTCAGAAATATTTAAAGCAGTTTTTTTTTTAATTTTTAATTTTTAGTTAGTGATAGCGTGACGGGTGACAGAACAGAGTGGAAGAAAAAGACATATTGCGCCGAACCCAAATAAAATGGGACAAGGGCAGGAAGATGATGATGATGAATGAAATTGTTACAATGTTGTTGAACATGTAAGGCACTACATGCCCCCAGTGTGTAGTTAACCGATTACACCAGGTCGAAAGCTTTTTAGAAGTCTTCTAGACTTCATGCATAGTATTTCGATCACTATAATAGTATTAACACCTTAAACAGTCACCAGTTGGGTGATGCCGAAAAAAATAATGGTAGATATAATAAAAAGAGGAAATATTTAATCTATACATATTTTGAACATAATTGTTTGATATACAAAGTTGATGCGACAGAGGGGCTTGCCTTAAAAAAGGTCATTGTGCACACCAATATGAATAACTTTTACTATGAGACCAATCCAAAGGTTTGTCTCATAGTAAAAGTGTGTACAATGACCCTTTTTAAGGAAAGTCCCTCTGTAGTATAAACTTTGTGTACTCAAGTAAATACTTACGTATGTCTAAACTAATACAGTCACACAATAGTTAAAACTGACAATCGGGAACATTAACGCTGTGATGATACGAATAAGCTCAAAAACTGTTTTCTAAATCAACTAATTAAATAAATTATTGTACCAATAATCATTTAAAATTTCCTTTTTAGAATACCGCTTAGATAGAAGAACCAACAAATGCTACAAGTTCCATAAACATCCGAAGATTTTCGCTCAAGCTAACCTCGCGTGTTCAGCTGAAGGTGGCCATCTTGCTATTATAAACAGTGACACCGAAGCCACAGTGCTCAAAGAACTATTTGCTAAATATCCTGACAGTGCTCTTGTGGGCATGATTTGGAAATATGTAGCATTGATTGGTTTTAGCGATTGGTCTGATCATACAGAGTGGAGAACTATTCATGGTAATTTTATTTCTGTTTACCTTTTAGTGTAACTTTGGTCCATACCAATATTGATTTAATAAATATTGTTCTTTATATAATTAGATTTCAAAATCCCTTTGTAATGGTAAGCTGTTTGTGTTTGTTGTCCGTCCATGTCCATTCAAAATTTGCATCTTGATTTTGAAATGAGAATATTGAAAATTGCTCTAAGCTCGCGTTTGACCACTATCTCATCTGAGATATTCAGCACGCTTTCCTAGAAGTAACTCTTAATTGAAAGATTTTAAAGTTGTAGCTATCGAGAAATTTAGACTCTGGAAGGAAATTCCACTCCTTAGCTGTGCGCACATTAAATTGGTTATCAAAACGCTACATTAGACATTGGCGCAACGCCGTCTTTGTCTAGTGGTCTGACCAAGGAGTGGACTTGTCAAAATTATATTGACCTTGGCTAGGCGGGCAGTTAGGACTCCCAGAAATCTAAACGATCAACCGACGGGCTGAAACTTTGATGACCAAGATTTTGGAGCTTCGACACGACAAGTGCATCATTGCCGATGATCCTATTGGCTCGCCTTTCAATCAACTCTATAAATGTGAATTTCAAAGCTTTACAATAATGTTTTACTTTTCCAGGACAAACATTGACAGAAGCAGGATATGACAAATTTGGTCCTGGAAATCCTGACAACTCTGGCCATGGTCAATACTGTGGAGCAATATTTCGTTCGGGGCAGCTGGATGACATGTTCTGTGATAAAGTAGCCGCTTTTATTTGTGAGAAGAGTCCGGATTACAATGCTGCTTGTTCGTTACAACAACAATAATAGTTTTTTTTTGTAGTTGATAGATGTTTGATTGTAATATATATATTGTAATTTCACCAACCTCCCCTAGCTACGCTACGATCGCTTCGTTTTGATTCTCTTGCGTCAAGCGCCTCGAATAGGCCATGCCTCCGAATTCTTCATTCTGATATTCCGATCAAGTGACTAAGCATTGAGGAATGGTTGCAGACTTGAGGCGTCTGACGCGACAAAACGATCATAACACGGCTAAGGGTACTGATAGTGTGATCGACTGACTTAAAAAATATTGTAGGTTGTCTTTATTAAACAAAAGAATCTTTAATTACGAACTTGTAATATCGACTTGAATGTCTATAAAGTTACTATCTATTTATAATTTTTAAAACAAAGTTATTAATCAGATTGTATACCTAATTTTAAGATCGTATTTTATTTTTGTAAAATTACATGTTTAGTTGAGAAAATTGCACTATACAACGTTTTGGATTTGATTTATTTGTAATGTGATCACATAAACGAAACATTTAAACGAAAAAGTATATGGAACGTTAAAAAAAAATGTTAAAAGTAAATTAAACATATTTAGTCCACAATCACTACCACTTGCCTTACCTGCTATGCTTATGCTGTATTAAAAATATAACAACCATGAGTTCTTATTTTTATTGTTTTTTTTTTATACATTGGTTAAAAAGTCTACCTTGAGCAAAGTCAAAGTCAAAGTCAAAATCATTTTATTCCAAATAAACCATTTACAGGCACTTTTGAAACGTCAAGTCAGTCTGTCCTAAAAAATATGATGCTAATTGCACATTCCAAAGCGTAGATCTCTATGGAGAAGAATGTGCAAGAAACTCCATGGACACTCTTTTCAATTATGGTAAGTATTACAAATATCTCGGTTACATGTTTCTTGTTGATACTAGTATGTGAGAACAATGTAAATAATACTCCTTTCATCATTCATTCCGAGCACATCGAAGGACAGGAAAAATTGCCTGCTGCGGTCTTCCCATCCGATTATAATTTGGGTGTCTTCAAGGCTGGAGTGAGTTGGCTTTTAATAAACTAATGCGCCTCACCATCAGCGTTTGTATCACTGCTTATCATTAGGTGGGATCGCAGTCAAGCATTAGTTTATAGCAGGTAACAAATATGAAATATACTTAAGTACTCGTATTATAATGTTTTTTTGCATGGCCAGTTTCCACTGAGATTGGCCTCTACAAGTTATTATCAAAATCGGTCAAAATTTTCCAGGATTTCCTTACACTGTAGTTGCAGGCTTGCAGACAGCAATGAATGGATAACTCGCATAGATTTCTACCTGGGCAATAGAATTGTCTGAAAGAGGCCCTAAAACGCAAAGGGTCAGGTTTCTGAAAGGAAGGTCCGACCCCAGTATGAAGGCTAAGTAGGAAAGGGGTGGGTCGTTTAGTCAGAATCTGACACTGTTTCTCGCTCCGCCCAAGGTTGGGGTTCGTCATTAGATGATTTGACAATAAAAAACGAAAGGATAACTAAAGAAACACAGATAGAAAAATAAAACTCTGAGACAATCGGGGCAAAACTCCGCTGGCCGAACAAGTCAAGGCGTGGCAGAAAGAGCTCCGGCGGGATCTCATGGTGAAGTGGAAACAACGACTGTCGCAACCCAGCGCTGGGCACACCATAATCTCGGCGGTAGTGCCCCTCTTTGAGGCGTGGCTGGATAGACTTCACGGCGTCCTCACCTTCCGCATGACGCAGGTCCTCACCGGACATGGCAAGCTTGGGAGGTCCCTGCACCGGATTCGTGCGGAAGAGACGTTCGGGTGTCGCCACTGTGAGGCGAGCCCGGAGGACATGGTGGAGCACATGGTAGAGGTGTGCCCTGCTTGGGAAGAGCATCGCCGTGTCCTCGTGGGGGTGATCGGCGGCGGCGACCTCTCGCGCCGGACCTTGGTTCAGGCCACGGTCCGCAGCGAAGAGGAATGACAGGCGGACGCCTCCTTCTGCGGAGCAGTAATGCTCGTAAAGGAGGAGTCCGACCGCATAAGGCAAAGGCAACAGCGCCCTCGCCGTAGCCGTCGCCGTTGCGATCCTGCCGATATCCGGCCACCGTAGACACTGGCTCGCGGACGGTGAGCAATGGGTAGCTCGCCGTCCAGTCGTCTGGTAACTGTCCAGACCGAGTCCAAGTCGTCAACGGCGCGCACCGTTCCCGCGCGCCTCTAGGAGTTGTCAGCAAACTGTAGGGGCCCTTCAGGGTCGAAGCCTCCTGGAGCCGAGGGTGGTGTGAAACTGTTACCGCGGCTCTAGGAATAAGGCAAGGAAGGTCTCCCGCTCCGCCCAAGAGCGGGTTTCGTCATTCGATGATTTTCACCTACCATAAAAAAAACCTCTCAGATTGGGTTTTAGTGAGTAAAACTTTGAGACAGTTAAATTTGAAACTCAGAGGCTGAGACGACAATTGCTGATTTCATCATCATCATCATCATCGGCATTTCAGCCATGAGAAGTACAATGCTGGACGTAAACCTTTCTCAAGTAACACCAAAACGAGCAGAACTGTGCATTTTGCATTGATGGAATCCTGGAACCTCTCCCTAGGTCAATCTTACTAATATTATAAATGCGAAAGTTACGATGTTTGAATACTTGGATGTTTGTTACTCAATCACGACAAAACGACTAGACGGATCTGGATGAAATTTGGCACAGGCGTAGGATACACCTCGGAAAAGGACATAGGCTACTTTTTATCCCGGCAAAATATAAGGTTACTGTGGGATTTCACAATTCGTTTGATCAAGTGTAAAATTATCATATTGTATAGGGCAACCCCAATACCACGCGGGAGAAGCCACGGGCAAAAGCTAGTTGACCATATGAAAGGCCTTTGAACGTTGCATCTTTCGTTGCGCAGCCCCCACTCCCGTTTCGGTCCTATCCTCTATCTGTTTTGTGAGAAATCTATGCCCAATGCATTGGTGACATAGCCCGAAAAATTGCTCAATTTAAATAGTTAAATTGAGCAATTTTTCGGGCTATGTCACCAACCTGGGTTCTACTGCAAATACACCGTTAAATTTTGATCGTTTTAATCCCGTAGAGGGTCGATCCGGTACATGAAACACTATCGATTTGTAAAGATAAAATTAAAAAGTAAAGTACTTTTTTTTTTCAAAAACTGAAACTGCTACTACTAAAAAAACAGCTCAGCAGTTTCAATGATATACATATATATATGATATAGGTCCTTAGTACGCAACGACCGTCAACTGCCTACGGTCATTGGACCCTACGGTTTTCCAATAACTCTTCGAGCAGTGGACGTCTTTAGCTGTGTTAGAACCAAACATTCGAAGAAATGTGACATCCACCAATCCGCACTGGGCCCGTGTAGTAAATTATGGCCCATTCCCTCACCTAGAGAAGAGGCCTGTGTCCCAGCTGTGGGAACTATATAAAGCTGATGCAATGCAATGTACTGATGATGATGATGGATATTCTAAAACTGTCAAAACAAGTGTTTTAAAGAATCGCCCAATAACTCGATGGATGATTTATTGTTCAACTGACCTCTGATCTTATTGATTTAATTATTCAAACGCTCAATAATTAAGTGTCTACTCCAGTCTTTGTTATAGTGACTGAAATAGAATCATAATTAGTGTGCATCGGAACCTTTACAAAATGAAGTTGTGGCTAAATTGTTTGCTGCTACTATTCTGTTTGAATTTAACTAGTTCATTTTCAGTGGAACCGCCTGCTTTTAGATGTGACTACAAATATAGTTCAACAGCGAAAGGATGGTTTAAACACTTTGATGTTCCTGTGACGTGGTTCGATGCCCGGATGCGATGCGCTCTAGAAGGTAAGCTCTTATATCTAAAGGCTCTAAGGCTCTAAGGTCTCAAGACAAAAAGATTAGTTTTTTAAATTAATTTCTCCAAAAAAGCTTTTCTGCAAAAATATGAAGTTAGGAGGTGCGGAGTAATCATACGTAAAACAATATGACGATAACTGGATTTTAATAAAAAACTGCTATGACACTAAGTTCCAAATATAATCGATTTAATATTGGAGACTTTATCGTGTAGATCTTGAATATGGTAACAAAATCCATATTATTTTATTTTGCTATCAGGTGCTGTTCTCGCTTCTCCAACTACACTTGAAATAAAAGCTGAGATGACTCGTTTTATTAACTTAACTGATAATGAGGAAGCAATATTTGAATTGTTCACCGGAATTCACGCTACTGTCATACAAGGAGATTATCATACGATTGAAGGTTAGTAAGGTTCAATGAGTTTAAAATAGCACAAGTACGTTTGCAAGAGGATATCTGTCAAATAGGCAAGGAATTTAACTATGGCAAATTGTGGTAGCCAAGTAGCAACAGACCCGATTGCCAGGCATTTTTTTACTTTGAGTAATTTTTTTATCACCGCTGCTCTCAAAAAGGTGTAGGAAAACATCGTAAGGAAACCGGCATGTCCTAGAACAAAAATTCGAAGACATGTTACATCCACCAATCCGCACTGGGCCCGCGTGATCGATTATGGTCCATTCCCTCTTCTAGAGAAGAGGCCTATGTCCCAGCAGTGGGAACATTAAAAAAGGCTGAAAAAGATGATGATGGTGAAATTGAGAAATTAAGATACAACTATTTAACCTTTTGGACTACCGTATTACAAACACAAATAAAAGACAATAGGTGTGCGGCCGACATTGACATTGTGCTGGTTGCCGAGAGTGGCCTAGAGGTCCAGAATAGATTAGAGGTGTGGTGGCACAGACTGGAGAGTGTTGGCCTGAAAGTAAGTAGAACTAAAATGGAGTACTTGTTCTGCGACTTCGGCGGTCTCTCCGGTCCTGTAGCCTGAGCTCTCGCCGGAACACCCATACCAATTTGTTCCGACTTTCGGTATCTCGGGTCGCTCGTCCAAGGCGATGGTGAGGTAGACCGAGACGTAACGCATCGGATCAACGCAGGATGGATGAAATGGCGACAGGTCACGGGAATAACTTGTGACCCACGGATGCCCCTGAAGTTGAAGGGTAAAATTTACAAGTCCTTAATAAGACCTGTCATTCTGTATGAATCAGAATGTTGGGCTGTTAAGAAGATGGATGAAAAAAGACTGCATGTACCGGAGATGAGAATGTTGAGATGGATGTGTGGTGTGACGCGAATGGATAAAGTAAGAAATGAGTATATTAGAGGAAGTTTGAAAGTGGCGCCAGTGACTGAAAAGTTGAAAGGAAATCGTTTGTCTTGGTATGGCCATGTAAAGAGGAGAGATGAAATGCATGTTACGAAAAGAGTTTTGAGTTTACACGTAGATGGATGGAGAGGAAGAGGGAGGCCGAAGAAGAGATGGATGGATTGTGTTAGAAGTGATATGAAAGAAAAGGGAGTTAGTGATAGTGTGACGGGTGACAGGACAGAGTGGAAGATAAAAACATGTTGCGCCGACCCCAAGTAATATGGGATAAGGGTAGGATGATGATGATGATGATGAGGTGTGCGGCCGCCGGTGTTTTCTTAGGGCTTAATGAATTTCCGAGTACATTAATACATGATGAGTACATGATAAGTCAATACATGGTAGATGTAAGTAGAGACGATGGACGGGAAAGCTTCGGGAGAAACGTTTTTATTGGTGTCGTAAGAAAGTCACATTATATTACGCACTTGCAAAATCTATATGTGATGATTGTTAATAGTTATTGCCTGTCCGCGGAAGAAATGTGCGTTTACATATGTATAATATTCTTTTTTCATAATAAAATAAGAGGTATAAGAGATTGAAAATAATAATAATAATAATAATAGGCATTTATTTTCTCTACACAAGTTACCTAAAGCTAATTTCGTAGTGGAGCACAAACAAGGAATCAACTTTGTGAGAGACAAAGAAAAAGAAAATAATAAAACATTTGAAAAAAAATCACGTTTAAACGAAAATTTTATTTCTATAGAGATTTTTTATCAGTTCTAACAGCATTACACAAATAAAAATTTATAAATTACAGGTACACCGCTTTCAGCGATTCCTCGTACTTGGGCGCCAAACGAGCCTGATAATAATGATGGTAAAGAAAGGTGTCTCACTTTGAACAGTATTGGTCACTTAGCTGATGTTTCTTGTGATAAACTTCGACCCTACGTCTGTTACCGTTCGGAAAGTACGAAACGTACAATCAATGAGTGTGGAACTATAGATCCAGGTAAATTTTACTGAACTGTAGTAGTTGAAAAATCAAGTAACCAGGCCAGTTACCAGCTTAGCTTGTAACCAGGCGCATTACTTTGTGTAATTTATTTCATCACCACTGCTCTCAAAACAGTGAAGCAAAACCTTGTAAGGAAACCGGCTTGTCCTAGAACCAAAAATTCGAAGACACGTGACATCCACTAATCCGCACTGGGCCCACGTGGTGGATTATGGCCCATTCCCTCTCCTAGAGAGGAGACCTGCGTCCTAACAGTGGGAACATTAAAAAGGCTGATGATGATGATGAAACTATTGCTTCGGGAATAACATTTATAATCATTTTAAATTTCCTTTTCAGATTATCAATTGGATGTAAGAACCAAAAAGTGCTACAAGTTTCATAAACGTGCAAAGACTTTTCCCCAAGCCTATCTCACATGCTCAGCTGAAGGCGGCCATCTTGCTATTGTAAACAGTGTCACAGAAGCTATTGTACTTAAAGAACTCTTCGCTAAATATCCTGAGAGTTCCTTAGAGGGAATGAAATGGAAACATTTAGCAATGATCGGTTTTACTGATTGGGCTGACCATACAGACTGGAGGACCATTCACGGTTATTTGAATATTGTTTTATCTTTTAAGAGCTAAGTTCAATCTACAGAAACCTTAAAACCAAGAGAGCAGTGGTGGTCGAGTAATAATAGACCCGATATACGAGTTGTAAGCGGCTGATTCAAACTCAGAAAAGCGTATTACTTTGTGTAATTTATTTCATCACCACTGTTCTCAAAAGCGGTGAAGAAAAACATCGTAAGGAGAGGAGGCCTGAGTCCCAGCAGTAGACACATTATAAGACTGATGCTATGCTATGCGTATGGTTTTATTTGAACTATTTTTTGCTAACCGCTTTGACGACATGAAAGTCTAAAATTGTCTCAAAAAATGCTCTGGGGCCCTAGACAAGTGGCAATCGCTCCGTGTCGAATCCATTTCTAAGTTCGATTTCGCCTTAACGATGTCGACCACAAAATGGTAGACAAACTGACATCGACTAACATATCGATAAGTCGAAGTGTTGGTTCGATAAAATAACAACTTCTTGGCTATGGTTATCGAATTAAAACGTCCAATTTGACGTATAAACAACTAATAACAATTAGCGAATCGAAAACGTTTGACCACGTGACTTTTCGAAGGCATATGTCAGTTCCATACATTTCGGAGTTTTGAATTTCGTTATCGTTAGTGAGAATGTGACTTTGTCTAAGCCCCCTGGAATAAGTTTTACAATAATGTTCTACCTTTTCAGGTCAAACGTTGACGGAAGCCGGGTATGACAAAATTGCTGCAGGAAATCCTGAGACTGATGGTTTTAATCAATACTGTGGATCAATTTTACGTACTGGAGTTTTGAATGACATGTTCTGTGATAAAGTAGCCGCTTTTATATGTGAGAAGAGTCCGGACTATAATGCGGCTTGTTCGTTGCAAAATTATTAATATTTTTAGTCATTTTTTTTTTCAGCTTTTATTTTACTCAAATTTGCACTCTAGACTGTTTGGATTCTTTTTTTATTGTGGTTTAAGATCTTGTTGATTAATAAATTTATGAAAATTAATATGAAAAAAAAGACTAATTTCAAAATTGTATTACTGTAACACTCCATTCCATACCTAACACTAAACTAAAATTTAAGTCTTTGTTGGGCGCAGTCAGAATTATTCAATAATCATTTGCGATAAATGTTATTGTTAACATTTATCGCGTATTTAAAAATAAGTTAGGTATATGTTATTTTGAAAAGTGCCTCTGCAAAGTCTAGGGTCCTCATCTAGTCTACTTTTACAATAGTGTCAGGATGGTTTTCCATTGATTTCACAATTGTCGATTTTGACAAGTTTGGTAATTTATTAATATAAAGGCGTCATTGGCACAGGAAAAGAAGACTTGAAAGGATTTGGGGGTGACCTTTGACCAGCAGTGGGACAGTAAGGGCTACTGAAAAAAAAAATGGCGTCATTATGACTATTCAATTAACAAAAAAATGGCAAAAAATAGTATTCAACAAATTAATGTCTGGCGTATGTGGTAATCTGCTACAATTTTGACTGTACCTTTGATCAGTGACGTAGGTAACATTAATATGTCATTGCTTTTAATTCATTACAAGACAGCTCGTACCACAATAAATTCTATTACGAGACCACTGACCGACTATTGATCCGCCATTATGAATTAACAGTTTCGAAGTTTTAGCAAGATGAGAATGGATTCGTGTTGGCATGACGATATTATAAAAATAGCCGACTAGCGTCCCTGATTGATAAAGTCCTAACAAAACGCCTTTTTTCTGTCCAATACACTTCAAATCTATTCAAGTGAGTTCGATAACTAAGCTTATTTTTTATGTCTCACTGATTCATGCAAAGTAAGATACTTAGTCTCAAGTAAACGTGACGGCCTGATTTTTAAATAAAGGTGTGTTTAAATGACTGGTTTTGTAATGAAAAAAAATATATATATTTATAATATGTATTTTATTTTTTACCTATTTAACTTAAAATATGGTTTGACAAACCGACAAACGGTGAAGGAAAACATCGTAATGAAACCGGAATGTCCTAGAACCAAAAATTCGAAGACGTCGACGACGGATGTCACATCATCCACCAATCCGCACTGGGCCCGCGTCGTGGATTATGGCCCATTCTCTCTCCTAGAGAGGAGGCCTGTGTCCCAGCAGTAGGAACATTAATAAGGTTGATGATGATGATGGTTTGACAATGAATTTTGTAGTTACTTCTGCATAGAGCGATAATGTACTTGAAATCTTTAACTCAGTTACAAAAAAAAAAATGAATATAGGTGGTTATATCTACACTAATATTTAATTTAATTTGTTTATAATTTACTGTATTTTGGACATGACTGAACATATTTGATTTTGACATTTTTGATATAATTTATGACCGGCTAATTATTATAATTTATTGTGTATTGTCTGTACCTACTTGATTATGACATGAAACTGAAATGAGTCTTTGGTACTTGAAATAAATGAATTATTATTTATTTTAATATAATAAAGAGGTAAAGTTTTTTTTTTGTTTTTTTATTTTTTTGTTTGTAGGAGGTAATGTCTGGTACTAATGGTTCGATTGGAAAAATTGAAGATATAATAGAAAGCTGCTTTACTCCTGAGTGACATAGGCTATAAATTATTTATATAACACGGATATTAACCGAGCTATCACAACTTTTGTCTCACAAATTTTCCGCGGACGAAGTAGCGGGCAGAAGCTAGTTGTATTATAAAGGGTGACTGGTAATTAGTGACCGGTACTTTAACATTGTAGTCATGATAACAAACAACTTTTACTATGGGACCAAACCTGAAATCACAAAAAAAAACATTTAAGTTCGCCTAACTGGTCTAAATGTACTAAACTTGCTGATTGTTTTCGCGACTTCAGATTTGCTGAACTTTTAACAATAGACTATGTTAAAAGTTGTTTGTTTTCATGACTATTATCATGTATTCAAATATCGGTTACTATTACCAGTCACCCTATATAAAAATAATAAAATAAAATGTTTATACTAAGCTTAAGTATTTGTGTATGTAATATAAAAAAAACACAAAACACTCGGACATCGAAGTATCTGTAAAGTATTTCTACGTTGAATGAATGTTAACAAAAAAGTCTTGGGGCTAAAAACGTGTTCAACAGTCACGCAAAACGTCGATTAGTCAGTGTGATTCTTTCAAAAGGAGATTAAGGGACCATTTCCGTTTTCTCCGTTGTAGAGAAAAAATAAAAGTGTGTTATAAAAATTAAAAAAACATTTTTTTACTAAATTAACATTTTTTTTTATGGTTGGGAAAAATCATCTAATGACGAATCCCGCTCTTGGACTGAGCGGGATAATTAAAATGTGCGTGTGTAATTTATGCACGCACATTTTAATTTAATGTCTTTGTTAATTGACGTTTGACGTTTCAAATTCAAATATACATACACTGTCTCCCTAGGGAGATAATGACTTGCTTTAAGTAAAGATTGTATGACATTTAAAACAGCATTATCAAGCAGGTGGTGCAAAAAAAAAAATTGACTTTAATCATCATCATCATCATTAGCCTTACAATGTTCCCACTGCTGGGACACAGGCCTCCTCTCTAGGAGAGGGAATGGGCCATAATCCACCACGCGGGCCCGTTGTGGATTGGTGGATGTCACATGTCTTCGAATTTTTGGTTCTAGGACATGCCGGTTTCCTCACGATGTTTTCCTTCACCGTTTTGAGAGCAGTGGTGATGAAATAAATTACACAAAGTAATGCGCCTGGCTGGGTTCGAACCCGCAACCTACAACTCGTAAGTCGGGGCGTTGACTTTTATAAACTAATATAAAAATATTTGTTTCTTAAAATACAGCATGCGCACGCCTTTATAACTGAGACAGACACAAAAAAATTACGGGTTCACTGACTTGATAGCAGTAGACAATATTGAAGACGTGCTGGATTTGGCAGCAGACGAAGATAATGTTACAACAGAATATTACTCTCAAGGTTGAGTTAGAGAACATCTCATTTTCATATTACATACACCTGTATTTTAAAAGCTTTTATTAAGAAATTTTGCATGCATGTGTAAGGTTTTATGTTCCTCATGTTGGTGTCAGTCTGATTCTTCACGGTAAAAAACTTGATATTATTACGGAAACTGTGTTCTTAGGCATTACTATTGACTCCAAATTGCAGTGGGGAGCCCATATTAGAACTCTCTCGGGTAGACTAAGCTCAGCTGCATATGCAGTAAGAAAAATTAGGCAGTTAACAGATGTTGACACAGCTAGGTTAGTCTATTATGCTTATTTCCACAGTATTATGTCTTATGGCATTTTACTGTGGGGATCTGCAGCTGAGGTAGACTCGATTTTTATATTGCAAAAGAGAGCAATCCGGGCAATTTATAAGATGGGGCCTCGCGAGTCCCTAAGAAATAAATTTAAAGAAATTGATATACTAACTTTGCCTTCACTTTATATTTTAGAATGTATTTTATACGTGCGTAAAAACTTAGGACTTTTTAAAATTAGAAGCGATCTTCATAATAAAAATACTCGTAGTCAACATGAAATTGTTTTACCTAAATGGAGATTAGCTAAGACCAGCAAGTCATTTTTAGTAAATAGCGTACGATTTTATAATAAGCTGCCAAAGGGGGTGTCAGAACTTAGCGAGAGGAATTTCAAAACTCATATTAAGCGTGTCCTAACCAAAAAAGCATATTATAAGGTTAGAGACTATGTCGAAGACACACTTGTCTGGCAATGACTGCTTCTGCACATGTGGCCCCCTGGTAACTTATCAATATTCTGAGTAATTGTCTGTTAACTGTTCCATCTTTTTCCTTTTTTTTATACGACATTTTTTTTTTTTGAGATATTCAATATTCCCTAGATTACCATTTTATAGATCCGTAATATAATGTAATTGTCTTACAGATAATTGTGATTATTTTTCTTTTGTATAGCTTCTTTCAATCATGTGAATGTGAGAACATTGTAGACGCAAATCTTAGATTACTTCCTACCACTTTTATGGTACAATTTCAATATTGACTGGTCTGCACTGTCCTTACATAATCAATGTCATAATACTGTAATATGGAAATATTGTAAAAGAAACAATTATTTTAAAAGAGTAACCATGGAGTTTCTTGCCGGTTCTTCTCCATAGGAATCAACCAATTTGGAACCGTGCACTAGCTTCTGACGTTTTACAAGTGCCCATGTAGGCCTATGTGAAATAAAAAGATTTTGACTTTGACTTGACTTTGACTTTGACTTTAGACAGACGGACAGCATTTCAACTGCAACCCAACCGCAAATTGCAGTTCGAATGCAGTTGTCACGACTGCAATAGAACTGCAAACTAAACGTGCAGTCCGATTTCAGTTCTAAACTGCAAGTATGACGATATCGAATAGCTTCTAAGTTGAGGCCTTTTAGATCTATTAGTCTTATTTCTTCGTACCTTTTATTCACGTCGTCCTTCAAATTCCGCCAAAATGAGATGGCTGTACCCTTTTATTGAACTGATATATGTTATCCTAAAACAATTTCTTGTCGCCCAAATCCGGGTAAAGTAAGGTTGTGTTTTCATTAGAGTTGTGCGAGGATGTGCAATTGAATCACGTTATTTTCTGTGTTTTAGTCTTTTAGTCCTTTTATGTTTTTTGGTTTCGTGATAGCTACAACTTAGGGGTTTTTAAGTCAAGACTGAATAAATTATTTCTAGGCAAGTGTGCTCCATCGTCAGCCACATCATCGTTTACCATCAGGTGAGGTAGTGGTCAAAGTCCCGGAGCCGAGGGTTGGTGCGAAAGCGTTATACCGGGGCTCTGGGAATAAGGCAAGGGAGGAACGGGGTAGGTTCTTTAGTCAGTAAGAGTCTGACACTGTTTCCCGCTCCGCTCACGAGCGGGACTCATCATTGGATGATTTTTACCTACCATAAAAAAAAGCCTATCACAAAATAAAAAAAGTATATGTTACCAGCCAAATGCGCAATAATAATAAGTTAATATTTAATAGTGAGTGAAATGAACTCAGACATCAAGGGTTCTGCTTAGTTTGGGCTAGATTTCGTATAATATTCCACTACTAACACACTATTTTGTTTTATGGTAGGTAAAATCAGGCAATTACGAATTCCGCCCTTGGGCGGAGCGAGAAACAGTGTCAGATTTATACTGGCTAAACAACCTACCCCGTTCCGTCCTTGCTTCGACAATGCTGGGCCCTTACAGTTTGCTGACAACTTCTTGAGGCCCGCGGGAACAGTGCGTACTGTCGACGATTTGGGCTCGGTCCGGCCTGTTAGTAGACGACTGGACGGCGGGCTACTCATTGTTCGCCCTCTTCAAGCCCGCGATCTGCAATCCACGATGTGTATCTATCAATACAATCTCTGTAATTTTTCTCCCGAGTCCTCTATATCTCCGCTCCGCTTAGCTTCCTCGCACATACCCTAATTTGACATTGATTTTATTTCGGTTGTAAACAAAAGACATCTGTCATTCCGCATGACAGATAGAAGATATAAAAGAAAATACAGCCGTTTTATAGTTTTTTTGTATAGAAGGGTTTTGTCTCTCAGAATCTTGAAAGTGATGATAAGAATATAAAATCCGTTCTATAACTTGATATTGCCCAATTTATAACTTACTAACTTTTTACTGCTTGTGCTAGCATATTTCACGTGTATTGTATTTATTTTTTGGATAATAATATATATGAATGTAGTATTATGTATCTTATTGCTTTATTATTTTCATAAAAAAAAAGTTAAGTCTATGGATAGAACGTAAGATTATTTAAAAGTGGCTCATTTTGTCGATTATGAATTTAAAAATATGGGACTAACAATCTGTTTTTTACTAAACTATATTACACTAGCTGTGCCCGCAACTTCGTCCGCGTGGAATAGTTATTTTGGGCATCATATTTATTACCCACGACTTTGCCCGTGTCAATTTCTGTTACTATTTCAGACAATTTAGTTTTTATGAGAACATAATTATCTAAAAGTACTTCATAGAGCTACACCCCAACTTGGGCACGCCATAATCTCGGCGGTAAGTCCCCTCTTTGAGGCGTGATATCTATCACGGCATCCTCACCTTCCGCATGACGCGGGTTCTCACCGGATATGGGAAGTTCAGGAGATTCCTGCGCGCCGGATTTGTGCGGAAGAGACAGCCGGGTGTCGCCACTGTATGGTCAGCCCGGAGGATACGGTGGAGCACTCGGTGGAGGTGTGCCCCGCTTGAGAAGAGCATCGCCGTGTCCTCGTGGAGGTGATCAGCGGCGGCGACCTCTCGCGCCGGGCCTTGGTTCAGGCCATAGTTCGCAGCGAAGAAGAAAGGCAAGCGGTCGCCTCCTTCTGCAAAGCAGTAATGCTCGTAAAGGAGGAGGCCGACCGCATAAGGCAAAGGCAATAGCGCCCTCGCCGTAGCCGTCACCGCCGCGATTCCGCCGATATCCGGTCTCCGTAGACGCTGGCTTGTGGACGGTGAGCAATGGGTAGCTCGCCGTCCGGTGTTCTGGTAACAGTCCAGACCGAGACCAAGTCGTCGACGGCGTGCACTGCTCCCGCGCACCTCAAGGTGTTGTCAGCAAACTGTGGGGCCCTTCAGGGGCGAAGCCTCCTGCAACTGAGGGTTGGTGTAAAGCGTTATACCGGGGCTCTGGAAATAAGGCAAGGGAGGAACGGGCTAGGTTGTTTAGTCAGTAAGAGTCTGACACTGTTTCCCGCTCCGCCCAAGAGCGAGATTCGTCATTGGATGATTTTTACCTACCATAAAAAACCCATCCGCGCCGCCCGCAAGCAACCCCTCTCCTCGCCCGCCGGCTAGGCGCAGCGTCAAGTTTTGCACATCATGCATCGCGTGTGAATTTTATATCGGAGTTATTTTAAAATTGTAATATCTTCTAAGATGTTCATTGAAATCAAATGATGTCAAAGACAATTTTGTTTACAATTACATACTCTTAATCAACAACACATTTATTTCATCATCATCATCATCACCCTTTTAATGTTCCCACTGCAGGGACACAGGCCTCCTCTCTAAGAGAGGGGAATGGGCTGTAATCCACCACGCGGGCCCAATGCGTGTAAGTGGATGTCACATGTCTTCGAATTTTTGGTTCTAGGACATGCCGGTTTCCCCACGATGTTTTCCTTCACCGTTTTGAGAGCAGTGGTGATGAAATAAATTACACAAAGTAATGCGCCTGGCTGGGTTTGAACCCGCGACCTACAACACGTAAGTCAGAGCCGTTACCACTCGGCCACCACTGCTCTCACATTTATTTGGATGAAGATTATATTATTATGTTGATACAACTCTAACAAATAATCGGTAAAAATTGGCTAAATTTGATTCGCATAAAAACGGTTCTAGTAAGTTAATCTTTAAAGATAGACATATACTGTCGCGGACATTTTTTTAAATCATTTTAAGAGGAATAATTCTTTCATACATATTTTTTTGGTATCTTAAACCGTTTTGGCAGCGCGCGCAACGGAAGCCCTCAAAGATGAATAATTTTCCCCGTTTTTTCCACATTTTCCGTTGTTTCTTCGCTTCTATTAGTCGCAGCGTGATGTTAAAAAAAAGCCTTAAGCCTTCCTCAATAAATGATCTATTCAACACAAAAAGAATTTTTCAATTCGAACCAGTAGTTCCTGAGATTAGCGCGTTCAAACAAACAAACAAACAAACTCTTCAGCTTTATAATATTAGTATAGATATGAAACATTCGAAAGAGCAATCCATCGATTAATAAATATTCGATTAATCGATAAACAGTTTAAATGGACAAAAGGTTGTTTCTCAATAAATTCTATTCAATCAATCCTTCAGTAGACTTTCCATTATTCGACCATATGACTCTCAAAGTATCGTTACCGACCTCTTTTGTAGTCGAATCAACACTACTGCCTATCCTTTTATTTCAATATTTAATAGTATTTTTCAGTTACTATAATTTGCCTGTTTTAGTATGAAGTAGTTTTTATATATTTTTTTTTTTCATGTTTGCGCCAAGTGCAAACCCATTGTGTATCCAAATTATCGCGAAGCTTTTATATTTTATTTTGAACGCTCCAAACCTTAAAGATTTTACAACCCGGAAGATTCATACGGCATTAGGCATACGGTGTAGGTGTGCCCCGCCTGAGAAGAGCATTGCCGTGTCCTCATGGATGATCGGCGGCGGTGACCTCTCGCGCCGGTCCTTGGTAGAAGTCACAGTCCGGAGCGAGGAGTGGCAGGCGGTAGCGGCGGTGGTGGCGGACGAAGCAGTAATGCTAGTAAAGGAGGAGGCTGACTGCATAAGACTGCGCTTTGTTCCCACGAGCCTCAAGGAGTTGTCACCTAAACTGCAGGGCCGAAGCCCCAGGGTCCGGTTTCTGAAAGGAAGGTCCGATCCCAGTATGAAGGCTAAGAAGGAATAGGGTGGGTCGTTTAGTCAGTAAGAGTCACTATTTTCCATTACGCCTAAGGACGGGATTTGTCACTAAATGATTTTGCCCACCATAAAAATAAAATCCAGTCTGTCTCCAAGGTGTATTCCATAAACCGTACCGTACTATAGACAAAGAAACAACAGCTATGCTAAGTACTTTCTCGAGTTAGGTCGTTAACGGGCGACATGTCAGAAAAGATTTAAACTTTCTAGACATATTAGTTCAGTGCCAAAGTAAAACAATTTAGTTCTAAGAAACTGTTTTCTTATGTAGGTGTTATAATATAGTTATGTGGAGAGCGATCGTTACCGGCCACAGCTTTCCTACATCATTCCCGTACTATTGAAATGGTTTTATTTCACTAAAAGTTTGTGTGGGTTATAGTTTATTGGGCAACGGTCTCAGTTGAAAATGAATTAAAATCCTTTTTTAAGGATTCGTAGTCAACAAGGAACCCTTATAGTTTCGCCAAGTCTGTCTGTCTGTCCGTCTGCGGATAATCTCAGCGACCGTTAGCGCTAGAAAGTCAAAATCCCGCTCTTTGGCGGAGCGGGAAACAGTGTCAGACTCTTACTGACTAAACATTCCACCTCGTTCCTTCTTTGTTTTCGCACTAAGACCAAGCCTTCCTTTCAAAAAGAGACACTGGGTCCCAGTAGGCTTCAACCCTTTTGCAGAATCTCTACGGTTTTGCTGACAACTCCTTGAGGCGCGCGGGAACAGAACGCGCCGTCGATGACTTGGGTTATGACCCTGGGTTTGAAGTTATACTCGCGTATAAAAAAAAACACATGTTTAGGTAAATGTTTAACAAGAACCCTTATCAGGAACATTGAATGTTCAAAAAACTCAGAGCAAGACAAGGTAGTTTCTCCACAATAGTGTTCCACTTTGATAGTCCTCATAAAATACGACGGTAGCTTCCTTTGGCAGTGAAGATACGCGATCTAGAACCATTTCGTTCCCTAGGTTGTGATGTGGAATGAGTTAGTACTATGCGATAATGGAATATGTGTTGGTGTGTAACGATGTGATGTTATCTGAATTTAAGGCAATCTTTTTAACAGACCATTTGTTGTTTGTTAAAAAGATTGCCTTAAATTCAGTTGTAACCAGCTTTGTCCATATGAAAATTGTTTTTTTGTGTCAACTTTGGACACTCGTTTCATCTCTTTAGGTAATTCAAAATATATTCTCTTCTCTTTTGTACTAGAACAATTTGCTTGCTATGGTTTCCGTTTGGCGTATTATTTCCTTGTCTTGCCTTGCCTGGAAGAAAACCACTTTGCCTAAGTTGAGATATTCCTGAACATATTGTATGTTTTCTCCGTCCACTTCTTTTAGAACTTTTAGTCTTCTTTTGTCGTCTTTAAGGTCGTCATCGTCTTGCATCGTTAAGGTCTTAAGCAAAACAGAAAACTTGCTTTCTATTCATCATTATTTAACTACTAGCTTTTATCAGCGGCTTCGCCCGCGTATATAAAACATAGCCTATGTCACTCAGGAGTAAAGCAGCTTTCTATTGTTGCTAAAATTTTTCTAATCAGTAGTTCCAGAGATTACCTCCTACAAACAAAAAAACAAACTTTACCTCTTTATTAAATTAGTGTAGATTAAAATCAGTACGTATAACTTTAAATAATTTACCACAAGCTGTTCCGTATTTCGATACTGAAATGACTGATATCGAATCGACAAGCGCTTCATTACATAAAGCTCCATAAACACGATTGTGTCCATTGTAGAAGAGGAGGTGAGGTTGCTAAATTTTGTAGTTACTAAAGCACCATAGGGAATTATTAAATTGTGAAGATAAGGTTCTAAAACGATAAAAGTCTATGGCTTGTTTTCATTTCAGTGGGGGAAAAAAGAATATAAGAGTGTTTAAAAAAAATATCACATGTCACATGGAAATACTCGAACGCATCAAATGTTCTTAGGGTAGGTTACGTGTTTTGCCTTTCTGATAACTAATAGATAATAATTTGATGATAACCTAATGAAAGGAGTCCGTGACTGACATTTTTTTTTGCCGTTTCGCCCATTTCCTTATGCCACTCTCAAATTGACAGATTATAAATATACACTCTTCTGCATGTAAATTGAGTTTACTTTGTCTTAATCTGACGAGTTTGAATTTTATCGAGGATTAAAAAAAAAGAACGCTCCAATAATTAGGGTTCATATCTGGTACATTTTTTTTACCGATGGGAAACATCATCTAATCGAAATAAAACGCCCTTGGGCGGGGCGGGAAACAATGTTAGACACTTACTGACTAAACAACCCACCCTATACCTTCTTAGCCCTCATACCGGGATTGGACCTTCCTTTCAGAAACCAGACCGGGCCCCAGTAGGTTTCGGCTTTGCAGTGGGGCCTCTACATTTGCTGACAACTCCTTGAGGCGTGTGGGAACAGAGTGCGCCGTCGACGACCTAGCTTGGTCTACTATTATCTGCTGCCTATTACTCGCCATTTCAGGTTGAAAAATGTCACTCTAAATGATTTTCTGACGTGCTCGAGTACCGCGAAAAATCTCCCTTTGGGCTCCCCTCCTATTTGCAATTTGGTCATCTGTTCTATCCGTTCTATCTGTGAGAGGACCATTCATTTGTTTTGCATGTCATATAATCTCGCTGGACTGCGGTTATCAAGCCGGCTCATTCCACTGGGATCACTTTGTAGCTTTATGTAGGATTTCATGCTGTGCATTAATTTATCATTAAATGGCGATAGCGGTTTTAGTCTGATTTACATATTTATACAAATTGTTAGCCAATTTCACGTTATCTATAAATCGAGCTTTGGCTGGAGTTTCCTTTAAAAGAATAGAATAGAATCAATTTTATTCGAGATAGCCACAGCACAACGATTACAAACATAAAGTATAATAAAAAGAACAGATAAGTACAGAATACGATGAGCGTACCCACACCAAAAAAATGACCACCTCAACAATCGCTGGACATCAGACACCCAGCGCTGCTTCCCAATTCCATTCCATTTCCAAATATCCGTAAAAAGGACCAAAACTTACTGAATAGCACTGAAAATAGCAAAAATTAAGTGACTGTGAGAAGGGTACTTGCTTGCAAAACAGATGGCCGCCGGTGAAGCCGTGAGATTCTAAAGTGGCGAACGCACATCGAAAGACGCAACATTAGAGGTCTCCTACAAGGTGTACCAATAACCAGGTAAGGGTTTTCCCACAACCCTCTGATGGTAGATTTAGGGATGATTTTCATTAGAACGTGCTGTGCCCGGGGCGGGGCCCGGACGGGGCCCGGACGGGGCACGGTTTTAATCTGTTTCATATATTTTGTATGAATCAATTTATATTACACAGTGCATTATCCGTGTCCCGTCCGGGCCCGCTCGACGCACTTCAATGCCACGTTTGTTGCACGGTCCCGCCCCGTTCCCTCCACGTCCCATCGTAATCAGAACATTTTTCGTGCTGCGTCCGAAAATAAATTGCATAGCACGGACGGGCCCCGGCTCGTCCACGCCCCGGCCCTGGCACGGCCCGCTCTAATGAGAATCATCCCTTAAAGGACCAATTTTGAACCGTGCACTAGCTTCTGATGTTTTACAAGTGTCTATGTAGGCCTACGTGAAATAAAATATTTTGACTTTGAGCGAGACACACAGGATTATTTACTATGGCAATAATTGGGCTCTCTCGAGTATTGCCACAATGAACGGTCCTGCAGTGACCTATATTAAACAGTGGACGTCTTTCAGCTGAAATGATCAATGTATCGTTAATTTATTTATTTATTCACAAAATAATATTGTAAAAAAGTCGTTTAATTAAATACAAGGAGCGGTTTTAAATGTGCAAAAAAAGAATCAGGAGGCAATTTTGATAGTGCGTCTCGACCTTAATCTATAATCTAATAAGTAGGTATGGTACGCAGCGAATAAGTTGAACCGTTGGCTATGGTTGCGTACAGCCCCCTACCTCGTTTGAAAACCGAAAATCGGTAACAGTGCATTCAAGGTCGACCGTCATGGTGGTTCAATTTGTGTACAATACGTTTCAAATGAGTTTAGGATCGATCGCCATGTTGTGACGTCACGATTTACTGTCAAATCGAAGCAAGATATTTTTTAAATTCAGTTTATTTACGAAAAATTTCATTTATTTACGAAATGTTTACGAAAAAAGTTGAATCAGAATCCAGTTTTTCAATTGAACTCATCTCTGAGTTCTTAAATTTTGTAATTATATTTTCGATTTGACAGTACGGCGTGATGTCACGTGCTGTCAATCGATCCTATTCTTATTTGGAACGCATAGTAACCGATTTTTGAGTCTCATTCGAGTTGTCGAACTTGCCGTGCCGTGGTGGAAGGTTGTACTTATATGCCGCGAACTATTTTTGTTTTTAATGTTATTTTTATTTATGTAAATTGGCAAAAACGTTGGTAAACGTGATTGGCAGAACGTCATACAGGCTGCCACAGTCACACACCCACATATACATTAGCACTACGTCCTCCTGGAGCTGAAGGTTGGTGCGAAAGCGTTACACTGGGACTCTGGGAATAAGGCAGGGGAGGAATGGGGTAGGTTGTTTAGTCAGTTAGAGTCTGACACAGCTTTCCGCTCCGCCCAAGAGCAGGATTCGTCATTGAATGATTTTTACCTACCATAAAAAAGCACTTGCATGTTTATGAATCCTACAATTTTAATTTATGCAAGGAATATATAATTGTTCTCTTAGAGAGGAGACCTGTGTCTCTGCAGTGGGAACATTAAAAAGGTTAAGTTTTTGACAAATTTTGATAAGTTAAGAAAAATAGTCAAATTAAAAATATAAATAAAATAATTTATTTTGGCAACCTTTGAGTATGTACAGATATTAACATTAACTTATAAATAACCCCTAATTAATAATACTTTTACAAAAGTTTATCCCAAAGCTTTGGCTTGTCCAAGTACAGCGATGGCTGGTCCAGCCTTGATGATGCCATCTCTGACGTTGCGGCCAACCTTCTCCTGAAAAAGGCAAGTAAGATAAAATTAATAACAATTAAATTTAATACAGTAACTCAAGAAGTTGTCAGCAAACTGTAGGGGCCCTACAGGGTTGAAGCCTCCTGGGGCCGAGGGTTGATGCGAAAGCGTTACACTGGGGCTCTGGGACTAAAGTAAGGAAGGAACGGGGTAGGTTGTTTAGTCAGTAAGAGTATGACACTGTTTTCCGCTCCGCTCAAGAGCAAGATTCATCATTCGATGATTTTTACTTACTATATAAAAAAAAAAAAAACCTGCTATTAACATGAAAGGAGGATGATACAGGAGTAATTTCTGACGAACAAAGTAACACACGTAATACGCTTCAGAGCATTTTCATTTGAGAAACTGTTTAAGAACTGTGTTGCTGTAAAGTATATTCTATTAGCGATTAATGCAATGGTGACATTAAATATATTGTGTTATGCACATAAACTAACTTCCTCTTGAATCACTCTATCTATTAAAAAATAACGCATCAAAATCCGTTGCGTACTTTTTAAGATCTAAGCATAAATAGGGAGAAAGCAACTTTGTTTTATACTATGTAATAATTATTAGGCGTAAACTAGGTGTATACATCTTTTTTTTGTGCATTTTGGAGGATGTGCGCAGGAATTGCACGATTTGATTCGGCCATCTCAATTTTACCAACGGACATCCCGGCGTACGGCAAATATCCTCCCTTACGTACTGCAAAATGGTGCCAAAGGTAACGAAAGAACGGTTTATTTTACCAGTTAGTAATAATAAAAAACCGGCCAAGTGCGAGTCGGGCTCGCGCACAAAGGGTTCCGTAGCAGCAAATATAATAAACTAACCAAAATTACAGTTAAATCAACCTATCTCAAAAACTATAAGAGATACTTTGATCAAACCAAAAATCGTTGAAAGAGTTAATTAGCATGCATCACCTCTATTTTTTTTAGAATTTTATACCCCGTAGTTATAAAAATAGAGGGGGGGGGACATACTTTTTACGACTTTGAGAGCTGATATCTCAAAAACCGTTCACTTTAAGAAAAATGTTTTTTAGAAAACTTTATATCATTTTAAAAGACCTTTCCATTGATACCCCACACGGGTACGTACATCGAAAAAAAAATTTTCATCCCTCAGTTACATGTATGGGGGGCCCCACCCCCAATTCTTTTTTTTACTATTTAGTGTCATAATTTTGTAGCGGTTCATACAACACATATTCCCATCAAATTTCATCACTGTAGTACTTATAGTTTCCGAGTAAATCGGCTGTGACAGACGGACAGACGGACAGACGGACAGACGGACAGACGGACATGACGAAACTATAAGGGTTCCGTTTTTGCCATTTTGGCTACGGAACCCTAAAAACCACTTACAATTTTCTTGAAGACCTTCCACCTCGGCTCGGGCGCCGCCGACACAGCGCACATGGCGACCAAACAAGCGAACACGAACACCAAGATGCGAGAGAAGTTCATTTTTACTATTATTATTTTAAATTCAAATTATTATTTATTTGAATTCACGAAGACACCTTCGAGTTGAATGATGTTCCTTTTTCGAAACTCTCTTTTTATATAACTCAACTGACTAAGTTATTTTTACAGTTAATAAACTCAAAATTACACAAAAATAGACTTTATAATGTTGACATAAAGATTAAATTGTGTTACAGAAAGTGTGAGTGTCAGTTTGCGTTCATAACGGTTCGCGGTTCGGACTCCAGGGAACTCCCGATTTCGTGAGCTTAATGAAGCCCCTTGAACGTTTAAATTGATTGCAGTACTTAGCGAAAATATTTCTGACTCATACGCAAGACAGATTTTTTGCTACCCAATAAGTTATCTCATTAGGTTCAAAAGCCGCTTTTTATGTTTTATCGCTAGCTTCTGAGTAGTAGGTCATGGGTTAGAAGATAGCTAGGTACATTACTTTTCAATACACTTATTCGATAACTGTAACTTATTGCACTATGATTATTATATTTTTTATGGTAGGTGAAAATCATCGAATGACGAAACCCGCTCTATGGCGGAACGGGAGACATTGTCAGACTCTTACTGACTAAAAAACCTACCCCATTCCTTCCTTGCCTTATTCCCAGAGCCACGGTAACACTTTCACACCAACCCTCGGCTCCAGAAGGCTTCGACCCTGAAGGGCTCCTACAGTTTGGACTATGATTAGGTTCAACATGGCATGTACATCAACCGCGTGCTTTTGTTTCATTTATCATAACAAGGGCTTTTTTCATTCTCACTTTATCGTCGTAGAAAATATTTGTTCGTAAATGTATTGAAAAACGTCCTTTGATACACGTGCTAATTTTTCACTGCTGCCCTCGGCTCCGTAACACACTCGACTACGGCTCCTGTGGATGGATTCACCTCGGTTGCAATGACAATCTTACGGCACTTGAATAAAAAGGGTGTACTACGCCAAATCGAATAACAAATAGTCGAATATCAAATGATCGACCACTATAAATCGAACGTCTAAATATTCGAACGTTCATAATATCGAATTGTTATTAAATTGAACATTCAATACATCGCACACTTAATACATCGAGTGTTCAAAATATCGAATGTTTGTTTGATCGAGCGTTCAACGCATCATCTTTTGCCTCTTTTTTGTGGAGTAGGTCTTCCTTCCTATTTGTTATAGCTTGCTCCTTAACTAAAAATTCATACTTCACAACAGTAGGGAATAATAAATAATTATCGCACTTGCTTATTTACCCCAAGAAGAAATACCAGATGCTTTCAATAAATTGAGATTGCAGAGTCCCTACTGTTTGTGCTACCATAGAATTTTTAGTTAAGGAGCAAACTATAACAAATAGGAGAATTGATAAGGTAAACGCGGGATTGGGAAGACCTACTCCACAAAAAAGAGGCAAAAGATGATGCGTTGAACGCTCGATCAAACAAACATCACTAGAGACCCGTGGCAAATTTATTGGCCCCAAAAAAAATCATTCGTTGTTATTTAATTTTATACCTAATAAAATTTGTAAAATAGTTTAGGTTACTTGTTCTAAATCCGTGACTTTTTAAACGCCCCCCTCCCCCGTCATACGGGTGACCCATGGCATTCATATTTTAAATGGTTCCTTGAAAGGTTTGAAAATATTATGGGAGCTGGTAAGAGGTACTGCAATCGAGTATTTTACAGTTTGCGGGCAGGTTGTGAAAGTGTAACACCAAGGCCATAAAACTAAGGCAAAGAATATGAACGGGTAAGTTTTTAGTCAGTAAAAGTCGGACATTATCTATTGCTCCGCTTAAGACCGGGAGTTTTTATTGGATGATTGCCCAACATAAAAAAAACAAGCATGAAAATACGCCTCAAAAGTGTGTGGTGATTCCAAGTCCAATGTTTTTAGTGCTATAAAATGAGAGTCGCTTGGAGCACGATGGTATGGAATCTATCTAACCGGACTGAGGCCTCAGTAGGCTTTGGCCCTGCGGTTGAGCTTTTATAAGACCCACCCTTTTGCTGCTGTTATTGTCACGCACCTAGTCCTTTGGAAGTCTAGCTATCTTTTAAAAATACCATCTAGACTTGCACACTGAGGCTCTGTATAAAGTAACTAGATCAATCCATGATTCGACTTTCGAAGATTGTATAGAATTGAAAAAAAAGTTTTTTTTTTTTAGTGACGCAAATAAAATTTTATGTGTTTACTTCATGCCAAATTGCAGGGTTATTTGGCTATGGGAAGTACTTGATGAATTTTGATTCCCTTGAGAGTGTCAAAATATACGTTTCTTGTTTTTTCTTTAACTCAGTATTTTAATTTTTCATAGCTTTAAGAGATGGCATATTTGAGCATATGGTTTTAATTTCAACTCGCTACCTCTATACTTACCGAATACTTGGCCTGTAACACAACAAACGCTGCTCCTATTCGAATTGGCGAAGACACAGTCGAGCGCACGGAACAGGTCAGGTACTTGGGATCGGTGCTCCACGAGTCCGGGGACGTCGATTGCGACGTCGAGTCTCGTATCTCGGCGGCCTGGGCGAAATGGCGTGAGGTGGCGGGGGTTATCTGTGACCCCAAAATGCCGGTTAGGCTCAAAGGACAGGTCTATAAGACCATCATTAGGCCTGTCCTTTTGTATGGCAGTGAAGCGTGGCCTGTACTTGAGCGGCACAAGCAGAGCCTGCATGTCACGGAAATGAATATGCTGCGCTGGATGTCTGGAGTCTCGCGGAAAGACCGCATTAAAAACTCCCGCATCCGGGGCAGCCTTCAGGTCCGTGACATAGCGGATAAACTGCAGGAGGGTCGCTTACGTTGGTATGGCCACGTATTACGAAAACCGGCAGACTACGTGGGTAACAGATGCCTCGCCATGCCGCCTCCGCCGGGACCCGGGAGACGAGGAAGGCCTAAGAGGCGTTGGATCGACGTCGTAAGGGACGATATGCATGCCAATGGGCTTACGGCAAAGGACGCGAAAGACCGAGCGAAGTGGAGGCGTCTTAGCAAGAAAGCGGACCCCGGGCACCGAGGCGAAAGCCAAGGTTGGCAACCGGGACTAATACCGCTAGGATGATGATGACCTCTATACGTGTTCGAGATAAAGGATCTTAGCAGATAGACGCACGACAAAGTAATAAGTGCCTTTTTTCCCTACTGAGGTACTGTAAAAAAAAAATATATGAACTGCCGATTTTCTTTTAAGATAAAAGCACGAGAGTACATTCCATAGGTACATTCGCAAGAAGTTGGAAGAATCACAGCACTAATTGATTGGATTCGTTTCTTTTTTCACGATAATATTTCTTATTTATATGTATGAATGTATTAGGTATTGTATTGTTTCTTTTTTTTTGTTTGTCTATTTTTCTGCACAACTCCAAGGTCGACTGAGGTAGAAAATGCCTAAGGTGTTAAGTCCGCCTTTATACTTACTTGTTATATGGATAAATTTTTTATGTATAAATAAATAAAAAGGGCAGAGTTAGGGAGTGTGCCAAACTTTTACTGACTAAAAACCCAGTCCTATGTTTCTTCTCTCTTCATTGCGTTTCAGGACCCGGAATTTCCCTTTTAGTTCCGAGCCTATGGCCTCAATGGGATTTGGCCTTGCTAGGCTCTTACGGTGTGTAGATTGGCCCAGTGTTCCATATGTGTTTTTAATTTGAGCATAATTATTTTGTATAGGCAATGAAGTGTTTCAAAGGGTTGTGTCGAAAAAAAGAGGAAAAAACTTACGTAAGAATTAATTAATAATAATTTATTTTTACAGCATTTATGTACACGTATTAACTCTAACTTAAAAATAATTTTTAATTTACAAAACGGCTATAAAAGTTTATCCCAGAGCTTTAGCTTGTCCGAGGACACCGATGGCTGGTCCAGCCTTGACGATGCCATCTCTGACGTTGCGGCCAACCTTCTCCTGAAAAATTATAAGATGATATTAGTATTGGCTAAATTAATGTAGAATAGTATAGCATAGGTCCTTGGGGGAGGCCTATGCCCAGCAGTGGACGTCGTTCGGCTGACATGATGATAATGATGAGTATAGCATCAGCCTTATAACGTTGCAACTGCTGGGATTCCGGTCTCCTCTAAAAGAGAAGGAATTGCTAGTTTTGACTATATGATATTATTATATTTTTTATGATTCATTTTAGGTAGTTGCTGCGAACAATCATGATGAAATATAAAGTAATTTTAGGTTTTAAGACATCAAAAATATCAGCTACCTACTATTATCAACCACATGAAATTAAAAGCACACTTTGCTTATTGTCTGTGTCATAAATTGTAGTGAAAACTTTTAGTCAGTGTAAGTACATTAAGCTAGATAAAAGGGGTAGTTACATTGCTAGCTTATACCTTGTCTGGGGTTGTAAGTATGATATTTGAAGACTGCAAGTAGCAGCCAGCTTAAATTGGTCTCGTTTACAACCGAGTATGAATACAATGGGAGGTCTTATGATGAATAGTCGTACAACCTGGGGCCCTAGACAAGTGGCAATTGCTCCGTGTCGAATCCATTTCTAAGTTCGATTTCGATGTCGACTTCAAAATGGTAGACAAAGTGACATCGACTAACATATCGATAAGTCGAAGTGTTGGTTCGATAAAATAACAACTTCTTGGCTATGGTTATCGAATTAAAACGTCCAATTTGACGTATAAACAACTAATAACAATTAGCGAATCGAAAACGTTTAACCACGTGACTTATCGAAGGCATATGTCAGTTCCATACATTTCGGAGTTTCGAATTTCGTTATCGTTAGTGAGATGTGACTTTGTCTAAGCCCCCTGTTCGTGATCTATGAAAAAAAAATCACTTACAATTTTCTTGAAGACCTTCCACCTGGGCTCGGGCGCCGCCGACACAGCGCACATGGCGACCAAACAAGCGAACACGAACACCAAGATGCGAGAGAAGTTCATTTTTACTATTATTATTTTTAATTCAAATTATTATTTATTTGAATTCACGACGACTCTTTCGAGTTGAATGATGTTCTAGTTTCAAAACTCTCGTTTTATATACTAGTAAACTGACCAAGATATTGTTACTGTCAGTAATCTCAAAATTACACAATAATAAACTCTATTGTATTGACATAAAGATCATGTTGTTGTTTAAGATTGTTTTCCGAGTGTGCGTGTCAGTTTGCATTGATAACGGTCCGCAGTGTGTTGACTCCAGGGAGTTCCCTTTTTCATGAGCCTAATGAAGCTCCGGAAATATAAATACCTATTGATTGTATAGTTTTTTTATGGTTGAAAAAATCATCGTATGACGAATCCCACCCTTGGGCATAGCGGAAGACAGTGTCAGACTTCTACTGACTAAACGGCCCACTGTTTCTTCTTGCCTTAGTTTCAGGGCCCAGGTGTTCCGCTTTCGCATCAACCCTTGGCTCCAGAAGGCTTCAACCCTGCTAGGCCCTTACAGTCGCTGACAACTCCCTGAGGCGCGCGAGAACAGTGCTCGCCGTCGACGACTTGGGCTCCGTTAGCGGGTTGCCGGATGGGCGGACAGCGAGCTAGCCATTGCTCGCCGTCCGGAAGCCCATGTCTACGGTGGTCGAAAATCTGGATCAGAGACATGCCGGATTGATTGTATAGTATTAACGGGTTATTTAATTTTATAAAGAAGACAATGGTGAACGGGCATGATTTTTTTGACACAATGGCTTTGTCAATTTTATAGTGACAACGGAGTCCCGTTCAGCTTCGGTCCACCTTATAGGACTTTTTTGCGTGATCATACTTTTTAAGAAATGAAGATAACCGCAGGAAAAACAAGGTTATTGACATGGGCAAGGGCACATGGTATATAGTAGATTGATAGTAAATGCAGCGTTGAAAGTTGTTAGTTGCTTTGGAATAATTATATATTACCACGCTTTGTTATTAGTTATGTATTGTACACTACGAACCACCTGCGTATCTTTTTTACTTTTATGTCAAATCCATCCAAAGGTTGTCTGTAAAAAATTGCTTTTAGCGATAAGACCGCCTATTGTTACACCTTATTAATTTTAAACTTATTATTTAATATAATTTGGTTTACAATAAAGCATACATCTATCTATCTAGCGTGTAAACCCACTGGCAGCAAACAATAGACAAAATTATTCATCATTCAGCAAATATGGCCGGCCCACTATCACAACACATTGCTAAGTCTAACAACCAGTAAGGAGCTGGAGCTGTTGTCAGTAAACTGTAGGGGCCCAACAGAACCGAAGCCTCCTGGGACCAAGGGTCGAAGCAAAAGCGGAACACCAGGGCCCTGGAACTAAGGCAAAAAAGAACGGGGTGGGTCGTTTAATCAGTAAGAATCTGACACTATTACCCGCTTCATCCAAGAGCGGGATTCGAGATTGGATGATTTTTACCCACCAAAAAAAAAATTGGTAACTCGGTTTTTCCGGATCATAATTATCTTTAAAAGACAGGTAACCGTCATTTTACTCAACATCAAATACGGAAAATGTTTTATATTTAGCAAAAGAGATGTAAGAAATGACCTGACTGAGTGACTTGTATCCATTATCTTAAAACGTCAAACACTAGCAAACATAAATTATCTCTATGTGCACTTGGATATAACTGTGTTGTTCCTACTGAACTAATTATTTTGATGTTTGTTAGTAAAAACGTGTTATAGTTTAGTGGCATAGTTTGATTTATGTTGGTGAAAAGATAATATATATATATACGCTCTTGGGCGGAACGGGAAACAGTGTCAGACTCTTACTGACTAAATACACAACCCCGTTCCATGCTCTTCGCAGTGAGACCAAGCCTTCCTTTTAGAAAGAGACCCTAGGCCCCAGTAGGCTTCTACTCTTTTCCAGGGGCCTGTTTCAGAAAGCTACCATTTTATTTGTTTGAGGCTTAGTGAAGACTTGTAGGGTGTCTTCAGGGTTGTGTCCCAGTATTAGATGTAGCACAGAGAGGATTTCGGAATGTTCTTTTAAGAGGTAACGGGGTCTTGGAGATCACCGGGGTGGTTTTCACCTATTGATCCCCAAACGAAAGCCGGCGTCAAACAGACTGTAGGCCCCAGTTTTGTGTGTTGGATATTGTATTATGTTATAAAGTATCCTTTCTTAAATATTGTAATCTTAGTGTGCAATAAATAGAAACAAATTAAGAATAGTTCAAATTAAATTCCATCCATCGAATTCTGCACATATTTTGTAAAAAGAAATCTTTTGGGAAGGTCGACTCAAATTACTATCTACCGCGGAAACTGACTGCCGCGATAATAAATATCTTATGATTATAATTAGGATGAACATAAATCCTGATGATCATCATAATCATGTTTATATTATTTGATGAGATATTTTTTCTCGTTCAGGGTGTTTATTTGTTTGAAGACTAACGTCTATAACCCTAAAGTTAAAATCATATTGCAGACCATTAGCGATTTATTGAAACTACAAGAAATTCTCCCGCCTGGACATGAATTGCAGTGGCCTGTATGGAAAGCACTAAGTCGGTTGTGCACCCAGGTAGGGGCCAACAAGCTGGATTCCGCCAAACTTACGTGGTAATGGGCAGTGCATATTGCACGCAGAACAGATTTACTAATAGCCGTTGGGTTATACAGTTAAAGGCACTGGAGTGGCGACCGCCACCGCGTACTGGAAGACATAGCGTTGGAAAACAAGGAGGCTTTGCTCACCTTCCGGTACCTAGTCAAGTCAACTCCTCAAGGAGTTGTCAGCATATGTGGTGGCCCAACTGCAGATCCGAAGCCTATTGGGGCTCCGATCTAGTTTCTGGAAGCAAGATAAGACCTTGGTATGGAGGCTAAGAAGGAACGGGGTAAGTCGTTTAGTCAGTAAGAGTCTGACACAATGTCATTAGATGATTTTTCCTACCATTAAAAAGCAAACTTGCCTAAAGTAACCTAATCACTCGTGACTTAAATGGGTTCTCTAATTCAGTCACGAGCTATCAAAAAACATTCACACAGACACACAAATTCACAAAGTCAATATTGAATGTTTCTTTGACATTGACGCCATCATATATTTTTCTAGGGAAAGAACCTCTTAAGGTGGGCCTTCGCGACTCGCCTATCGTCTTACGTCGAGCATGGTTTAAAAGCTTGTTGCTTAATCTAAAGCAATCCAATATGATGTTTGATGCAAAAGTAATGCCAAAAAAGAGAAATAACAACACCTGAAAACTCTGTTAGCATTCAGCAATTCTACAATTTATTAAATTAAAAAAAATGACTACATTTAGAATCTCGATTAAATGCGCTAGGTTTTTATAGAATTACTTTTTTAAATAGGAGTACACTATGGAGAGACAAAGTTCACGTAAAATAGCAGATTTTCAGAGGTCTTTACTGGATTACTCTTACACAAACTTTTGTTTATTTTCTCTAGAAGCCTAGATAATATCCATAAGATATCTGTGTATCCAAAATATCTGAAGACAGATGTGTAATAACATCATAATCACGTAAGAGCGGTTGTAAGAAAATGTACGTTGGGAAGGCCGCTCTTAACTGTGCTAATTAAAAAACTCCTTATCTACATCTGTTGCTATAAACTGTTGACACAGATGTTTAATAAACGAAATAGTTTTCCTTGTTTTTTTAAACTTCTTTGTTTAATCTCTGAAAGATGATTCAACGTTTAGTTTCGGTACATTTTGTTGGATGTAAAGTACCTCCGCTGCGTTTTGTTCGAAATCATTTGTCTTTTTGTTTGTATAATTATACATTGTCAATAATGGCGTTTTTCTCCTTGTATGTTATGTTTGGTGTCATTTTACCATATTGCTATAAAATACTTATTACTAAGTATTATCATCGTATTTAGTCTACGATTATGTAGATATTTTCAATATTTTTGTAACAAGAAAAAAAAAATTCTATAATTATAATAATACTAGCGAGCCGCTCCAGCTTTGCACGGATGCAATGCTGGTATAAAATATATTATGCATGTATTATACATATAAACCTTTCTCTAGAATCACTCTATCTATTAAAAAAAACCGCATCAAAATCCGTTGCGCAGTTTTAAAGATTTAAGCATACATAGGGACAGGAAGCGACTTTGTTTTATACTATGTAATGATTAATATTCGACAATTATCATACAACGCCGTCTAGTCTCAAGCTAAGCAGAGCTTGTGTTATAAGCACTAGACAATGGATAAACATACTTATTTTACTTGTATATTTCTGAATACATACATATTATAGATAAATTACATCCAGACTCAGACACAGAACAAATGAGCGTGCCAATCACACAAACATTTGTTTTGAGTGGGAATCGAACCCACGACTGGCCAGCCATAACTACAAAAAAAACTAATTTAAGCCTTTTATTAATAGTTTTCTGTTTTTTAATAGAAGTAAGGGGATATCGTAGTCTAGACAGAAAGCTGACGACGTCCTCTTCATAGCCATTTTTTTATACCAACCAGGCAAATATATTAAGTGCAAAATAAGTATTTTGATGATATATATCGCGGAACACTTACCTACATAATAAATTACATTACAAACGTGGATGTTTAGATAACTATTTAAAGAAAACAATAACATTACACACCAAATTAGTTACGCATTACTCTACTACACACACAGACATAGAAATCAATCGCGAGCGTGACCCACTCACACATACATGCAAATCAAAGGCGGGTCTGTCCCGCGACGCACACAACTAACAACTTTATTATAAAACAACTACAATTCCACAAACCGTAGTAAATTCTTGACTAAATTTTTTCACAATGTAACAAAACCCCACTAGCCCTTGTAAAAATGAATAACTCAATTGTTACTATTTTTTACATGGGCTACTGGGTTCTGTTACATTGTGAAAAATTTGTGACGGACAGAAAACTACGGAACCCTACACTGAGCGTGACCCAACACACTCTTGACCGGTTTTATTATAACAACCAGAGCAAGTTTTAGTGCAAAATTAGTATGTAGATAATACATCATCTATTAATGCCGAATACTTAAATAAACAATAAATAAACGTGGATTTTTAGATAACCACAAACCAAATTAGTTACGCATTACTCACAGACATGGAAATCTATCGCGAGACTGACCCACACACACACACACACACACACACACACATACATGCAAATCAATGGCGGGTCTGTCCCGCGACACAAACACTACTAAAAACTTTATTATAAAACTACTACAATTCCACAAACCGTAGTAAATTCTTGCGTAGATAATGACAACTATATTTTTCTAGTAATAGTGATTGCAGGGGAATGACCTACCATGAGTCAGTCTGAACTTCCTAGTTCACGCGTAATGCAGAAAAAATATCGTTTGCTTAATTAATTATTGATAATATACAAAAAATTAAAATCGGTTCACACAATCCAAATTGCAACCAGGTACAGCGCCATCTCTCGGGGAATTGAGTTACTAATTTTTACACGGAAAAGTTTGTGACGGACGGGAAACTATGAAACTCTACACTGAGCATGGCCCGACACGCTCTTGGCCGGTTTTGTTATACCAATCGGAGGACATATTTTAGTGAAAATTTGTATTTTGATGATAATATTGAGGATCGCGTAAATAATATTACATTGTTTAGATAACTATTTAAAGGGAAACAATAACATTACACACCAAATAGAATAGAATAGAATAGAATAATACTTTATTGTACACCAAAAATAGTAACAATTACACAGAAACTTATATGAATGGGTACAAAGGCGGTCTTAGAAATTAGATACGCTGGATACGCATTACTCAACCACACACACAACATAGAAATCAATCGCCAGCCTGACTCACACACACATACATACATGCAAATCAATGGCGGGTCTGTCCCGCGACACACACACAACTAAAAACTTTATTATAAAACTATTACAATTCCTCGATCCGTAGTAAATTCTTGCGTAGTTGTTTATAATTATATTTTTCTCGTAATAGTGATCGCAGGGGAATGACCTGACATGAGTCAGTCTGTGAACTTCCTAGTTCACGCGGAATGGAGGAAAAACATCGTTTGTTTATTGAATGATTGGTAGTATTGATTACGTAGTAGATCAGTGAGTTAGAGGTCAAGGAAAGACCATTTTATTCTCCAATAAAACTAATCGTGATTATTAAAAACAAAAAAAAAACTGTTTTTTGTTTTAACTTATTGAATACCGTAATTTAAAAAAATAAAAGATTATATAAAGATATTATATAATTTCATTGTACTTTATTGTATTTACTTTTATTGTAATTAATTATTTATATAACATTATCATGTATTTTTAGTGTTGCTTTGACGCGTTTGTAAAGATGTTATAATAATTTTACTCAATATATGACTGGCCTGTCAGCCTAGTAGTTATTGACCCTGAGTGCTATGCTGGAGGTCGTGGGTTCGATTCCCACCCGGGAAAAATGTTAGTGTGATAAGCTCAATCATTTGTTCTGTGTCTGGGTGTAATTTATCTATGATATGTATGCATTTAGAAATATATAAGTAAGTTTATCAATTGTCAAGTACCCATAACACAAGCTCTGCTTATCTTGGGACTAGACGACGCTGTGTGATAGTTGTGGGGAAAAAAAAACTAGTCAAAAGTGATTAGGTTACTTCTAAGCAAGCGTTTTTCAACGTCATCGATGAGATAACCATTAATCATTACGTACGAGTACGAGGTCAAATCGAGTTGAGCGAAACACGTAGCAAGATACGGTTATGACAGATGGACTAGGTCAATGAACGTGTGACGTCAGTGAGATGTACAGACAGTGCCATTGTTAAAATTGGTAGCGCGTGTGTTGGCTCATTCTGTTCCCTTTAAAATGGTTGAGCAGAGTGGAGCTGATACACGCGTCATGCTCGTGAACGGGTGCCGTCAGTTGAGACCGGTCAGCTCTTAGCTGCTAGAGGCTTATTTCAAATTCTATTTACTCCTACATCGTGCACGCATAATAGAAGTACAAGACATTTGTAACCAAGTTATATATAAATCTAAATTTCATTTAAAATAGTGTCCATGGAGTTTCTTGCACATTCTTCTCCATAGAGATCTACGCTTTGGAACTTGAAAATTAGCTTCAATTTTGACAGTTCAAAAGTGCCTGTAAATGGTCTATTTGAAATGGATAATTTTGAGTTTGATTGCGGTCAGAATAATTGTAATAATATTTCACAACTATCATACTATGTATTTTAGTCCCAAACTAAGTAGATCTTGTGCTATGAGTTGTAAACAACTGATAAACATACTTAGTTATATGTTTTTAAGTACGTATTTCATATATATAGATATGTATATCTATGTATAAACGTATGATATGTGACCGTAGGCGTGGGCGTGCAGACGGTGAACAATGGGAAGCTCGTTGTCCGCTCATCCGCCGCAGTTCGACCTGAATAAACCGTAGGGACCACGCAAAAAGGCCGAAGCCGACTGGGGCCAAGGGTTCGTGTCTGTAAAGAAGGCTCTAGCCCTGGTATATATGGCGACGTAGTAACGGGGTACGTTGATTAGTCAGTAAGAGTCTGACTCTGTTTCTCGCTGAACCCAAGGGTGAGATTCGTCATTGGATGATTTTTACCTACCATAAAATCGGGTAGAATCCTTAGCGTGCCATACCTATACGGAAAACTTCTACGGAGTAATTACTTAAGTCACCATTGCCATTAACGTATACGTAGAATTTTAGTCATTCACATTTTCATCAATGGTTACTGGGTATTTTATGATCATCATTCGATGATTTTTACATACCATAAAAAACCTCGAATAACACTTTCCCGAAAGTTTGATAATCCGAAACACTTTACAACGAATGCACGCTACCACGAAAGTCTTGTTGTCACAATCCAAACTTTTAATATTGTGACTTATCTAGCACTAGGCCAATTTGTAATCCAGTATTGTATCACCTCCTGGGGTGGAGCGCATAAAACTAACCTGCTGCCTCTTGAAAGAGCTCAGAGAGCAATTTTAAAAGTAGCTAACTTTCTTCCCTTTCTTTATCCTACAGATCAGCTATACAAACACTGTAACGTGCTTACTGTTCGCCAGCTTTTTATAATGCACTTAATACTAAAACAGCACACCATGCTTTCCTACAACCCCGAAAATACTAATAAGAGACGGAATGATATTGTTTGCGACTCTAATATTTCCTCAAAATTTGTATTTGTAAGAAGATTTTTTACCTTTTTAGGCCCATTTTTATATAATAAATTAAATAGAATTTTAAGTATCTACAGATTAAATAAGTATAGATGTAAAAATACTATTCTCCAATATTTCCTAAGTGTATCGTATGTAGAGACAGAAGACCTACTTACTGTTTGTAAATAAAAGACACTATATCTTTAAATTTAATTAAGTTTTTAAAATAGTTGTATTTGGTGTTAATTTATTAGTTTGTATTTAAGCTCTTTCTAGCCTGAAACACAGGGTCACCCTAGTTCAGGCAAAGAAGAAACTGTGTTCTTTTTAATATTTATTGTTCTTTACTGTATTTATGTCCCATTTTTATAAATAAACGATTATTATTATTTATTATTATTATTATTACTTATAATATTAAAATGCGTATATATGCTGACATTATAAATTAGTAAACACTATGATTAATCTACATCTACACTATCTACACTAATATAATAAAGAGGTAAAGTTTTTTTTTTTATTTCTTTGTTTTTTTGTTTGTAGGCGGTAATCTCTGGAATTACTGGTCCGATTGGAAAAAAATTTAGCAACAATAGAAAGCTGCTTTACTCCTGAGTGACATAGGCTATATTTTATGAACGCGGGCGAAGCCGCTGACAAAAGCTAGTATCTAATAATCATAATTAACAGAAAATTTAATTATGACAATTATTGTGACGAAGACTTATACTCACTATAATTATGCAATACCAATGAGTTATGTGACCAGTATTCGCTGGGTGCGAAGTATAAGGTGGGGGAACGACGAAACGACGAAACGATCGCAGCGCGCGTCATGGCCAATAAAGGAATTTTCGGTGGCGGACGCTGTCACTTTTTACTAGCGAGATTTACGTTTTTAGTAAATAAACATGAGTCACAGCTTGCTGAGCAGTTAATTGCAAAAATTATCTTCAATAAATTCTTTCACATCTTGCACATGTTGAGCTAAAACTAATTGTTTTCCTTTCAATGTTGTTTGTGGTTGGAAAATGATATCGTGTGTGATTGGTCGGAATCCAGTTTTTATGATTAATTTGGCCATGTTTAACTGAAAATACATAAAATGATGGATTATTGAGAGAACAAGCACTCATAAATAATCGTCTGCTATTTACATGAAATGCGTTATTCGATGAAATTTGCTTATTTCTTTACTTAGGTACTTCTCATGACGACAGCCATGCAAAATCCGTAATGTACTAAGCGAAATCTATTGATTGTGCCATTTTAGACGAAAAATAGAAAAGACTTACCTTATATAGATTTAGAATATTTATTGGAATAAATGTAAATTACAATATTTAATTCAAATTGTTCGTTTGTAAATAACTCGTCGTACAAATCCGTTCCAAATGAGAATAGGATCGATACCAATGTTGTGACGTCACGTCGAACTGTCAAATCAAAGAAATTAGGTAGAGTGAACAAAAAAAGATGTTTAAAAAAATAATTTACGTACGAATCGTGAATGAAAAAAGTTAAATCAGAATACAGTTTCTCAATTTTGTTTATCTCTGTTTCGCTGCGTGATGAGTCTAAGTAGTGGTTAATAGAAAAAAATGGCGAATTGTTTCTAAAGAAAATAGTTTTTCTTGTAAACTCTTTATGACTTAAAACAATATATTTGGCAAATTTATATTAAACCCTAACGTTTTTACTTGAACTAGAATTAATTAAAATTTAGAAATAAAAAGCAAAAAAAGCCAATAAGATTTTTTTGCAAACCGTACTTTTCACTCAAAATTTGACAGATCGAGGTTATTGACTTTCCTGTTCTTATTTGGAACGCCTAATAATGATAGCCGGGCATTTGACATTTCGGAGGCCACCGTATTTGCAACCGCTAGTTGGCGCTGTCATCGCGCACCCAGCGAATAAGCCGGCCTCGCATTCTTTTGAAACGTCGTTCTATGCCGGGTATGATTAATTGGTCGATCTCAAAGGGATTCAATTCAAATTAGACCTATTGTAATGTCAGATCTATAATCTTCCCACTACAATTCAATTGCTAAATTAAATTCATAATATGCTTTAGGATTACGCACCCAAAGTATAAAAACGGAACCTTATTACGAAACGGGATTGTAGATGGCGAGCACTGGGTAGCTCGCCGCCCAATCGTCTGGTAACTGTCCGGATCAAGCTCAGTCGCCGACGGCTCGCACTGTTCCCGCATACCTTAAGGAGTTGTCAGCAAATTATTGGTGTCCTGCTGAAGAGTCGAAGCCAACTGGGGTCGTGGGTTCACATCTGAAAGGAAGGCTCTAGCCCTGATATATATGGCAACGTAGGAATGAGGTAGGTTGTTTAGTCAGTAAGATTCTGAACCTGTTTCCCGCTCTTCCCAAGGACGGGATTCGTCTTGGGGTGATTTTTATCTACTATAAAATACTCTATTTTTCAAATTTCACTGTCTCCTTGTCTATCTACCTGACATCAAGCTGTATCTAAAGTATTAACTTTTGCAATGCCCTTAAAGGATGCATGTTTAGAGCTTCAAATATTTTATTTGAACAAAAAAAAATTTAAGCAATAAACTGATTTGATTGCGTAAAAATTACGGATAAGACAATATATAAATAAAATATAAAAACTTGTGCCACAACTGATAAGCATTTATAAATCAACATTTAATTTATTTAACTTACCCGGGACTTCATTAAGCGTACAAAAACGGGAGTTCCCTAGAGTCTACACACCGCAGACAGACCTTTATCGGTGCGCACCATTTTATACACACATAGGAAAACATCTGACACAACAAGATAATCTTTATGTCAATACAATAAAGTCCACATTTGTGTAATTTAGAGTTTGTTAACAGCAAACGATATGTTGGACGGTTCAGTAGTATATAAAACGAGAGTTTTGAAAAAGGAACATCATTCAACTCGAAGGAGTCTTCGTGAATTCAAATAAATAATAATTTGAATTACAAATAATAATAGTAAAAATGAATTTCTCTCGCATCTTGGTGTTCGTGTTCGCTTGTTTGGTCGCCATGTGCGCTGTGTCGGCGGCGCCCGAGCCGAGGTGGAAAGTCTTCAAGAAAATTGTAAGCAATACATTTTTCTTACTTATGTTCAACCAGACTAAACGATACCCGCATACATCAAAAGACTAGAACAATTTCTGTACTGCGGTTTTCTAGTCCGATTACAATTTAGGTGTCTTCAAGGCTAGAGTGAATAGGGTCCTAATATACTAGTGCATCTCACCATCTACCTACCATTAGGTGGTATTGCCTACTGCGGTGTAAATAGCGAGGCAAAAGGAATTCTATAAAACTTTGGACACCCTTGCCCTATTGTTCTTTAAGTGTGTCTGTAATTACTAAAGTCGGAAGGTTAATTTATTTGTCGATTAATATATCTTTGATTTTCTTTTTCAGGAGAAGGTTGGTCGCAACGTCAGAGATGGCATCATCAAGGCTGGACCAGCCATCGGCGTCCTCGGACAAGCTAAAGCTCTAGGATAAACTTCTATAGCCATATTGTTAACTAAGGATTCATTATAAGTTAAATATCTGTACATATTTAATACTGTGATAATAAATTATATTTTTTCTAATTTATGTCTTTTCTTAAAAAATCTATCAAACATTTTGATCATACAAAGATGTAAAAATACACACACTTTTTTATGGTGGGAAAAATTATCCAATGATAAATCCCGCCTTAAGACGGGGAGGGGATATAATAGTCAAGGGTTATTTCCAAGTAAGCGCCTTATCGACCCCATCGTTGCTTTTCATCAGGTGAGATAGCAGTCGAGCGCAAACCTATAAACGATAAAAAAGGACAAGTGAAAGAAGGCAGGTATACTTTTAGGTAACATGTAAAAAACTGACACGCCTGTTCGTGCGTCCTGCTCCGCCTTAGAGCGACAGGAATCATTAGTTTTTTTTTCATGCATATTGTATACAAATGTATTGAGAGTTTCCTGATGAAAATAAAATTCATACATAGGAAAATACCTGAAACAGAAACATAATACTTACTCGTACTTAGTTATATGTCAACACTGTAAAACCTATGTTTATAAAGGCTTAAGTTTGTTGTTATCAAACCATATCTTGGTCAGCACATTAGTATATAATACAAGAGTTTCGAATTTGGAACGTCATTCAACTAGAAGAAGTCATCGTGAATTCAAATAAATAATAATTTGAATTAGAAATAATAATAGTAAAAATGAACTTCTCTCGCATCTTGGTGTTCGTGTTCGCTTGTTTGGTCGCCATGTGCGCTGTGTCGGCGGCGCCTGAACCAAAGTTAGAGGTCTTAAATAAAGTTGTAAGTGTAGATATTATAATTACATTAATATAAATATTTTGGCTCAATTTGTGCAATTTCTAGTTCAAACTAAAAGTCACTTTCGGGCTAAATGCATGAAAGCCATAGACTGCAAGCCGTTTGCACAATTGGTTGAGCCACTAAATCTAATTTTAAAAAAGACAGACTACAGGCTAGTTTCAACAAAATAAATATATTTAAAACATGTACCAAATAAACACTATTAATGTTTTTGTTCTAAATTAGTCTGATTTATTAAAAGACCCTCTGAAACTGAATGTCTATAACTTGCATCTACAAGCGCATTCCAAGCGTAAGCTCGCAGGTCGCATTACCATGCATTTTCAAAATGATTTGATTGATTCAGGCTACAAAAAAATTCTTTGTGGGTGTGATACATATTAATTTAGAAACATGGATTTTAAATTCAGTTCTATGAACTCCTTAACCTTTTCTCAAATTGCTTGGGGTCGACTTCGGATGTTATTTATGTTTTCCTATAAATACTCTAAAGATAAAAGCTCTAAAAAATATGCTGTTGCTAACATAATCCTTATTTTTTTTGACAGGAGAAGATCAGCCACAACAACAAGGATGGCATCGTCGAGCCAAAAACTCACGAAACGCTGCTCAACCGCATCCGCCGCAGTTGCGAGCCCGCAAATTCTTTAGAATGCAGATATAAAAAATGCAAAAGACTACAACTTCTTTCAAAACGCGTTATAGGCTGGCGGTGCGAGCAACTGCTTGCAGTTCCCGCTGTACCGGCGAGCTATTAAGGGCGGTCAACCCAACGTACATTTTCATACAACCGCTCTTACGTGATTTTGATATTACTAGCTTTTGTCAGCGGCTTCGCCCGCATACATAAAATATAACCTATGTCACTCAGGAGTAAAGCAGCTTTCTATTGTTGCTTTTTTTTCCAATCGGACCAGTAGTTCCAGAGATTACGTCCTACAAACAAAAAAACAAACTTTACCTCTTTATTATATTAGTGTAGGTATAGATTACACATATTTTTTCAGATATTTGAGATACACACATGGTGAGATAGACCGAGACGTGGCACATCGGATCAACTCAGGATGGATGAAATGGCGACAGGTCACTGGAACAACTTGCGACCCACGGATGCCACTCAAGTTGAAGGGAAAAATCTACAAGTAATAGTAAAAATGAACTTCTCTCGCATCTTGGTGTTCGTGTTCGCTTGTTTGGTCGCCATGTGCGCTGTGTCGGCGGCGCCCGAGCCCAGGTGGAAAGTCTTCAAGAAAATTGTAAGCAATACATTTTTCTTACTTATGTTCAACCAGACTAAATGATACCCGCATACATCAAAAGACTAGAACAATTTCTGTACTGCGGTTTTCTAGTCCGATTATAATTTAGGTGTCTTCAAGGCTAGAGTGAATAGGGTCCTAATAAACTAGTGCATTTCACCATCAACCTACCATCAGGTGGTATTGCCTACTGAGGTGTAAATAGCGAGGCAAAAGGAATTCTATAAAACTTTAGACACCCTTGCAAACGCCTATTGTTCTTTAAGTGTGTCTGTAATTACTAAAGTTGGAAGGTTAATTTATTTGTCGATTAATATATCTTTGATTTTCTTTTTCAGGAGAAGGTTGGTCGCAACGTCAGAGATGGCATCATCAAGGCTGGACCAGCCATCGGCGTCCTCGGACAAGCTAAAGCTCTAGGATAAACTTCTGTAGCCATATTGTTAACTAAGGATTCATTATAAGTTAAATATCTGTACATATTTAATACTGTGATAATAAATTATAATTTTTCTAATGTATGTCTTTTCTTAAAAATCATCAAACATTTTGACCAGACAAAGATGTAAAAATACACACACTTTTTTATGGTGGGAAAAATTATCCAATGATAAATCCCGCCTTAAGACGGGGAGGGGATTTAATAGTCAAGGGTTATTTCCAAGTAAGCGCCTTATCGACCCCATCGTTGCTTTTCATCAGGTGAGATAGCAGTCGAGCGCAAACCTATAAACGATAAAAAAGGACAAGTGAAAGAAGGCAGGTATACTTTTAGGTAACATGTAAAAAACTGACACGCCTGTTCGTGCGTCCTGCTCCGCCTTAGAGCGACAGGAATCATTAGTTTTTTTTTCATGCATATTGTATACAAATGTATTGAGAGTTTCCTGATGAAAATAAAATTCATACATAGGAAAATACCTGAAACAGAAACATAATACTTACTCGTACTTAGTTATATGTCAACACTGTAAAACCTATGTTTATAAAGGCTTAAGTTTGTTGTTATCAAACCATATCTTGGTCAGCACATTAGTATATAATACAAGAGTTTCGAATTTGGAACGTCATTCAACTAGAAGAAGTCATCGTGAATTCAAATAAATAATAATTTGAATTAGAAATAATAATAGTAAAAATGAACTTCTCTCGCATCTTGGTGTTCGTGTTCGCTTGTTTGGTCGCCATGTGCGCTGTGTCGGCGGCGCCTGAACCAAAGTTAGAGGTCTTAAATAAAGTTGTAAGTGTAGATATTATAATTACATTAATATAAATATTTTGGCTCAATTTGTGCAATTTCTAGTTCAAACTAAAAGTCACTTTCGGGCTAAATGCATGAAAGCCATAGACTGCAAGCCGTTTGCACAATTGGTTGAGCCACTAAATCTAATTTTAAAAAAGACAGACTACAGGCTAGTTTCAACAAAATAAATATATTTAAAACATGTACCAAATAAACACTATTAATGTTTTTGTTCTAAATTAGTCTGATTTATTAAAAGACCCTCTGAAACTGAATGTCTATAACTTGCATCTACAAGCGCATTCCAAGCGTAAGCTCGCAGGTCGCATTACCATGCATTTTCAAAATGATTTGATTGATTCAGGCTACAAAAAAATTCTTTGTGGGTGTGATACATATTAATTTAGAAACATGGATTTTAAATTCAGTTCTATGAACTCCTTAACCTTTTCTCAAATTGCTTGGGGTCGACTTCGGATGTTATTTATGTTTTCCTATAAATACTCTAAAGATAAAAGCTCTAAAAAATATGCTGTTGCTAACATAATCCTTATTTTTTTTGACAGGAGAAGATCAGCCACAACAACAAGGATGGCATCGTCGAGCCAAAAACTCACGAAACGCTGCTCAACCGCATCCGCCGCAGTTGCGAGCCCGCAAATTCTTTAGAATGCAGATATAAAAAATGCAAAAGACTACAACTTCTTTCAAAACGCGTTATAGGCTGGCGGTGCGAGCAACTGCTTGCAGTTCCCGCTGTACCGGCGAGCTATTAAGGGCGGTCAACCCAACGTACATTTTCATACAACCGCTCTTACGTGATTTTGATATTACTAGCTTTTGTCAGCGGCTTCGCCCGCATACATAAAATATAACCTATGTCACTCAGGAGTAAAGCAGCTTTCTATTGTTGCTTTTTTTTCCAATCGGACCAGTAGTTCCAGAGATTACGTCCTACAAACAAAAAAACAAACTTTACCTCTTTATTATATTAGTGTAGGTATAGATTACACATATTTTTTCAGATATTTGAGATACACACATGGTGAGATAGACCGAGACGTGGCACATCGGATCAACTCAGGATGGATGAAATGGCGACAGGTCACTGGAACAACTTGCGACCCACGGATGCCACTCAAGTTGAAGGGAAAAATCTACAAGTCCGTGATAAGAGCTGTCCTACTATATGGGTCAGAATGTTGGGCTCTGAAAAAGACGGATGAAAAGCGATTGCATGTAGCAGAGATGAGAATGTTGAGATGGATGTGTGGTGTGACGAGAATGGATAAAGTGAGAAATGAGTATATTAGAGGAAGTGGCTCAGTGACTGAAAAGTTGAGAGGGAACCGTTTGTCTTGGTATGGCCATGTAAAAAGGAGGGATGAAACGCATGTTACAAAGAAAGCCATGAGTATGAATGTGGATGGATGGAGAGGGAGAGGGAGACCAAAGAAGATATGGATGGATTGTGTGAGAAGTGATATGAAAGACAGAGGAGTTAGTGATAGCGTGACGGGTGACAGGACAGAATGGAAGAAAAAAACATATTGCGCCGACCCCAAATAAAACGGGACAATGGCAGGAAGATGATGATTTGAGATACACACATATCTTCTGGATATTATCTAGGTTTCTATGTTAATCAAAACACAAATATGTGTAAGAGTAATCCAGTAAAGGCCTTTGAAAATATTTATTTATTTATTTAACAATTTATGTACTTACACACACTTACATATTTAAAGAAAACACATTATAGAAGAAATAGTACAAAGGTACTGCTTATTTCGCAAAGAAATTTCTTCCAGCAGACCCGCGAAAGGAGAAGTTAGAAGGAATGTAGACATTAGTGTGTAGAAATAAGAAAGAGATAGGTAGTGAAAAGTAAATCATAAATACTTATATAACTTAAACGAATACTATTTAATTTAAATATACTATTTTACGTGAACTTTGACTCTCCGTAATGTACAACACCTATTTCCTTGAACAAGTTTTGTGAAACATTCGAGTAAATCGTACAATTACAGAAAGCCAACAGAGTTTTCAGGTGTTATTTCTTTTTTTTCGCATTATTTATGCATTAAACATCACTTTGGATTGCGTTAAATGAAGCAACAAGCTTTCAAACCATGCGAGACGTTGACGAATAGGCAAGTGAAGAAGGCCCACCTTAATGGAATTGCGTATGCCGCGGTCATCCACAACTCAGCAGGTTGCACCTGCATGCTTTGCGGTCGGATTAAATCCGTAGTGGTCTGCGGGGGTAAAGAAATCCAAAAGAACACAACACACAACTTATTACGCATTCCTTGTATTAATTCTTTGTTGGAATAATTACATTGCAACATCTTTTTTTTTTTCAATGTGTATATAGTGCAGTTTACAATTCAACTAATAAATAATTAACCACCTATCTTGCTCTATCACCCGCCAAGTTTGCGTGCGATAATCGCACAACGATCTCCGTGAGTTTAAAAATAAAACAGCAGTTTTCTACACCAAGGTCTGTGTCCTCGAACAAGATATATGAGATAAACTTCTGTAGCAGTAACATTATTATTTATAAGTTAAATTTAATACTTATCTGTACAAAATTAAAAGGTGTCAAAAATAAATAATGATTCGTATCGTATTTAAGGATTATTTGTAAGTTAATTTTAATACCTGTACGAAATTAAATACTGTCATAATAAATGATTATTATCGTATCTTATTTCCCTTTTTACGGTTCCCTATTTAAGTGGACAAAAACAAAATAGTTATAGATTCAGTTTATTATCCATATAGTCAAGTTTTTTTACTTATAAAGTAATAATAATAATAATAATGGATAAGAGGGTCCGCACACTGCTTACCGCAGATCGGATGCATCACCCACGGTCATCGGTTATGAGGCATTTTATCCCGCGGAAGTGCGGGGTCCGTGGCTTCTTAAATGCAAAGACCCTACACAACCGCGAGGTATGCAGTCTCAGGGAATACTTCATATCTTCGTGGGTATGCACCGAGTACATTGTGAAGAACGGTACGGTTGACATCTGTCGGGTATGCCACCGGCCTGGGGAATCAATCCGACATATTATTTCTGGGTGTTCTCGTTTGGCTAACGGAGACTATTTTCATAGACACAACCTTGTAGCCTGGATTACCCACCAGCAATTTGCTCTTAAATACAACCTTGTGGAATCAGAAGTACCGTACTATAGGTATGTGCCCGACCAGTTCTCGACAATGGCAATATCACATTGTATTGGGACCGATCTATCATCACTGACGGACTATTGTGGCCAATAAGCCTGACATAGTGGTGATAGATCGTCTGCAGCATGATGAGAACCTCGAAAGCTGAGAAAGATAAACAAACTAAGTATCTTGACTTGGCTCGTGAGGTTGTCGACATGTGGGAAGTGAACACAGCAGTCATTGTACCGATAGTCGTGACGGCCAATGGCTTAATAGCCAAGAGCCTCGACCAACATCTGAGGAGGATCTCGTTAGGTAGCTGGATCAAGGGCCTGATTCAGAAGGCAGTACTCTTGGAAACGGCTCGTATTGTCCGGAGGTTCCTCTTTCTGGAGCCCTGACCACTGTAGCTCCTGTAGCTTGGACCCTGTACCCGATGCCGGTGGGCGACTATTTTTTATATTTTTAAATGTTTTTTTTTTATTATTTTGTTAAGAAAATGTTTAAAACTGTATAAAATATGTTTAAAAATTTCAATAAATGAAATAATAATAATGACATTTATTTCAGACATAAGTCCATATATTGTTAGTAATACAAGAAACCTTATAAAGCTATTGTTAGTAGTTACATATAAAGATAAGGACAATCACAAAGTGGCATCGCTTAGTAACACCAATTTATGGCAAACCCTGGACACGACCACCGTCAGTGTGTAGTCGTATCCAGTGCCGCCACATCGGCGAGTCCCAGCGACCCACGAACACGCTCAGAAGGCTGTTCGAGCTGGCCGCATGCGCTCCATCACAGAAGCACAACGCTTCCGCATGATGGCATGCAAACCTTCCACGCTTTTCTCTGCAAACATTGCTGAAGCGCTGCAGTAGCACGGCAGCCCGAACAGTATCCTGAAGTAATGAATGAAATAAAAAATCAATATAAACTGATTTTAAATTAATTTAATTGTTCATATTATAGGCTTATTTGGAAGCAGCGGTGTCTGAATGGTAACGCCTCCTACTTGCTAATTTTGTGTAACTTATTTTATCACCACTGCTCTTAAAACAATGAAGAAACGGCATGTTCTAGGACCAAAAGTTCGAAGAAATGTGACATCCACCATACCAACTAGAGGGTGGTAAATGATAAATGATCTTTATTTTGCAAGTAGGTTTTTTTAAAAACCCTTTTACACGTCAATAATAAACTTTGACTCTCCAAACAACTTGACTCTGGTGCAAACTGTTACCTCGACTCCAGGAATAAGGCAAGGAAGGTACGGGGTAGGTTTTTTAGTCAGTAAGAGTCTGACACTGGTCTCCCGCTCCGCCCAAGAGCGGGTTTCGTCATTGGATGATTTTCACCTACTATAAAAAAAAAACCATACCAAACTGCGCCCACGTTGTGGATTACGTCCCATTCCCTCTCCTAGAGAGGAGGCTTTAGTCCCTGCAGTGAGGAAATTATAAGGCTGATGGTAAGCTTTGCTATTCATAGGTTGTACAAGATTATTTAAAATAGTAACCGCGAATTTTAAACATGACTTCATGATTCGACACTTCTGCGGGATCCATATTATATTTTTCCAAAATATCTGTAATAATGGAGCAGTGGTGGCCGAGTGGTATCGGCCCCGACTTACGAGTTGTAGGTCGCGGGTTCAAACCCAGCCAGGCGCATTACTTTGTGTAAATTATTTCATCACCACTGCTCTCAAAACGGTGAAGGAAAACATCGTGAGAAAACCGGCATGTCCTAGAACCAAAAATTCGAAGACATGTGACATCGCACTGGGCCTGCGTGGTGGATTATGGCCCATTCCCTCTCCTAGAGAGAAGGCCTGTGTCCCAGCAGTGGAAACATTGAAAGGCTGATGATGATGATGATGATGATCTGTAATAATATTGATTAGTTGGTTTCTTAAGTAGCAATTATCATAGTTTATCAATGGTAGGTACTTTATTTACTTGTTTTATAATTGATAAGCGCGTTCATCGATGTTTAATTTACATAATTATTTACGTTATCCGGGACTTCGTTAAGCGTACAAAAACGGGAGTTCCCTAGAGTCAATACACCGCGTACGGAGTGTTATCGATGCAAACAGTTTTATACACACATAAAAAAATATCTGACACAACAAGATAATCTTTATGTCAACACAATAAAGTCTATGTTTGTGTAATATAAAGTTTGTTGACAGAAAACGATATCTTAGTCATTTCAGTAGTATATAAAACGAGAGTTTCGCAAAAGGAACATCATTCAACTCGAAGGAGTCTTCGTGAATTCAACTAAATAATAATTTGAATTAAAAATAGTAATAGTAAAAATGAACTTCTCTCGCATCTTGGTGTTCGTGTTCGCTTGTTTGGTCGCCATGTGCGCTGTGTCGGCGGCGCCCGAGCCCAGGTGGAAGGTCTTCAAGAAAATTGTAAGTTATGTGGTTTTTTAACCAGACTAAGCATTTTGTATCATCGTTTAAGTGATTAAAGGACTCGAACCCGTGCTGCGCTATACTGTCAGATTATAATTATGGTGTTTTCAAGGATAGAGTGAATAAGCTCGTATGAAAACAACCAACCAACCATCAATCAACCATCGCGTTTGCTTACCATCAGTTAGGATCGCCGTCCAGCATACACATTATTTAAAAAAAACTAACATTTTAATAAATAATATAATAATAATAATCATTTCATTTACTCACAAACAAATTACATTGTGTTGAATTCAAATTAAAAATTTCATAGTTTAATTCATATTACCAATTATGAAAGTTCAAATTACATAGCTCTGAAGTCACCTAAATTGTACCAGTCCTTCAACATGCGACTGGAACAATTTTCCTGCAGTAGTCTAAACTACGAAGCGAAAGGAATGATTAATTGTTTTCGAATTAATAAATACCACTTACAATATTCATTTTCAATACTAGACCATTAATTTTCATGTTGGTTATAATTTTTTTTTATTTTTCAGGAGAAGGTTGGCCGCAACGTCAGAGATGGCATTATCAAGGCTGGACCAGCCATCGGCGTCCTCGGACAAGCTAAAGCTCTGGGATAAACTTTTATAGTCATATTGTTAACTAAGGATTAATTATAAGTTAATGTAAATATCTAATCATTTATAATGCTGTGATAATAAATTATAATTTAATTCTGATGTATATCTTTTCTTGAAAAATTTATCTCACATTCTGAATTAAGTTGCAATGGGTAGGCCACATTGCGCACAGAACGGATGAACGTTAGGGTCAAAAGGTAACTTTGTAATTTAATCGTTCTTGGATAGTAAGGTTCTTATACCAAGGTTTCCGACCTAGTTAAAAGAATCGCCATTAAGTGGCAATGGGCAGGACATATTGCACGCAGAACGGATGGCCGCTGGGGCCGAAAGGTTTTGGAGTAGCGACCTCGTACCAGAAGACGCAGTGTTCGAAGGCCTCCAACAATGTGGACCGATGACCTAGCAAGGGTTGCGGAAATCCTATGGATGTGAGATGCACAGGACCGTCCATTGAGGCGACACTTGGGAGAAGCCTATGTCCAACAGTGGACGTTTTTAGGCTGAAATGATGTTGATAAGATCTAAATACAATTTTTTAAATATTATGTTTCACTTAGGCCTACATAGACGTTTATAAAAAGTCAAAAAAATTGGTAAAAAAGTCGGTATACGGGCGAAAGTTTTACGTGACAACGACTTTGAGTGGTAAAATAATTTTAAAGTGAATATTCATTCGTATAGTAGGAAGAAGGATGAAATAATATAGTAACAATTTAAAACATTTACCGCAAGACATGAACCGGTGTGTATGCCTATCTCTCTCACTCTCTCTCTCTTGCTCTGTCTCTCTCGCTCTTAGGCGGGCTAACTGTGCTCGAGTGGAAGGGACGCGTGCCTTTCACTTTTTATGTCTGTCTCTCTCGCTCTTAGGCGGGCTAACCAAGCCCGAGTGGAAGGGACGCGTGCCTCTCACTCGCTCTCATTGTGAGCGCATAACGTGAGCGGAGCGTAACGCAGTTTCTTGAAGTGTCACCCGGCAAACCAATTTATAAGACGTTGTCACGTCAAAAACAGGGGCGTAACACTATCATCGTATCAGTGGTAACAATGATTCAGGAACCCTAGATTTCAGGAGCTCGACTTGTGAAAATATAATCTTAAAATTTTGTCTACGCAATTCAGCGGAAATAAACGCATGTTACTTATTTAATTTGTCAGGATAAGAGTTTTAGTAACATCATTTAGTCAATAAGAGTCTGACACTGTTTCCTGCTCCACCCAAGGGCGGAATTCGTCATTAGATAATTGTCGTCATTACATTTTTTTTTTTATGGTAGGTGAAAATCATCGAATGACGAAACCCGCTCTTGGGCGGAGCGGAAGACCAGTGTCAGACTCTTACTGACTAAAAAACCTACCCCGTACCTTCCTTGCCTTATTCCTAGAGTCGAGGTAACAGTTTGCACCACCCTAGGCTCCAGGAGGCTTCGACCCTGAAGGGCCCCTGCAGTTTGCTGACAACTCCTTGAGGCGCGCGGGAACGGTGCGCGCCGTTGACGACTTGGACTTGGTCTGGACAGTTACCAGACGACCGGACGGCGAGCTACCCATTGCTCACCGTCCGCGAGCCAGTTTCTACGGTGGCCGGATATCGGCAGGACCGCGGCGGCGACGGCTACGGCGAGGGCGCTGTTGCTTTTGCCTTATGCGGTCGGCCTCCTCCTTTACGAGCATTACTGCTTCGCAGAAGGAGGCGACCGCCTGCCATTCCTCTTCGCTGCGGCACATGGCCTGAACTAGGGCCCGGCGCGAGAGGTCGCCGCCGCCGGTCACCCCCACGTACATGAACCATGGAGTTTCGTACCGGTTATATCCATAGGAACCGCGTACCGCGTACCGGAAGA